>VMOF01000369.1:28699352-29299352 GCA_011764245.1 Trialeurodes vaporariorum | reverse complement strand
GGCAGGAATCGAACCTGGGTTCACCGGGTGCAAGGCGAGCACGTAGCCAATACGCTACGCTCGCTCCGTTGAGTCTAGGGCGGAAAGAACCGCAGTTAAGAGCGAAAATCGGCAAAGAGACGAAAATCGGCTAAAAAATTCGAATTTTCAACTTTAAATTTCGGGGCTTTAAAGGGCCCATTGGAAGAGACGCTGAAACACGGGTCTAATAGTTTCATATGAACTACCTCTCTGCGAAATTTGAACAAAATCGAGGGTGACAAGTCGGCGACCTCCCCTTGTGAGTGTAGCAAATAAGTTTATGTAAGTTTAGCTGAAGTACTACTCTACTTGCAAAATGCAGGATAAACAAAACTGATCATTGTTTTTAATGGTGTGTGGTGACAAATAGTAACTTGTGCAGCAAAAAACTTCACAAATATGAAATGAGACGATTAACTGAGTCCGTTCTCAGATGAAAACACAATATGTTGTAGGTGAGCTCTTCCGAAAAAACTAGATTTCAGAATCATTTAAGATCTCTTTGGAGAAACGTACCTGGTTAGTAGGTAGCTTGTCATTTGACAGCATGGCAATCTGTCCATTTAAACCAATTAAACTCATTAACAAATCGATCAATTGAGTGTTCGGAGAACTTCTTCGAGTTCGACCTTTTCTATGGGTTTCAATGGGCAAACTCTGATGGTGCCAAGTGGCACACGAGGTGACTTGGTGTGTCATGCTCTACTCCTTAGCTGTTAGCTCATTAACGTCTTCTTTCAGGGGATAAATACATATGACTCGGGGCACTATCTCGGTGCACGCTCTAGAAATAGGCTCACGAGCGATTGTATTAAGACTAGGGGGCTTAATGGACTAAAACTTGTCAAAATCTGTAGCGATTGACTCTTTAAATTCTTTAAAAGAGCGTATATTTTTTCTTTTAGAGTTAACGGAGGCGGAGGGGCTTTAATTATTATGAAAGAAAGCTATCTTCGGCCCACTTTACAGCTCTATATTGGTCCTGCAAAGTAATTTTTAAGTTCATTATTCCATTTTGACCGTCTACCTCAGCGCCAATTTTCATGGCTGAAAGGCAACTGCCAAATTAGAGACGCCACTACAAGTAGTTACAGAAGGCATCCATCGATGACTCGTCGCAACCTGCATTGCACGCCACCTTCTCCTTTTGTGGTTTTGAGGTTCCTAATAAGAAAATAAAGAATAGACGTTGTGTTTCTGTGTCACGCGGATTGCATCGAAGTTTTCGATGTAAGACCTATGCAACTGCATATACATCTTATCCTTCCAATAAACGATTTACTTGGATCCCGTTTTGCACCATCCGAAAGAGCGTTAGAAGGAGGAAAATGTTTATGGTCGGTTTGCCACCATTGCATAAAATACCATACATTTTGGGGAGAAGAAATACTTTACTGTTGCCATGGTAGTCATCGTTAAATTTCCCGTCTTTGACAGCTACCCATAAGTAGCTTTTATGAAGTTATAGCTAACGTGAAATTTAATAATGATAAAAGTATGGTTACCATAGCAATTATAGCAATCCATAGCAAAATTCCTCTTATGGGTACTCACCTATATATGTTGTATCCCAATTGATTCCTCCTAAAGCGTATCCTAAGCAGCCACCAAGGCCTGCCATTATTGTAAATGTGCTTAATCCAAGCGCATGGTCCTCTGAAAGAACGATAATTCTTGTTAGAAAATGGAAATACATACATCGCCCCTTTCACATTAATTTAATGCAATTTGCATTTTGCTTCATATGAGTCTCAACTCCATCTAGATTTCACAAGAACTATAAATAGCAAGGTACCTTACAAATATGTGAAATAATTCATGTTAGAGCTTAAAATGAATCATAGAAAATAGTGTTTACAAGAAAATTTTAAGACAGAATGTTTTTAAAGCAAAAAGCTAACAACTTTCCAAGTCCGGAAAAATTCTGGATTCAGTGTGCGCCACCCTTAAACCGTCTGTTGGGGACGGGAGCGAATAGGACTGACCCCCAAAACTTTGAGTAACGTTAAAAGGTTACTGATTATCAATTTTTATTTTTTATCTCTTGACCTTCTACGACATGCCTTTGTCTTGTTTCGTTATCTGTAGTTTTTTACTCACTCACTCACCTGGAACTGTGACATCGAGGAGGTAAGCTCTCGCCGGACTTTGACAAGCATCAGCATCAAAGTCCAGTAGAATGGTGCCGAGAATAGTCATGAATATTCCCCACGACTGCGAGAAATCCTCTTCGTCATCGTACATGTAATCGCTTACTTTATCCCCTTTCGTCTTTGCAGCTGCCTTTGTTGCATTCCGTGCGGCCAGAACTTCGTTTGGATCTAAATCGCCAAAGTATTTGCCTAGGTTTTCACCGTTTGGAACTAAAATTAAACCTAAAACAATGCAAAAAAAAAGCACAGATAAAGTCGTAAAAAATACAAATCACACAGAAGCATACAACTCTTTATTACAAAACGGACGGAAGGTGAGACAAATGTCAGGAAATATGGATGATAGGAGGGCAGTGATAGGTACCGATGAAGAGAAACTGAAACGCAGGGACTCCATCTTTTCATCTAATCAATACGCTCTAGCATCGATGCTTTTTAAATCCCAATGGTCAAGGCACCCACAGTAGGTCTCTTAGTTTATTAGTTTTCTTCTTGGAAAATTCGATACTGGAAATTATCGAGACGTACCGGTACTTATTGTGTTAGACACTTTCAATCAGTATCGAACCTTTTTGATCTTGGACATCAACAATTTTTGATTTGATAAAATTAAATCCTCTCCCCCTCAAAAGAGTTGAGGATGTTTGGCAAAATTATCAAAAAATATTCTTGGACTTTTTTGGTCTCTTTTAATGGTCTTGTTTGCGAGCACAGACATCCTCTTTGAGAAACTAAATAATAAGTAAACAGAAATCGTGAATTCTAACAAAACGTATGAATTGATTATTCTTTCCAACGTGGGCGCCAAGAAGGGGGCCCAACCAATCCGTAAGCCCTCCACTTTGTGATTGTAGGGCTGGAGAATCACAAATGTCTTTCCACCCAATCAGAAACTGTTTCATTCAGGGACAGTTAAGCCGATCTTTGGCAACGGAAGTTCAGTGACGTCATACCCAATACGTCATCAACGCGACCCAAGATAATGTTATGTTGACATTCGCGGTTTCCGCCAACAGTACTCAGGTCTAAATTGCACACAATAGATTGAGTTACCTAGTTTAGAGCGGAGGACAATAGGAGACATTACATAATTGGTGGGTCAAACGAGTGAGCTCACATGATACCACAAAACTGCAATCTATAACTAGCTCAATAAAAGCTCCACTCAAGACGAAGCATATAGCTTCGCCGCATCGTGTCGCGCGTTCAAACAAAGAGCCACGACTTTAGAATTTGATTGTACTACATACCTGCTGCGATTAACCACAATTTGGTGTAGATCAAAAACAGATCCATAAAAATTGATGCCAATTTTCATTTTTGTTCTAATTGATACGGGTCATGCCGCTGAAGGTGCAATTGAGACGATTGGTGCAAAAACAACACTTCTTTAATTACTTTTGAATGACAGTTATGCCGTTGTTACACCCATCGCTTGAATTAATGCAATAAGAACGACACTTCTCCAATATAACGACACTTCTTCCATTCAAAGTATAATGTAAGCCTCCATGCCGCGGTAAATTTTCTAAATTACATTATTCTCTGATTTATTTTGAATGAAATAACAGGTCATTATTGCAGTATGCAGCGATATCTTTGTAATTTTTTTCATACAAGTTTGACTCCAAGTTAAATATCGTTCACATATGTGAACACAGTGATCGAAAGGGTTTTATTAACGAGCGCATCTCCGAGTTTTTCAGTGCTTCCATAATTTTTCTCGTTATTTTTTACCCCTCATTTGATATTCAATTTGTCTACTACTTTTCGAGCTTTCTCCAAAGCTTATACTTAACAACTTTTTCTAGATCGTCACGGTAGCATCTCTTGTATTTTGAATGTAAATGATGAAGGGCTGAACTTATTACTTGGTACACACCTAAAAGCACTCCGATGGAGAGTATGATGATAAATGGTCGTCTTCGGCCAAGGGCAAAGCGGCATCTGTCACTAAGGGATCCTAAGATGGGTGTGAGAAAGAATCCTATGATTGGCGAAATGGCCCAGACCAGAGTCATATGTTTGTGTTCCACTCCTAAGCTGAGTAGGATTGGAGAGACAAAGGCAGTCTCGGCAGCGTAGGAAAATTCGATTCCCATTACGGCCGCCGATACTCGAATTAACTCTCTCCTTGATTTACGTCTGTGGACCAAACGAAAAAAGAATATAAATTTTTACGGATGATAAGGAGACATCTACGAATTCTGGTTTTAGAGGCGAGAAACGAAAAGAATCAAACGTAAATTTGGAATGGGTCTGTTGCGTACTTTTGCTACATCAATATAACTTATTGTTTCTAAAGTAAAATCCAGCGAAAATAACGATGCGCACATTAAAAACTTTCAAAATCCACTCACTAACTCAGAAAATACCCTCCATTTCAAACAACCCACGCTACACTAGACACTATATCACTGACTTATAACTACATAAATGGAACCATCTCGTTCATGTAAACATGAACAGAACTTACAAACATTGGAATGTTTCGTTTAGATGCGTACATTTCTTATATTATTTTGTAATCTTTGATAAACCGAAAAGACCAGACAGCAAATGCAGCTTATATTTCACGCATTAAAAAAGAAATTCCATCATTCTGTAGTTACGATGTTGTTTACTTATGCACGGTGGTTCCGTCTATGTAGTAGTTTACTGGTGCAAATAGTGTCTAGTGTAGCGCGGGCTGTTTGAAATTGAAGTGATTTCCTGAGTTAATGAGTGGATTTTGAACGGTTTTAATGGGAGCATCGTTATTTTCGGCGAATTTCACATAAGAACCAAGGTTCCATTTCGTTGTAGCAAAAGTATGCAACAGACCCATTTTAACTAAGGAATAATATTATTTTCAAAATTTTCATTAATGGAATATCGATAAGGTAAACACACCCCAGTACTCGGCACTCCTAAAATTCGCACCAGTAGTCGGCACCCACTTTTTATTGGGGGAAAAGTAATAAATTGATGATAACATCGCATCGGTGAAATGAGTATTTTTTTTAAAGATCTTATTTATAAAGTCTTTGAAAAATCCAAGCAAAACACCAGTGTCACCATCATACTATTCTTTCTCACGTATTGAAAAATGGGTGCCGGCTACTGGTGCAAATTTTAGGGGTGCCAAATACTGGGGTGTTTACCTGAAATATGAACATCCTATATGTATAACTTAAAAACCAAGGGTGAAAGTACCAACAACTTGAAATTTCGCATTTTCGTACAATTGATTTGCGATATGCCTTTTCTTGGTAGCATCAGCCTTACCACTTTTTTTTTTTTTTTTTTTATTTATTACAATACACAAATTAAAGTATTTGTATTACAATTTCAGACTATGTAGTCTTTAAAATTTTACATTTAGTTCAACTTATACTAACTAAAATATAAGTATGACACATATATACATCCATTTTAAGACAGAGAGAGAGAGAGAGAGAGAGATTTCGTCATTCGCATATTAAATATAGCAAATTTAAAGAACTGTGAATCAGAATTACAAAAAGAGAAAAAAAAAAAAAAAATAGAATAATAGAAATATAAGCCGGATTTAAAAAAGAGAAGTGATGGTGGTAAACTAGAATAGAAAAATGGTAAAAGCTGAAAACGGAAAATTAGAAAATGGTACAAAAATGGGCAAAAGAAGATGGTACAAAAATGGGCAAAAGAAAATGGTACAAAAATGGGCAAAAATACCTAACATGTATATCTAATGAAAGTAAAAAAGGTTAGTATTTTTTACTTTAAATTTATTGAAATGGAAAGTCCCTGGCGGTTAGAGTTGGCCAGGACTTCCATTAAATTTTGAGAAAGTGGGGGGTCGAAAGCTCATGAGTCTTCCTCCTTTTTAGTCGTCTTACTTCTCCCACCCAGTCCAAAAGCCTAAGGGCCAATGGGTTTGGATGGAGGTGCAAGCGCTCTTCATACCGGTTGTACATTCTGGATACGAACAACTCTAAGCTTTCAATCCCGAGTTCAGCCCTGATATCGCTGTTCCTCTCATACCATCTCGCATTCGCGATTTGTCTCAACAAAAGGTTCTGTACGACTTCTATCCTATGAACGTTGCTCTTGGCAGAACACGCCCACAACTGGCATCCATAAGCCCAAATGGGCCTTATCATGGATTTGTATAAGAGTATTTTGTTACTCAGCCTTAATTTCGAGCGGCGTCCAATTAGCCATAACATTTTTCTATTTTTCAGATTAATTTGTTCCTTCTTTGTTATAATGTGATCTTTCCATTTTAACTTTGAATCCATGATAAGGCCCAGGTACCTTGCTTTCATGGAATGGGGAATGATATCCCCGTTTAAAACTAGCGGAGAGTGGACGTAAGTTCTGTTGGTAAAAACAACATTCTCAGATTTGGTCGCATTCACCTTTGAACGGTCATGAGAGGTCCATTCCTGGACGTCCAGCAAGCTTTCTTGTAACAAGTGAACAGTACGTCCATAATTTTGAGCCGAAGCCACGTAAACAGTATCGTCGGCAAAAACTCCAACTCTACAGCCTTTACGTGGCCTCGGTAGGTCCGAAGTGTACAGGCTGTACAAAATGGGCGAGAGAACCGAGCCTTGAGGAACTCCGGCTCTGATTGGACGAAAAGCAGAGTAGGAGTCCTCAAATCTCACTCTAAAAAATCGGTTAGAGACATACGATGATAGTATCTTAACATGGTTTCCCGGAAGCATTTTAGACAATTTGTAGATTAATCTTTCGTGCCATACACGATCAAAAGCCTGCGACACATCCAGGAAAACAGCGTTACAGAAGCCTCCCCCCTCCAGGGCAGCTTCCACAATGGAAGAAATTCTGTGGAGCTGCTCCAGAGTCCCATGTTTGGCTCTGAATCCGAATTGTTCATCGATGACAAGTTTTTTTTCACCGATGATCCTGTTTAATCGTTTAATGTACAATTTTTCAAATAATTTGCCAATGATGGGTAAAAGCGATATAGGCCTGTATGAACTCGGTTCCGCCGGGGGCTTTCCGGGTTTCAAAAGTACAATTACCTCAGCCTTTTTCCAATGACTGGGTACATGTTCTAGAATTAAAACTGAATTAAAAATTTTAATCAATAATCTTAAAGCTAAGGCTGGAAGCTGCTTGATTACAGCTCCTGAAATCAAGTCGAAACCTGGGGCCTTCTTCACTTTAGTTTTATATTTAATTTCCTCGAAAAGTTCATCATAGGTAAATTTTGAAATTTTCACTTTTGACAATAAATTAATATTTTTATTTTCTTGATGCAAGTGAGTTAAAAGGTCATCGTCGTCACATGGATTCGGTTGAAACGTATTTTCCAGGTGATTGGCGATAACTTCTGCTTTATCTTGAGCCTTACCACTAAAAAGTTATATAGACGAGATATTTTCCAGAGACATTATTGAGAATGATTATCTAGAAATTTACTTTCCGTATTTTTTTAAGTTAAATTATACTTTATGATGTGTACTATGTCATTGAAATGTAGCACTCTGCTGGCCAAAATCGGCACCAAACGCTGACACCTCCCGCGTACTTTTTTGCTCTGACTTTAAAAGGCAATTAGCATTACAATTAGTTGTCTACAAACCTATGAATGTGCGCGAATTCCTCCTCGCTAGGAGGTTCTTCTTTCGGATTGTACATAACAATTTCCCGGACCTTTTCCTTGATATCTGCTGTTCTGAAGTCCCGTTGACCCCATCTCTCTCGTAGACTGTCTCGCCATTCGTGGAGACGCCCGGTGAAGCCCTGGTACTCGTGAAGTTTCTCAGCCATGACCTTCCCGAATTAAATTCCTAACGAGAACAGTCCAATTGGCTATTTCTTGTAACTACTCCTTTCGGAAGACATCAGATTTATTCAAATGCCTAGAATAGGTGTTAAAAATAATAAAGGAATGAAATGTAAATATACTGATGAAATAAATATCACGAAGTATTTACAGGGCTACGGAATCAACTACATTAAGAATTACACGAGCATTAAAAAGGTCACGCATTTTTATTTGAAGAACGAACTACATAACCGTAAGAGAACCGCAAATAAAGAATGAATAGGTATGCCAGAGCCCCTTTTTCTACTTTTAAAGAAATATTATAATTCACCGATGATTGACCAAACCAGCATCTGTAATCTTTTATCAATCGATGGAATCATGAATAAGCTATCAAAATAACTCCAATTTTTTTTAAATCAGTGGCGGAGCCTCTAACGATTGAAAAAATATTACAGAGGCAAGTATTATTGTGCATTAAAGCCATACGCTGAATTGAACTGTGTAATCTTGTTTTCAACCGGTGCTATGAAAAATGTAATTAAGTACATGTGCTACAGGACAAACCCGATTTTTGGCCAAACTAGTTTAGCCTAGGTCGAACTGTTTTTTTGAGGAGATTCAGTTTGGCCTGGATAATTTTAGGCTAAACTAGTTAGTCCTAGACCCGACCGGTTTGGCCTAGAGAATTTTAGGCCGAACTAGTTTGTCCTGCACATCATCAGTTTGGCCTGCACACAATCAGTTTAGCCTAAACATTTTTAGGCCGAACTGGTTGGGCCCAGGACAAACTGTTTCAGCCTAAAAATCGTTAGGCTAGACCAATTGGATTATATTTTGTTGATGCAGATGAATAATTAAGACGAATGATTGAACTATGACGATTTTCTTTTTTGTCATAAGAACATGCGAATTTTATACGTAAATACTCTGTCCTAGGCCGAAATAGTTTGTTCTTCGCTTTCTTTTCCGGCTGAACTAGTTTGTCCTGCACATAATCAGTTTGGTCTGAACATTTTTAGGCCGAACTAGTTCGGCCTGCACATCATCAGTTTGGCCTGGAGAATTTTAGGCCGAACTAGTTTGTCCTAGGCCCAACCGGATTGGCCTAGAGAATATAAGGCCTAACGGGTTTGTCCTAGGCAAAACTAGTTTTGCCTGTTCAACTCAGGCCAAACCGGTTGGGCCTAGGCTAAACTAGTTTGGCCTAAAATCGGGTTTGTCCTGTAACATATACTAGGCCAGGCAAATTAGATAATTTAAAGGAAAAAATTCGCACATATCGGGATTTTTGCAGAGATGTTCCCTAGGGTATGTAGAATAACATACTAAAAGTCCCCATTGATACCGTGTGAGCTTTCGCCGCAGTGACCTCAAAAAGGGCGTATAAATTGGTTTTTCGCGATTTCTAGCCAAACGGCTGCAGATAAGGAAAAAATACCTTAGTTCAAAAAGATTTGTCTTAAAATTTTCTATAAAAAAGGTTCTTACAAGTTTTACCGATAAACGACTCCTCCACCCTTTACAGCGTGAGAAACAGATTCCCGACTGGCGCGGCGCAGCGCGCGGCCCGTAAATAGCATCCCTCCTCCCGCTCCTTTTGCGTCAGCGTGAGCGTGATTTATTTTTCACATGATTCTCACACTGATGTAGCGTGAGATATACTGATTCTGTATTTTCTTAACTGTACCAACACAATCCACTCCCCCCTTTTTTTTGATGGGCACGGAAAATAATCAATTGTTTTGATAGGTTCAAATATAAGGCAAACAGTAACTTCGCAGCAACTGACGCTGCGCCTCTTGCACTGTTTTGAGTAACCTAAATACCTTATAGTATTCAATTTCATAGGAAGCATTATTTAGAGAACAATAAAAAGAAGAAAGAAAAAAGGCGCTCACCAGATTCGGAAGTGATAGGAACGAGAATCTCGGTGGATCGCAAATCGCGTTTATCTCTCTTTATTAAAATGTTGATTATGATAAAATAATGAGGCAGAAAGTGAGTATATAGGATAAAAACAAAAGCACTAAACACAAACGCTAGTTAAGGCAAATAAAAATTAAGACGTTTCATCGAAACGCAATTTTTTTGATATTCGTTTCATTCTGTTTTCGTAATTTTCAACGACGTCCTGAAGTTCATCAACGGATGTCGACTCGTCGGTATCGGTAATTTTTTCAGCATCTTTCTCGTCGATTTCAGAAGGGTTGCAGACAAGCTCCTCAGGATCGTCAGAATCTTCTTCTTCTTTCTCTTCTATTCCTTCTGTGTCCTCATCCTTTGCTGAATTTTCGCGGGAAAGTCCGCTACATTGTTGACAGACGGTCGAACATTTAAGTCCAGTTTTTCTACAACCGCAAGCCTTTCCGCAACAGTGGCGGCTCGTGCCATCTGGCAACAATGTCTTCGCTTCATTTGAATCTAAGTTTAACAATCGATTGCTGGTGAAGCGCTGCTTCACTTTCAAATCGATTGTTTTACACACAATCAAATGGAGGGATGACATTGTTGCCATATTGCACGAGCCGCCACTGTTCCGCAACCTTTGACGCAACCGCAATAGATAGATTGTAATATTTTCTGGGTGCGGACTGCAATTTCATGGTAATTGGAGAGAAATATGGTTGAAGGCGCCAGTCTCAAGTATGTGGAGCAAGTACAGTGCCCTGCCACAACTGAACTTGGTGATGAAATCGCAAATTATGATGTTTTGCGGCATCCTGAGTTGGCGGTAAGGCCGATAGTCTAGATTTCCCTCAGAGTGTATTTTTTTTGGCAGCTCTGGAAGCGAAATTTGTTTAGAGATGATTCTTGGGATTTCGAGCCGTAAAGAGCCAAAAAAAAATTTCGCCTGCGTTGGCTATTATCTCCGGTGTCATATTCGTTAATTTGAACTTTCGCACTGCTTCGAGTAGATCTTCTCGTTTTTCAATTGTTCGATATGGATTTAATTTACCTTTACCGAATATAGCGGATGTACTATCACATCCTGAAAAAGCATGTAAAAAAAGGATGTTTTCCTTCACAAATGGTTTGCCATTCAAACTGTTCGAAGAATAAACTTTGGTGAGTACTTTGCCTTGGCTAGGTTTTACGAAAAAAAATTCTACTTCAGGTGGCGTCAAAGCTGTCAAAATCACTGGAAGATCTAATATCTTCTCCAATTTTCGCGCAAGCATCATTTGACTCAATTGAAGATTGGTCGATAGCAGTTTTAACAATGGTCGTGTCAGCGTGGAGCTTTAGCTTGGAGCGTCTGAATTCCTTTTTCTGAAAACTTCGTCATGATGAATGAAATGAACTTTTCTTTATTCCTATCATTAGTTCCAAGTTGAAGGAATACGAAGCGTTCTAGAATTCATCAGATTAGTGCAGCGATGCAACAAAGATTACCTTTTTCCATGTTGTAGTGCATCTATTCATATCGGAAACGATTGCCATTCATAATCTTTGCTGCACCGGTGCAGCAGTAATCCAATGAATTTTAGAACGCTCCCCTTATTGAGATAAGCATGCGTTGCCTCGCGCCGAGAGAAGTGAACGGATCGCCGAAGCTGCGCTGTCGCCGTGCATTGAGATAAGGACTTACAGTGGTCACCGAGGCGAGATCGATCTCATACGATTACAATGGGGACTGTCAGCGTGTTATTCGTAAAAACTTGAGAAGCCCTGCCAAAAATCTGCTCTTTGCTAATTTGAGCCTTTATTCGGCAATGTATCTGATCAAATTATAAAAACAATTGATTATTTTCCGCGCCCATCAAAAAAAGGGGGGAGTGGATTGTGTTGGTACAGTTAAGAAAATACAGAATCAGTATATCTCACGCTACATCAGTGTGAGAATCATGTGAAAAATAAATCACGCTCACGCTGACGCAAAAGGAGCGGGAGGAGGGATGCTATTTACGGGCCGCGCGCTGCGCCGCGCCAGTCGGGAATCTGTTTCTCACGCTGTAAAGGGTGGAGGAGTCGTTTATCGGTAAAACTTGTAAGAACCTTTTTTATAGAAAATTTTAAGACAAATCTTTTTGAACTAAGGTATTTTTTCCTTATCTGCAGCCGTTTGGCTAGAAATCGCGAAAAACCAATTTATACGCCCTTTTTGAGGTCACTGCGGCGAAAGCTCACACGGTATCAATGGGGACTTTTAGTATGTTATTCTACATACCCTAGGGAACATCTCTGCAAAAATCCCGATATGTGCGAATTTTTTCCTCTATTTGCCAATAATGAATCTAATTTGCCTGGCCTATACACAAAGCGGTATCACTGATGGTATAAAATTTCCACGAGGGATCTTTCTGTTTCGACAGTGTTACTGGAAAATTACCTATTTGAGGAGCCATCTTGAGAGAACCAACTTCAATTTAACCTGAAAACTGCGTTCGTTCCGAAAGAGTGGGAATCTAAAAGATTTTATTTCATGAGTACTCAAAATGTATTGAATGTAGCAGCAGTAATAATTTTTAGAACTGATTCTTAGATACCAAATCGCAGACGAAAATATCGCAAAGAAAATTTAATCAAGGTGTTTATCATAGGTACATTCATTTTTAATTCATTGATCTTGGTTGATATTTGTTTGAATTAAGGTATAAAAAACTCTCCAAGGACTTAGCTCATTCGCAATCAAGTAATTTTCATTTTATATTTTTAACATCAAATTTATTTCTTGTCATAGTTCGGGAAAGACTAAACAAACCAGGGCTTACTAGTGAATGAGGAAGAATAATCAAAGATATTTTCTTATGAGAGTATATTCATTCTTCCCGCTTCTGCCACCAATATTTTTGCATCCATACGCTTTTTAAAATAAATAAAAAAACTAAATATTTCCAAGAGAATGTCTTACCGTATTTGAACCCCAAGTCCAAAAATCAGCGACGTATTATTCTGAGATCGAATGAAGATCATTTTGTGCGGCAAGGTTTTGTGTAATTCGGTCAGGCGACTAAACCATCAGGAAGATACAGCGGCATTTGGATATTCGGTTGAGTTTTTCTTCTAAAAAATAAAGTTCCTAATCGTAAATATTTCTTGATAAATTTGTGCTCTAGAGAGACTCGTCTCAGCATAACAAATAATACTAATGAAAGGCGATTAATTCTGCCGTTTAGAACGCCCACACCTTTTTTTGAATTTATATAAGACTCAAACCTCTGTTTCTTAACTTAGGAACAAATCAAACATGCGGAAGCAACTTATCTTACAGGAAACTTTAAAATGTCAGTAAACAGTGACTTGCACAAAAATTGAAAAAATTACAAGAATAAAATAACCACGGAATAACCGAGGAAAAAATAAAATAAGTTGAAGTTATTTGATTTTTTATTCGGATTATTCGGTAAAAAATGAGAAGAACGTCGAACCTGAAAATTTGAAGAAAGGTAGGTGGGGGGGGGGGGGGTTACAATTTTACCGTCACTTGAAAAACAAATTAGAAAGTAATGCCTTTTTCATGCCTTAACTGCTGATACTAATTTTGTCACCCTTCACAGTAAAACTTTCAAAAGTGATGAAGTTTTTCTTTAAGTTTTCTTTTTGGTGTATGGCGTATACGCTGATTTTGTGCCTACTAATGTCATACGTAAAAACCCTGGTAAAAATGACGACTATACGACTATTCCAAAAACGACTATAAACATAGTTGCCGACTATAATCTATAGTTGGCCAACTATAAATCCATAGTTGGCCAACTATGTTTATAGTCGTTTTCGGAACGGTTATAGTCGTCATTTTTACCAGGGAAGGCACCATCGAAAAATGCCGCCCTTTAAGCTCCTCCCACCGCCTTTTCTAATAAATTAAAGTAGATCTCTACAAAAAGAGGAAGTAGGTAACACCCCCTCCTCCTTCACCCAGATCAATTTACTGAATCCTCATCATTATTTTACTACTTAGGTTAACAAAGCATATAGCTTGTAAACTTTATATCACATTCTCATTACCACTGCAAGGTCATCTTGACTGAGAGTAGAAGTTTAATTTAGCGCATTCCAGGCTATCAAGTCGAGGTTTTCACAATTTAAATTCAGAAATAAGGAACACATTCAGATGAGGGATACTGAGAGAAAAATTGGAACAGTTTCATTCTTTTAGAGTTTAAAATGAATCTGAACGCAGAATGGATGAATATATTGTGAATTGGAGCGCTTCACTCTCTCCTGCAATTTAAATTCCATCCCGCATAATGTAAAGGAAATTACGTTACGACCGTTTCCATATACAGCACGGACTTGCCTCCCAGTAAAACGAATGGAATTAGTTTTTATCCCAACCGCCTGAATTTAGGGACATTTAAAACGAAATATTGGCTTTTCCGGAATAAATTAAACTACACAGTTTGAATCAAAATATTATGCCATGAACTGATACATCGCAAACCTAAAATAATTAAAGGAGCGGGACTGAGGAAAGAGGTTTTTATAGTCCTCAAAGGGGCTCATGAGTGCGAACATGGTAAACTTAATGGATATGTGTTGAATCTTAAAATAATGATAAATTGTTCGCCTAGAAGAGCGGTTCATGATGGTAAAAGCATGTACATGCAGTTCCAGAGAAAAAACTGGTTTACCTATTTATAAAAATGTATACACAATTACACAAAGCTATGGTGGGGCAATAAGAACGACTCATCGTTATGAAGCGCCTTCAATTTAGACAAGCTACTATTTGAGGTTCAGTCCCGTTGCAACAGTTGCTCTCTCCGTGATCTCGTTGGAATTATGTTCTTCGATATACTTTTCACAATTGGATGCATGCTGACCGTGGCTGCCGACAATTTTTTCGGCAAATTGGTCGGCAGCCATCTTGGATTTTCGAATTTTGAATAACTGATGGAAAATTTGAATTCAGCGTTAAAAAATATCCCCGCATACCAAATTTCAAGTCATTCGGACGGGGAAAACAGTTTATGCCAATTTCTACCACCTGTAGTACTACCCTCGGGGCGGCCTTTTTCGTGAAAGCACCAACTTTAAATCCTCATAACTCAGCTTCAAAGCATTGCCCCAGCATGAGATTTGAACCATTTTTTAGTAAATTGCATCTCTTTTTATCATTTTATCAAACAATATGTGATGATTCGTGCGTTGCCAAACTTCCGTGATTAAAGAAACTGAAAACCCGATCTCAAAAAAATCAGAAAAACTTCAAAAAAGTGATTAAAAATTAAAGTTAGGCAAACATCATACACATTAATCGAAAGGTCTTCAGAAGATCTATCTTTTCGCACATCAAAGTACATCATCATATCTTTATTCTTTCAAAAGTTATGGGCGTTTGAAGTGTCTAACTTTGGACCCCCCTCCCTCACTTTCCCTTCGTCCAAAATCAAAAAAATGCCTCCCGGCAGGCCGGTAAGACGAAGTAGATTCCATGCTTGGTTACATCATTTTTTCAAAAATTTAAATATAGGTTATAATTTTCGTTAAATTTTTTTTTTTTTTATTTCATCAGCTGCTCAAAATCCAAATATTATTGTGAAAAAGATTATATTACCAATAGAGAAATGTGTAATCTTTACAATGCAAGTGAGAAATAAAAGCTAGGTTATATAAGTTTTTCACAAATTTCAATAAATAGGTTATGTTATGATTTTCTTTGAATTATTCATTTTTTTTTTTTTTATCAGCTGTTCAACATTTAAATAAAAATACCCATGAGAAAAAGATTATAGTACCAAGATAGAAAAATGTGTAATCTTTGTAACGCTAATGAGGGATAAATCTGAATAAGAGCAGCTGATCAAACAAGAAAATAAATAAATAACGTACCTAAGCAACAGTGCACGTGTAAAACAAAGAACGAGCAATTATACCAATACACTATCCTTGTCTTTCACATGTAAAATCCCATAAGAAACTAAATAGCTCGTAAAACACGTAAAACACAAGGAAAATTTAAGAAATGGAGCATATGAACTAAAAACATCCTCCACGATATATACTAAAATTTTTGAACCAAAAATACAATTTCTTCATATAAAAACACTGCCAAAAAACCCGAAAAACACATCACTATAACTCGCTTACAACGCAAAAAACGAAAAAATGACTTGAGTAAAAAAGCTGCGTAACAAAACGGCTAACATAAATTTTCCCAAAAAAAATACTCAAAACAAACACTCCTAAAAATAAACCTCAAAAACACATTTTACGACTCAAACACGGCCCATAACGCGAAAACTAACTGTCGGATTTACACCATCTTCGAACTCATCCAAGAATTAAACCCAACGAATAGTTGAGACAAATTTCAAAAATAAAAACCAAAAATTACGAACAGGATCGTGGGACATAAAAACGGTAAAACTGGCTGAAACATACATATAAACACACACACACACACACACACACACACACACACACACACACACACACACACACACACACACACCACACACACACACACACACACACACACACACATATATATATATATATATATATATATATATATATATATATATATATATATATATATATATATATATATATATATATATATATATATATATATATATATATATTATATATATATATATATATATATATATATATATATATATATATATATATATATATATATATATATATATATATATATATATATATATATATATATATATATATATATATATAATTTTCAACGAGTGGTATTTTCTCACTCAGGGGACCATGAAACGTGCTCATTTGATAAAATTTCCCGAAAAATCCAACATCGCACCCTCTGCAATAAGTAGATTCCTAGAATCTACTTAAAATATGCCAGATTCAGAACGCTGATTCAATTCTCTATCATTCCTGAAAGTATTCCTCATTTCGCTCCCCAAAGAACCCAAGAAAATGAGCTATTTTTGCCCTAAGGATTTTTTTTAAGATTATTCCCCCGATGAATAGATAAATCATCATTTTGTATTTCTAAAGCTGGGTTTGTTTTTGTCTCTGCTCCTTTAGGAGCGTCGGGGGAGGGGGTCAAAGTCAAAGTCTATTATCGTCCATAATTCTTGAATAACTTCAGCAATAACAATCAACTTTAAATCAAAATGTTTGGCGTAAAAATAACTTTTTTTCTGATGTGTGTATTTATCTCAATTTCAAAGGTGAAAATTGCAATTTTTTGTTTTTTTTAAACTCAAAAATTTTAAATTTTGCGATTTTTTTGACGATGAATACCAATTTTTTTTTTTTTAAGTTTTAAAATAAAGCTGTTTATCCCTCCCTTTCAAATGGCACAAAGTTCATTTGCTGGCAATGAATAGTCTTGGAGACATGAACGGTTAAATTTGGCCAGGTCGCGCAAATTCTTGAAAAGAGCGCGCTGCGAGCTCCCTTCCGATCCAATGGGGCTCTTGCGAACTTTTGCTGCATGGGATTCTTCAGTTGATTCTTGCATAAAAACTGGTAAAAATGACGATAAGCACTTTGAAAAATCACGAAATTTACTCTCAGAATCGGGCATAATGGCGGTTCGACGCAGGTATCATGGGAGATTCCTATCTAATTTGAGACGTATCTCTATGTTTCCGTAGAAAAAGTGACAAATTAGACAGGAATCTCGTCGAACCGCCATTACGATCTTGCCGATTGAGCAGTTTCGTGAGTTTATTACTGAATCATAGACTTTCTTAGTGTGATTTTCGTGATTTTTGCTGGTTTTTACATCAGAATAGATTAATCCTTCCCTTACAGCAAAAGTTTGCAAGATCCCCATCACGATTTTATGGCAGCGATATTATGATATTACTTACGCTATAGTTTTGCAGAATGACATGGCAATCAATTAACACTTTTGTCGAAATAAATAAACGAAAACTATCTCAAATCCAACCTATCAATTATCATATTAAAAACCCTTGATGATACAAACAGAGCAAGTAGATATTTTGATACCTATTTAAGAGGTGAAAAAGCAAACGCTTGTGAGGTGATGGGAGTGTAACAGGGATAATTTGCGAAATTCTACTGATACTTTTTCGACGAACATTTGTGTGTAAGGGTAACAAAGTAGTGTTCAATCTTTCTGCAGTCCGCATATTTATTGCAGTCTTGCGATCAACAAAAAGGGTTAAATAAACCTACTGAGACCATACTGGGACCAAAAAATCCGCACCATTATCTCCACCCTCTAAATTATTCAATTAGGCTTGAGATATCGAAGACCTTCTGCCCCAGCCTCAGTTATTATAGCAGAAACTATAAACCGTAAAAATTTGTCATTTTGCACTTATAGTTGCGCGGACGTTGATGAAGTTTAGTTATAATCGACAAAATATAGTTTATAGTTTTAGTGACCCAACCATTTCTGGCTCCAGATCTAGAAAGTTTCCCGGGGGTGAAGGTAGAGGAGGAGGAGGAATAGGAGCACGTACTTTTACATTAAAATTTACAGCGTCGAGGGATTTTTTTGTTGAAAAAATGCAAGTTCTTGTGGCTTCACGGTAGAGGGGGAGGGATTTGCCACCTGGATCTTCCACTGATTCCTGGGCAAGGAGAAGAATTGCTACCCCTCTATGCGAGGGGTAGCAATTGATACGATTGATACAGCAAGTCTGAGACACCCTGTTCGATAGAGAAAAAAAAAAACACTTCCAATTACCTGAATTTTGAACAGAATTGTTCTTTCAGCTATTCCACATAATCATCTTAAGCTCATCTCAATAATCAGCCAAATTATCCAAGAATAACGCATCCTTCGAAGCACTGTTTAGGAAATCCGTAACGCGCACATGCCCAGCAATTAAAAACGTGAACCGAAGAAGGAAAGAAGGGCAGATTTTGACCGGAAAACACGCGCGTAAAAGAACGGCTATCGGCGGAAGAAGTCACTAAATAAATTTATAGGAGAGCGACTCGGTAGAATTGTCGCAACTGAGCCCCTGTCTCATGCTGCAACCCGCCGTCCCCACTCGCTAAGCCAATTAGATCACCGCCAACGCCAACGCAGCTCGGTGCTTTGCCGAACCCGATCGCCCTCTCTACGCAATTCCTTTACGTTTGTCCTCCCATTTTACTGCTTTACAGTGTTGCCATATAGACGATTTTAGTGCGGTGTTATGGAAGAGGTCGATGTTTAGCCAACAAATGCACTCATCGGACGCAATCAACCGAGAACAGGGCTTGGACTTCACCAAGAGTCATGCGTCAAATACGATTAAAAAATCACCATTGGTGCTTGAAAAACGGAAGCCCCAGTCAAAGTTGGTGCCTAAAGGTAGGATCATCCCCACCCAATCCCATTCACTGAAATAATGATAGATTACTAATGGAGTTTTAATGACACCTGTTGGGTATTCAATGAATATACAACATTATTGGAAATTACATGTATTATTTAAAAGACTTTGGAGATAAGTGGAGACAAGCGATTTTTTAGAATAGGTATCAAGAGTATTCGTACCTACAATAGTAATGAGACAACAAAAGAAGAAGGCCCCTCCTGCAATCTTTAACACCACCTATAAAAATGCATGATGGTCCCTGCAAAATGGAACCTTTTGGCGTTGGCCAAAATGCCCCTTGAAAAATTCGGGTGAGGTTCGAGATGGCTTTGACAGTAGGTACTCCTGTAGCGTGCCAAACCATCTCTCTCACTCTCACGTGATCCCTTAGTGTATAGTTATCTCTTTATAGTGTCCATTTCGTAAACAAGGATAGAGTACGCGTCATTTTTTCTTCGTCTCAAAATCCCATCAAAATGACTCGAAAGAGGTTGATCCAGCTCCCATAAGGAGTGGGCCCCTCGAGTTTTCAAACCAAACCTTTTTAGATCGATAGAGCTACCTCTGGGGGTTCTGAAAAGGCCCAGTTTTTTAATTTTGACCCCATAGAGACGGGAGGGCGGGGGGTCAAAGGTGAAACCTTTAAACCGTTATAACTCCCTCAAAAATTAAGGTATCAAAACGAACTTGACGCCAAAAGATAGAGCATACAAAGAGCTTTCTAACCATATATAGGTTTTTAAAATTCCAACAATTTTAAGTCCTATTTTTGGCAATTTTTCGAATTTTCAAAATCAAAAATTTTGATTTTTCGATTTTTTAAGGGAGGCGGATCCTGGCTAGGAAAACAAAAAACTGTCAGGAAAGTAGCGGAAGTAATGACCTTTTTAACAGCGCAAACCGCAATGTAGGGAAATGTTTCGTTTCAGAGATATAAGGCCGCAAAGTTGACGCGTCGAGATTTCTAGCGCTTCTCGAGGCGCGCGCGATGCCTGCCGACGGAAATTCACGCACAGGGAAACTGCATGACTTGAATAAATGGGAGGGGAACATTGGAAGACGCTTCTTATCTCATACATTCATTAGATTTAGGGTTTATACTTCCATTTCAGTAACCCCCCCCCCTTCCCCTCAAAAGAAATGAGCCGCGGGGCTAAAACTGACGACGGCGCAATCACACTAATAATCAGAAATTAACGAGATCCAAAAAAAAAAAAAACAAAAACAAAAAAAAGGAGACTCACCAATGTGGCAATGTATAAAAAAATAAATAAATAAATAAATAAATAAATAAATAGATAGATAAATAAACATAGATGCAAGTTTACGTCTATCACATGCATCTTATCTTTTTCTGTATCCGAATTACGGACAGTCATCGGTAGATACCTGTAGAAGCAGCTTTCCTTCAGGTTAACAGATAATACGCGAGATATACCTACATCCAAGGAATGACCCCCTAAAAACGAGTGTTGCCAAATGAACAAGAGTAGTGGAGTAAATGAAACAAACATTTAAACACTCAAACATATGATGTTCAACGAGCAAACATAGGATATAAGTATGTTAAGCTATAGTTATGAATACTGTAAAAAATGGGTTCAATTATTAACCCTGCGCCGATTTATTTATTTATTTATATATCTATTTATTTATTTATTTATTTATTTATTTATTTATTTATTTATTTATTTATTTTTTTATACATTGCCACATTGGTGAGTCTCCTTTTTTTTGTTTTTTTTTTGTTTTTGTTTTTTTTTTTTTGTTTTGGATCTCGTTAATTTCTGATTATTAGTGTGATTGCGCCGTCGTCAGTTTTAGCCCCGCGGCTCATTTCTTTTTTGAGGGGAAGGGGGGGGGGGTTGCTGAAATGGAAGTATAAACCCTAAATCTAATGAATGTATGAGATAAGAAGCGTCTTCCAATGTTCCCCTCCCATTTATTCAAGTCATGCAGTTTCCCTGTGCGTGAATTTCCGTCGGCAGGCATCGCGCGCGCCTCGAGAAGCGCTAGAAATCTCGACGCGTCAACTTTGCGGCCTTATATCTCTGAAACGAAACATTTCCCCACATTGCGGTTTGCGCTGTTAAAAAAGTCATTACTTCCGCTACTTTCCTGACAGTTTTTTGTTTTCCTAGCCAGGATCCGCCTCCCTTAAAAAATCGAAAAATCAAAATTTTTGATTTTGAAAATTCGAAAAATTGCCAAAAATAGGACTTAAAATTGTTGGAATTTTAAAAACCTATATATGGTTAGAAAGCTCTTTGTATGCTCTATCTTTTGGCGTCAAGTTCGTTTTGATACCTTAATTTTTGAGGGAGTTATAACGGTTTAAAGGTTTCACCTTTGACCCCCCGCCCTCCCGTCTCTATGGGGTCAAAATTAAAAAACTGGGCCTTTTCAGAACCCCCAGAGGTAGCTCTATCGATCTAAAAAGGTTTGGTTTGAAAACTCGAGGGGCCCACTCCTTATGGGAGCTGGATCAACCTCTTTGCATTTCTGCCGAAATAAGCTTCACTCAAACATGTCTCTAAGTACGATTTCGGCGATTAGAATGAGATAAAATCCCACAAAGGAGTCACGTGAGAGTGAGAGAGATAAAACGTTCTGAAATTCTTAAACGGATGACGCCATCGCACTATAACCGCCTAATGCCTATTGCTTTTTCTGTACGAATTGCATGGGAAAAATCCGTTGGATATGGCAACGCTGCAGTTGCGCGCCGCTTCGTCTACGTTGGATGTAAATTTTAAAATTGGGGAATTAGATGTAATAAGAATGAATCGTTTTATCCCCCCACCCCCTTCTCTCGACTGTGTTTTTTGTTCCCCTCGGCGCAGCGTGCTTTTGTGTTTTTGTAAATAAATTAGGGTTCGCGCCTGGCAACATTGAAAACTTAATCCTTCTTTTTATTATTTTTTTTGTTTTATTCAACCGTTTTAAACCCTTCCTCAAACAGTTTGGGGCTTGAAGCAAACCTGGCGTACAGTCAAGGAAAATATTTTAGTGTCCCCACCTCCGACCAGATTTTCTTTTCTCCTTTCAGCAGAGCATTTTTCAGAAAATCAAGAGCTCGAGATTTTTAATTCTACTGTCTTCAGGGGGCATGACCAGCCTTCTAGTTTTCATAGTTTCTTTTCTTATTTTAGAACACATTTTTGGTACGGTCGGCCATTCGGATGAAAATAACATTAAAATATCAGCACGGTACCTACCACGCTGTCACGATGCATGTAACATGGTTTTAAGCTGATGTTATGGTTGCGAATGTATTATATTGCTGAGCAAAACTGCCAAGGTCTGTCGTGGCCGAATTTGTTGGTCTACCTTTGATACGCATCGACTAACTGTGTGGCAAAACAAAGCTCTTTTAGCCATGGCATAGCGTTAAGACGTTGAATTTTATGTTCATTCAAACCAATAAAAAATATCGAACTATTTGGATGTGCCGTGATCGAGAACACACTCGAATTAATTCGACCTTTTGAATGGGTTGAAATAGACAAAGTTCCTAGTTGCCTGAAGTGGGGCTATTGCAATCACCATGCCATGCCGCCTGGACCACTTGGTTGGTCGGTTGGAAAGGACCAGTGTACTTTGTAATATGTCACATCGATGAACAAGAAATCCGATCAAAAGTGTCTGAAGTCAGTAAGACTGAACCTGTGGGTGAGATCAGTGAGCAGGGCTGCCGTTTTGCGTATAATCAATGCTATTTTTTTATTCACCGATGATTCCACCGGTTGAGAAAAGATTACACAGTTCAGTTCAATGTATGGCTGTAATGCACGAAATTCCTCGCATATGTAATATTTTCTCAACCGGTGGAGTCGTCGATGACTTTGAAAAACTTGCAGATATTTTAATTAATCAACGGCGTTTCCACCGATTGAGAAAAGATTACAGATGCGAGTATTTTCGTGCATTACAGTCATACACTGAACTGAACTGTGTAATCTTTTCTCAACCGGTGGAATCATCGGTGAATAAAAAAATAGCATTGATTATACGCAAAACGGCAGCCCTGTCAGTGAGAGACGTAGCTGCCGATTGGTAATTATATTAAATTTAATGACATTTTTAAATTCACCGATGGTTCCATCGGCTGACCAAAAAGATTACACACATTGGCGGATCCAGCCCTCGCGAACGGAGGGAGGCGAACGCTTGGGATTTTTGCCCCCCGGCTTTTGCTTTCCCCCTTCCCCCTCTTTCCCCCTCTTTCCCCCCTCTTTTCCCCCTCCTTTCCCCCTTTTTTGGTCGAACGGGGGGGCGATCGCCCCCTTCGCTCCCCCCCCCCTGTATCCGCCAATGATTACACAATTCAGCTCAGAGTAAGGCTGAAATGCTCAAAAATACTCTGATTTTCAATAAAATTACAGATACGAGTATTTTCGCGCATCACGGTCATAAACTGAACTGAGCAACGTGTAATCTTTTGGTCAATCGCGGTGGAATCATTGCACTATGGTCTGAGATCAGAAAAAAGTGGCCAAAACTCGGTGAAAAAAGGCATCAAAAATAATCTTTTTCTAATTTTTACGCTTACTCTTAAAACCTGTCTATGTCATTTCTATAAGTTTAAATTACGTGTTCAAAGTGTTCTCTGTGCATAAAATTGAAGCTGAAAGTTTATAAGTGACGAATTTATGAAAAATTTACTTTCTGACTTTTGGCTAATTTTTGATGATTTCAAACCATAGTGCATTGGTGAATTGAAAAACGTCATTTAATAAACACGAAACGGCAGCTCTGCGAATGGGTTTCTGGTTTCTGTTGTAAATTTATGCAATGATCTACAAATTGGCGTTTCGTGGGACATCGAACGAAAAATTTAACATATTCATTTAAAGCTTGGCAAACTCGAAGAAAAATAAACCCCAGCGTTAAGATGATTATAATAAACAACTATCGTCAATATTGTTCATTAGATTCAAACTCGAGCGTTTTTTCTTCACTTCCCTCAATTCCTCTCCCTCTCCCTCTCCCTCTCCCTCCCTCCACCCACCCTTTACCATCCCTCCTCGCGGGGAACTTATCTTGAAAGGCTATTATCTGGTAGCTGGTGGCTGATGAGACCCAGTTTGAGCTCCATTCTCCTGTTGAGCAATTTCTTCCGGGGGGCTTTCTTCACGATGCGATGGTCTCCCACGAGACCAATTCCCCGTTCCTGCTTTCGCATCGCGGCCTCGGGTGGAGGGGAGTGGGGGAGAGGGAGGAGGGTGAGAATCACTGGATAGGGGACGGGGAGAGAGAAATAATGACCGAGTTGCCGAGTGACAGAGAGACAAAATACCGCTCCTGAAAGCGGGTTCATTTAAGGGAGTCGAGTGTCGGAGGGAGTGAGAGGGGAGGACACGGGAAGACCGTGTGATTGAGGGAGCTGGGCGTCGGGCGGAGGAGAGTGCGAAGACGTAGGAAGATGGTGCATCTGTTGAAAAGCTAAAGAAAACTCTTCGTCGGGGTTTATCATCCCCCCCCACACACCGCCACAACCACCACTTGCGACAATCAAACTGAATGGGGCCCAGTTTCTGTATTACCGATGTCCGAACACTTGAGGTTCTCCTCTTCCTCCTGCTCCTCCACTGCAGGTAAGTTGTGCGTGAGATATGTTGCCACATGATAAACCGTGAAAAGAAAACCAGCGGTTGAATGAAAAGTCGGCGGATGGGGCTGTTGCTGCGGGGCTGAAATTGTGTGCTTTTTGAAGAGAAAAAGAAAGTTCTCGGTGAGTTGAAAACAAGAATGCCTTTGGTTTCTAACAAGGTTTTATATTTCCAGAGATGCGATTGTGCGCCAAAATACATTGTTGAAATGCTGAAAACGGGAATTCCACTTTATGACAGCACAACACTTACGATTTTTTTGCAACCAAAACCAAAGGAATATATCTTTGTTCTCAGCTCATCAAATCATTTCATTTTCTTTTAAAAGAAATCCACCTAATTGTAGACCTTCGCAAATGCCATTTTAAATCATGTCAGGCGACTGCTTATATTTTAGTTCTGATAGGCAAATTGATTTTCAAATTCATTATGATAAGTGTTGCAAGTTTAACAAGTTGTCTATCTAAGCCAACATCTAAAGAATCAACTGACATTATTTAATTAATTGACTGTACTGGACACAGTTTTACCCTGTTTCAACAAGTTGCTCCGCTAATTTCAGACGATTTGAGTCTTGTTAGCCCGAGATATACGAAAACAAAGGGTTGAACGCCACTACCGGGCAGGGTCTGATAAGTTGCTCAAATTTAGACTAGCAGTTTAGGGTATTGTTTTTATGTTCGTTTGAGAATCGCACCAGTGTAAGAACGTATATCTACATATATTCTATATGCCGCGTAAATCTTTCAAAATGGTTTTGAGCAATGTATCTTTTGCTGACTTTAGCTACAACCATACATAGAAGAGGGTCTATTCTGGTGTGCCAATACATTTTGTCAGAAGTGCCCTTCTTGCACTCAACTACATTTTGTCAGAAGTGCCCTTCTTGCACTCAACTACAATTTGTTAGAAGTGCCCTTCTCACACTCAAGTCCTCAATTCGGAATTCTCAAAAAGTTTCCAAATGACTTAAAACGCCTTTTTACAAAATTTCAAACAAACTGAAGCGAAAAAATTCAAAAACATTAAAAACACACTTCCTTGCTAGGTACAATGTACACTAAAAATGTTTCCTAAATCCTAACATATCTGAAGTACACAACGGCATATCAACTGAGGCATTTCCAGTACTTTTATCTGAAAACACTGATATTTTTTTGTCAGAATCTATTCATAGTACTAGAGTTTCTCTGATTTTTCAAAACTATGGCACAAAACCAATACCAGAAATTTCCTCGCTTACCATTTATAATGTGCATCTGGTAATCTTTCGTCTCAGGGTAACGATGTACTGAATGGGTCAGTTGCGTACTTTTGCTACATCAATATGACACATTGTTTCTAACGTAGAATTCGGCGAAAATAACGATGCGCACATTAAAAACTTTCAAAATCCACTCATTAACTCAGAAAATACCTTCCATTTCAAACAACCCGCGCTACACTAGACACTATATCACCGACTTATAACTACATAGATGGAACCATCTCGTTTATGTAAACATGAACAGAACTTAAAAACATTGGAATGTTTCGTTTAGATGCGTACATTTCTTATATTATTTTGTAATCTTTGATAAACCGAAAAGACCAGACAACAAATGCAGCCAATAGTTCGTGTATTTAGAACGGAATTCCATCATTTTCTAGTTACGATGTTGTTTACTTATGCACGGTGGTTCCGTCTATGTAGTAGTATACCGGTGCAAATAGTGTCTAGTGTACCCTAGTAAAAATGTTCCATGAACTCTGTTCCAATTTTCCATGTGGACATGGAAATCGCCTTGATTTCCATGTAAATTAGGTTGATTTCCGTGTGAATTCACACGGAAATCACAGTGATTTCCATGTCCACATGGAAAATTGGAACAGAGTTCATGGAACATTTTTACCAGGGTAGCGCGGGCTGTTTGAAATTGAAGTGATTTCCTGAGTTAATGAGTGGATTTTGAACGTTTTTAATGTGCGCATCGTTATTTTCGCCGAATTTTACGTAAGAATCAAGGTTTTATTTTGTTGTAGCAAAAGTATGCAACAGACCCATTCCTGGCTTCTTTTGTAAGAGATTGGGCTGATCATACTATTGGCAAGCAGACAGTAAGTCGCTGTGAGCTCGTCTCGTCGATTCGGACCCATGAGCTGTGTGAAAAAGAGTGCTGAGAAGGATAACACTGCCACTGCCAGGCTCGAAAGATTTTATGGCTTCCTCCTCGCTTGATGATACTATCTCCGTTCTTTACCTCCCCTTCTCCTAATATAGGTATCGATTGTTTTAAGCGTACCATACGAAGTATATGGCAAGCCTCTTACTCTCGTTTTGCTGTTTACAACGAATAATATAATACAGTCAACATACAGTGACTGGATAAACCACAGTGCGGCCATTTGCCCTCCACTCCTCAATAATAGTGTACCCACTTTAGCATGGGCAGCATGGGGAGTATGATTGTTCTTGGGTTTCGGAATGGAATTTTCTCTACCCCCTGTCTGGAAAAATTCATTAATGCTATGTCTAAACCATTTTTAGGGCGGGGGGTTGCGATATTTTTTGCGAGTAACTCAGGAACACACCTCCTCCCTATGGCACCCGTGTTAAGTTGGGTGCGCATCCGCGGGGGGTCAGTTACGGGCAATAGTTGATTTCTCTTAATTTTGCGCTCCTATATGTTTCAAATTTGACAGAAGCCCTTCAAACGTGTCTAACTTGCCTATAAGAACCCTATAAAACTGTAAAAATACTTTAAACGTTCAAATTCGCGATCTAAGGAATCCGACCAATCAGAAAGACGACCGAAATGGCCGCACTGTGGTTTATCCAGTCACTGTAAGTCAACAGTGTAAGAGGCGCCCTCTAGTGGCCGTGTGTGTTTAGGAGATTTAGTTTTCAGGATATTAATCAAAAATTAGATGCTCGGGTCGTATTGTGTATTTTCGAGAAATTTTTGAGTACGCACAACCACACGCTCAGACACATTTAATTTTTTTCACAGATTGGTAAGTGTGTTGGTGGCTTCGTCGTTCACGCGCACAGAAAATAAACTGAGTTTACACACACAAGCTAGAGCTCACCCTTCTCAGATTTTGACAGTTTTATGATTGACCCCGCTATTCAAACCCAGTCGTTATACTCAGCATCGCTGCGTTGCAAACCGACGAGTGAGAGAGACTGCAGACTGACGCTGCCTCTCTCTGTTCGCGCATGCGCACACGATAGTTTTTTTTGTTTGTTTTTTTGTTTTTTGTTTTTGTTTGTTTTTTTTTTATTTTTTGTTTTTACTCACAATCAGATCTGCTCTGCTCTAGGGTCCCTAAATATAAGAGGGTACTATGGCTAGATTTTCCGGAGGTTCGCGATGTAGTGGGACGTTTGAATTTACTTGTATTCAAATGGGCGGAATCGACTTTTTTACCCGGGTTTTTAACTATAACTATGCCTAGGGTCAAAGTTTTCGACCATTTTTTTTTTTACAGCCACTAGACTTGTTGAACAAGATTTTCACCCCACCAATTTGATTTTACTCGACAGGTTTTTGAGAAAATCGCCTCTAAAGATGACCCTTTAACCGCGCTCAAGACCGCGTAATTCAAATTTCATAAACGGCGCGAGCGGACTTGCTGCCTCCGGGTGGCCGGGTGGCCCTTGACGTGGCTGCAAACAGACCTATCGCGGCACGTTTTACTAAATAAATTGTATTGGAGTTCCCCAGCTTGTTTTGTATTTTGTTACAATTTTCATTTTCTTTCTGTGCTATTTAATTACTTGAACTCATCAACAGCATTTTACATCAAAATTGGTGGTCCGTTTTCCTACAGTACTTTTAAGAGCTCCATTGGTTAAAGGTGATTTGATGTTATTTCAATCCGCTAGATGGCAACACTGATCACTTTTGCTAAAAAGTCACAACAGCCCCTTTTTGATACAAAACGAAAGGAATCACCGAATATAATCCGATTTAAATAAAAAATATTTTATTAAAATATTATTTTTATATTCATACTTCTATAATAATTTGCTGTCAGCTGACCTGAAAAAAAAAATGTCGACTTTCCCCGCATATAAAAGATAATCTAAATTATTATTCCTTCGGTGAAATATGTATATCATTACTACGTCGAAGGAGTATGAGAACCCCTTCCTGCCAATTTGGTAAAAATTCGGGACCGCCGCAAAGTATCAAAAACAGGAAGTCAAGACAAAAATATTTCATGATTCTTTAATAAAATTAAACAAATGCATAGGAACTATTTCATTTTCATACAATTTTAATAAAGTTTTTTAGAAAGTAGCTCACGAAATGACAATGAGTTTGATCATGAATTTTTCACCGTCATGTGACAGTTTTTGCTCTTGGGAATATAAACAACAAAATCGGGCGCTCTTCTTGGCGTGATTCTAAGGCGTACATCCTTCGAGCGATCGAGGTTGATCGCTTTATTTTCAAGGTTTAACTGTCTCAGTATACAAGAGGTACAGAATATTTGATTAAAAAATATTGCAGAGAATTGGTTTTCTTAAGATTCTGCATGGTTCGATTTTCATTCGCTGATTCGCAGTATCACAACTTTTGGCTCGATTACTGTTATATCACCGATTTCTTTGCCTGTGTATCAAACTGATATTAAAAAGTTTCTCGTCTTTAAAGGCATTATTACTATCTGAAGAGGCCGGTTATGATTACTTTCCAATTTGGATTGAATCAAAACATGCTATAATCTCTGGTGAGGGTTTAGTAGTATAGTATCAATACAAGTTTACAGATGCGAGTTTAGAGCTTAATCGATCGGCGATATCAATCGTTCGAGGAGTGAGCGTCATAGGATCACGTTAAATGCACAGGTAGATCGATCAGTCGGCGAAAAGATCACATCATCTAGAACTACTTATTTGTAAATTATAGAGGCACAGCTATACAGAATGGTGTGATGTATTCCGTTTCGCTCACCGTTGGATCCACCGATGAATTGAAGAAAGAGGGTTTTGTAAATTAATGGCTCGTAAAAATAAACTGCTGTGCTCACTAAATTGATTTCGAAGGCTAAAGGAAGAAGTGTCTATAGGGAACGGGAAGAGGAGGGCGAGGAGGAGGAAGAGAGGAGAGGGGACGATAGGAAATATTTACCCTTAACATATATTTTGATACAGTTCTCGTGAATTTGATTCCTTTACATGCTTTGATTTATACATTCGCTGCGATTTTCAGTATCACAATTTTTGGCTGGATGACTGTTATTATCACCGATTTCTTTGCTTCTTTATCAAATTGATAAGTAATGTTTCTCCATTTCTAAATGTATGTTTATAGGCAATTCCACGGTAACGTGGCTATTTACTAACACCGATAATTGTCATAGATATTCCATCATTAAGACATTTAAAGCTATTAAACGAATGAATATTTCTTTCAAGAGTGTTTCTTTTGGCAAGGTAAACAAAAACAAACCGCAAATTTCATTATTCATTGAAATCACAATGCTTTTTAAGAGGTCAAAAGGTCTTGCTGCCATGATGGAATGACTATGGTCATTCTGCTTGGTCATATTCCGCCTGTTTTAACTCTAACAAAGATTAACGATCTGTTTCTGTAGAACGTGCTAAAAGAAACGCCTTCAGCAGAAATATTCACTGGTTTGGTAGCTTTAGACGTTTTGACGATGTGATTATTTTCTGGAAAATCCAGTAACCATGCAATTACCCTTATCCGAAGATGAATTAACAATACGATTTTTGGAGAGTCGCGTGTTCACAATGATGAACTGAGGACTTGAGACCTGATATAGTTTTGCATCTCTACTCTTTAAAAAACGACGTTTATAAAACGCCTTCATTTCTCTAAATATGCAATACCATAGCACGGCTTTACGATAAATTGCGTCTAAAGAACTTTGAAGGTTTCTTTGCTGTTCGAGCCGGGAACCGGGGACGGTAGATGCTGGAATTTGTAATGAGGAACCATCCGTTTCCCATTTCAGACAAAAATTTGAAAGCATATTTGTCATCTTTTCAGGACCATTAATCGGATTGTCAAATTGAGGGGCTCTGCCGAAAAATCGTATACCTGCAACAGTAATTCCTTGTGTAGATGTATAATGTTTTTCGGCGCAGCCCTTTAATTATGAACTTTTCAGATTAAGTACGAAACACGCATATAAATATATACCCTTCGTAAAAACCTTAAATAAAAATCGGAACGTCGAGTGATTACTCATCTTCGATCACTAACCAAACAATAGCTATGCCATAGCAACACTAATTGTAAGTGGGTTTTTAGAGTTGACTTTGATTTAAAACTTACAAGAATATATTTTGGTTGAAGATCCTCTAATAAGGTGCATTTTCATGCTAGCATCAAATTATCTTCATCGTAGAATAAAGGCAAGTTAGTGCAACCCTCAACATATAGCCAACATATAGCCGAAGATCCAGATTCACCGTCCCAGCGTCCCTATGTATCAGCCGCGGTATAGAGGTCACAGAATAATTACTATTTTTGCGTGAATAAGTAGACATGTTTGTTGGGCTCAGGAATAAAATAAGCATTTGTTCAGTAGCTTCTTAACACTGAAATGCTTCGTTTCTGGTAGTACTTTTAAGTTTTCTTTTCCGTTTACCAACTTTCAAGAATATACAGATAACAATTTAATTATTTTCGAGTAAACATTTTGTTGATGCATAACTAAAACTTACGTCAATTTTCAGGAAGTACTGCTCAACAAAGGTAACTATCGCTTAAGGCCGGAATCTCAATTCTGATTCAATTAAAATGTATATTTCATAATTTTTGAAGCAGCGAACATTAGTTTTTCCTCGACACCGTCGAGAGACAAGATATTTTTATTTTCCTAGTATACGAGTCGACTTGCAAATCATAAGCGAGTCTCTTGTAAGAGTTTTATACTCAAGGCACTCAAGTATTTTTTCAACTTTTTGATTAATTATCTATGTGTTTTGCAACAACTGTAAACACATTATTTTTTCATCACTGCTTTACAGTTCCGGATCCGGACATTCATGACTCAGGCTACAGCGTTTGAATTCTATCTCCAAATAGCTAGCAATTGCATTATGATGACCTTTGAAGGACATTTACATGAAAGCGTCATAGCTGAAGCTGTCTAACCATAACAATGGATGGTATTATACCCATAAATATCATACATATCACTGTATGCATATCTTAGATACTCGTACCTTCTTTCTTATCATGGATACACAGTTTTCTCCTGCTCGATCGATCAGTTTTTGATATCGATAATCGATTGATCAATATCGATATTATCGTGAGATTTTTTCGTGTAACTTTATTTGGCTGATCGATCATTACTATAGCAATCAGTAAAAAATATTGACTTACTGCAGGTCAATCGAGCGCAGATGATAGAAAAAACCACGTAGACTTTTATCATTGTCGTTATACGTTAGACAATTTTGGCTTTGACTAGGTCATGTACTCTTTTGAACTTCATTATTTACCGTTCCACGTTTCGGAACTGAAACTATTGGGCCTCAAAGTTGCACGAAACTTAGCTTCATAAAAACTCCGGTCTTGAACCGTTGAAAAGAAAAACTTAACTGGTAATTTTTCTAACCGTCCTTAGGGGGCATTACAACGGATTTGACGGGGTTAGGAGACGCTGCTCTCTGAAGATCCTGTGACCCCTCGGTTGAGGCACCTACTTTAGGAGAGCCACTCCTATCTGCTAGATTCCTCATAGATTGATACTGTTCTTGCCTTTGACTAGCATTCTCTAGATTTTTCATAACTTTCGACGAATCTCTCTGCGGGTCCTGTAGTTTGGCGTCCGAAGTTTTCGGTCGCATATTCATCGGATCGTTCCGGAAATCCGGTCTTTTCCCCGGTGACATAGCTTCCCTTCTGAGAGCCGGCGATGATTGTGGCGGTCTACCCACTCCTACGTCTTGATCATCGGTGGATGGTGAAGAGACCATCCTTTTTCCCTGGGAATCTTTAGATAACGGCTCCCTAACGCCGAATTTCGGGCTAAAATCTGGTGACTGTTGCCTCTGCGTGGCGACTGAGCCATCGGTCCTTCGTTCACCTGTCGGCGGTCTAAAAACGGGTCTAGGTTGGCCAGCAACGACGTTTCCACCGGTCTGAGGTGTCCCCGGTTTAGCATCGATGTCTCTGGGTTGAGGGGTTGGTGGCGGAACCGCCTTCTCATCCGTCGGTTTTGTGTCTGGGTTAGGAGTCATGGGTTTACTTCCTGGTTGGGAATTGGAACCGGATTGGTTGCCTGACTGTTCAGTGTTGGGGGTTGGTGGTTTACTATTGGTTAAATCAGGAGCTGTTGGAGGTTTGGCAGAGGCCGGTAGGGGCGGTAGGGGAGTTCCTGGTTTGCTTATTGAGTCTATCGACCCAGATTGAGGTTTGTTCAAGGAGCCTATCTCTGTTTTTACAACGGTAGGTTTGTTGGAATCAATGGTTTCGCCGACTCGTTGCCGATTGTTGGGTGCGACTTCGGTCGAAATTAGTTTTTCAGGTTCAGGTTTTGGTGTTTTTGGCCCGTCTAACCCTCGGCTTTCAGGCCGTGGACTTTTATCAAGGCCAACTGAGGTTTCCTCAGGCTTGGGTGGTGTGCTCGGAATAGGTTCTTTTTTAATTACTGTTTTTTCAGGGCTGGGTTTTGCCACTGCAACTGAAGGAGTTTCTTCTTTAAGGGTCGGTTTTTCTTCAGACTTTGATGTTGCGGTCGATTGTTTTTGATTTATATCGTTGTCGTTTTTGTCTGTCCCTTTGATCGTGGTGTCAGGTTTCGATGATGCATTGATTTTTGGAGGCTCAGAGCTCACGATTTTTTCAGCCTCGGCGTCTACTGGAGTTTTCGGTGAGCCGCTGGACTCATTCGCTTTGCCTTTTTCTTTGTCAGAAAGAGGAGAAGAGCCCGACGGTCGATCGATCGGTTTTTTCTCGCTGTTTCCATCTTCCGCTGAACTTTTCGGCGCCAGTCCGATTCCTCCGTTCGGCAGGAGATGGATTGGAGATTTTCGATCCCTCGATGATTTTCTCGAGGTCGATTTCGATCGATTCTGAAACAGATAAGGAATCTAAATAAGAATTCAATTTTCCTAAAATCATCGCAAATATCGATTTTTTACTACTAAGAATGTAATCACACAATGGGGCCTTGCATGGGTCTAAAGTTTGATGTTTTTTTTTTGTTTGTTTATTTTTTGTTTTTTTGTTTTTGCCTTTTTGTTTTGTTTTGTTTTGTTTTGTTTTTTTTTTTGTTTTTTACGAAGAAAATGGAAGTACTTGATGAACTGAGAACCAAAAAGGTGACTTTAATATTTTCCTAACTGTCCCGTTTCGGAGATACATTCGTGCAAAGTTGTAATCATGGTGTGTATTGTGACGTCAAAACGCAAAATTTCCTTTAGAAACAATCTTTTTGGGCCAAATTGTATCTCCCGAACTTTATGAAGCCTAGTTAGTTATAGATACGAAAGGCATCATTGTTTTCAGCTCACCGAGTACTTTTAATGATTTGCCTACTAAAAACAGCAAAATTCTGACCCTTTGTAACTGTCCCGTTCATGATATATCATATGATTCATTCGGAGAAAAAAGAACTATACGAACACCTAAATTTTCCTGCACATCTATTTGTTCAATGCTCATACCGAGGATTTATTATTTTGATTCTATCGATGATGATTTCTATCGATTCTGAGACGGATAAGAATCAAAATGAGTCGTAATAATAATGTGCATTTCGACATTTTACCACTATTGTACAAGGGCGTTCATATGCAGTCACTGAAAAACAGCATATTGAAAGGAAACAGGGTGATAAACTGCCTGAAAATGGGTTAAAAAGGGACAAAAATTGAACTTCTTTCCCTCCCCCTTGGATGGTTTAACTGTCCCCCGAATTTGTTTTTGGATACGCCTTTGCTGATGTATCCTCTATTTATGATTTCGCATATCGTTTTTTGATTAAACACATTACACGAACAAAAGTTTCTTTCTCCCTGATTACTTTTGTATTAATGATTTTATCCCTAAATTTGGAAGATTATTTTTGGAGCCCATCGAATTGACACGGTCTCCGGAAGAAGGGCCCATACAACATCAGGTGTGCTCTTCCGAGGTAATCAGCCCTACGGTCTCATTAAAATTTACTCGGATGAGCACATATCTATCATTTTATGAGCCCCCTTTTCAGAAACGGTCTCAATTTATCTTTGATATTCTCGACCAATGCATGGGGCTCTTGCAAACTTTCGCAGTGAGCAAATGAATAGTCCATTCTAATGTAAAAACCAGCAAAAATCACGAAAATCACCCTGAGAACGTTTAAAATTCAGTAATAAACCTACATAACTACATAAATGGCAAGATCGTAATGGCGGTCCGACGGACCGACGCAGGTATCATGGGATATTCCTATCTAATATGCCACTTTCTCTTTGGAAACATAGAGGTATGTCTCAATTTAGATAGGAATCTCCCATGATACCTGCGTCGAGCAGCCATTTAAGCTCGATTCTGGGAGTGAATTTTGTGATTTTTTAGTGTACCTACTCATCGTCATTTTTACAGGTTTTTATGCAAGAATAAACTCTTCAATCCCGTGTAGCAAAAGTTCACAAGAGCCCCATTGTAGGGAAAGGGATTTCCATTTTTTGATTTTCCTGTCACATTTACATTCGTCTGCTTTTCCGCCGCGCGCCGGCCGCGGCGTAAGTTCATACTCCACGGATATGTTTATGCATGGGCGCACCCAGGATTTCTGTATGGGGGGCCAAGTTGTCATTTCATAAGGGGGGGGGGTCTGGGGGTCCTCCCCCGGAAAATTTTGAAAATTTAGCTCTTCTCATCAGACACAAAATTAGGCTACTTCTATTCAAAAGCTATATTGAATTAACTCTCGAGAAAAATGAGATTTTCCGAGACAATGCTGAAATATATTAAACATCGGAAATATCTTCATCATGCTGATAGAAAGTCGGAGTCTTCAGGAAATCTAGATTTCAGAAGAAGATAGAACGAAATTAACAATTAAGGACATTGCAGTCGGGAAAGATGTGTTCCTCCAAGGAATAATATGTTTCATGACATTGATATTTTTTTTAACTAATTTCCTTTCCCATCTTTTCTTTTTCTCTCCTCCTCTTTTCCTCTTCTCTCTTTCTCTTTTCCTCAATTTTTCCTTTCCTTTCCTCCATTTTTCTTTTCATTTCCTCCTTTTTTCCTTTCCTTTCCTCCTTTTTTTTTCTTCCTATGGAGGGGGCCTTGGCCCCCTTGCCCCCCCCCCCCCTGGGTGCGCTCATGTGTTTATGAGTTAAATATGTTGCAGCCGATTGAAAATGTCTAAATAAATCCATTTTGCTTGTTAGATGTGAAATTCACATTCAAATTCGAATTTGATCCTATTTGCAAGTATTTGCAAAGATGATAACAAAGACTGTGACTCGGTTGAAAAAAAATGTGAATTCAGTGGAAATTAAATGGATCTTTAGATGCTTTTATCGAATTACATAGAGAGATCAATTAACAATAACCATGTCAATATGCATCTATGCAACTCAAAGATAGTCACAATAAAAGTTCCCATGGAGCCTCCAAATATTTGCGCTAAGCACCTTAGACCCCATAAAACGTTTCGATGGCTATTTTCCAATCCCTCGACACAATAGTATAATATTTGTCCTGAAAGCCGCGGTTGGGGTAGTGTGACATATCATATTATCGTGCACGTGCAGTACTTACTGTAGTAACTGTATTTTTCTAAGACAGCTGTCAAAAAACCTCTTATGAGATCTGGAATTTTTCCTCAAAATATCACCCCCTTTTTTCATCAAGTTGTAGTTCTTATTGTTAGAATAAGTAATATTTCCTAACTGAAAAATGAGTCAACTATTATAACGCTCCCATGAAATAACGGAAAATTCCCTGCGGATGTATGAATGAGAAAAGATTTTAATTAATGAACAATAAAAAAGTATAATGTGTATTGTTTAGTTACATAAATACGAATCAAGTAATCCCTTTACATGAGGCTGGGATGCCTAACATAACTCACTTTATTTTTCCTAGACTTACATAAAAACTTATGTGAAAAATTACTAAAGAGATGAAATGATCCAAAAACATTGGAAATACTCTACGAGATAAAAGAAGAACGAACTCCAGTCATAAAATAATACTAAAGTTAACATGAACCATAAAATTAAAACTTAACCTCCAATCACAAAAATAACGGCATATTTTAATAGAAAATATAACAAAAAGGTACCGTTTTTCTTTTTTCTTTCATATTTTTAATGGAAGAATTAGTTTCTGTTAAAGGTCCTTTGAGATGGATCACTACGATTTGGTAAGGTTTTTAATGATACAGTTGTAGACAAAAAAAAAAAAAACTTCCTCATTTTATATTGTTTAAGAGAGAGACTGTATCCAATCCTCAAAGTCATGCAAATATGACGTATCTTCAACCAGAAATATTTCAGACCTTTGCTAAAGGTCTGCAGAAGGATAGTTGATTAAACAAACATACGTTCACGAGAAATAATGGGGCAGTTGCAAGGGTCTGAAATGTTGTGTTTTTTATAAAGAAATTGATAGTACTTGATGAGCTGAGAACAATGGTGACTTTGGTTTTTTCATAAGTGCCCCGGTTTCGAAGATACAGACGTGTAAAATTCTATAAAATCGTGTGTGTAGTGACGTCACTACGCGGAATTCCCATTTAAAACATTGTATTTCGGGCCAAAATCTCATCTCCGGAACAATGGGACTTGAGGAGAAACCAAAGGCATCTTTGTTCTCAGCTCATCTAGTACTTTCATTTTCTTTATAAAAAACTCAACATTTTAGACCCTTGCAACTGCCACATTGTGGTTGTTCGGATTTTAGACGTTTTCTAAGCAAGCGCCATCGATCTACGTATTTGAATTATTTCTCATTGATTTAACTCCTTCAACTTGCTTTCATGATACCTATGAATAAACATTTTAAAAATCTTCTTACCAAATCGACCCAGTCTTTTCTCATTTTAGATTGAGAGCATTTTTAACAAAGTCTGTTTCGAACTTCAAGGGTTGATGCAATGACTATTATTTTCTTGAATAAACGAAACGGATTTTTCTTGAAATCCTAATCTTTATGTTAACTGATAAACTATCGAAGAATTCAAATAAACAAACAAATGAGACTTTGAAATAAAAACTAGCTTCTTAACAAAATACGGGGGACTTTTTGGTTTGAACCTAAATCTATTTGAAAACACTTTTAATAGAACAATAAAAAGAACAGAATCATTACATAATAATTATTTACATTATTTACAGAACTCAGAGGGACAACTCTGTATTTTTATCAGGAATTATTTTCTATCGACCAATCGTTTTGTCAGTTAAAATATTTGGCGGCTCGTGAGGGGAGGCAGAGTCGAGTTATAATTTTTCACTTTTCACGCTTTGTAAGTATGAAAAAGTAACATGTTGCTTTGATGCTCGTTGACAACTTATTGACGTGTAAATACACAAATATAGTTATCAAAGTATGGTGACGTAAAATTGGCAATGTGACTTTGTGGTTTTTTAGGCCACCACCCTCTTGCTAAAGTTTTGAAAGCCTTCCAGAGCGCTTTTATTCATGCACAGCTAGTGAAATTTCAGTTTATATTACTTTACGTTTATGCGAGATTGTAGCCCCATGTACAATCAGAGCCATAAGTCCTGCGTCGACGATTCGACGCAACCCGCCTTACATGTACAATTAGTGCTCTCTTATCTTTCTTTTCTTTTGTTCTCTCAAGACTGAGCGAGGTTCGGGTTACGTGTAGTGCGGGTTGCATCGAATCGTCGACGCAGGACTAATGGCTCTGCTTGTACCTCCTCGAATTCATCTTTAAATATTATTACAACAGAAGTATTTCTACCAATCAGTGATTGATTGCCTGATCTGATGCACCCGATTATCAGAGACGGCTAAAATGCAGTAGGTATGCAAGAGTATTAAATAATAGAGATATTACACACAATATGACTTTGAAACGAGTAAAACTACTGATTCAATAGCTCAAAAAGTGTCTACTTTTTTATTGCTTCTGATTTCAATAATATTGAATACTGAAATTTCTCCGACGCAAAAAACTACAATCCAACCCGGAAAATTTGATGCCTCGATCCATTTGGCGCTGTCCAGAAATGGCCCACCTGAGCCCCTCATGAGACACCATACAATTTAAGTTTTAAAAGCAGTAAAGTGTACTGAAGAATTTTACTACAGAAAGTGCGAAAAACAAATGCTGAAAATAGCTTGAGGTAGGTGTCACTCAAGCAATTAACTTTTTAAATCAACCCTTCAAGGGGAGCGTCACAGTTTTAAAGTTTTCACCTATCACTCACTAATATAAGTGAGTATCAAAGTGAACTGACAAAGTGAATGAGTTGGTGAAAAAAGTGTGAGAGTGCAATGTGTGCTGGCGATGTGATCTTTATTTATTTTTTTTATTTTTTTTTTTTTTTATCTATGAGAAGAGAGAAATGTATTTTATTTAAAGCCACCATCAAACTTTACCTTTCATTTAACCATGGTTCAAATAAAATATGGTGGAAAGAAATATTCAAAATTCAAATGCAAGTTTTCATACTTCCTGATAAACACTAATGAATTCTCTTCGCTTTTCTCGTCGAAATTGGAAAGACAAATTTTGGGTAGGTATTAATAATTTTTAGAACGTTCTAAGTTCCAAGCATAAGTACTGCGGGAACTTTCAAAGATCACTGTTCCAATCTTGAGCGTAGATAAAATTTTAGATACCTGAACTGTCAATGTTAAAACCTATAAGTATTGATCCAATAACATTTTTCCTCGTTCTTTTATGCCCATTTTTCTTGTTTTTGGTTATACAGGGTGGGGCGTAGAGATCTGACGATTTTCAAAAGGCTATAAATAAAGAACTATTTGACTTAGAGAAAAAAACTTTTTTTTATTGAATTCAGTACAGAATGCCGTTTTCTTACATTAAGTTTTAAAAATTACATCTCGTAGATGTTGACCGTCAGCGTCAATACACTCTTGAAGTCGATATCGAAAGGAATTCACCGCTCTTTCGCACATTTGTATGGGTATATTATCGATTTCCTCTCTGATTCGCACTTTTAATTCCTCTAAAGTATGGGGGCGACTCCTAAAAACCCTTTCCTTAAGGTAGCCCCATAAAAAAAAGTCACAAATGCTCAAATCGGGAGATCGCGGAGGCCACTGTAAATCTCCTCTGAGAGAGACCAACAGATTTGGGAAAATTTCCCGCATAGCGGCAAGGGAAATGCGAGCAGTATGAGCTGTTGCTCCATCCTGTTGGAACCAGACGTCTCCTAAATCATTTTCTTCCGCTAAATTTTCCAACATGGGCTGCACATAGTCTTCCAACATGGAAACATATCGGTTCGAATTAACAGTGACAGTTACGATGTCTTCCCATACCCATACAAATGTGCGAAAGAGCGGTGAATTCCTTTCGAAATCGACTTCAAGAGTGTATTGACGCTGACGGTCAACATCTACGAGATGTAATTTTTAAAACTTAATGTAAGAAAACGGCATTCTGTACTGAATTCAATAAAAAAAAGTTTTTTTCTCTAAGTCAAATAGTTCTTTATTTATAGCCTTTTGAAAATCGTCAGATCTCTACGCCCCACCCTGTATGTCGTTCTCAATATTAGTCATTTCTAGATTCTCTGCCTGGAAGTTTTGACTGGAATTATTGATCAAAACTTTGAATTTTCACTGACATTTTCCACGATCTAAAATTGGACTATTTACATGATTTACAGGTAAAAATTTGCTTTGTGATGCTCTCGCAAAAAGTGCACGATTGTGAGACAATGGCCGCATAAACTTACAACTACAATCTCACGTTACCGCAAGTTACCGAGTAGTTTTTAATCAAAATGTTTTATGATGGATGTCGCTGATGCTTTTCCTCCGCTGGCTTATAAAATATGACTGTAAACGAAGGCATCAGCTCAGTTCCTCTAGAAGTCAATGTTTCACAAGATTTTCATTACGATAGTTGTAAATTGTAGCTGCAAGGTTTATGCTTTGCGGCTGTGAGTACAGAGCAGCCAGATTTGGCAAACAAAAATACACACATTACATTAAAGTAAATGGAAAATTTGTATATTTTTTGCCAAATCTGCCAGCACTGTGTGGGTATGTGTAGACCAAGGAAACATCTCAAAATATTTGCAAGAATGAAGTTTGGTGATAATCTTATAAAGCTGTACAACTAAAGAAGCTCGACATCTTTGGACATCAAAATTAATGTTGACAATGAGAAATGGAACAATATATGTATAAATAGATGTTTGATGATATTTGATGATGATTGTTGGAATGACAAAATGAGCCGACAAACTGAGGATGGATCGGGTGATAGCCAAAGATTATGGAAGGCAGAAAGCGTTTTACAAGTGCAGATTTACATTGACTAACGCAGAGGATCTCTACTGTGGCTACGAGATGAGCTTACGCTCTGTGCTGGACTCTGTAAAAGAAAATAAAAGAATAAACGAGAAAAAAATGAAGAAATTCGACAAATAAGCTCAACAGAGCTACAGCTTTTTGTATGTATATTTCATGGCAATTATTAACGCACCAATGATTTCACAGATTGATCAAAATCTTACACAGATCAGTTCAGTTTATGACTGTAAATGCCAAAAGAGACTAGCATCTGTAGTCTTTTTTCACCTTTAATCACCGTTGAATGATCAAAATATTCATACTTTTGTTAAAATTCAGCAAGAGAAACTTTAGAGGTTGAGAGAGATATTATAGATCAGAGTATTTTCGTGCATTAAAGTCATACACTGAACTGAACTGTGTAATACCATATTTTAGCAAAAGTCTGGAATCATCGGTCGGTAAATACAAAAATGCCGTTGAATATACTCAAAGCGGCAGCTTTAAAGCTTAGTGCACTGTTCCCCCTCAAAAATATTCAATAGTACAATCCTGCAAAAAAATCTAAAGCAAGTTTCGACCCGGGTCATTGAGATAGGCATTTATTCAATAAAATAATTTGATTGACGGTAAAGCAAAATAAATAAGGTGCTTCTACTACGCGACAGCACGCAGAAGTTTGTCGCATACATTTCGAAACTTATCTCTCGTGATAAATCTTTATGATTAGAGAAAAATGTGTCGCAAATGCACTGTCTGTCATGGAAGTATTATTTCTTATTTATAGCGAACACCTTTCGCGTGATCTTAATATATATGTATGTACAATGCGGCTTGTGCGGTGGCTCTTGCAATCGAGCAACTGAGTTCTAAACTATATTTCAGCAAGAAATCGATTCCAAAGAGGCAGATTGCCTAACCTACAATCGATTATTTGACATAAATTTAAATGAAAAAACTCGGAAGTCACCGATGAAGAGTAGCGCGTATCATAGGGTAAAATTCTATTATATTCTCACAAAATCATGCTATTGAGTATTATTGGATGGGAATTGCGCAAATATAAACAGTGCAATCAAAAGCATCATTGTGTTACCATCAAGTTTAAATGAGAGTAAAATCTAAAATCAATCTGTAGATATTTCCACAGTTTGTGTTCGAATGTTGGCGATTCTGTTCTTGGCTTGAAAAAGTAATTGAGTGCATATCTAAGAATGCAATTTTGAATTAGCTCAGTTCAACGCTCATTGGCGGGTTTCCATATATGTAAGTACAAATAAGCCAATGGGAGCTATATCGTTTGAGGAGCTACAATGTCTCCTCATTAAAAGCCATCCAGAGAGTGAACAAGAGTCGCAATCGACGGGCAGCCTGCGTGGTTAACGCTGATCATGGGCGAATCCAACAATTTGGCCATCATCTTTATATTTGAACTATGAAAAACCATTGATTCTTGAGGGGACGTAAATTGGAGTACGAATTATTCGTATTTCGATGGAAAAATTGATACGTACTATACGAATAGCAATAGGGCAGTTGCAAGGGTCTGAAATTTTGTGTTTTTTATAAAGGGAATGATAGTACTTGATGAGATGAAGAAAGTGGTGCCTTTGGTTTTTTCGTAAGTGTCACGGTTTTGGAGATACACACGTGTAAAGTTGTAAAAAATCATGAGCGTAGTGACGTCACTACGCGGAATTCCTATTTAAAACAATGTATTTTGGGTCAAAATCTTATCTCTGGAACAATAGGACTTAATTAGAAACCAAAGGTATTTTTGTTCTCAGCACAACAAGTAGGGGAGACCGGGGCACCATGGGTCCCGGGGCACCATGGGTTTTTGCTGGTTCAGTGACTTTCAATATAGTTAGGTTGGCACTACTGCTGTCAAGTGATCATTATAAGAGGTTATGTTCACCCATCCTGTTTGTTATGATTAAACTTCATATCAAAGTTGAAAAAACGGGATTGAAAATTTCATAAGGAAAAAAATCTACTTATTTTGATGCGACAATTTTTTTTTTCAAGTGTCGGACTACTCTTCAGGCAACTCCAGTCAAACATTTTTTTCATCCTTACACTCGTAAGGAATTTCCCTCAAAAGAGGGAACAGTTATCTCAATTATTTATAGGTTAGATTTTGCCTTTATCTTGTGAACCCCTATCGGGGCACCATGAGTCCTTTCAATCGGGGGTACCATGGGTCTTCAAATACTCCAATACTTTAATGATAACAAACTTAGTTATCTATTTTCTCTTTCTGTTTGTTTTAGGTATGGTTCGTAACTATAAAAGAAAGTCCCAAAAGGGGCTTTATGACCCTGAATAATTAAAAAAAAAATATTTTTGACTGATTCTTTAACACTTTTTTTTGCGAACCAATTTTAGTGCAATTTTGTTCCAAAATTATTTAGCTATTTTTTTTTTTATGTTAAATACTTTAACCCTTTGAGGGGCAGTGGCCAGTACTACTAGCCACCTTATTTCATCATTTTCTGAGCTTCAAGGGCAGTGGCTAGTGCCCCAAGCCACCCACACTGGTTCATACCATTCTGGGATCATACTTTACCAATCTATATGAACCTATTTAAATGGTTAGCAACACTAGCCTTTGCCGCAGAAGCTCAGGAAATAAAAAATAAAGTTGGTCGGTGAAAAAAGACGTTGCCCCGCAAAGGGTTAAGATTAACTTCTTTTTAGAAAATACAACTTTGGTCGTTTTTTTGGTGAAATTCTTGTTGTTTTTTTAATCGATTTCAGTATTCCTTTTCTGGACCCATGGTGCCCCAAGTCCGAACCCATGGTGCCCCGGCCCGGGGCACCATGGGTTTTTTTTTAAATTTTTTTTTTTTTTTGAGCAGACATGTTAAAATTTTTCAAAAACCATCATAGATTATGAAAGTATACAGGGTAGTCTCTTTGTAAAAAAAAAAAAAGGTTGATGGCATGCAATGCTTTCTATGCTTTTTTTAGCTTCAAATAAAAAGGGCCCATGGTGCCCCGGTCTCCCCTACCTACTTTAATTTTCTTTATAAAAAGCACAACATTTTAGACCCATGCAACTGCCCCCCATTAGATTCAAAAGTCAAAATTGGATTTTGATTTTGGTTGGATGAAAATGGCAGTCTCTAAGTATTTAGATTATGTTGAATATCCTATAGTATTATATTATATGAATAGGAGTATAGTATATAATGAATAGAAGTATACTAAAGTGCGACTCTTGTTCACTATTAAGTCTCACAAAATATAGGTGATTTCAGTGTTTCTTGCTTCTGTTTTTATAATACTTATCGAATTGTAAAAATTGAGATAAAATAAACTAAAATCAGTTTAAAATGAAACCACGTAAAATTTAAAGTAAAATATAACTGCCGCGTACTCTTCTATGGCTGACTAAGCTAGTTCTCAATTCACTTTCTCACTAACCCTTTCAATACCAACCCAAAGTTATTCGATTTATTATCTCTATCTTACATGGGCCGTAAAAGCTACTCCAAATGGTTAACACAAATAATTTTTCATCGAGCGCCTTCAATTACCGGGATAGGTAAAATCAACACCACGAAGTACGAATATTTAACTACCTCTTGAATTTGAGCAATGGGGCAGTTACATGGGTCTGAAATTTGGTATTTTTTTGAAAGATAATTATAGTACTTGATGAGCTGAGTGAGAACATTGGGTGCCTTTGGTTTTTTCATATGAGAGTCCCGGCTTTGGAGATACACACGCGTAAAGTCGTAAAAAATTGTGTGTGTAGTGACGTCACTACGCGGAATCCCCATTTAAAACAATGTGTTTTGGGTCAAAATTTCATCTCTGGGACAATGAGACATAACTAGAAACCAAAGACATCTTTCTTCTCAGCCCGTCAAGTACTCGTCATTGTCTTCATAAAAAACAGAACATTTCAGACCCAATTGCAACAGAGCCCCATTTATAACTTTGATTTCTACTGATAACCTTAACCTGGTAGCATTGGTGGATTCAGCAATCTGGCAACAGTATATTCTTCCCATTAGATTGCATGAGAAAAAAATCGATTAGTCACGGGGCTATAGCCCCTTCAAGAATGGATTGTTTATCATAAATTCAAAGAGAAGAATGTGCAGTTGCCAGATTGATTGATCCGCCTATGCCTGGTAATGAAAGGGTTGAAACGATCTTTAAATTAAAGTTTTTGAACGAGACTTATGGCATTTCAACGCCCTTAAAAGAGAGAAGATTAGGTGCAAAAATGGTGTTATTTGGGGATAGTAAATTCACCTGTGATGCTGATGCTTGTTCGCTGTCCGATCTCGCCACGGCAGCTCCGCTTGTGGCAGCCATTTGTTTCAAGTACTCCTTATCGTCGAAGATTTTCTTGTCTCCGCCACCAGGCTTGTACTTCACGTTGTCCAGAGATCCAATTTTACTTGAAGCTTTTATATCGAGCTTGTGTTCCTCAATCTGTTTACAACATAAATAAATTCATATTTGAGACGTCGATTAAACATCAAATGTAGCGGATAGAAAAAAAACCCCCATCAGAATATATTTTGCATAGCTCGATCGATAATCTTTGAACTTTTCCAACGTTATTTCTCATAATCAACGAGCTATACATTTATCTAGAGTAGCAGTATAATGGGTACGTTAATCTGCGTAACCACCATGGAGGGGTTTTAGGTTAGGTTTAGGGGTAATTTTGTCCATTTATTCCTTTGTATTTTGGTCTTCGGCGCACATTGGATCGGAACAGGTTCCGATCAACTTTACGCCGCACAATAGGACGCTGTAAGGAATTTCCCGGACATGTTTTCATGGACAAAAATCAAGATTATGAGCAGTTAATGGGAAAATAACTAAAAACTTATTTAAATAAACGATTTCACAGCTTAAAATGATTCAGATAACATAGTTTTTAAAGAGGAAATAACGAATTTAAAACGTTTCTGAAGCAAAAAAACGAAAACTTTTTACGTCCGGAAATATTCATGAATCGGACCAGTGCAGTGTGGGCCACCCCCAAAATACATCGGAATAAGTGGACAAAATTACGTTTTAAACCTAACCTAAAAATCCTCCATGGTGGTTATGCATGTTACCCGATTAGACTGCCACTCTAGATGTATGCATAGCTCGTTGCTTATATATTGCTTGATGAAAAGGAATAAAAATGAATTTGAGCCTTGGCTTTTTTTGAAAAGCATTTCAAAGTCAAAAAGTCTTTTGCTTGCAAGTATTGTTTTCATTTGAAGGAATGAAAATTTAAAATTCGTCGAAGATTATCGGCGAGCTCAACCTTCTCCTCTGAAACCTTCACTTCATATGCACGGTCAGAAAAAGAGGTTAAAATTGTGGTAGACTGGTCTTCTGTATAGAGTGCCTCATTGTAGAAAAACTCGGCGAGAATAAAGTACAGACGTGTAATTTCATCTGAATTCAAAAGGAGGCAAAAATTCAGAGTCATGAACGCATTCAAGGGTTACATTTGACGGCGCACACTGGCTTCAAACATGGGTTTTACAGCTATGAAAACTAGTTGTTTAATTATTTAGAAATACTTTGAGTGTTAAGTTATTCCTGTAAAAACCATGGCATTTTACTCCATTTAAGCTCTAAAATGAATGATTGCACACCGTTTCAAGTTGTCTCGCCATTTATTGTTCACGATGTGACACCTACAAATAATGTTTGGCCTTGCCGTAAAAACGAAACGAAAGCGCAAAAACCCCATTTCGACGAAAACGCATTTTAAAGTTTGATTACGTCTATCGGCTAAAATATACCTACCTGGTATGAAGGTATGCATTACACAATATTAAGTTTTTTTAGGTCGATTTAAAAGTTAAGGAAAATGGCAGTATAATTCATGCTACAGCGTTACCGATAATTTACGGAAACGGAGCAAACCTCTGCATGGGTGTTTGTGTCGATTTGGTTTCAGGTCAGTAGGACGTAAGTCTACTGTAATATAAACTAGGGGGACAAAATGTCTACTTTTTTGGTCCACTGACAAAATGTCTACGTATGTATGTATACGAAAAAAGTATACTCATACTAAAAATTTCAATTTCCAAATATTTTCATTTTCATAATTTGTTTTACTGATGCACCCATTTAGTTTAACAAAACATTTTAAAGACAGTGATTTATCATACGCAGAAATCAGGTCAATTAATGAAGAATTTGTAAAATTAAAATTACTGAGGAAAATTTTAATCAAAACAACTTTTGTCATGATTAAAAAAAGCTGTAAGTATTTGAATCAGAAAGTCAAAGACCATCATAACCGTTAAAATAAATAATATCCTTCACTCTATTGATAATTATAACTCTCTATTTTTTTCTCATTACCAGAACGCTGATTTATTTTCCATACGTCCACTTTTCTTTTATTTATGGCGAATTGCTCGCCGATTTTTCTATAAAAAAAGGTGGACGTATCTAGAAAAGAGACACCAATACACTAGGGACATTTCTTTTGTGCACATAAAATATGTAGACTTCTCCAAAATGTCGTCAATTTTCAAGGTTGACATTTTTTTCATCGACATGCTTACTTAGACATTTTGTTAGAAGACCAAAAATAGAGGATATTTTGTCTGTATAGTCCTCATTACAGCAGATCTACTGACTAGAACCCGCCGTTTTTCAAGAAAACACTTTTCCTTAGATCTTATTTTACTTGAAAAGTCAAGCCTCACTATAGAAATCCAGTTTATTGTTTATAGGGTATATACTTTCACAAATGACAACTCGATTCAAGATCTATTAATAACAGGTCAGTCCAGTAGCAAGTAGGTGGGGCTAACGGGCTAACGCGTTCCGTTGCACAACGTCTCCCCGAGTCGCTGGACATTGCTGCCCCGATTTGTGTGGTTCCTTTGGCGGAATCAACAGCTGTTATGCGGAATACGACGGCGACTGCACTCGCAACGCGGGGGACCTTTGGAATGGTCCGCCTACTGGACTGGCCTGGTATTGATAGATCTTGACTCGATTGATGTGTTTACCAGAAAAACGACTTAATTAAGAGTGTGCAGCGTAGTGCCTATTTTTCGATTTCTTCGCGGAAGAAGTATTTCTCCAGTATTTTGCAAAGATTACTTATACTCCAGATATGGCACTAGCTAAAATCTTGTTGAGCGCCTTCATTGCTAAAACACATACACTGGCCCACGGTTTGTTTACGTTCCGGGGTACGAGAGACGCTCGGGTGGGGTGGGGCCAGTTGACTGGCCCACGACCCCCACCCCGCCCGCACACTCCTCGCTCACCGAAACGTAAACAAACCGTGGGCCAGTGTGTATGTTTTAGCTCGGTTTTAGAAATGAAGGCTCTCAACAAAATTTGACATAGGCGAGATAGCTAGTGCCGTATCTGGAGTATAAGTAATCTTTGGTATTTTGTGCGGTTTTAAGCAGTTGCGCAACCACGATCTGGCTCTTCCATCTCTATCATTTTCCTTTTGAAGACATAGTATAGAAGAAGGATAGAAAGAGGGTGGGTTATCACCTTCTATTTTTGTCAAATACACGTGTTTCAATGGAGAAAAGAGAGAGATAGAGGATTGAAAATGCACCATTAAATTTCACGCACCTTAAAATATGTTTATATGCTTCAATAAAGGTTCGGAACATCGCGCTTTAATTTAAAATTGCAGTTATATCGATGGAAGTCTTATGCTTCGTCCTTGTCTCAATTACCGCTTCTTATAGGGTTGCTAAGGTATGGGATCATCGGCTTCGTGCCATTTTGGCATACTTTGAGGAAGTTTCGAGACGAAAAGAGGTTATAGGATAATCGAGAGTTCTTAAATGTAGGTTGATGACGTGATGACTGATATAATTGTCCAAAAACTATAAAAGACTGTATCTTCATCCTTGCGCAACTTGGATACTTACTTTTAACTGACTGCATGATCTAAGCATAAACAGGTCAGTCCGGAAACGGAGCTGAGCGTGCCTCTACGCACAATGTAATCATGCGGATAGAATGGGTCTGTTGCAAACTTTTGCTACAACGATTAAGAGTATTTAGTCTAATGTAAAATCGCCTGAAAAGTCCATTGGTGGCATCAAAAAGTTATAAAATGCAATAATAAACTCACAAGAAACGTTTAATGAAATCCAAGATGGCGGTAAAATATCGAGCATTCTGTATGCATGCACCTTTAACATCCAAGGGTTGCCAACGTTGACAACCTCACAGCTTCAGAGGTTATGTGTTTATTTACGTTGTGATTGGGTGTGATCGATATTGTGAGGTTGGCTATCCTTGGATGTTCGTGGTGCATGCATACAGGTTGCTAAATATTTTACCGCCATCTTAGATTTCATTAAACGCCCCTTGTGAGTTTATTATTGCATTTTATGATTTTATGATGCCACCAATGGACTTTTCAGGGGATTTTACATTAGATTAAACACTCTTAATCGTTCTAGCAAAAGTTTGCAACAAACCCATTGCCGCTTTGCCCAGGACGACGATTTCTTACCAAAGTGACTTATGGAGAAAGAAACGCCGCACTTTGGTCCGGATGGCTATTCTAGCTTGTATAAACTCATAACTTATGATTGGAAAATTCCACAGGAATGAAACTTTGAGAACACCTTCACAATAATTCGATTTTACTTTTCAACGCAATGAACCCAATTTTTGACGCCCCTGGGGCCCTGGGGGGCCTTAAACCCCCTCAATTCAAATTTTCCTATCGGCACCCCCATCTTGTGATACATCAATCGAAAGCTTGTAAGAAATGAAGAATTTTAAAGCAAACCAGAGCTCTTTATGTGCATTTGTACTGAAGTTATGACAGGTCAAAGTTTGACTTTATCGGAATTTAGAATTGTCATAACTTCAATACAAATGCACATGAAGAGCTCTGCGGGCCGATCATATACTTCATCGTCAAACCGATCTTTAAGACTGTGTATGAGTGATTCTATTGGTCGAATATTGTAAAACTTATCCGTTGCTATGATAACCATCGTTATAGGGTCCGTTTTTTAAAGGTCACTCATGAATAGCCTTTATAAAACGAGACTCTTAACGATGGTTACCATAGCAACAACCAAGTTTTACAATTTTCGACCAATAGCAAACTTTCGTAGACAGTTTTAACGATAAAGTAGATGATCGGGCCGCTGGTTTGCGTTAAAATTCCTCATTTTATAAAAGCTTTCGATTGATGTATCACAAGACGGGGGTTGCCGAAAGTAAAATTTGGATTGAGGGGGTTTACTTCAGGGCCCAGTGGCGTCAAAAATTGGGTTCATCGCAAGGAAAAGTAAAATCTAATTATTGACAAGGTATTCTCAAATTTTCATTTCTGTGGCATTTTCCAATCATAAGTTATGAGTTTATACAAGCTAGAATAGCCATTCGGACCATAGTGCGCCGTGAGACTGTCGTTTAAACGGAATATTTAAAATACAGCTGATTAGAAAGTCCCATAAATCACATGAAATTCTTCCTTAAACCCTCATGAATAAGTTTTAGCCACTTTTCGGAAGTGTCGATGAGAAAAATTCGGATTTAACGACAGCTATTCGGCATTTCTTCATAAGCTTCAATGTTGAAAAATCGCCTCTTGGACAAAGCCGCCTTAAGGTAAATATAGGGGTCACCGTTTCCGGTGAATCACAACCGGACTGACCAGTTAACTTAGATCATGACTGACTGCGCCATCTTTCTTGAGAAGTTCTTTAAAGGAGCCAAGCATTAAATTACACTTCTGTGGTACGTTCTCCTGACCCATTTCTCACTCCTGCAGTGAAGAGAGTTGGTTCTCAAGTTTAATGACAAAGAAAAAGCAACGCTGGCGATGAAAAATTTCATAATCACTCTTAAGATGAGTTGTTGTTTAGGCGTGAAGCGCTTCACCATAAAAATTAGTTCTCCATTTTCAAAACCAAGATAAAATAATTCCAAACCAAATCTGTTTTCTCGTGAGAGTGAGGAACTTCAGGTAAAATACATGAAAGTTTACTGAGTACCGATAATCATTGCAGAATGGTCTTTTTGAAAAATTAAATTATATGATGAGTTCTTTGTTCTCATCTTAACAGACCCATTTCTTGTACCTTGATTTGCAATCCCTCAATACCACCACCACCGCTCACCACTGGTGAGCGCATGCTACTACTGTACCGAAGTCGAAGGTATGGAGGTCGTCGCGGCTCAATGCGAATCTCGGTGCGAAAAATCAGGAGTGCCAATATGAGCACAACGACGCCATAATCCTAAAATTGAAGATTCCTGGGGATGAACGAGAAATGTCGCGAAGACTCATTTTTGTTTTCAAGCTGGAGGAACAGGGGATACGACGATTAAAGGTCATTTTTTATCATAAAATGTATTTCTATCAACCAAAATTTATTGCCTTGCGTTTCTTTAGATTTCTATTTATTTTGTACTTATATTTGCCGTTAGATGACCATGAAAATTTTTATTTTTATTTTTGTGACATTCATAGTTTTTCTCTGGACTCTTCAATTATTTTCCAGAAAGGTTTAGCAGTGGGTTTTGGAATTTTTCATAGGGCTAAAAGTTTTGTTGGGTCATTATACTTGAGATATTTATTTTTGGATCAAATCTATTTTGTATCAAGATTCGACTTTTGTAAAGCTTGCAAGAATCGTGATTCAAAATCATGATGTTTTGTTTTTATTAAATTTCCCTTAAAAGTTGCTGTTCATTTTTCACAAGAAAGTATAAGGTAATTTCAAACCAAACTGTTTTTTCTGTGTAGAGGACTCTGGATTATGGATTGCCGAGTTTCGAAAGTTTTAACTAAGAAACATAATCTATCTGTGTAGAATATGATTATCTATCAGTCAAAAAGTACTGTTTGAGTCGACTCTGTTTACTCGAATTAGTCTTGGTCTTAGGCAGAGAAGAGGGGAGGGTTTTAACACAAATCAATTCCATCGACGTCACTGATTAAATAGCTCTAATTTGATCAAAGAGGCTCAATCGATGGTATTATTTTCGATGGATTGATTATTATCTTCGTGGAAGATAATGATAGTGTCGAAAGTATGACTGAAAAGGCTTCAATAAACCCTTATCCAAAGCTTTTTTATAAAATATCTATTTCGTGGTAGAAGACAAACTATTATATGTACTGAACGGTTTTTTCTGTTTTGTTTTGTTTTGTTTTTTTTGTTTTTTTTTTTTTAGGATAAGGGTCAGTAGTACGTATTAAGTATCCAAGAACCACAACAAACGTTGAAAAATGAGCTCTAATATATTACGCAATGAAAACGATTTAGACAACATATAGTCACGATTACCCGCTCTCTATTGCATCGAGGTTGAACTTCAACTTGTAGGTTATATCAACTCTTGAACTTCAAGGCTTCGATTTTCTCAAAATTTAGAAAGTGTATTTGTACTCTTTGCATACTAACCCCACCACATACAACGCTCAACACATGATAAAACAACACAAAAAATTGAAAAGAATACTACTGTTGCACAATGCACATGGTACACATGTGCATTGTGCATACACATAAAATTACTGATGTGAGTTGAAGGACCTCAAAGAATAAGTGTAATGCAAATAAATATCCATGTGCAGTGTTGGACTCATAAATCCAGCGAGTGGGCAATAAAGGGGAGCTCGGGTCAAGATCGGAATAAATCAATGAGATTAAGATCAACTGTGAACGCTGGTTGGTGGTGAAAGTAGGTTGGTGGACAAGGGGTTGCTGCTTGCTAGGTTATCGTGCCTCGTTTGTGTCAAATTTGACTGAATCTATTTGCCGTATTTTCCATTCTCCTATTCATTTACTCGCCTTATCAGTTTATCACTTTTAATTAACTCGTCCATTTCTGTAAGTTGACTCTTTACATTTCCAATACATCGAACGGTATTTTTAAGAATCGTTTATTTCAACACCGGTTTGCTGAACGAACGGATTTATCAATGGAGTAATCGACTTTTTAAGTATTTAAGTGGAATTAGGGATCGGGAGGTTTGACATGGTATATCATTTAGTATCGGAAGTACTGAATCAAAGCTTCGTTTTTCATCAATGTTCGTACTATACCAGTATTGGTTCGTCAATGTGGCTGTTGCAGGCTTTTGTTATACCTACATGATTTAAGGGTCGAGAGCGGTATTCACTCCAAAATTATTGGCGAGAGCCAGTGGCGACGTGTGCAATCTGGCAACAACGTGTTCTTTCCATTTAAACCTATGGAAAACAATCGATCTTCAGGAGGTGCAATTGCACTCCCAAGATATCGATACTTTTGCAAAGGTTTAAATGGAAAATTATCATGGTTGCCAAATTGCACGAGCCGCCACTGGTGAGAGCACTATAATCGTACAAAACCCACTCCTAAACTCATATGGTGGTTTAAAATGCGCTGGAGCAATAGCGGCGTTGGACACTAATAATGGGAAATTACAATCTTAATGTTGCACTCTTCCTATGCTGGGAAGGAAGCTTCAGAAATTAACTGACCACTAGAGCAGTGATTTATATCTTATGAATCACTAAGAGTGCTGGCAAAGAAAAGTCGTCTCTTACTGACCATTTCTAGATGAAGTACCCAACATCACCATTACGATCGCGCATTTAAAATCATTTTATGAGTTTGGAGTAGATTTCGTTAGTTTTCAGAGCTATCATCGTTATTTTGGTGGTACCTCTTAATAGACCCTTTAATTGCTTCAAACAAAAGCTGCTAACGGCCCCAGTGCAACAAGTTGGGGTATTCTTCCGGTGAATGAATGACTGAAACGGTTAATATTCACGATTAGATAGTTAATTTTTTACCATCCAAATTGCTACCCAATATTGGATTCATCTAATGGTAATATTTTTTTCAGCGAGTGATGTTCAAAAAACATATACGTAGCAAAAATTTCATCTGATCAAGTTTCTCAGCAGCAAATTCCTGTTGACAGTCTATAATACTTGAGCCTACTTTTGTCGTAGGTTTTGACATTACGTCATTCGGTTTGACATCTGTACATTTTAAAGCTTCCGCGAATCAATACCATTAAAAACTCATTACACTTATTTTATGGGGGTATCTGTTGTTATGCTCAGAATCAAGTCTTTTACTTTGCTGTGAAAAAACCACTCACTTACCGTTTAATGGCATCGCAAACGACTCAATCTTGACAAGCATGACCAGCAATTATTTACAGATGTCAAATCAGTTTGATTTGCTTTAACCATAGTGCAGGGAAATTGGAAATAAAGTTACATTTAGCTCACATTATATTTTCTTCTAAATCGTAATTTAATCAGCAGGTTACTTAAGTATTTGATTTATTGAGTTTATATTTGATTAGTAATTTATTTACTTGATTAGTTATTTATTTATCTAATTAGTCAATTTTTTTATTTGTATTTTTATCCTTTACTTTATTTATTGATTAATTTGCTTATCCTAGTCGTTCAACTCCGACTCGATTTATTTTATTTAATTTAACGTGTTATAATAGTTTAAATATTGACATTATACTCTTTCAGTACTAGACTACTCGTATTAATATTGAGTTGTATTAATATTATGAATATTACAATGAGCTAATTTTATAATTTTAAGAGAGAACTTTAGCATTAGTTGTAGACTGGTTCCAAATCACCTTCAATCCAGGTTTCATGATTTTTTTCCCCTTTTAATCACGATGATCGATTTTGTTTGTCTTCTTGTCAAGGAATGAAAACACAAAATCAGATTTTTATTTTCAGTGTTTGTACATTTTATAATTTGAGAAATATTTTGCTTCTTAGCGTGACATAATTTGCATACCTTATTTGGTACCTAGTTAAATCATGATAAAACTAACAATGATTTTAGGATTTGGTTAAATTTTTGATAATAGATATTCAATAGATAATACATTTTTAAGCCATTTAAAACTACCTTTGAAAAATGATTCTAGCTTTTGTTGATTTATTTTACACATGAGTATGAATTTCATATTTAGCTTCAAGTTAAAAGTTTGTTACATGCAACGAATCCCGCTTTTGAATAATTAATTGTGTAACGAATTGTAAGTTCAAACAATAGTTTGGGTTTTTCATATTTCCAGCAAAAGGAGGAGATACCTACCTCAGATTTTTATAATAATTCACAGCAAATCATTTCCATCATAATTGAAGCGTAAAACGCACAATTACCTATACTTTTATATTTACACAATACTGAATACATTTTTGTTTGTTCAATTTTTTATTTCTTCATTTTTGTTTGCTTTGTTCTGTTTTTTTTGTTTTTTTTGTTTTTTTTTTTTTGTTTTTTTGTTGCTATTCGGTGGACGGAAACAGGTGCTTCATTTTTTCGGAGCGTTTTTTCCAAATATTTTGCTCCATCATTATTAAAAGATTTTCAATTCTCTCGGTAGATTTTCATATTTAAAGGAGAGACTTTTCGTGAAACACAACACTCTCAGATAGGGTTCAAATAACAAGAGCAGTGAAGATTGATAGATACCGTTATTGAGTTATTTGTGCTCATGAAGTACCTATTGAAGTACAGATTTGTTGGTGGAAAATTGTTTTAAGCTCAATTATTAGTCTGCAAATGTATTCATTATTCATTAACTTAAAAAAACGAAGCTATCAGTGACGGTTTTTTTTTTTTTTTTTTTTTTAGTTTTTAAGAATATCTTTGCACGTCGAAGATAAGGCTTGATATAAAGCTCTGAAAATAGTTCATTCCATTTGAAGAAGAGGTCTTGAATTTCTTTCCATTTAATGATTAAGTATTATGATATTTGTAATATGATATAATGATATACTTGTAGGTTTATCTTTTTCCATCACGTTTTCGAGCAAACAACAGAATGTATTTTTTATAAGGGATTGATAAATTGAGTTCATAAGTCTAGACTAGTTGTGCAAATTTTCTTTAAGTTGATACCTTACATATTCTTAGGTACTTAGATGTAAAGTTAGGTGAATACATTGCACTGCAAGATTCTACTTTTATTTTGCTAAAATAACTAACTTAAATAATTCGTTTGCTTTGATTTATTTACATTCACAGCTATCGATTTAAAGTCGATCCTGGTTTGAATTTTTAAAGTGTTTTGTTCGATTTTTGATGGTTCTCGGATGTACTTTTTTTCATGACTGTTCGTCTTTTATTGGTGTAATTGACAGGGGGATTATGGAGCAACGCGCGAATTCCAACAGTTGGCGGGGTTAGTCTCACGATTCTGCATTCAGACAAAGTCTTCTCTGTAGCCATACCCATGCTCCGTCATATAATTCTCAGAAGTATTTTCTATCAAATACTGAAATATCACAAACAAAATTTCTTAAGCCTAAAAATTATATTTTCTTCTTTAAACCAATTTACACGCATTTTGAAACAGATGCTCTCAACTTGGGTCTTATGCACGTTTTCTATAATGTACTGTGACCGCTCTATTTGAAATGCTGTTTTTAAGAAAAATTTAGTGGGAAAAATGAATTAAATGCATACAATTTGACTGTATGAACGCATTCATAAATATCCTTGATTTCAATTTTTGGGAAGATATGGCAACTTAGATATTTATTTCAAGAAAGCATTTGAGAAAAATCTCCGATTGAAACTTCTATGTTGAGTAAAAATGAACCAAATGCAAGTAACGTGATTAAATAATTAATCAATTTTACATTGCTAATCATCCTCTTCTATGATTCAGGCTCTAAGCAGCTCCTCGTATTGAATCAGAGGTTTTTTTCATATGCTATCAATGAAGTTACGTTAAAACTGGCTATATTGCATTTGGTTCTTGTAAACTTTAAAGCAAAATTGAAATATTAAATACGGTTTTAACACCCTCGAGCTCGTCTTTTTTCAGGGTTTTAATAGGACAAGATACAAGTTTGCCAAGATGCATCAATATATACGTGTAAAAATACTAGAAGTTATATATATATATATATATATATATAAAAATATATATATAAAAAAAAATATTAGAAAATCAGAGTAAGATCTTCTTCATTTTGGGGCACTTTAATGAGATTGAAGAACATTTAAGTTATAAAAATAAAATTAGCTGAGGATTTTTTTTTCCAAATTATTGAGCGGTCATGCTCTCTCTCTCCTTCAATAGCATACATTTTTGTAAACAAATAAATAATTAAAAACGTATATGAAATCATAGTTTTGGGTTTTCACGGTTCTGTACGCGTCTTTTGGTTTGAAGCAAGATTTTCAATTGAGTGCAATACAAACAAACTACTTAATATTGTAAGTAAAAGCGGAAACAACAAGTGCGAACTCAGAACTCCGGTGCTTTATAACCGAGGTTATGTTAGTATTTACTCACATGACAGCCATTATCTGGCCTCGTTCTCCGAGAGTGTCTAGCATTCTGAATTCAAATAAATAAATTTCAAGCAAAAATATTAATCAAGCACATTCTCATTTGAACATAACAAAAGAAAATTATAGCTTACCAATGATAATAATAAAACAAATTATATCCAAGCAAACGAATACAATCATATGGTAAAAGAGGTTTTCAGAAAATGTAAAGATGATACAGAAGAAATAAATGGGTTTATTTATATGTGAAGGTGAAAAAATTATGATGCAAAATAATAAAATGAAAAACTTTGTTGAAACTTCAGAAGGTCATTCCTTATTTCTCATTTTCTGTTTTTTGTTTTTTACTTTCAGGAAGGTTTTTGGCTTTATTTCTTTGTGACAAGTGATACTTAGAAAGAGAGGAGATTAACAACGTTGTCTTTATTAAAATTAGACATACTAATTTTGTTTCTTGAGCTTGGATTCAAACCCGTAAGCTCTAGGTCACTGGATGGGCTCTACGATGGCCGGGAAAATGTCTTTCTATGACATTTGAAAAGGAGACCAAAAAGTGAGGGTGGGGACTAAACTGGGAAAAAAAGTTAAAATAATAACAATGCTTATAGTAAAAATACATCATTTTACTAATAATTTTTGTTCCTCCCACCGTAGCCGCTACGATTTTCTCCCTCTTCCTCAAAACGAATGAAATAATAATATACAAATTGGGCGAATTCTGAATAACCTCTAGCTCAGACATCAAAAGTTCATTCTTCAAAACTTTCAGGCATGTTTGGTTGTTTCCCTCTCCCCTTTTCAATCTCTTTGTTTCCTGTTACAGATTTCAAATGAAAAATAAAGATTGACTATATTTATGTGTAGAATGATGACGAACTTTTTAAATATCGTTTTAATTGTTTTATGAAATAAAACTTTAAAGTGCAGGTTCGAAAGGAAGAACTTAATTTATAATTTTAAATTGATTAGAAAATATGAAAATGTAATATAACCATGCGGAATAATGATTAAAATTAAGATAGTACTTTAATATACTGAAAATCGTCCATGAGAATAAAACTAAGAAATGAGCAGCGACCACCAATCGCCCAAGCATACAGCATTGTAAGTTGAAAAATAATTATGTGATCGCTTAAGTTAAAGAAGCAATGAGATGGATATAGTTTGTAGATCGAGTTTAACTTAATCTCAAGTTCAAAATGCAAGAAAATACTTTTATGCATTTGCGACTTGTGCAACCTGACAATCATGCTTTTAGTGAGCTAAACCTGGGTCAAAAAATCAATTCTAAGTGAGACAAATGACCCCACCTAAAATCAATTTTTCCTTTTTTTAAAATTTAAGTGGAGAAATCACATTTTTATCAAATTGATTGAGCATCCCCATGACTTTAAGCTACGGCGAGAGCTGTCATTAAGATCAAGCGGCAATCGATGTATTTATCGATTGTAAGAGTGTATACATTTACCCACTGCATGCCATGAGTATAATAGAACGATAAGGGGATGGCAGATTAAATGAAGGCAACTGTTCCTGATTCCAGGATATGTGATGATTTAATGGTTTCTGGAAGTAATTTTTAATAGCAACTGATTTGCATCGTACCATTTTCGTATAGGAACTCCGCAACTTCAGTTTTAAAAGTATCTACCTGCTGTAACAACAAGCAAACGACGCACCTCGGTCTTTTGAGTTTGTCATAATCAAATAATACATCATGAAATTGAAAACTTAAAATAAATTACGAATAATCCATAAAAGTAGTCTACATAATTGGGAGTTGTCATGCACATTGCAGTAGAAACCTTGACCATTCAAGTTATTCTCTGGTTTATTCCAATTGTAAAGTTACTGTGAACTTACCTTAACTGTGCCTCCACCCGGCATATGTTTAACGTTTTCTTTAGACCCTATTTTCGGTTTTGCATTGCCTTTGAAGTCTAATTTGATTGTTTCAATTTTCTTGTCTCCTCCGCCCGGTTTATGCGTCGTATTTTCTAATGATCCTATTTTTGATTTTGCATTCCACACAAGTTTTTGTTGCGGAATCTGAAAATTAAACGCAGATTTTAGTAAAATTGTGAATGTAAAGGAGCAATTTTACACAATGTTTCCTAGTTTAGAAGTTGAAAGTTGTGGAAAATAACAAATACCGATAGTAAATTCGGATTCGTAACTTCGTTTGCAAGAAATAGTTATTCAAATTTATTCAAAATTCGCTCAACATTTACGAAATCAAATTGAAGGTACAGAAATGTGTGAGCTTTTTGGAAGGAGGATTCAAGTACTCGAAAACACCTGATAAAATGTTACTTTTACTTCTATATGTATAATCTTATTGAAATTTATTGCTCCTGTATTTTAAGAACTGAAAATTTTCCGATAATATTTTCCCTGTACCTCAATAAGATTTTACGTTTTTACTAGAAATATTTCATGAGACATCTGAAATCTTGTAAGGACCATTTTTCGTTTTATGAGTCACTTTGAATTTCATATGTCACATCCCCGAATATTCAAAATAAACTCACAGCTTTCAACATTTCTGTGACGATTTGCATGTACCCAATTTTTATTTTCTGGATTGAAATTTGGGGAGCTTACCTTCTTGTCCCCGCCAGTTGGCTGGTAGTTTTCATTTTTAGCTGCTATTCTTGGCGCTGCTTTCCAATCTAGTTTCTTTGATTCGATTTTAACCTTTCCACCCCCAGGTTTGTAACTGGTATTATCTAGGGAACCAATTTTACTTCTCACTGTTTTTAAATTTGGAGATGGAGCCGCCCCTACTTGGATTTTGTTCATTGGCACTTCTGTAGAATAAATACAAAAGAGAATGTATTGATTAATGGGGGAAATTACATTATTCATGTATTGTGGACAAAATAAAAGTAATATTGTCCAAACGAATGGAAGCTCGTTACAAAATTTTGCTGCAAACAATTCAAGGGTCAATTTAGGTGTAAAAACCTCGAAAAATAACGACAGTAGCACTGAAGTTTTACAGAACCCACTTCTAAACTCATAAAATGCTTTTGAACTTGCGGCCTTAATGGCAGTGTTGGCCACTAATCATGGTATATTCCCATCTAATAATACTGTGACTGACTCAATCAAGAAGTGGCCAGTAAGAAAATATTTTCCTTTGGCACCGGTGTCAGTCACCAGGTGTCATGGTATCACTGATTGGTTGTCAATCACTGCTGTAAGTGGCTAGCTACTCTGTAAATCTTCCTTTCCAGCATAGAGAGAGTGACGAGATTAAGGCAGAGATCTCCCATCATCAGTGTCGAACGCCGTCATTATGATTGCATGTTTAAAATTATGTTATGGGTTTAGGAGGGGATCTCGTTAGTTTTTAGAGTGGCCATCGTTATTTTTTCTGGGTTTTACAACTGAATTGAACCTTGAATTGCCTGTTATAAAAGTTTACAATATCCCATTAGCAATATCGGTAGCTTTAAATATTGATTGAACTATAGTCGGAGAGGCACTGTGCCGATTTTAATAGGAGCAGAAGACTAAGTAACTTCTGTGATCGTTAGACTCAAGTTAATCTATACGAACGGTTCTACAAACGTGACTCCGTATTCTGACCAAACTTTTCGATCTTTAGGATACTCCGCATCAACGGGTAAATTATTTGCGTTTTTAATAAAACAATGTTCAGACCAGCCTTTGAACGACACTCTATCCGTCGAACAATAAATTAAATCACTGTTGCCATAGCAAACTATCACGTTCAGATGAAGGTGACTCGACGCAAGTCGCTAAATTTTGGCCACCTTGACTATGTCAACCATGATACAAGTGCTTCAACTGCGTGGTTTCTAAATCGCATGAGCCGCCACTGGTACTAAGTGCAAAGCTATCGCTTGCAAGTGTTGCTATTGTTTTCATTGATTGGGTCTGAATAGAGTACATGTCCCATGAAGAGGCTCAAGCCGACCCACGCGTTGCAGTATTTTGAAAATTTACGTGGCTCATCAAGGCTGAATTTATACTCCACCGACTATAGGGTTGAGCGCCATCAAAGAAGCTGTTGCAAAATTTTGCTGCAGGCTGGATAATAGTTGATTATGGGGTAAAACTCTGTAAAAATAACGATCAGCGCACTAAAAAATCACGAAATCCACTCCCAAATTCATAGAATGCTTTCAAACGCGAGACCGGAATGGCAGCTGTTGCCGCCTAAATCTTATGGCAATTGTATGCTTCTTCTTCTTCTTGTGTGGTGTTGCGAGAACACCTCGTGACGATGATGGAGCTAATTGGTGTAAAGAAACCCTGGCGGCTACGGCCGCTATTATGGTCTCGCGTTTAAAAGCATTCTATGAGTTCGGGAGCAGATGTCAAATTTTTCAGTGCGCTTTTCGTTATTTTTACGAGGTTTTGTCCCATAATCAACTATCAATATTCAATAAGCCCGTAGCAAAAGTTTGCAACAGCTCCATTCACGAGATGGGCTAAATAAGTACCGAGGAGCAGGAATAGTTATCTGTAAAATCGAAGGCTCACTGTCTGGTGATTTCATATTAAATAACTTGGCGTGGTCCTTGATAAATGTTGCAGTTGAACAGAAAACTGTTGATTATGAATTATTCTCAAGAAAATAATAACGAATGATAAACCATGATAAAGTATGTATGAATGAGTTTACTTTTCTTCTCTTGCGCATCATTTGCTTCATCAGGTGTTTTTGGTCCGGCTCTGGTCGGTGTTTTTGGTATCCTCGTCGACGGCGATTTTTTAAGTCCAGGAATTTTGGTAGGAGATTTTAAGGGTGATTTGTAGTCTCCGTTGGTCGACGGCTCCTGAAATATTCGTCAAAACATTCAAATTGAACTGCCTTCATTACGGGAGAAACAAATGACGTAAACTCTTTTACGAGTTCTCTTAAACAATTTTATTAAGATACATTTAGAGCTATCTTTAAGCACAAAGATAGTGAATTGCATCGAGATTTCGATTGTGACCAAATAAATGAACATACAATCTATATTGGCTCAAATTCAAAAAGAGCTAATGAGAAAAAAGTGCAACATTTTGTATTATGTCAAATTTTTTAACCCTATCGCTCCCATAGCCCCATATAGAGGATGTTCTGTTAACCATGTTCTTATGAAATATATAAAAAGGCAGACATATAAAATCATATGATAGAAAGTCATTAAATTCAGTGGTAAAGGTGCAAGATGAATTAAAAAAAATCGATCATAATTCAGCACTGAAACGGTTAAATGTTCTTTTGGCAGGGCCATTCTTCGGGTTATTTGTTCATGCATATTTTGCATGGTAAAAATCCATTTATCAGGATATACAGAAACGGTGCCTACTGTCTTGGTCAACAATAACTGATACATAAAAAAGTAATGAGACATTTTTTTTCTCATCCACGCTAAAAAGAAAAAGTACTAGACTCTCCGCGCCTGGAATATCGTCATGCTTCTGGTTGTATTATTAGAATTAAGGAGCTATTTTGTTTAGTGAATGAAAAAGGAGCATTCGTAAGTTTTATGAAAACGACTTCGAATTTGGAAACGCGGAAACACACATTTCATTATTTTAGGGGAGACGTCTCTTTAGGGGAAATATTTCTGGAATTTGAACACCGCCTAAATAGATGTTTTCCCTCGAAATAATGGAACGTATATTTCAGCACTTTTCAAAATTCAAAGCCGTTCTCGAAATACTTATTAGTTTTTTTCTCTCACAAACTCTGTTATGATTAGCGTGAAGGCTTGGAGTAAAGAAACTCTAATACTCTATTACGCAATTTTTTCATGAGTTCATGAGTTCATACTTAGCTTGCATTTTCAATAAGTATTATTTTATTGCATTTCTTCGGCGGCAGCACTAAATTAAATTGATTCTTAATTTGAAAGAAAATTGTGTCTGTGGCTCAATGCATGGTTAAGTAAAATTAAATAGTTAAGAGAACTAAGACGTAATATATGAATTACCTTTTTTTCGTGAATTCCGTTATTATGACCACCATCTGAAACAAAAATAAAAAAAATCCTTTAGGTCACAATAATACAAGACGTCATTACATATGAGAGCACTGCTTCAATGTGTTTTGGGTCGATCGCCATTTAAAAAAAAAAAAAACAAAACAAAACAAAAAAAAAAAAAAACAAAAAAAAAAATAGATTATACGGCAAATTTTACGAATAATTCGAAACGACGAGGATTTAAACTCTTAAGCTACAAATTGTTTATTCATGTTCAGGTAAAAGTATGGTGCAAAAAGCAATCTTGCGATTGGAATAATTATAAAAGTTTGATTGAAGAAATAATTCAATCAATTCATTTGCTAATACCTTTACTAAACGTCTTGAAGCTAACAGAAGGACAACACACAGTAGTGAAACCTCCGGTTTCTCACAACTGTAAATTTCCATTTTGCGTCGCGCTTTAAAGGTCACAAAAAAGCGGAGGCTTTAAAGCATATCAAAACTTAATTCTGTGCGTAACCTATAGTAAGATCATTGGCTTCCGCAAAATGACTCGGTAAAATTCACAGTTTATGCACCAAAAAATATTCGGTATTGTGACACACAAAATTAGTAATAGATGGAAGGACTGGTGTATGAAGGGTCATTCCACTGAAAATGTGACACCCGTAACACTTTAAAGTAATATTTCTCAGGTACTTATAAAATTTGTTGCATTTTTGAGGCTAAGAAAGAAATAAGCTTTGTTAGTAGAATAATTTTGATGGAATGACATTATTTTTCTTCAAACCATATGTCAATCAATATTGTTACGGGTGTCACGTGTACTGTGGAATGACCCTGAAGGGTCTGAGTGCCGTTGTGTTCAGTTTCAAACACATCAAGGTCAAAACTAGAGTCGCTGTATGATTCACACGTTAAAAAGGTCAATCGCAAAACTTATTATCATGGTAATTATTGCAACTCAGCCAAAATGCTTTTACGTACGTATTTTGGTGAATTTTAGGAACAAGTTCAGTGGCTTTATTTTAATTTTTTATTTAAATTGGACCAACACTCAAATTAATTTTACTACCAGTTTACACGAAGAGAAACGACTATTAGGGGTACTTGAATCGATCGAGTAACGTTAGCTATCCCAAGTTTATTGGACCGGTACCACAATAAATTAGAGTTAAAATCCAATGTATTGGATGTGTAGTAGAATCAATGGGTTATAACTGTATTGGCTATAATTATCGATCCTTTAAAATGTACGATTTGCAGCTAGCTCTAAAGGACAGAACCTGACGGGGCACCTTGCTGGTTGTTGATAACTAACTCATCATGGTTGGATCATATGATTCGGCACCCAATGTGCCTACGAAGCCGAGTTACGTGATTCAACCAAGATGAAAAAATTATATTTTTAACCCAAGAAATAGGATTAGGAAACAAGCATTGTTAGATGATGGCTCTCCCCCTTAAAACCTTTAACCGACTATAAAGCAATTTAAAATGTAGTTGTTTGCACCTCTTTTTTGCAGAATTAGTATTGTTGAGGGTATGTGCTCAACACTGGTCCTTTTTGTCAATGGGTGATATCTTTGAACTACTGTGCGTGGGAATACAGTTGGTAGGAACTTTTCAACGACTCCGATCGTTCAATTTAACTTTTAGAATAAAGCATCCAAAAAAGAAAAAAAGGAAGGAGTAAAGGAGAAGGAAAAAAGTGCATGTTTTCACGCGAAGTAACAATCTTAGCTGCACGATATCACGGGTCCCGGGAGCTCACTCTTCGGCAGATCGAACCAAGAGCCCGCGAAAATATAGGGCAGAGACAATGACAGATAAAGCAACCCAGCGCTTTCAGAACTAGTCTCTGCTGATAAAGGTTTGCCTTCCAGGACAATGATTATGAATATGAGCGCGCATTTACTATGAACATAAAGCACACAACTTGTGAATTAAACACTGCCCATTCATTTTTCTAAAGTTTCGTAGAAATGACAGTAGTTTTCCTTACCGTGCTCACATTTAAAATAAATGGAGGACCGTTAATTGCAGAAACCAAAGTAGTCTACAAAAATAAATTTTACAGGAGAAACAAGACACTCTCATGAAGCCAAATAGGTTGTTTTAAAAATGTAATAGAAAATTTGTTTCCTATTTTTTTGGTGGTCATACCAAAATGAAAAAAATACTAGTTGTTAAAACAACCGATTTGGTTTCAATAGTTTTTTGCTCCTCCCGTTAAATTCAGTCCAGAGGACTTCTTTGGTTTCTGCAAGCAAACAACTGCAGGTAAAAGGGCACCTCAAACATCGAGCGTGCTCTTTTCGAAATAGAAACGTGGAAAAAGCGTTAAGTTTCTTCGTTAAGAGTACACTCAATGTTTTATGGTCCCGTCTTCCAGCTACCACTGCCATTCAATGTCAAAATGTAACCTACCATTTAGAGCATATTTTCAAATGAAGATTTTGCAATTATTAATTCTAGTCATTTGATAATATTACCAGTGACAAATTTACGACCACAAACTATGAGAATAAGACATACGAAATCAATTTTCTCAGGTTAGAAGTCCGCACACGTCGTAGCACATATAATCGCTTCGGAGTGATTGATTTCTGAAAAAAACGCTGAATGCAGAGGAAATAATCTCAACACGTATTCATAATGTGCAAAAGTAAAATTATGACTTAGTATTTCGGCATAGTCATTGAACGGCAAAAAATTAGACGCAGCTTCATCTTGAAATGCGATAAAATCATAGAAATTAAAGCGAAGCAAAAAGATAAAAAAATTGTTACAAAATATAATTAGTATAGTGGCGCAAGTTTTAAATTCAATACAATCCCCACCTTCGATCACAGCCCTTGACTTTTGATTCATAATTCTTACTCCGTTCATCATTCCTCCATTTGTGACCGAGTGCAGATCTAGACTATCCGGTTTTTGTATCCTGATTTGAGCCGGCTCAAAGTGCTCTCTGTCTGCTCTCCCAGGGTCTTCGACTCTGCTATACATTTCGGCCCCATTTTGCATCGGTCTAGACGTTGGGGTTCTGGGAGGTGTCCTTGTCATATAGTCTGGTGGAGGACCCGATCTAGACCCGTAATTAAGAGCTGGATCTGCAGATTTTGGATAAGTTCCGTCATCAATCCTCCTGATATCCGGCGGTCGCGGTCCTTGGCCTGTTGGAGACTGCAAGCTCTCCGGATAACGGCCCGGTGTGGGCGGTTTTGGAGGTAGCGGTGTTTTACCAAGTGGTGACCTCGGAGCGGGCTCTCCGTAAGACTTTTCTACCGGTTCGTTGTATATTGATGCTCTTGAATCTAACCTCTGAATCATTGGTGAACCGGTTCTAGGAGTTCCTGGTTTGCTCCGGTACAGGTCAGGAGGCCCATCAATCATTTTTTGAGCTGGGCTATCCGGTCTGTTTCCTCCCAAATCCGGAGGGCCAGGGGTTCGAGGTTTTGCGGCAGGTCCAAATGGAGGAGTTGCGTTTGGTTGAGAGTTGGTGTACCGGATTCCTCGGTCTGTTTGTATGACATCATCATCGTCCTCCGGAACTCGACCTCGCATCCCTCCGACTGGAGGTGTTTCCCTTCCGCGAGAATCAATACCCCCTGTGGATGGTCTAGGGTCCATCATATGTTTCTCGTTTGAGTCTCTTCTAACCATGTACTGTGGACTGGTGGCTGGCCGGTAACTTCCTCCTGGAGGTGGATAATGCATCGTTGTTGGACTATCCCGGCCATCTGGGGTCATCGCTCCTCTTGTTGGGGTCTCCCTACCAGACTCCCCTCTAGTGGCCGGAGACATCAGTTGCTTTGAGTTCATACGAATCATTTCATTGGGAATTTTTCCCTCAACAACACTATTGTCTGACCCTATCGATGTCGGCGTGGCTACTCTTGGCGGCGGCGGCTTTGGTGATTCCATTCTTCCTGGGTATGGAATTGTACTAGAGCTCATATTGGGTGCTTGACCTCCAGTCCGTATATACTCTAAAGTGGATTTTTGTTGGTACTCAACTGCACCGCTTTGAGCAGCGTTCTGTAATCGACCCGGTTCAGGTAACTTCTCTTTTAGAATAGCCCAAGCTGATTGCCTTCGGATAATGCTTGTCGGAGGCGTCGCCGCTCTGGCGGTCTCGCTAGTCGGACTCTGTAACCCTGAGTCTGACTTTTGTACATTAGGGTCAAAGGTCACTTTCTTTTGCTTTTCGTAATAGTCGCCGTTATCTATTGCCTCGTTGTTATCTCTTCTTGGAGGGGGTTGATATTCTTGAGGACGATAAGGGGGCCGATATTCGGCCGTACCCTGGCCTGCAGCCGGTTTGTACACCTGTTCAAGAGGGAGTCGTGGGTCGGGACCGCTGGGTCGAGGTGGTTGACCGATTGGAGGTCTTGGAGGTCTGTATTCGGGGTTGATTGGTTGCCGATATTTTAGGGTCTGCGGTGGCCCTGGAGGAGTCTTTAGTCTGTAATCTTGTGGTGGTGGAGGACCTTGCGGTCGATATTCTGGATTCTGGAACCGGTAATCTGTTGGGAGTTGTTGCGGAGTCTGCGGTCGTGGAGATCTGGACGGATCGGGCGATGATCCGGGTGGTGGACGATAGTCTGGGGGTGGAGCTGGTCTGAAACCGGGACTGTTTCTCGGGTCGACACCTTTTGGAGGAGGTGGAGATGGCGCAGGTTGTCTATTCCAGTTGGCTGGAGGCGGGTAACCTTGGGCAGAGGGCCTTACAATGGGATTGCCGTAATTTCTGAGTTCTGGCCGAGGAGGTAAGTTTGTTTGTGGCGAGGCTCGGTTCTGTTCCGCTGGACGGGTGGCTATGAATTGCTGATAAGGGTTGTATTGAGGTACTGGTTGTTGTGGTGAAGGTATCTGATCACCGCCGCTTCTTCTCCTGGTCGGATCCTGCAGAACAAAAATTTTTACGAAATTAGTTTCAACGGATTAACACAGACACATAAAACAAAACAAAAAAAAAAAAAAAACAAAAAAAAAAAACAAAAACAATTGGGAGGATATATTAGTCAGTAGAACCAAAGTTCGTTCTCTGAAAAATTAGATTAAAATCACGAAAACGTGTTATAAAATATAAATCTAAAAAGGCAAGGTCTTGTTATAAGAAAATACGTCAAATCAGAAGTGAAAAAGCGCGTTATCTTAAAATTCGACCAAAGGTTCTTTTAGATTTTTCACGAGATCTGTGTGGACAAATAAATAGAAAATATTGCATTTGTTTTAACTAATCATAAAATTTTATAATTTTAATCAGACACAGTTCCTTTCTTTATGGGAATCGCTTATTCGTAATGTAGTGATTTTTGTCTGGGGATTTTAGGAGGTATCATCTTTCACATAGGTCTGGTGCTTATAACTGTTTAGACGGAGAAAAATCAAATAGATAAGAGTTTCCGGTGAAAATATTGTTCTCCTGCCTAAAATTATTATTTTTGGCAAGTGAGCTTTGCCAATTCATTAATTAATCGACAACCGATTGGCTCGGTCCGCCTTCTGTATATTATACAAATTTAAATTTGAGAGAGACGGTCCGAAAAAATGATAGAATATGGCAAAAGTTCAACGAGTAATTTGAAAAATCAAGACACGCGTCGCGCACAGTCATAATTTTTTTTTTAATTTCTTATTCTTTCCACCTCTGACTGTTACATTTTAACAATAGCTGTTCTTGCTTGAGACCGAAAAAGAGCATAACATTTGTTGAACGTTTCATGTACTGGCATATTTGGTCTTTTATAAAACAGACAGTTTTAAATTTTCTTAAGAAGCTGACATGGAAAAAATGTGAGAAAGAATGGAAAGATTGAATAACTGAAATGATAAACGAAAGCATTAAATATTTCGTGTTTTATGCGGTTGTGAGGGCGTTTAAGGTAATTTTAAAGGTATCTGAAATAATTCCTCAAAATTGCATCGTTGGTTTATTCCTACAATATTGAGGCACCTTTGAACTGTCATTACTTCCTTCATAATTTACAAAGAGCTTCCTCATATCTTCGTGGAAGTATCAACCTCGTATCAACCGACGGATTTTCGTTCGCTATTTTTGAATTTAGTGTTGCCATTTGACAAATTTTTGTGCGTAAATCGATAATTTTATTGGATGTTTTCCAAAATAATCAATTTCATAAGTTATTCCCCCATTTGCAATGACTTACGAGCCTCTCCAAATGATTTCGAATTAATCGCACTTTGATTTCAAATTCCTAAAACGCAGTGCTTGATATCACCTAAAAGTATTCAGTCGAAACAATCGACAGAATATTGATAGTTTCGCACAGTTCTCTCAACCTCCAATTTTTCCTCATATTATTCCAATTGAGTTAATTTTTTTTTCATAAAGAGGAACCAAATTAGAAAGTCCAATTTTTTTCAATAAGCTTGAGTCCAAAATTTAAAAATATTCAGTGCCTTTCTTGAGAAAATTCAACGGAGTATTCCGGTTAAAATTCTTTAAAATTTCATGAGGAATAAGTTAGATTATCAAAATTTGCCGCGGTAGGACTCTTAGACCCTTTTGTTCTGAGCCGCTGCTCTCCCTCAAGATCCGCTTCTGGGGAGTGCATTTATAAGAGGCATCTGATTAATCTTTCGGAGAGGGGGCTCTCAAATTTATTGCCACAAAGTGCCACCGGAAAGGGTCCTCTGGTTTTTTAAAACCAACTTTTGGAGCGAAGAGTGTATTGGAGGACTAGAAAATATCATATGAGGGTATCGACACTTTAATTAGGGACGAAAAAAAAATCAAAATTGATCCTTTAAATACATTTGATGGGATTGTATTGAAGTAACTGTCACATCATTGCAACAATGTAATTATTCCAATTTTGTAATCGAGAGAAAAAATATATTAAGTTTTTAGTTTGCGATTGTATTATTAACTCTTCTTAAAATAATTTCTCACATTAATGTACGTACCACTCTTAAGTAATTTGTTTCCATTTTTATTTCCACGAGAGTATAAATAATCATATATTTAAAATCGTGCCTTCTGATTTCACACTTTCATCGTTGAACAAATACCGTCCGAAAGTTATCGACAAATATAGGTGATCACTATCCACGAATTAAACTCATGATACTTGTAACATCCGTCCATCTATAGGGACTTTTGATTTAAACCTTTTTACGCGACATTCTTCATTCATTACTTATGCCACAGGAATTCAGATTCATGCGTCTTCAAATTATTGAGTGGTTTTTTTTTTTTTTTTTTTTTCTTTTTTTTTTTTCAATGTTCTTTCAGAACGAATAAATATTGTAAGTTGTTAAAATAGCCAGAAAAAATGAGAATAAAAAATAAAAATAATTGCGAGTAAAGTGATAATTAATTTTCTTTTGGGAGCACTAGTTTAATTTGCTGTCGCGCAAATCCAAACGAAAAACAAGATTACATCGTCACTTTATTGCACTTTTCTATTTTTACAAATTTGCGAAAAAATAATAATTTTGAAAAATAAAAACCGAACTTATATTAAACACTGTCATTTTTTCTCACTAAACTTGCATGTTCGATTCGGTAAACTTATCGGCCGATTTTTCACGGGAAATTCGATTCAACCGATAAGAAAGGACACCAAAAATTCTTGGAATACATCAAGTTTTTTTTTTTAATTGTTGAAAAAATGCACATTTTGAGCAGCAGTAGGAATTGAATAAAGTTCCGGCTTCATCAAAAATGAAAATTTTAGCCGACCATTTAAATAAAGGTAATTTTTATTCTGTTTGAGCAAAATTTGTTTTCCTCTTTAAAACCAACACAAGATGTAAACTTTCGAATTTATTATAAATGCTGGTCAATGTGCGTCATATCCTAATATTTCACAGCCAACAAAATGATTTTTGGAAGAGTTCAATTCGAAGAAGAAGAAAAACACTCTTCAATCCAGGGAGGGATTGTGTGCCACGAAATAGGAAATTAAGATGATTTCCGTTATGAGTAAAAAATACACATTTCACTTCGAAAGCAGCGACACGGATTGGCGATATTTTTAAAAAAGAAAACTAATTTTGGTTTTCAAAAGTGGAATTATTGATGTAAAACATATCAACATGTAAGACACAGGAGGGGGACATTTACAAACACACGAGTTTAGAATTACATAATGTTCCCGGGAAACAATAAGTACGTGGGAGAAAAAAACAAGAGCTTGAAGACCGGAAAAGCCGTCTGGTATGACTTGAAAATTGTGAGGAAGACGTCAAAGTGAGTATCTCAATCAGGGCTCCGAGCAAAACGTTTAGGGTATAAAATGACAGACAGCAATTATTGCCCCAAGGTTAGTGGGTGGAAGGGGGGAAAAAAAGCTCAAACATGGCGGGAAGACGGGATGCGGGGTGCAAATAGAGGAGGGCTGGTGTTAAAATGGTTGTATGAGCCTAAGTTCAAGTCACCTCCCCTGATGTGAGAGGTTCATGCCGTGAATCCAGAGAATCATTCTTCTTCGGGATTGTCAAATAGTGACGTAGAACTCACGTTGACAGTTATAGGTTGCATTAAAACGCTTCCTGCCTAACCTTACTTTCCACTATCAGAGTGGCTTTTTACGTCGTGAAATAGTGGAATGATCGTTGCTGTTCAGCATTCATTTATGGGCATCGATGCCAAAAGTAACATTTTTCCCCCTTCAATATTCTTGAATGAACGTAAGTGACAAACGCTCCCCTCCCCAATTCATTATTTCACTACCTAGCACATTGCTGGAATGATCTCGGGATAGTGGGGAATTTCTCTTGCTCACCTTCTCCATATACAGGGTGTTGATTAAAATATGTACCATCTCGAATTTCTCGCGAACGGCTTCGAATTTCATAAAACGCCGAAACACGTCTAAAATATTTTCGAGGGGGACATCTGTTTTGGGGGTCGCCGATTTTGTGGGCCCCCCTGGGGGGCCCCCAGGGGGGGCTCCACGACCCTAAATCCCATACTTCAAATGGGGACCCCAATTTTTATTTAATATTTGGAAAGGAAATAAAATTCTAAGACTTTTGGTGCAAACCGGAAGTCGATATCGTTTTTTATTTTCGATATATCGAAGGTCAAAGTTCGATATGGACCCATCTTCAAAAATCCGTAACTCCCCTTTGAATGGTCCAAATTGAAAAAACTTTGGGTCTAAATTGCTCTACAGAGCAAGGTCTTTTCAAATAAAACCACGCATTTTCCAAAAAAATTATTTTAAGGGGGGTTTTGGGCCCCTAAATTTTTTTGAAAAGTTGAAAATTTGAAGAGGCTGTAAAAAAGAAAGGACTTCAATTTTCAAAAAACGCTGAAACACGGGTCCCATTATTTCAAAGGATACCTCTTTTCTTGGGGTCGGCGATTTTCAGACCCTACAGGGGGGGCGGGGGTGGGGGTCACGTTCCTCAAAATTTGAAAATTTTAAATGATAACGACCCAGACCCCTGCTTTGTGATATATCGTTAAAAATATCGTTACAAGCCGAACATTTTGGTGCAAACCGCGGTTCGATATCTTTTTTCGTTCTCGATTAATCGAAGGTCAAAGTTTCATATCGACCAAATGTATGATATGAACGATATGAAACTTTGACCTTCGATTAATCGAGAACGAAAAAAGATATCGAACCGCGGTTTGCACCAAAATGTTCGGCTTGTAACGATATTTTTAACGATATATCACAAAGCAGGGGTCTGGGTCGTTATCATTTAAAATTTTCAAATTTTGAGGAACGTGACCCCCACCCCCGCCCCCCCTGTAGGGTCTGAAAATCGCCGACCCCAAGAAAAGAGGTATCCTTTGAAATAATGGGACCCGTGTTTCAGCGTTTTTTGAAAATTGAAGTCCTTTCTTTTTTACAGCCTCTTCAAATTTTCAAATTTTCAAAAAAATTTAGGGGCCCAAAACCCCCCTTAAAATAATTTTTTTGGAAAATGCGTGGTTTTATTTGAAAAGACCTTGCTCTGTAGAGCAATTTAGACCCAAAGTTTTTTCAATTTGGACCATTCAAAGGGGAGTTACGGATTTTTGAAGATGGGTCCATATCGAACTTTGACCTTCGATATATCGAAAATAAAAAACGATATCGACTTCCGGTTTGCACCAAAAGTCTTAGAATTTTATTTCCTTTCCAAATATTAAATAAAAATTGGGGGTCCCCATTTGAAGTATGGGATTTAGGGTCGTGGAGCCCCCCCTGGGGGCCCCCCAGGGGGGCCCACAAAATCGGCGACCCCCAAAAAAGATGTCCCCCTCGAAAATATTTTAGACGTGTTTCGGCGTTTTATGAAATTCGAAGCCGTTCGCGAAAAATTCGAGATGGTACATATTTTAATCAACACCCTGTATGTTCTTGTTGGTTATTTATACCGTCGATTTGCACCAAAAAACGTTTAAATGAAACAATGCATGTGCCCTCAGACATTATATTGTATTATTTTAAATTCTATTCTCGCGCACTCCCAAGTTGCAACGTTGCAATATAAAGTGCTTCGATTCGTTTACAAGGTTACAGTACTTGACCTACACCCGAATGAGATTTCACCCTGCTCGGGGGAAAGCATTTGTTTGAGATTTAATGATACTCAAAGCCTATTTTCGCGAATGATCTCCTCGACATTTTGCGCCGGCTGTCAACCTTCGCATCTCAAACGAAAATTTAGTGTTGATGTTTTCGGGCAAATGATGAGAGGCATCAAATAGGTACATCGGGTTCAACTGAGCCTCTTTTTTCTTCGGGTCTCAGATGAGCCCGATGTTCTTGATACCACCGATGCGATGTCCCGAAACTATCAACACTATAGACATTGATTTGAAAGGCGGAGGTTGGTAGCCTGGAAAAATGTTACCAGATTATTTGAAAAAGTATCTTCCATTGAAATTAAATACTCTGTATATATAGGCTAATCTATTTATAAAAAAATGGAGTGTTCCATTATGTTCCGATTAAAAAGATTTGCCTTATAATGCAATTTTTTTGCTTCTCTTTTCACCTCGCATAAATTAAACAATAGCTAATCTACTTTGAAAATAATTTATAATTTTATCTAAGTTAACGCTTAGTCATGATAAAACAAGTGTATATCAATTGGTAATGATCAGCGTAATACACGGTGCTCCACAGAAACATTATGGGAAAGAGAAAGCAAAAAAGAAGAGCAATTAGCAACTTTCTACTTGATATAATGTGGACATCTCAAATTTTCACTTATTCGTGTATAACTCGTGGATTTATTCACAATTAGTGAGATTCGGAGGAAATATTCGGCATTTTTCTCTGCAAAAATAGCAAGATACAACTTCTCCTGCACCCTGACTTTGGAATTGCCTACCTCGAAAATTGAAGGATATGTTATACTTTTGTGTGCATAGACTGACACTCAAAATTGGCTCTAGACCTTGGAGAAAGGTTGTCACACAGCACAGCCCACGGACGCAGATAAACAAGCGGTTATTGCAGTACCATAGTTGCATAGGCCCTATACGTCAACGATTCGACGCAACCCGCGTTACACTTAGCCCGAACCTTTCTTGGCTCCAAGAAAACAAAAGAAAATAAGTAAACTAATGCGTTGTTTCCTGTGTCGTGCGAGTTACGTCGAATCATCAACGAAGGACTAATGCAACTGCCAGGACAATATTTATATTCCAGCATCTTGTCGCTTGAGTTGCCCTCCTTGGAACCTGAAGTGGAATGGGTGTGTTGCATACCTTTGATACAGTCATATATGGAGGATAGATTCTGGTGTGAAATCACGTGTAAATCACATTGAGAGCATCAAACAGTCTGAAAATCCACTCACAAACCCACAAAAGGCGTCTCAAGGAAAGCCTAAGATGGCGGTTGAAAGGGCGAATCAACCCTGCACGCAAGCACCACGAGCACCGAAAGATGGCCGATGACGCAGCAATTTAAAATGTTTGAAAAAATGTAAACAAACGTTTTACTTCCTCTTAGTACTTCGGCCATCTTTGATGCTCCAGGTGCATGCATGCAGGGTTGATGCGCTCTTTCAACCGCCATCTTAGGCTCTCCTTAAAACGCCTTTTGTGGGTTTATGAGTAAATTTTTATATTAGTTGATGATCTCAATGTGATTTTCACTAGATTTTACACCCAAATCAACCCTAACGCTATAGCAAAAGTATGCAACAGATCCATTTTAGCTTTGTTGTATTTTCAACAGGCTGCAAACCAACTGTATATTGATCAATACTTAAAGCAATTAGAGCCCGCGTATTATGAGTATCGGGCTCTGACAAGTATCGGTGCCTGCTTCCGAAATGCATCAAAACACATCGGTGAGCGATAGCGCGGAATATCCGACTCGTTGCCAATCCGTTGCCAATCAACCGCTTAACAATGCGTTTTGATGCTTTTCGGAATCAGGCACCGCTACTCATTAGAACTCGATAGTCAAAATACGTGAGCTCAACCCAGAAAAAGTATGTATTAGAGACCAATATCATGCCGTGGCTAACTTTTCTTTCGGGGACTCAACAGAATACATTTGAGAGCAACACTCAACTGAACCGTACGTTGACCGATGAAACTTCGAAGATTCGCTCTCATTGGCAACTACCATCAGCACCTTTGGTCATCAGACAACGTATGGTCCAATGGACGTTGTTTTGTTGAGACCCCAAGAAAGTAAGTTGCCACCCGTCCACAAATTCTTATAAGACACTATTTTTGCGAATGCATTGAAAAAATAGGGTCCTCATAAGAAAAACACGATTTTTGGGATCCACCTGTTCCCCTCCCCCACGAGGCTAGGAATAAGGCTAATAAGGTCCCCCTTAAATTAATAAGTCACCGATTTTATCTATTTCAGATTTTTTTTCGTAGATTTTGAGATATTCAGGGTGGGTATATTTTTTTTAGGGTTATCCTGTATACTGCCTCAGGCTCTTAACCTTTTAATGACCACGTTAGTTCAAGAGAACTCCACTCTTTCGTTTATACAGGGAAGGTAGTTAATTGTTCGTACTCGGTGGATGTGGAATTGCCTATCCTACGAATTGAAGGCTCCCGGCGAGACCCTATCTTTTAGTGTTATATATCTGCGTTTATTCGGAATGAATACTGAATCAATGTAAAATAGACAAGAGGAGAAAAACGAGTATACTCGGGCTTGGTCCATAAGGGGTTAAAAAGCCCTTTAAAATTCACCTATCACATCAATGGCAACCATCAAATCACGAATGTTCGATGACGTAAATAAATAGCATTAGCACTCTTGGTTTTTTAGTGCTTCTGGAGCCGATGAATTGTATAGAGATGCAAAATGAGATAGTGACGTGGGTCTGAAGTTTGGTGTTTTATAGGGAGAAAATGAAAATACTCGGTGAGCTGAGGGCAAAGGTGCGTGCGTTTGGTTTTTTCCTATGTATCTCTGTTCCGGAGTTACAGACTCCTGAAGCTGCAAGACGTTGCTCGGATTTGACTTCGCAACGCTAAATTCTCATTTAAAACAAAGTATTTTGGGCCGAAATTGCTTCTCCAGAATGGGGCTTTTGCACACTTTTGCTGTAAGCGATTCAAGGATTGATTTCGTTGTAAAAAGCTGCAAAAATAATGATGGTAGCACTAAAATCTCACGAAATCCACTACTAAACTTAATAACTCATGAAATGACGATTTTTAATCCGCGAGCGTAATGGCGGCGTTGGGCATGAATAATGCTAGATTCCCATCAATAATAATACTGTAACTCCGTAAAGAAGTGACCAATAAGAAACGACTTTCCTTTGACACCGATGTCATCAGGTGTAGACTGCAGGTGTCACAGTACCATTAATCGGATGTGGATCATGCCATGGGCGGATACAGTGAATTGTCTTTCTCTCTCTCCCTCCATTTGAACTTATGTGTTAGAAAAGGACAGCAGAGGGGGCCATCACGTGACTTTGGCCCCCTCTTCTGTCCTCTTCTAACGCACGTTTTCAAATGGGAGGAGAGAGAGAAAGACAATTCCCTGTATCCGCCCATGGATCATGCACTATTCTGCAGGTGTCTAATTACCCTGCATATCTTCTTTGTCAGCATAGAGAGAGAGGCGAAACCCATATAGGAATCTCCCATTATTGGTAATTACCCAACGCTGCCATTCCGCTTGCACTTTTAAAAACATGTCATTAATTTAGGAGTGGATTTCGAAAAATGTTAGTGCTACCATCGTTATTTTTCGAGTTGTTCACCCTTAAATGGACCCTTAAGTCGTTTATGGCAAGCATAGTACTGTATGGCTCAGTTGAAATCCGAAACTTAGTCAAAGATTACAGGTCAAACCGGCCATCACAATTGGAGCGAGTGCTATAACTCATCCCTGCATGAAAGAAAATTAGCAACGCGACGACAACATGTAAACCGAGAAAGAATATTGCCGGATTCAAGGCGAATTAGACTATCTGTTTAAAACATTTCAAGCGGGAGGATTTATCGATTTTGTCATTTAGAAACAAATAACGTAGAGACGCCACCATGTTCACTCATGGCTTGGGAAAGAAGAAAAAAAAGTAACAGTGAAAATGTATAGGCATTCACGTTTCACGGGGATCTTAGATTGGCGTGTTCCGTAGTGATTATTAAAAGTCCCCCCTCTCCCCCCCTGTCTCTCTTTCTCTTTCCATGGGTGTTTGTTTTATGCTACACGTGTCAGCCTCAGTTAGTTTTCTACTACAAAATCCGGTTCCCCTCTTTTCCTCCCTCTCAAGTCCTCTAGAACCCCTCCTAACCCCCCCCCCCCCAACACTACTCTTTTCCAAAGCGATGCCTTTTTTCGCCCTGTCTTTCAGTCAGCGTATGGTCGTTTCATCCTAGTCTGCTTTCCATAACTATTCGTTTTAATGTATTCATCGTTGTCAGATTTGCACACTTTCCTTCAAGACCTCAATGTAAATTTTTTACAAGTATGGAGTAAGGGTGTTATCTACCTAATCGAGAATTTTCTTGGGCGCATGAAAAATTCTTCTCTTTTTCATAGGTTTCTCCAATTTTATTTAAACTGTGCTTTCAAGTTAGCAAGTATTTTGAGATGACAGATAAGGAGTATTATTTTAATGCTATGAAAGGTGGGAGGGTTGCATCATGCTCCTCTGGATTAGCGCATGTTGTCATAACTACACACCGTCGGTGTATTTAGAAAGGAGGCGCAGTTCAATTCAACGTTTCAATATCTGTAATTCCATCAGATTCTTTACTTAGGGCTGAACTAACGAGCCAATCGACCATGCAATTTCAATGGAGCTCTTGCAAACTTTTGCTACAGGGGATTGAAGAGTTGATTCTTGCATAAAAACCTGTAAAAATGACGATGAGTACACTAAAAAATCAAGAAATTCACTCTCAGAATCGGGCTTTATGGCGGAGAGACGCAGGTATCATGAGAGACTCCTATCTAAATTGCGATATATCTCTGTATTTCCGTAGAGAAAGTGACATAATAGACAGGAATCTCCTATGATAGCTACGTTGAACCGCTATCACAATCTTGCCGTTAAAGCAGTTATGAGAGTTTATTACTGAAGTTTAGACTTTCTTAGTGTGATTTTCGTGATTTCCGCTGGTCCCCGCATGGGGGGGGGGGTTCAAGAAAATTTACGCATTTTTCCTTCCTTTAAATTAAACAGTGATGCTAGATTTTGAAACGTGGGTTACGTTTTTTGAAAAACACGGACGTAATCCTCCTCCCCCTCCTACAGGGGGAGGAGGATCACTCAAGGTCAAACGAAACGTAGACTCGACAACAATTTTTAGAACTTTCAAGTACAGCCAACTAAGGATTCCTCTTCAAGAACTAGGATAAGCAAGGTAACATAGCGTTTGGAGGAATAGTTGTATCATAAACTGTCAGTTCAAAGAGAGCTTGAACTACCACTCAATTCAAATTGAACTCTAAACTAAAAATAAAACTTTAAAAGAATTTTACAGTGTTTTTTTTTACTCCTGGTCAGATTGAAAAATCTTCGGTAGTCCAAAATAAATTAGTAGATCGGCAGCTTAAGATGTGTGAGTAGTTGACGCACCATCAATAGTAGTTAAATGTACTTAGAACCTTTTTGTCCGTGCAATACATTGTCATAAGGGAAATGTCGTGACACTTTGACGAACCTCCCCCTCGTTGTTGACAACCAAAAACATGTTTAAATCGTTGCCTCAGAACCCGTTCTGAAACACTTCTGATATCCAAACTAACACTACAGTTATTCAAATTAGCTCATTACTTCTAAAGTATGCCATACCCGTTAATGGTTCCAAAGCAGAGCTACCTTTTTGTTTCTATTTAATGACGTTCTTTAATGCACCGATAATTCACCGATTGACCAAAAAATTACACAGCTCAATTCAGTTGATGAATGTAATAAACGAAAATACTCGAATCTGTAATATTTCCTCAATCTGTGAATCACCGTAAAGTTATCAAAATATCCGAAAAATTTTTAAAGTCGGTGAGGACTCCAATGCACACCGGTTGAGAAAAGATTACAGATGAGAGTATTTTCGTGCATAACAAACACACTGACCTGAACTGTGTAATCTTTCGGTCAACTGGTGGAATCATCAGTAAATAAATGCCGTTAAAGTACACAGAAAGCGGTAGATCCGACTCAACGTCCCTAACACGAGCAGCGCAGTTATCTGACGATTTAAGATACAACTATTCCTACTCTACGGATATCGTTTTGCCTATCTCAGAATTTGAAGGCACTTTCGATCACATTAGTACGGAGGATCGTAACCACCGTGCCGATCATATTTATTTTGCTTTCTGCAATCATGTTTTACATAACTTATTTTTCGATGGCCACTAGCAAGGATATTTTTAAACACCTATAGGTGATGCCAAATTTAACCCTTTACTGCATGATTTTTTTTTTTTTTTTCAATAAAATAATTTTTTTTTCAGTACAATTTTGATCCTTGAGACAGGGAAAAATAGTGAAAAAATTCTTTCCATTATATTTCAATGGTAAAGAGCCTGAATATTAATTGTTCCAAATATGGCCTTACCCGCATTTAGGTATCCATGCAACTGAAAATAAAGTTTTCAGGCTAAAAAAAAAAAAAAAATTAAAGTAGTAAAAAATAAGTTAGTAAGTTTCAATAGTTGTTTTTTTTTTTGTATACGGTACCCCTGCGTTACTCCCAAACATAACAATGAAAATCGGAAAATCTCTATCAGATTTTCAGTGAGCTATTTTCAACCACTCTGCACGTTCTCTATCCTGCGCTGCGCGCTCTAGGACAAAATCGACAATTCTTACTCGTTTAGTATCTGTTCCACATGTGACCCACCATGCAGCGACAGTACAACTCAAGTCCCCTACTTTTAGATAAGGCTTCAAAGTATTTGTTCCAGATCTGGGCTCATCTGCAGTTAAGGGTTAACACACAAAAAACAGTCAGTTTTTATTGCATATTGGCGATAACTATACTGAAGGAAAATTGGCGAATAAAAATGTGTCGATTTATTTTGTAGCAAATTAATTCATCGTTTTTTTCACATTCTGATCTGGCAACTTTGCTTTTGTCTTTATTATGCTTTCGCCTATTCGCAGGTCACAATCCAATACTGTACCAATCGCAAGAGGCCTCCGACTCTATCCTATAATATTTTTATACTTTTATTTTTCTTCCTTCCTTTTACTTTTCATTTTCTTCTTGTTCTTTCATTTTTATTTGAGCTTGTCTTAAAAGAAATCTCTAACCATCACTCCTGTCCAATCGATTTTTCTCTTTCTCTCCTTCTTTGGTTGTATTTCCAACGTAAATTCGCTTGACCCCCCTTTCCTCTCCCCCCGCTATCCGTTAAATCTTCGTGCTCTAGATTTGTAATCGTCGAGTTTGAGTCAAGGGACCAGGGGCGGGGGGGAGCAGGGGGGGAGCAGGGGGAAAGAGAAGAGAAGGCCTTGATCGTAGCTTCCAATGCCAATGGCCCCTCCTCAAGTTCTGACACCCCTCACTCCAAGTATCGCGGGGCACGGATGACATGACCGCAGAATAATTAAAATTGCATTGTCCATTGTTGCCAAAAATTGAAAATTAAATAGATATATTAAAATAGTTTTCAATTCACCGACGATTACGCCGATTGAGTAAAATGCACAGTCCAGATGTAAATACATATATTCTGATCTACTCGTATATAATATTTTCGGACACCAATAATGAAAACACTGTTGACTTGAAAATTTGATGGAATTTTGAGATTCACCGATGATTTCCATCGGTTGAAAAAAAACATATCAGGATGTATTCCTAGTCATTTTGCTGAACTTGATGGTGTAATTTATTCGTCGACCGATGGAACCATCGGCGAATTAAAGTATTACCCTTGAGATCCGCAAAACGGAAATCCTGGTAATTATAGAGTCTCCAGATATGACACTAGCCCCCCCCCCCCCTAACAGTGGTACACATTGTGAAGCGCTTGGAAAAATGTGCATAGGGAGTTAGTCGTTACTTGTGAAAACCGCTTGACTTTAAACGAGAGTCTCGACAAGCCATGTTTCTATTTGGATGTATACTGTTTTTATAAGTCGTCATTTTCGCTTCGAATAACGTATCTTTACAAGTGCACTTGTTATTGCAAAATTCTTCACGAAATTGCTTTATTTCAAGGCTCAAATATTCTTTTATAAAATAAATATTGGATTCTTACAGCCATATTTCTACCTCAAGAACTAAGGATTTCTTCGGCATTGGGAGGTGTAGAATAGAGGGTGTTTTAATCGTATTCAAAAATTCTTATTTTCATGAGTCATTTCTTCAGATTATATTTGATGTGTCAGATCAATAAAGCCGAGTTTATTTATGAAATTCTCACGTAATACCTGCTAAAAAAGAGGAGTTTTGAGTACAATTAATATGTCTTTCGACAAACTGTCACTTGATTTGAATAGTTGGCAAAAAAATCTTCTTGTGACTCAATGCTGGAATTTGTGCCAATTGAGGGATAAAAGCTCAAGTCATGTATCTCGAAAACACCAATTTTTTAGGCACCAAAAGAGAGAGGAAGGGGGGGGGGCAATTAAAAGTGCAGCTAGAACAGACTTTACACATTATTGTGACAAGTCTCGAGCATGATAGTACGCTCTAACTATCAAATTGTCACATTTTTTTTAAAAAAAATTGCCGCAGTAAAATTGTTAGAAATGTACTTATTATTCTAGAATTTTACGGTCTTGGTTTTAATGCTAAACAACTTCATTATTATTTTGATTGACAAATAATCGTGCCATTAACGATTCAAATACGATTATTGGTACAAGAAACTAGAATTCCTATCCTAAAACTTAAAAACTGACTTTAGGGGGGGGGGGTAATAATTCTGGACATGGATTTTTATCCAGGACATGGTCCCGTTTCCAAGATAGATCTCGACCCTCAGAACCGTTAACTGGAACAAGAAAAATGAGCTGCGAGTTATGTGCGTGACTCTGATTTCAGACCTCAGCGTTTTTCACTTTTCCAGAGACGAGAAAACCATAGCGTTTAACGTGATTTTCTTCGGCATTATATCATTTCAATCGGGCGTGGGCTGAACCATGAGTAAATGATAGAGTTGGCTGAAATTCAGGATATCTTGTTAAAGCCTTACCGAATCGACGAGGGCCGAATCTGAATCGTTGCTTCTCCCATTTGCAAGGGCCGCGCTTTCATCCGCCGTCTCAGCAGCCATTCTTCAATGATTTTACTTTTATTTTACAATTTAATTAAATTAAATTTTTAAATGGCGTTTGGTAAATTAACCACAGTTATTTAATTTGATGTTTAAGTTTTATTTCATAGGTATTTTAATTTGCTTTGTATTTAATAAACACGTATCATTTCGTCACTCCTCCATTTTTCAGTATTTTATTTATTTTTGTTTGAAGGAATTTTCTTTTTCTTTTTCTTTCTCATTTAAGTTTTACCTGAATGTTTTTAGCATTGGTTTATTTAGTACTGTCATTTTAATAATTATGTTATAATTTTTTTTTTATTATGTCGTAATTTAGAGCATAATTTATTGCTAGAAAAAACAACAAAATGCAAAATTATCGATTTGAAATTAATGGATTATGATCTAATGTGCCACGTGCAACTAAGAAAAGATTAAAAAAAAAAAAAAAAAAAAAAAAAAAAAAAAAATTGAAGTTTGAAGAATTGTTTGGAAACTTGCGTGGTTGCTGTTTAGTACTAAAAGGAGCAGCAAAAAAGCAAAAAATCGAGGAGCAGACAATTTATTATTACTACCATAAGTAGAAAATAAATTACCGTTATTGCTATGAAGCTTATTTGGAGGATGTATGTTTGGAAGTCAATGACAAAATCATTTCCGTAGCAGCGCCTAGCAGTTGCAGAATACGTTCGATCTATTTTAGTCTTATGGATTAATACTGTATCATCCTAGATAAATTTAATAGTTCAATGAGAACAATATCCGATCGACGAAAATACCTACTCAGGTAAATATTTGCGTACAAGACGACCAAAAGTGTTGATTTTATTTTGAGAAGCGAACAATAAACGTTGGATTCAGTGGCGTAGCGTGCGATTCGGCAACGTTGCAATGCGTCCATTTAAACCCATTGAAAAGATCGAACTGTTGGGTGTTCGGTGAACACCTTCGCATTCGACCTTTTACTCGGGTTTAAATGGACACAATGCAACATTGCCAAATTGCACGCTACGCCACTGGTTGGATTCAGTGGCGCGGCGCGTGTAAACTATGTCAATGTTGCATTTAATGCAACAATGTCATGTAAAATGTCGATTCAAGGGAGTGAATTGTGCATTCCTAATATGTTGACACCTTCCATGACGTTAAATGAACTAAGTGCAACGTTGCCAGATTTCACTCGCCACCACTGCGTGGAATTAATAAGGAGAATCATATTTTTTGATCGGTGTAAATGCCTGTCTTTGCGAGTGTCAGTTATAAATCCTAATTTCGATTCCTTGATTAGTCCTATCTAATTGCAGCTTTTTTTTTTTTTTTTTACGATGCATCACTTTTCTCAGCAAAGAAAGTTGCAATTAGATGCAGTCGCGTTGTGTGCCATTCGGCAACGTTGCAGTCAGTGACTGATCCAGAAAATTTTTCTGAGGGGGCACGCCTGTGAAATTTTGAAATTTGAAGTGTCGGTAGACGCAATTTCGGACTATTTTCAATTGAAAAAAGGCAAAATTTGAGGCTACTGGGGCAGAGGGGGGCGGCATAAACCCCCCCCCCCCTTCCCCCGGTGGATTTGCCGCTGTTTGTAGTTCATCCATTTAAACCCATGAAAAAGATCGAACATGTAGGTGTTCGGTGAACACCTTCGCATTCGACCTTTTACATGGGTTTAAATGGACACAGTACAACGTTGCCAAATGGCACGCTACGACAGAGGCGGACTGGCCCCCAAATTCGGACCGGGAAACCAACTTTGGACCGGCCCATATGGGGGGTGTGGGGGACACCCCCCACCTAGGGGGGTTTGGGGGTCTGCCCCCCCTCCGAGAAAATGTTGGTATTTTAAAGTCAAAAACAACCATCTGAAGCATGTTTGGGTCATCAATTTCATTATTATATGATCGCTGACTCTCTGCGTATTTGCAGGGTAGAGACTGCCATTTTGAGTCACGCACGATGCGTGAGTCACGCTCGAGCGTGAGCCGCGCACAAGCGAAAGTCACGCAAAGCGTAAGTCGCGCACGAGCGTAAGTCGCGCACGAGCGTGAGCCGCGCACGAGCGTGAGCCGCGCACGAGCTTGAGTCACGCACGATGCGTGAGTCGCGCTCGAGCGTGAGTCACGCAAAAGCGAAAGTCACGCAAAGCGTAAGTCACGCACGATGCGTAAGTCGCACATGATGCGTAAGTCGTGCACGATGCGTAAGTCGTGCTCGATTCGTAAGTCGCGCACGAGCTTGAGTCACGCACAAGCGTGAGTCACGCACGAGCGAGAGTCACGCGCAAAGTGTCAGTCACGCACGATGCGTAAGTCGCGCACGAGCGTGAGCCGCGCACGAGCGTGGGCCGCGCACGATCGTGAGCCGCGCACGAGCGTGAGCCGCGCACGAGCGTGAGCCGCGCACGAGCGTGAGCCGCGCACGAGCGTGAGCCGCGCACGAGCGTGAGCCGCGCACGATGCGTAAGTCTTGCACGATGAGTCGTGCACGATTCATAAGTCGCGCACGAGCTTGAGTCACGCACGAGCGTGAGTCACGCACGAGCGAAAGTCACGCGCAAAGCGTAAGTCACGCACGATGCGTAAGTCGCGCACGAGTGTAAGCCGCGCACGAGCGTGAGCCGCGCACGAGCGTGAGCCGCGCACGAGCGTGAGCCGCGCACGAGCGTGAGTCGCGAACAGTGCGTGAGTCGCGCACAGAGGCTGATTGGCCCCCAAATTCGGACCGGGAAACCAACTTTGGACCGGCCCATATGGGGGGTGTGGGGGACACCCCCCACCTAGGGGGGTTTGGGGGGTCTGCCCCCCCCTCCGAGAAAATTTGGTATTTTCAAGTCAAAAACAACCATCTGAAGCATGTTTGGGTCATCAATTTCATTATTATATGATCGCTGACTCTCTGCGTTCTTGCAGGGTAGAGACTGCCATTTTATCTTAAATATATTAAATATAAAAAAAGTAAAAAAAAAAAAGAAAAGCCCTTTTCAGGGCTACCTAAACATTCTGAAATATTTCCTCTCTGCTTTCGTTCCAGCCCTAATGAAGTGAATGATCGGCCCGGCCTGGTCAGATCCACACAAAACCAGCCCTAATGAAGCGAATGATCGGCCCGGCCCGGTCAGACCCACATAAAACGAATGAATAAAGCCCGCCCCGCCCCGGCCCGACCCGAATTTATGGAATGACAGGTCTGGCCCGGCCCGGCCCGTCCAAAACGTATTGAGTAACCGGCCCGGCCCTGACGTATCGAATGATCGGCCCAGCCCGGCCCTGAAGTATAGAATGATCAGATCGGCCCTAAAAAATCGAATGAATGATCGGCCCGGTCCGGCCCTATTCGAATGATCGGCCCGGCCCGGCCCTAAAAATTCGAATGACTGGCCCGCAGCCCAAATTTACCAAGTATAAATACATGCACGGCCTCACTTTTATCTTCGTCTCTGGTGTTTTCCTTCTTTTTTCTTCCTCTCTCTCTCTTCTTTTTTCCTTTTTTCTTCCTTTCTTCCTTTTTTTCTTCCTTTCTTTCTTCCTTTTTTTCTCTTTTTTTCTTATTTTTTTCCCTCTCACGATCCAACCGGCCCTAAGCGGCCGCGGCCCACCGGGAAATTTCCCGGCGTCCCGGTGGGCCAGTCCGCCTCTGCGCTACGACACTGTAGATGGGGAATTTCTCATTGTAACCCCCGCTGGTTCAACCACCAGTTTTGAATTTTTCTATTTACCGAGTTTGTCTGAGTCGATTGTGAGACTTTCCGATGCTTTCAATTTTGCTTCAATGATGCTTCAGTTGACCCTCCACAAATCTGTGGTGGAAGTTTGCAACAGACCCATTCTATAGAACATTCCCGATGTGAAAGAAGAACCCTATATTCCGTCTCTGCGTCTTCAGATCTCTATGTAGGTACAGAGTTTTGGTTACTATGACCTGTGACGTCACCAGGCTCCTCACCGCTTCGTAGAGTCACAGCCCCAGTTTGACTGCCTCCTGTCACGCACGAACTCAATTCTCAACTCGTCCGGCCGTTCCGGAGCAGTCGTGCGGGGCTGGCGATGAAGGGTGCAGGAAGGGGAAGGGTTAAGGGGGGAAGGGGGGACTCAGTAGTATTCGAGGTATTTGAGTATAGCTTCCATTTCACGAATAATATCTTATCGAATTCTATACACCGCATCTAAAGCTCGCTCTTTTTTCATCCGAAATACGGGCGGGTTAATTTTTATGGCAATGACAAATTTCATAATCCGTCTGAGTATAGTGTATAAGACGATTAATCTATACTGATCAATAGCTGTGTCTCAAAACACAAAATAAAAGCTGTAGAGAGGGGGTACCTGAAGCTCCTATCATCCCCACGCAAAAACACTCCGTGCTCCTAAATCCTAATGAAGGGATAGAGCAGTGAAAAACCGAGGAATGTTAACAGTGAGTCCTTTACTCGCATATAAACGCATTCTGTGAACTTGTTTTGAATAAATTTGACTTTTAATGAAGTGCTGCTTTTAACTTAACCAAAACTAGAAGTTCGACTCTTTATATTTTACGACCGAGCTTCCGTAAATTATACGTGTATGATGATGAAAAAGCTCAACACCGCAGTAATCTATAGTAAAGATGAAAATCGGTTTCCCGGCCTCCACGTTCCGCGTCGTTAATTAAAGTACGTCGCCATTTGCGGGATATGCACCAAGCAAACGAATGTAATTTTCTGAAACTCGACTTATTTTGATATTCTGCTCGGCTTGAAATTAGGTACTGATTCTTTACGCGAGCGACTTAGAAAAAAATCGACCCTTCGATGAATTTGCGGCATTCTCGCTAACCCCCCCCCCCCCTCCCCCGAAAAAAAAGACAACAATTTCAAGACTCATTAGTAAAATATAATGAGGGTGCAAAAAAAATCGTCACAAGTGGTTTTGACTTTGTTTTTCTGCGAGACCCCCCGCCCCCCCTCACCCACAATATAACACACAGTTACAACGCACGCACATCGAGTCTTCCTAGCTTTCAGCTAAATCAGTAGCCCCCAAATTTTGTTATCCCTGGAATCGATCACGAACAATGGACATACATCCCCCTCAGTGTTGGTGAACTTACTATAGCTGCTGTTATTACAATAAACTCAGTGGCGCAAACAGAGGGTCCTCGGGGTTTAAGACCCCTCTACCTTGAGAGTCTGAGCTGAACAAAATGTTTGATACACCGCCCTTCCCCCACCGAATGAAGAACAAAAAAAAGTTTTCTTTTTGCGCTGTAATATATATTATTAGTTATGAAGCGATAGTTAAATGTTTTGAAAACCAGGACTAGCCAACGAAACGAATCAGAGGAGGGGCTAGGACCCCCCCCCGCCCCGATATTTATTGGATAGGTTAAGTCCATGGCTCACTCAGTATCGACCAAAATAAAAAGGTTCTATAAGTGGGCGAATCAATAAGTACTCGTGTGTACGTCGCACCTGTGATGTAGCTATAGCATTACTCAGAATAAATAGATATTTCATACGAGTTACTCGATGTTATTCCTAATTATTTCCCAACACTATATACTTCCGAAAATAGCTTAACCTTGAACAGTGCAGGTAATTTTTTCTCTCCCTAATTTGTTTCGATAATGACATGTAGTTTCAAACGTGTCGTGGTGTTTTGGGAATGGGGGTGTTGAATCGATTTTTGTTGAAAGATTTAATCATAGTAAAGCTCTCATTAGGGCGAGTCTTCTTAGAAACAGAGTCATACATAGGACTCCGTAGGATCTGTGACAGGAGCTTCTGTCCTTGAGCGTAACTTGCGCACGATCACGTGGCGTGTGTAGGATCTCTGATTGGTCGAAACCGCACGCAATTCAACTTGCGCACACTGCCGGGACCATACATTTTTTGGTCCCAAACCCCTGTATTTGACATTATTTGAGGATCATATGAGCCGCGGTTAAATCATGATAATTTATTTTTTCTGTCAAATCATTTTTAAGGTACATCTTTTCTCCCACTACCCAGCCCTGAAAAGAGGGAAGGGTAAATATCACACTTAAAGTAATATCTCCAAAATTGTGCAGCAATTTCAATGTTTAGTACTCACTGCAAGAATATGGTTCAATAATAGAGGATTATTCTGCAATTATTTGTAGTCATGCGGCCAATATTTGCCTTTAGATGGTTATTATTTAAGCACCCAAATTGTTACAAAATGCAGGAGCAGTATATATAGAAGGGTGACATTTACGCAACCACTTCTCCCAGTGAAAAAAGCCTTAAGTAATAAAAAATTTAGAGACTGAATTATAGCCTTCTACAAAACTTCAGTTGGACTCATGACTAGAGACATTTCAGGTGATGATTTCTGAGAAAGAACAGACCAGGATTTGCATCAACCTTATTCCAATATCGGTATCTAATACTAAATTATTGCCGTTTTTATGAGTGTCGCAGGCACGTGCAGAAGACGTATATACACATCCACATTTAAGTCTAAGAAAATAAGACCTCTAGCTAAAAGTCAAAGAAAGAGGTTAAGGCCGAGCCACGGCCAAGCGTGTGATTTAGAAACGCCACTTGACCTTAAAACTTTTCAAGTTAGAGCTCACCTTTTTAAATCAACCTATGAACCTACGCGTGGTTTTAGCTAAATCACAAAATCTTGTTGAAATGGATTTTGAATGTAAACATGTTATAGCGAGCTGATGAAAATAATTCTCTTACAATTTGTTGCGAAAAATTAATTATTTTTAAAATCCCTTAAAAGGTCCCTCATGATTTCGTTACTCATTGCCCTTACATGGACGCAGTGAATGTAAGGGTTAATCGAATGGATTATACCATATGCAATGAGAACATTGAACAAAGCTTTATTTTCGGTTGGCAGTCTCTTTACAGTAGCTCACCTGGGTGTATTCTGCTAGACCCTCAATAAAAATTCTGGAAATCTATTGTTTATCAGAAAAGGAACTTCCATATTTTCCTGCAAGAATAGGTAAGTACCCTAGGGATGACTGGTTTTGGTTTTGGGCAAAAAGTCATTGGGTCTATGCATATAATCATTTGAAGAAGCCACTTTGTGCTATTGCGTATTTGTTTGTCTGACATCAGAAAATGAAAATGAAATAGCTATAGTATCTACCCGCATATAGCAATAGTATCTACCCGCATATAGCTATAGTATCAAATCTTAAAATTGCATTTTCTCTTTCAGCGAATTATTGTATCCGGGTACCGGGGCTGGAATCGGTTCCAGGACCGGAACCGGAGCATTTGCCTGAACCAGAACTCGAATTTTTGGACCACTGGAACCGGAGGTAGAACCGGAACTAGAACCGGAACCGAAACCTTTTCGAAAAATTAATAGGGTTCCCATTCCTGATCCTAAGCAACTTTATCGCCTCTCCAAATAAAGCGATATTTTTGACCATAGGTTAAAAAGAGAGAAAACGCGATAGATCGAATTCTCACAAGCCTTCTCTGTTCGGGGGCGGTCTGACAACAAAGAGTGAACATTGAACATTACATTCCACCCACCGAGAAGGGAGACTGCTGACCTTGAGTGGGGGCCATGTCAACTGGAATAGTTATCATGAATATTAACTCGCTATTATCAGTCCCGCTGAATCGGACAGCCCTACCTCTACTCGAGGTAATATAAGTACCCTTCTAGACGTGCGTCAACCTGACCCTGTGTACGTGATACATGAATAACGGATTGGTCCGCTCAATCAATTGAGGCAGTTAGGGTAATAAAAACCTTTGATACCTCGGGTTTGCTCTTATCATGAAATTATCATTGAGATGGCATTGGAATTTCTTGTAACGAGCATACCTGTTATTTTATATGGGTCCTTATACAAGAATCGCTGTAATTATTCCTCGAAGTAATTTAGAGAATACACGGAAAAAAACTACGGTGAAAATAACCATACGGATACCTGATTTTGGCACCTGCTAGATGTTATGGTAATGTTAACCAGAAGTATACTATGTTTGACTAGGTACTAGCGTGATGTTACCTGATTGCATGTCGAATTTACTCAAAGTATCGGTAAATGTACCATACTTCCGGTCAAGTTTACCATAACATCTAGCAGGTGCCAAAATCAGGTATCCTTGTGGTTATTTTAACTAATCTTTTTTTTCCGTGTAGGCACCGTTTCAAACTTTTGCCAAGTCGGCATTACTTTTACTAAATCCTTCCACTGAACAGATGGCCAGTGGCGTCACTAGACTTTGGCAGCGGAGATCATGGGGTTCACCCCGGAAAATTTTGAAAAATTGAAGTTTTTAAAGCAAAATTTCATGCCACTCCGAATGTTTTACTCAGAATCTCTGAAGAAAATGAACAAATCATCTCATTCTCATTGTTTCCACTTGGAACAAAGTAAAAAATATATTCATCAGAATTTAGAATCTTTTACTCTGAGATGGTGAAAAAAAAGAGTGTTAACCTTCAAGCTCCACTAATATTTATTTGTTTAACCAACTAGCCAATATTTCTTCTTTTCGCTTTCCCTCCTTCAAATTTTCTCTCCTCCTCCTTCTATTTCTTTCTTTTTATACCTCTCTTTTTTGTCTCTCTTTTTCTTTCTCTTCTTTTCTTTCTTTTACTTTTTCACACGTTCTCTTTCTTCACTGTTTGGCAGGGGCAAAAGTCAAGTCACCCCCCCCCCCGGACCTTAGTGACGCCAGCGCAAATGGCTTTTAACGTGGTAAACAGACGAACGCACTATAAGTACTTTCAAAATCCATGTTTCTCACTTTAATGAAGTTGAGGGTGCGACATTTTTTTAATCTATTGATAGAAAATAGAGCTGCAGACTTTATAATACTAAATCTTTTAACAGAAACGATGTTAATAAGTGTGACGTCAATATCAAATAACGTAAAAGTAAATATATGCATAGATAATATGCGCAACCGTGGCTGCGCGATTCTCTCTCGCGCCGACTGATTTCAATAAAATTCTCAATTAATGCAAACATTCTGTCGGAGAAAAGGCATGAACTGCCAAGGTTAATTAATCATTTTCTTTTCTTCTCAGGCGGTGATGTTTTTACTAATTGTAAAAGTTGGTACTTTTGAGTTAGAGTTTGGAAGGTCAAAACAACTTTTGTGTCGAACTGGTGTGCCTCACGAAACATTCTCGATAACTTTCCGTTACCACTCACTTGAATCCTAATTAATGGGCTTGGATACCCTAGTATTAGTCGTCTTCCCTTATTTGTCTGACTCCAGATTTTCCTAATACATAGATCTGTAAATCATTTTATGCATTGATCTCTCTCTTTCTTCCCTCTTTCTATCCGGATAAATAAAGGCAACCTTCAGATTCATTATTTTAAACCAAATCCAAATATCTTATATTGCTCCATTCCGGAGGTTATGTTATTTTGTTTGGGGGTGTGAAACGGAGGTACTACATGCATGCACTGGGATTGTCCTTAAGAATTTTCAGCCAAGTCTCATTATTGAGGAGGGAATTTTTTACTTTTTTATTGGTTACTAATCTATCGGTATTTTCGCAGCGTTTTACAACTAAATTGCCTATCCATTCGTCCAGAGCATAACTTTAAAAGGGTTTGATTTGGACGATAAGCCTCAGATGGGGAATAGTTTCCAAGGAAACAAATCAGTGGTTTGAATAAAAAATGCGGTTGTTGTACTTTTTTGCTTCCGGCGATTTCAGGTTCAATTCGGGTATAAGTAAAAACCTGGAAACATAACGATGGTAGCACTGAAAACTTACGAAATCCAGTCCTAAACTCATAGACTGTTTTTAGACTCGTGACCGTATTGGCGGTTTTGGGCACTAATAAGATTCCCATCTAATAGTACTGTCACTCCATCAAGAAGTGTTCAATGAGAGACGACTTTCCATTGGTATATAGGACATAGGTTTCACCAGGTGTTACGGTACCCGTACCATTCCTCTGGTATGACTAAAGTGAATCGTCCTTCCTAGCATAAAAAAAACTGACGAGATTGTATGAAAATCTCTCATAGTGCCCGACGCCGCCATTAAGACTGCGCGTTTAAAAGCATTATGTGAGGTTAGCAGTGAATTTTCTAAGTTGTTAGTGCTCTTATCGTTATTTTTGGAGGTTTTTACATCTGAATCGACCTTCAAATGGCCTGTAGCAAAAGTGTGCAACAGCCCAATTATGCAAGGGGGAGGAAAAATATTAATTGTTACGTTAGACGCGAATTGCTGACATTGTTATCGGTCTCCAACGATAAACTCTCATTTAAGCGCGAAAATGTGTTCAATTTAAATACTTGTGCCTACATTCTTCAGATTCTCGACACGCGATGAGATGTTTTCCCCTCTTTAATTTATTTGATCTGTGAAAATATGTGTACATACTGCTCGAGCGTAACTATAACTCATTTGTTTCCCGTCCATCTTCTCTTTCACCGATACGGGGAGAAATGAAGTGATCGTGATAGGTCAACATAGTTCACCGTGAAAATCAATCCCTATTGTGTTCTTTGGAAAAGTGATGATTAAAAGTTGAGTGTTTTAGAAATGTTTAGTGTGTGTGAAATAAATTGGTGTTTCATTGTTTAAGGTATAACCTGACGCGATGAGTAGGAATAATCCTTCTATTTTTCATTTCAATATTTGCTTCTTATAAGCACGAAAGGAACATCAGCCAAAACTTATAATTATGTTAAGTGTATGGGCCTTTAAAGATAAATGATTGGAAGTTATTGAAGCTTGGTGTAAATTTCGTCAACCTTGCACAATCCGAATTATATGAACGACAACTTAGGGGATAGTTACGATTAATGGTTTTTGGAAACTAAAAACTATTTGAGCTCCCTTATTTTTTTATTCGTATCCAGCATTGATTCAATCTGTCTGTATATCTGACTCGTGTTAGTTAGTTATAGATATATCGTTAATCAGTGAATAGAATAACGTCACAACTATCTAGATGAATGAAGAATTCGTCAACATTTTTGTCGAAATGAAACACAAAGAAACTTTTGCGAGCAGTTCCCTTTCACACCATTAACGGTAAAAATTTATCATTGTGTTGAAAATGACGAGACAGAATATTTGCAACCAATAAAAATTATGACTAAGTAGCTGATAAATTGAAATTAGTTTAAAACAACAACTAACCGTTCGTCACTCGTTTTACCAAGCGAGGAAAACAATGCTTTTATAATGCAAGAGCAGCATTTACTTAGACCAACACATTCGCCTATTCAAATGAGCCACAGTTAATAAATTCGCGGGATTAATTTATTCAAATTATTTCAATGTGTTTTGCCATCTTCATTTTATTTGAATCAAGTTAAAAGTCACAAAATTAAGTAGCGGTAGTTTATAATGAATATTGAAAAAATGAAAATTCAATGATGCATGTACTTCGGGAGGGAAAGAAAATAGAAGAAGTGAAAATAAATCTCATCTATTCGTCATGTGCTCAAAAACTGACGGAAGAAAAAAATTAAAAATACACTGATATGACGGAATTAAAAGTTCACGAGAGAACATTAGTATACTGTTCGGGTTGGTTCGATATATATTTGTTGCAATTTAAATATTTTGTGGAGAACAGAGAAATTAAGTAAAATTATTTTGACGTTTCGTATGTTCTTTAGTTTATTTGTATAAACTGTCATTAAAATTTAGAATAGTTTCAAACCTACGTTAGGCAACACTTCCGACTGTGCTTGAGGGTTCATTGTGTTATTTAAAAGGAACTCATGGTCTATGGTGAAGTGCATAAGAAGAATTAAATCTAAATTCGCTCACTTAGTGCATATAATAATAAATAAAGTGAGAAATAATTAAAAGAAATAGCGAGACTTACCTTTTATTGAATGGCAATCCGATTTTGATTTACACCTGGGTTTTGAATGTGACGGCTCGGACCGTGAAACAATTCGCTTCGGAAAAGTAAATTTCATTCACTAGGTCAAAGGTTTTGTTTTTTCGACGCGCGCCGGGACACTTGTTTGAGGAGGGTCGGACAGGGTTCGGTCGCCGTTTGAGGGAGCTCGCGGGGAGTCAGGGGGGGTCAGGGTGGGAGAAGAGGCGAGGGGTCTGATCGAGGGTGGGAGTTTCGACGGGAGGGTGAAGTTATGGAAATCGGTAAACCACTCCGAACGCCGCCGCGCCGTGACTCATAGGCAACCAACTCATTCTTTGCCAACTGACTCAAACATCAATCACGATTCAAAGAGCTCCCTCCTCATTGTTTTCAATCTCTCGGTGAAAAGTTCCAAGTACTTGCATAATCTTAGTTGGTCACTCACGAAATGTTTTCAGGTGACTCCTTCGCCTGCCAACTTTTTTAGGGTCGTTTTCAATTAAAGTTTGTTCCTCGATAGCTCCTCGAGTAATTGTGCTTGATGGCTTTTGCAGTTCGATTAATCGATGACTTCCCCGAGAGTCAATATAAGCACGGAAAAAAGGATTGCTGCAATTTACTATGCTTTTGGTCAGAGTTGGGCAAATGTAATCGGTATTCGTCAAGCCGTTGGATGATGGTAATTAAATGTATCTTCATTGATAAATAGTAAACTACAGGGTCTTTTTGATTAGATCTAATTTTTCTGCAACTAATATTATGGGTGGCTTGTTAAAAATTAGCTCTGATTACCATAAAATCACCCTCCGAAAAAACGGCGACTACGATTCATCGGTAATTACCACCCTCGTCTGCCCAACTCTGCTTGTGGTTGATGTCCGGTAGACATCCCAAAGATTATAGGTCGAATTTACTCGATCGTTTAATGACGGCAATCAGATGTTCAAATTTTGATGTTTTGTTTAAATCTCACGTGAAGCATAACTATAACCGGGGCCAGATTCATCATAAGGAAAAACTTTGGTTTGTTTTGGGCTGATGATGCGCGCGCTGTTTAGCCTCGAAACGTCCCATATCCTTTTGAATTTATTCTAGCTTTGATCCCACCAGTTGCTTTATTGTTGTTCTCCATTATAGGCTGACTAGGCAGGCCTAGGCCTAGGGCACAAAATTTTGAGGGGGCCATTTTAATTGGGGCAGAGAAAACCCAATAAAACATGTTGGAGCTCAAAAATAGTACAAAAGCGCAGAAAAATCTAACATTTTTTAAAGCCCCCCCCTTTTTGAACCCACAGACCGCCGATAGGCGCAAGTAAACCTTATTAACCTAAGACGCTTAGGTATGTTTAATCAGGTTCTGATTATGGCAACTCATGAAATCTTCAGAATATCAATCAGAGTAAAAAAAAAAAAAAAAAAAAAAAAAAAAAAAAAAAAAAACTGAAATGTCAAGATACTCGTACAATATCCGAAATTTGAAAACTACAAGTTCTGTTAAAATATACACAAAAAAAGTTCGACAAAAGCTATGAAGTTTTGAGAACATTATAAAATTGTAAAGCAAAAAGAGAGTGTGTATTATGTATGTTTTTGATCGATACAGCAGCCGAGCTATTAGCTGCGAGCAAAAGAGCTATTAGGAGAAATAGTTGCATGAGGCATAATCAGTAATGAGTCATTATGAAGCATTGAAGCTCCTTCAAATACAGGTGACACTTCACCAACATTGACGCGTCAAAACGGTTACATATTCATCGCGCCGTCTTTTTCTCACCCAAAATCTTAAGGTGATTCCAGGCGAAACTTTTCCAGATTTCAATCCGATGGATAGCGCCATTAGTCGCTTTTTGGAAAAGACGTGTTTTTGGCGTTTTAAACTGAAACCATAGATAAAACGCAAAATCCAACAACGTCAGCACCTGCAAAATTTTTTTATGGATTTTTTGAGCCCAAAATGAGACAAATTGGTTTAAAATTAAAGCCGTAAATTATGAAATTCGTTTCGCCATAAGCTTAGTGAGTGAGAGTGAGCGCGAGTGATGATACGTCTATCTGCCTCATTCGAACTCATTGCGGCTTACGGGAAGTTTCGTTTTTCATAATTTCCGGCTTTATTTTTGAGTGTTTCAGTCTGAAACTTTCAGGGTATCTTCCTGAAGTATGCTCGCAGGTGCTGACGTTTCGCAAATTTGTGTTTTTAGCGTGAATTCGTCAAATTTAACAAAAAACTGTTGACTTTTTGAGCAGCGCGACGTGGCACACTGGTCTACGCAAGCCAGCTAGCTAGACAAAAGTCCCCTAATGCAGTTGCGGTGGTGAAAATTGGCAATTGGTTATTTTTCTGGTTTCTCAGCCGTCAGTGCAGTAGAACATGCGATTTTCAGTCCGTCATCCTCCATTTTGACCGTTTTTTGAAAAAAAATTGGGTATTCCATTTTTTTTAAAAATCGAACAAATTTTGAGGGCCCAGAAATTAAGTATGGGCAAATTTTTGGGAACTGTCGTATTTTTTTCCTTACAGTGCTTGTTTAGTAGAGCATTTTGCACCCAAAGTTTTTTAAATTTGGTTCATTTAAAGGGGAGCAACGACTTTTGGAAAATGGGTGGATATCGAACTTTGAACTTCGATATATCGAATACGACAAAAGGTATCGAACTTTGGTTTGTGCCAAAATGCTTAGAATTTTATGTTCTTTCTAAGTATGCAAAAAATCATGGGGTCCATATTTGAAATATTCGATTTAGCCCTCCCCCCCGACCCCGTGACCCCTTCCCACACCCCCCTAAAATGAGGGGGGCACCCAACATAGCCAAACAGATGAGCCCCCTGAATAAAAAAGATTGGCAGAAACCGATTCTCTAAATATGAATCAGGAAAAAAAGTTGAGGGAGGTTGTGCGTTACTTTTGCCCACCCCTGTGTAAGATGCCAATATTTGAATGTGGAGGGTTCAGATAGTTGATGGTAGTGTGGGGGGGGGGTGTTCCCCGCTCAATATTTTTCTTGAGTCGGAAGTTTCAAGATCACAGAGAATCTATGTAGTGTAAAATTTTACGAGTTCCAAACGGTTTTCACAGTTATTATAGTTTTTTACTGTTTTGATGATTGAAGATTGTTCGTCCACGTCAACGGCAAAATCCCCCATTATCCACTGATTTCTCCAACCGAAAAAATTCATAACTTGTAAGGACGACAAAAGACGACATTCGCATATTGAAAAACGTGTTCCCAGAGGTCTTAGGAACATTTCCTTGCCACTCTAAGCGTGGGCATCCGTGGGCCAAAAAACGTAGGTGGCCTTAAAGCCTAAAATTCTCGTCAATTTTGAGTAAAATTGGTACCGACCTTATACAGTCTCTAAAAACTCCAAATTATTGACTTAAATGAAATATATATAGATGAATGTATTCGCCTTATCATCAGGAAGGATCAACAAGTTTTAAGTTTGAACAAAAAATAAAGTAACTAAGTAAAAATCGTACTTTTTGTCTGGGGATTGCAATGGCTAGAAACCAATAGCACCTTAAAGTATACAGACACACCTTGCGCGCGTTGCTTTAAACGCATGTTGCAACCTTACCAAACATGTTCGGTCGGAAAAATTTGAGATACAGATACACTAAGATATGGGGAATCACACTACGTTGTCAGATTTCCGTTTTTCCGACCTCCAAAAATCGACTTTTGTCTAGCTAGATACCCATTGTAGACCATAGTGCGTGGTGTCCACGGTTGGAACTAATCGACCCTGGAATCATCTTAAGGATTCTGTTGGTTTCGGGTGCTCTCACCTGTTTCTGATCCCGCCTTTCAATTTGTCTCTACAAACTCTTCTATAGGATGACTATTTCAAATCACATTGAAGGTGTATTGAGAATCAATGTAACATTTGCATGCATCATAATGCACTTTATACATGAACAGAATGAACAACTCGTAAATATCAAGTGATATGCATAAAATTAATTTATTTGAATTTATATTAAATTAAATGTACTCATTGATTCCTTGTTAGAGGAACTTATGCATACATCGGTTTTTCGACAGCGGAGACATTTTACAAATCAGAGATGAAGGTAATTTTAATCAAAGTCATAGATAGAACATGAAGTTAGCAAGAGATTTATAGTTCGTAGACGTAAGCCGTTCATGCCACGAGACTGTCAGCGAATCATTCAAAAAGACCGGAGAGGGGTAGTGGGACAGAGGGCGTGTACACAAACAGAATATATTATTGACGTCTGAACCAATAATATAATGCTAATAATTTTTCTCTACCAAGACCTACCCTAGGGTCGGCGACCCTTATGAATTGTTAAACACGAAAACAAAGGAAACGGTTAAGTCATGAGTGAACGCGTGTATTAGTGTGCGTTAAAGACAAACAGCTCCTCGCAATTAGGATGTTTTCCTCTGAAAGCGGTAGTAACTGTTTAACCCTTTCAGCGCTGAAGGGGTAGTAGTAACATTGGCGGATCCAGCAATCTGGCAACAGTGTATCCTTCCCATTTGATCGCATGAGAAATAATCGATCTGTCACGGAACTATAGTCCCTTCAAGAATCGATTGTTAGTCATACATTCTAATGAGAAAAATATGCAGTTATCAGATTGCTGGATCCGCCTATGAGTAGTAACATGATACAGTAGTTTCACAAAATCTTAGATCTTTATACTAATGAATCAAATTACTTTTCCTCATATAATTTCATGTGCTTACAATTTTTTTTGAAACCTTATAAGAATCCCTGTTAACAGAATTTCCTCCATGTGGGACTATGGAGCGAAATGGCTAAAATAATGAGCCGAAACATCGAATTTCGACCTATTCTTGACTATAAATGAAGAAGGAAAAATAATTCATTGTAATTTTTCTGAAGTAAACACTAAAAATCCCATGTTACTGCGAATCTCCAAATTTTCAAGATAACAATAAAGGTGTTTATGATCACAAAAAATGTCCAAGGAAATGCGACGTTGCCAGACTGACTTATAAGATCCCCGTGATTTCATTCCCCTCCCCCCCCCCATTGCTTTCCTCGCCCGGAAGACCTCCCGTTTTTTTACCTGATGTTACCACCTCGCCAAAAGGGGTTGCGCCCTTTAATTAAGCTACAAAATACATGGCTTAAGTATTTGACCCATGAAGAGCAGCGTCTAATTATTGGTGGACGCGTCCTCTTCAAAAGTAAAATAGAAAGAAAAATTAAAAAGTAGGTCACAATAAGAGTCACTAGATTTTACCATCTCTATCGTAAGAGGGGTGGGTCATCAAGGGAACATGATAGGACAGTGAAGATACCTCCCTCCCCCCCCCCCCGGTCTCTATGTGAGTTCGCATCGAGGCATAGGCGGTCACAGGAATTTCTCTACCTCTCTTTCTTCCCATTTGAACGCGTGCGTTAGAAAATGACAGTGATAGCAGCTAAAGTCACACGATGGGGGTCATCTGCTATCCTTTTTTAAGAAATGTGTTTAAACGGAAGCCAGAGTGAGAGAGAGGCTGTCTATATCCACCCATTCATCGAGATTTGCAGTTCGAACTTTGTGTATAATAGAACGGAGGGCTTATAGCCTTGGCTGTGATAGCAGGACTGTCATTAGAAAAAAGAAAAAAGAAAAAGAAAAAGAACCTCTCTACGGGGTAGGTGAATTAGGGGTTAAAACGAAAAAGGGAAAAAGAGGATGGCAAAGTTTTACCACTTAGTGCTAGGAACGAAGGTGCGTGGTATGCAGTGGAAACACGCAACTAAACCCAGTGGGCAGTGACGTCACAGAGAGATGGCGAGAGCTAAACATTTTTATACCCTCTTTCCCCGTCTCGCAGTTCCCCCCCCCCTTTTTTTTACAATTCGCACCGGTTCCGTGTCAATTTCAAATTATCTTCCTGTTCAAACATGCATACCCTTGATTTATTCTCTCTCCTTACTCTTCCATTTTCTATTTCTCTTTCATTCCTTCCTGTACGTCTGTCTTATATTCTATCTCTTTTGTCTGGATTCGCTTGTCCTCTTTGAGACTCTTGACTAAAAAAAATGAGCATTGAATAAGAAGAATTTAGAGAGAGAATGTTTGCTTCAACGTATTTGCTTGAAATATAAAAATATGGAATAAAAATAGAAAAGAATGTGGATGAATGTATTCGGAATTGAATAAATAAATAGAAAATTTGAAAAACATGTAAAGAAATTAATGAAATAAAAAGTCTGATAAATAAATTAAAACAATCAATAACAAAGAGAGAAAAATAAAACTAAAGGTTCGAAAAAAGGGAATAAATTTGAAAATAATAAACTTAAAGAACTAAAAAAGTAAATAAAGAAACTGTTGATGGAAAAGAAGGAAGAAGAAGCAGGAGGAGGAAAAAAGGAAGAAAGAAAAAAAAATTGACGGCAAAAATTACCGAAAATTGGAAGTCGGTAAATACACAAACGTAAGTGTACTTATTATTTAATGGAGGTCTCACGTGCAGATTTATTTTTTTGCAACTGAAGACTAAAAATGTTGTTCTCAGCGTCATCACTTACCTATAGGAAGGGTATCAGATATCGATACTGAAAAAAACGATGCCATATTGTTAGGTAATCGATAAGTCCCAGTTCTTACCTGTAACAGAAAGTCAACTAATTAATAATTTGATTAACTAAATCAAATGAATTCAAGTGGAAATGAAAATCAAGTAGATGAATAGACAACCGACTGACAAAAAAAAGTAATAAATTCAACTTTCGTATTGAACCGATAAAATATACATGAGATTAAAATGGAACTTAATTTTTTTTTTTTTTTTTTTTTTTTTTTTTTTTTTTTTTTTTCCAAGCCCTCGTGAAATTTCATAATTGTGTTGCTCATGAATTTTTGGTAAAGCATTACCATCGTAATAAATTGTTGATTTTAGCAGATTTGGTCGTGGAACCAGGTAAAGCTAAGCATCTTTCAGAGTTCATTATCAGCAAAAGTTGCATTAATTTGCTGGTTTAACAGCCAAAATTTCGGTTCAAAAATGCAATTATGGGGAAATGAAATCGAATCGGGGTTTTTTAGGAACCCGAGATTCCCAAACGACAATCGATACGAATACGATGCGTCGTTTTATAAAAACAGTATACAAACTTATGGAAAAGATTCGATCCAAAAGAGGATCGATTGAACGCGTAAAAAATGGATACTTTTGTGTAAAGTCACGTGAGAGAAAAACAAAAGTAGGTTTTTCGCGAGTAAGTTCAAATGAGGGAAAACCCGAAAAACGAAAGTCGATTTTTAACGAGCCGTATTACTGAATTTATCGGTGACATCGGTGAGTTACTGCATTCACAATGAAATAGCGGGGAAACATTAAGGTTCGTTTCTTAAGTGTTCTACAAACCAAGTTGCCAAATTTAGAAAAAAAACAAGCAGCCTTCAAAACACGCGGGCGTGTTAAGAATGGATGCACGACCTTAATCAATAATTGATGGGTAGGGTGCTTCAGGTTTACAGTCAAACGGTTTTGTAAAATAGATTTTTATTACTGTTGTTTTGTATTATCCTCAAACATCAGAGATTGATATTAATGAATTAATTATTTAATTAATATCTATACCTTTATCAGAAAGGTTTGGATTATAAAACTTTATGAGCTTAAATATATATTCTCTCGGCTACTCGTAGTCTTTTCAGGAGCAAGTTTATCAAAAAGGGTTGCCTACCGATCGACCAATATTTAGCAGGCATTATATGTTCTCTACAGGGTATTTTAGACCACCTAGCATGCTTTTATTGTAGCTCAGAAAATATTAGCATTAAATTGCAGATACGAAAATTTGGTGAAACAAAACAAAAACCAAACCGAAACCAATATGCACTCTCATTAGGGTAGTGCATAAAACTTTTATGAATATCACTATGCAAGTTTCAACGAATATCAGAAATTTCTGGGATTCAAGAAACACAATTGATTTAAACGATTTGGAAAAAGTGATTCGGGATTTGTGTTGCTTGAATTCGAGAATTTTTTGAATTCGTTAACTGATAATATTTTTTCGTCTATAGTAACCACACAACCACACGAGTCTCCTAAAATTTGGAGAAACATTCGTGAAAGCGAAGGAAGAAGTTACTTATCAGCTCTATCGGAGGAACTTTCGGTTGATACCTCCAAGCTCTGTCAATTGTTCCAACAATACACGGTTCGGTTGTTGTGGCTTTATGTCACATCATAGCCATCTTGATTCGCGGACGATACAGTGTATCTTGCCACTGCTCCCAAATATGACCAAACAGTCGCGCTGTTACAAGAAAGTCTGGAAGAAGTTCAGGAATGGACTTCATCCGACCGCAGCAAATTAAATGCAAGTAAATCTGAGAATGTTGTTTTTACCAATAAGTCCTATGTTCACACCCCCTTGGTTCTCAATCGTGAACTCATTCCTCACACCATGAGGGCCAAATACCTTGGCCTTATCATGGATTCGAAACTAAGATGGAAAGAGCACATATTAAAAAAGAGAAAGCAAATCCAGCTCAAAAATCGTCAAATGCTATGGCTAATCGGACGCCAATCAAAATTAAAACTCGACAATAAACTCTCAATCCATGATAAGGCCAATATGGGCCTACGGTTGCCAACTATGGGCGTGCGCTGCTAAAAGCAACATTCGTCAGATAGAAATTACGCAAAATCTAATTTTGAGGCAAATATCCAATGCCCGGTGGTATGAGAGTAACAGTGATATTAGGGCTGAACTCGGAATAGAAAGCATTGAAACGTACATCTCTAGGATGTACAACAATTATGAAACTAGACTACATGCCCACCCAAACCCGGAAGCGGTTATGCTCCTGGATTGGTGTGGAGATGTAAGAAGGCTAAAAAGAAGGAAGCCACACGAGCTCTCCACCCCGTATTTTATAAAAGTTTAGAGCGCGCCTTGGCCTGTTTTTACCGCCAGAGACCATCTCTTAGATAAGTGAGAATTCATGAGAAAACAAACAGCAAGAATGTAAATAGCTATACTTGTTAAGTTTTTCCCACTTTTTACTGAATCATTTTTATATTTAGTTCATTTTATTTTTGTCTATTTATTTAATTATTTGTTTATTTTTTTAGATTTAACTTCTTTTTATTTTTATTTTTATTTTTATTTTTATTTTTATTTTTATTTTTATACCTATCCTTTGTATAGAATTTTATTTTATTTATTTTCATTTTTATTTATTTTGTTTTTATTTTTATTTTTATTTTTATTTTATTTATTTATCATAGATAAAAGTGGATGTTACTATGTATCACCGATACGATAAAATCAAAATTGTATAGACTAGTAAGTAAGTCTGAAATTTGTATGTACGAATCTGTTAATTGTGAAATTGTACAATAAAAAAAAAAAAAAAAAAAAAAAAAACCATCTTGAGGCATTTTACCGATTAAGTGCAGCATAAATCAGTTGCCAACCTTTTGAAACCTTTGCAAATCACTCATGACTCCAAAATATTTCAGGCAAAGTAGGTCGAGAGACTGGCTTTTTCGGTTGAAATTACAATTCGGTTACATGTAAAATCCAAATGAACACGGTTTTTTCTTTTTTTTTTCTTTTCTTTTCTTTTCAAACGGCCTTGTTTATCATGAGGGATACTCAATTTCTAAATCGTTCAATCAAACTGTGGATATGAATAACATTTTCTCTAATTTTATGCTGCACCAGAAAAAAAAAAATACATCAGTATAGTATCTCCGTTTTAGTCTTGATGAAGGTGAGTAAATCAGATCGATGTTTCTGCGCATGGGGGTCGGGAAGAAAATCCAATTGGTTTTTAAAAGGCAGCCATTAATTTTCCGATTTTTCAAAAAATGAGCTAATATTATGTAAAATTATAGGTGAAAATGAAAGAACATTTGCCCTTCTTTGCGGAACAATTTGTCTGCCAGCGTTGATATTTATTCCGGCGCTCATATGTAGGTCTGATTTCGGCGGGCACACAGGATTGAAATGAGCAAATAACAGAGGTTCATTTTGAAACTTTAAATTTGGCCCTGTGATTGGTCGGAATTAATGTGGGTCAGTATTGGGCTCATCTCTCGAAGCAGTACAAATTGTCAGGTACCGAGAGGGATGGGTCAATCTTGGAACATCTCTATACATCATATAATGTTGTAAATTGGTGCAATATTGTAAATTGATGAATATTGTCAATTTGTGGACTAACTTTCTCTTCGGGCCAGGGAGCTGTCGTACCCTGGTTCCAACTTGTAGTCTAAATATAAAAAAAAAAAAAAAAAAAAAAAAAAAAAAAAAGACGGGCTCATTAGAGTGAAGGCGCTAAAAATGCCTTGATATTGACTTGGTGGTTATATTAACACATTCATTATACATTATTCAATAACGTAACCAGAAATCTTTTTCTGGGAGGGGGGCTACCCAAAAAAAATCCCATCTCAGTCAGTGGCGAGGAGGGAATGATTAAATGTCACCCAAAATTAATAAATATCATTTTTGCCCCCCCCCCCCAAGTTGAGAGGGGGTAGATAAGCCCTAAACCGAAGTGGTTACGCTACAGTGGTACATGGTGATATAAAATCCATTCTCCTTTTCACCACGGAAAACAATTGGTTCATTTTCTACTGAAATTGTATCAAACATTTGACAACGTTGGCTGCAAATCTATGAGCATGCCACTGCAGTTTTGCCTCTGGCTGGAAAAAGTAGAAAGTATAACTGTCGAAGCGCACGACCAATATTTCCAATCGTCAATACTTTAGCCGCGAGTACCTGTATTTTTTTCCCTCCAAAACATAAATAATATTAGGTTGAGGTTAAGGAGAGGGAATCGATTGCCGATATAATAATAGACTTTTACGAGACGGGCGGACGACCAGCGTTGCAATTTTCGAAGATTTACCATCTCCACTTCCGGATCCATGCACGCTAGCTCTAGCTTATATCGGGTGGACAACCGGAAACGTAAAATAATAAATCACAGTAAATGACAACGCTGTTGACGACATCGACGATTCAAAACTGACTCATAGACCTAAATATTACCTCTCTTTGTCCGAGTCTCAGAGCTACTCAGCGGCTTTGGAACGACGGAACGTATAATCGCCGTAAAATAAACATTACCCTCCCGTCATTTTTGTGTTCTTCCTTTTCTACCCTATTCAAATTTTCACCTTGCACCTTACCACTCTCTATCCTATTTGTCCTGCTTTTCTTTTTCTTCCCCCCCCCCCCGACGACATTGCTAACATAGTTGTCCGTTTCCTACGTCTGCTCTAATATGTCGCGAAGAAAGAATGACGTAAATGAATTCGCACGTCAGCAAACGAAAAATCGTATATTTTATGAATTCGAAAGACGAGTAATAATTAAGAACTTTAACGGCGCATAATTTCTAAACTGTAAAATGGATGACCTCCAAAATATGTTTTTTTGATGAATGCTTATGTTCTAAATCATTAAGCAAATCAAAGTTCATTGAGAGATGAGTTTGTAAAAGTCCCTTAACCTCTTAGGGGCCAAGCCCGAGTATACTCGTTTTTCTCCTCAAGTCTATTAGACATTGTTTCAGTCCTCATTCCGAATAAACGAAAATATACAGTTGAAAACGCTACAAGATAAGGTCTCGATGGGAGCCTTCAATTCGTAGAATAGACAATTCCAACTCCACCGAGTACGAACAGTTACCTACCTTCGCTGTATAAACGGAGGAGTGGTATACGCTTGAACTAACCTGGTTATTAAAGGGTTAAATTAGTCCAGAATTGATTTCAAATAAGTAAACGTTCATGTAATTGTGTGGTGTAGTAAAACGCAATAATGGTGATTAAAGACAAAAGTTGGGGACCGTGGCAGATCCAGGGGGGCTTGGAGGCATGTCCCCCCAGAAGCCTCAAATTTTGCCTTTCTTTAACAGACCTAGATGGCTTTTAGCAACTCTTCTCAAATTTTATGTGCCTCTGTCCCTCCCCCAAGAAAAATTTTCTGGATCCGCCACTGGTTGGAGATATTTAGATCCGTTACATAGCGTCACTTGCTTGTCACTTTCCAATTGTTCGTCTACTTTGGATAGTTAAGTTCAACAACCCTTCAATGAATCTAAGATCATTTTAGGCAAAAGCTGGGAATCTTTCGATCCGCTGGAAGGTACTACTGCTAGTAGCTTTTTAAAATGTCGTCTTGTTCAGGAAATTTAAATGACCGGTAAGCAAGATGATCGCTAATAATTAGTAGAACATCGCCGTGATGGGGATATAGACATTTTTTGAGCTACCAACCATGAAAATTGAATCAGAAATATAAAGTTTTAATTTAGAGAACGATTTCCGGCTATCTCTCTAATACTTGTAAGTATAAGTGAGATAAATGAAAGAGGTGGCCGAAATTTACGACTTTATTTCTCATCAAATTTTGAGAGTTGATTGCCTAATAACCCCGTACAAAATCAGAGAACATTGTACTGACGTTCCGCTCATTAGCATGATCATTTGTTATTCCGTTAAAATTGTTGAGGCTATTCTAATTTCATTTACTATACTCAGCCCAACAGTATCTTACATTTTTAAACGCGGCTTCATTTTTAAAGGTAGATAAAACGAAGCAGTCCCTTACGAAGGGTTGACGACTTTCCAACACACTACTAACGCCATCCGATTTAAATACTCCTTTCGAAAGTCCTCGCGATTTGATGAAAACTGTGCCCTACTTCTATGGATGCGCCTTCATTATCAAAGGTAGACTAAATCGGTACAATCGCGTACGAATAGTTACCTACTTGTCAACACAGTTCAGCGTTAAATCTTTCCAAGAAATCAGGCGTTCAATTTGTTTATTATGGATGTAGGTAATAAGTACGTTATACATTTCTCAGCAAATCAGCAATGTCGAACTTATAAACTTTGAATGGTCTAAACTACTTTGGGGGCTCCAAGACTAGACTAATATCAAACCCGTATTTTTTTTCTGAAAAGTACTTATTTTTTTGAGTATTTTTGACTCCTAGTTTTCTAAATTCCGACTTTTCAAATGGGAGTTCTGATTTTTTGAAAATGGGTCGAAATCGAACTTTGACTATCGATATATCGAAGACGAAAAACGATATCGACCTCCGGTCTGCGCCAAAAGTCTTAGAATTGTATGCCCTTTAAAACGAGTTATCACAAGATAGGGGTTGCCATTTGAAAATTGTGAGTTGGGGGCGACAGAATTGGAAGTTTCCATTTTCTTTGATTCCACTTGCTTCATACTATGGAGAAGGTGGCTTTTGTTGGAATGAAAAGCTACAAATACAATTCAGTCTCTAATCAGTGCCATGGTGGATTTGGAAACTAGCGCATGAGCAAGACACTAAACAATACAGAGAGGTAAAAATGGCACCACACAGGCAAGTGGATTCAGTTTCACACCAGACTCACAGCTGTATTCACTTTTCTGGATCCAGTTCCAGCTAATGAAATCATACCTGATGTCTTGGTCCTGATCTAAAGCACAGAACTTGAAGAGCAAAATAATAGAGCTCCATTTTTACCAATAAACATTTCCAGAGATAAAATAAGAGGCGTCTTCAGCTTTTGAAGAAGAAGAAAATTCACCAATATGATAGAGGAATACATGGAAAAAACAGTGTAATACAGACCAAGGCAGATATGGATATAGACCAAGGCACAGATAGATACCGCTATCCGGTTATCCGGTTAAAATTAGAGTCTCTTGATGGAAATAGTGTGTAGGGAGTACCCACACCACAACGATATGGCGATTCCATCAGAGCCTAAAATACGGTCGCCCATCATCAGAGCTCGTATATAGCCTTTTGACTCAATTCCCTGTTGTACTACGACCTTCAAAAAAAATTCCGTCATCGAAACCGTCCTTGATAATGTTGTCCGTTATTTTTCAATGAGTTTTAGATTCTTTAAGGCATACATTCAAGCGGAAATGCTGTTAGACTCTGAAATACCTGACAACTGCAAAAAATTAAAACTGGACGAGGAATAGATTTCGACTAAAATACTTTCTTTTGAAAGTCGTTGTACAGAAACTCTAGCGTGAACAAAAATACTGTCCTCCTTTTTCCATAAAAAAAAGAAACCCCATGCTCGACATGCAAACATTTGTCGAAAACAGGAAATTGGGTAATAAAGTCTGATCGCGCGGATTCATGCTCGACGAATGAAGGGTCGCCCGCTGGGACCGCGACTCGTGTCTCATGGAGATCTCACTCGTGCACTCTATCGGAATAACGCGGAACAACTTTCCGAAAGTTCTGCTCGCAGTAAATTGGCGCTCTCTGTCGGCAGCTTTCGAAAGTTCGGATGTAAACAGATCGCGACTGCGCTCCTCGTAAAAGCGCCTTCCACAGCTTGTGATAAGCGTCGGAACGTTAAATTTTACAGTTAAGCGCCGCACACTTGATCGGAATTTGGATTTTTCATATCATGAAAAATTGTTGCTGTTTTTTTGCTTTTGAAACATTTTAGAGATGGTTTTTTTCTTTTTTTTTCCGAAAACCACGATCTTTGACTCATAATAAGCTCTAAAATAAATGATTTCTTACATTTTTAAAATATATTTTTAATTATTGCTCACAGTGGCGTCGCGTGCCATCTGGCAACAATGCAACTGCTCCATTTAAACTCATTAAATATATCGAATTTTCCTTGTGCACTGTGTGACCCCTGAATTCGATATTTTACATGAGTTTAAATGGATAGAATACACTACTACCAAATTGCACGCGACGCCACTGATTGCTCATAATCTTGATTTTTATTCGTAAAATCATGTCCAAAAATCCCATGTGGCTATCCACTGTTCGCCGAAGCTGCATCCCCTTTGATCGAAGGATCGGAGGGGACAAGTTCTGTTTAGACGCACGAATTGCCTCTTAATCTGATTCCCCTCCACTTCGCGATCACACGTTTTCGAGATAATTAATTTTTCACTAACCCCGCTCGTAATTTCAGTTTATGACCCTGATGCCATTTAACGTTGTTAAGAGACGAATTTTATTCCCATTTCAACCTTTTCCCCTCCCACGCTGAATGGAGAGAGGGGTTTGACAGTGAAGGGGAGGGTTGTGTACGTACGCCTCCACCAGCTGGCGCAAGCCGTACTAATTGCAAATTAATACTCAAACGGAGCAAAAGTTGAATCGATTAATCGATAATAAACCTCGAGTCAGTGGCGTCGCGTGCAATTTGGCAACAATGTATCCTATCCATTTAACTCATGTAAAATATCGAATTCAGGGGGTGCACAGATACACACGGAAAATTCGATATATTTAATGAAATTAAATGGAGCAGTTGCATTGTTGCCAGATGGCACGCGACGCCACTGCCTCGAGTGTTAGGTGTGTGAAGTGTAAGACGAGATTTCAGGAAGATTTAAGCTGTTGAGTGTATTATCCCTGGGATGAAAGTTTCGAGGTGTTTTGAAAAAAGTTTTGAACAATTTTGAACAAAATTGGAAGTTATTGCTGTTACAAGAAGAAAATGATCTAGGAACTTTACCGTACTTGTGGTTAATTTTGGCCCCAACCACAAGGTATGGTAAACTCTTCTAGACATTTGACTAAACTTATGAATGGTTAGGCCGACTTTATTTGATCATTTGATCATGTTAATCAGATGTCTAATGGAGTTTACCATATAGTGCTGGGTAATGGCCAAAATCAATCATAAGTTTAATAAATTGTATCAATTGTTTTTTCTGTGCATTGATCAGTTATAATAATTGCACTGATTAGTCGATCGGCTAATTGATCATACAATGCGTGCCTCTGGTATTCGAGCAGAAACACACTCATTTCAAAATTCTATAGCAGAGGCGCACCGGAGGGGGGGGGGTGCCGATACCCCCTAAAGACCAGAAGATGTGGGGGTACATAGAACATCCTCCAGCCCATAGCTATAACAAGGGGGTCGAACCTCCCTGGAAGAATTTTATACAATTTTTGTTCTTTAGATTCTATTTTGAGCAACTTCAGGGGGATATACAGTTCAAAAGAATCTTCTACAAATCCTCAGCGTGTGTCTACTCCTTAGTTAAGGTTTTGGTTTTCCTATCTGAATCTGGAACAGAGTATCCAAATTTCCCCAAAAATGACCCATGATCCAAATGTCAAAGTTGTGGCAACATTATGAGAAATTTGTTCGGTTGACATACCGCTACAGCCGTGCTCTTGGTAATCCCCCCGCCCCATATGCGGGTGCATTATCAAAATGAAAATCGTGTCTTTAAATTGGACCTGGTATGGACTTTTGAGACACACTGCATGTCAGCGGCGGTTCGAGCCACGTGGCAACAACGCATTCTTTCAATTTAAACCTAAAGAAAATAATCGGTTTTTCAGAGGATTTACTGATACCCTGAGAATTGATACTTTTGCCTGAGTTCAAATGGCAAAAATGTCTGGTTGCCAAATAGCACGATCCGCCAGTGATGTTTATTGTATGGTCTCTGTGCGGTGGGTGCCACCCACGCACTCCTGCACCGCAGTATGGCTAGCGTGACACGTTCCGCCCTCCGCAGATTCTACACTACGCTGAAGGTGACACTGGACACGTATGAAGTCCCGTCTACGATGTATTGTGTCTTGGGGACATAATAGAAAGAGCCGCGGTAATTAACCGCTAATTGGGTTCTAATTGCTTTAGGCGTACATTTTGCGAGACAAAAGTGGTTAAAAGTGAAGATGTAAGTACAATAGGAGGAATAAAGAGCAAAGCAATATAAAAGAGAGAGAGGTAAAAGAAGAAATGATGTGTGTATGTTTCTTGAAAACAGTTTTGCCAGATTGTGGTTTAGGATCAGAGATAAGTAGAGACTTAGCTTAAAGCTGTCGAAAGGTGTCCCTAAGCATATTTCATAGTCGGTTCCGGTGAAGATTTGAAGTTCGAAACTTTTTGGGGGACAGCATCCACCAGAGTCGACAAAAACATTTCCACCAAATCAGGAACGTTGTTCATCGTTGTCTCTCATCGTTGAGGAGTTACTCTTTTCGTCCTCACCTTGCCGCGCGGGAAGGGTAAAGTTTCCGAGGTTCGGGTGCTGAATTCGTGTCTTTCATATGACCGATGACCCCTCCTACATTTTGTTCCTAACCACACCAATGTTTGAAAAGCCTCTGAATGAAAATGAATCCGTTTAACTTGCCTCGCTGCGATGACATCACGGGGAGCATATCATGTGCTGGGTCTCTAACATCACTCGCAAACGCCAGTATTAGCGAGGCAACAAAAACAATGATCTATATGCACCAGTAGGGGGGGTGTTCAGAGGCGGACTACGTGGTAGCAGGAATAAAGGGGAAATAAAGAGAGGAAGGAAAAAGAGGAGAGAAATGAGAAATCAGTGATAGATGGACGACATCATATAGAACAGACCATCTTCATCAGAGCCTAGGCAGGCCGTAGGTTCCGATCTAAGAGGAACCATCCGACCTATACGTTGACCGTCGTGTCGACGCAAAGGCCACAGGTCCCAGTAACCGATTCAAATTATCCCATTGGAGGATCCCGCAATTCGATCGGGAAATAGGTGCGCCTTCATTTTTCAAAGTGGACTAAAACGGTACAGTAGCGTACGAATAGTTAACTATTTTCTAACTCACGGCTAACGCTATCTGATCACCCGAAACCTCCCGCAATTCGACCGATCATTCTTAACTTTATGGATGCGCCTTCATTTTTGAAGATAGACCAAAACGGTACAGATGCGTACGAATAGTTAACTACCTTTCGTACTATGTCGCATCAATAATGCCAAAGAGGCAGTCTGAATTCTGCTAAAAGGCAAAAGGTCAGGGCATCCACGAATGAGGATTATCTTCCAAATATGTGCTCCCGGTCTAAATTTTAAAGGCAGATTGCCTCTGGACATTCCACCCTGTAGGTGGATATAGGAGTCCTTCCACGAGAAATGTTGAAAAATGTATACTAAAATAGCGCAACGTTAGAGAGTTTTCGGTGTGATTTTAGGAATAATTTATTTTCGTTTCCTTTCATTCGCCTTACTGAATCAGGTGAGGCAGTGCCTCTCTTGCCTGACCCGGCGAGCAGCTGCCACAATAATCTTTAATGGGGCTGTCGCACACTTTTGCTATAAGCGATTAAATAGTTGATTCTGGTGTAAAAACCTCGAAAAATAACGATGTCAGCACTAAAACTTCCGAAATCCACTCATAAACTCAATAAACGCTTTTATTTGCGCGAACGCAATGGGGGCTGAGGGCAGTAATAATAATAATGGGAGATTTCCATCGAACAATACTGTAACTCCATCACGAAGTGACTAATAAGTGACGACTTTCATGAGGCACCAGTATCACTAGGTGTCACTGTACCATTCATCAGATGTGGACCACTACTCTGGTGGCTAATTAGTTTGTGAATCGCATCCTTGTCAGCATAGAGAGAGTGACGAAATCAAGATAGGAATCTCCCATTATTATTGCCCTCAGCCACCATTACGCTCGCGCAAATAACAGCGTTTATTGAGTTCAGGAGTAAATTTTGGAAGTTTTTAGTGCTGCCATCGTTATTGGTCGAGGTTTTTGTGCCAGAACCGACATTTAAATCGCTTACAGCAAAAGTGTGCAACAGTCCCATTGTGTCTCTTTAGAACCTACACATGTACGAATCGAATAAGGTCGAGTGAGCAGATTATGAGTACACTGGAGCCGTAGATATGGCAACACAGTGTGTAAGTGAGAGAAATGTTCTTAACGACCGAAACATTGGTCATTGCAGTACACTAGTCTTGAACTTCTTTGGACTTGAGGTCGAGATGCTGCGAGCTGCGTCTGCGCCCGAGCGGGATCCAACTCAGACGTCAATGCACTGCGTTGTCATGTCAGGTGAAACCACACGCATCGGACTACACACGGTTGATGATTGATGCATTTTTACCATCGATCAGCCTTCAACAATCGATAGAGGAACAGCAACAGGTGCATCAGATGGAAACATCGGAAACTACCGTTTGGAGCCTCACCGACGCGCGACGCGACGCACGCAACGCCCGCCGCCACCGCGCGTCGCACTAACCGGTTCATCTTCGCTTCACGTACAACACAAAGTGTCGCGTTGTGCAAACTTCCTTTGCCGAACTGATTGACGATTGTTTATCCCATCCGTAATACACGCTGGTACTTCGATTTCAATTGCGTGGTTGCCTAATCGCATAAGTAAAAAATTAAAAATTAAAAAATACAAATGAAATTAAAACTTGTTAAAATAAACGGTTCTCCTGGTTCCTCCCAGGTACCTCCAAATGAATTCTTAGAGGCAGATTCCCGCTCTTACCCTTTCTTGGCTGAGGTTAGTAATTTTCATTACAGTCTCTCAACACTCGAATGGTCTAGGGTATCTTTGTGCGCGCGCGTGATCAAAATTTCTTTCTCTTCGGAAAAATGTAAATCGATCGAAAACCGTCGACTTTTCGGTGGGACTGCCTAGAGAGATCATACCAAAACCTGTTGGTAGATTCTATCAAAATTGTAAAGCATGGTCTTATGAATAAATTTTGGTTGATAAAATATTATTAGGGCATGTAACCGCGCCAGAGGCAGCTTTTGAATTGCATTTAATCGATATTATATATATAAAAAAAAAGAAAAGAAAAAAATGTATGGACAGAATAACTGATCTAAGGAGTTACTCGAACATATGAACATCAATATGATCAATACTTTCAAATAGGTTCAAAACAGAGGAAAACAACATTCAATTGTTCAGAGGCCACCGGTCAAGAACAGATTTGACAACAATGTAGATTCGATCTCGTTTGAGGAACTGGCGATTGGCATTCTCAAATTTGCCCCTTTTTTGACGAGAGCTAGGTACTATTCGCATCATCAAGAAACAGGACACGTCTTGTCATCCCAATCTTGGACATTACGATTTCACTTTCATCTTTCCTGGTTTCCGTCTCGCGCTGCAACTTTTATTCTCGCTTTAGATGCCAAGGTAATCGAATTAAAGTGAATTATGCAACTATCGATTGATAGACGAAGAGCTATGAAAATAAACTCGAGGTTAAAGTCGTTATGTGAGTTAATGCATCAACAATTATAATTGAAAATTAGGAGGATCCATGCGCAGCTGCGTGCATTAACTATGTATGGACCGTGAAGTCTTAGTCAGAGGGCAATGGAATAAACCTTATTATGTTCTTAAGGGCAAGTCCAGATATAATACCAGCGGGACTGAAGTTTAAGTTTTGCACATTTGTTTATAGTTTTAGGTAATTTTCCTTCTTTTTCTATGTTTATTTTTGTACTTCTCTGGGACGAGAGAGAGAGAGAGAGAGAGAGAGAGAGAGAGAGAGAGAGAGAGAGAGAGAGAGAGAGAGAGAGAGAGAGAGAAGGACCCCCATCCCCTGTATACACCCTAGTCTGTTTTTACTCAGAACATTCGCGCTGCTTATTGTTATGCTTTCGATGGACATGATCTGATAAAACTTTCCAACTTCATTCTCAACAGCCCCAGTCATTATTGCGGTGTTGGGGGAAAGTATCAGTAGATTTCAGTGGATTTTACATAGATCTTTATGGGTAAACACCTGGTAACGCTGCCCCCAATGCGATGGTGGCTCGTGCAATTTGTCAACATCGCCACCCTCTCGTTTAAACAAATGGAAAACAATAGACTCTCTGGTAGGCTTTAGAATCGATTGTTTTGATCAAGTTTCAATAAAAAAAAAAATTGCATGCTTACCAAATCGCACGAGCTGCCTCTGCACACCCCAGATAATTATTTTTCTCAGCCTCTAAGGGCTGTCATTTTACAAATCCTCGGTGGAATTTTTCAATTCACCGATGAACCCATCGGTTGATAAACACATCCAGTTCAGCAATATTATTATAGCGCACGATAGTAAACCTATAATACGTTAGTCTAACCTATAATACGTTTTTAACCGATGCATTTATCTTCATTCTATTTGACATGGGCGCCGGCAGAAAATTCTCGACGATGGGAAGGGGGGGGGGGGGGCAACACCTCTAAACCAAATTCCATGGGGAGGGGGGGGGCTCGATTTACTTAAAATTTTGCTTGTTTTCAGTCAGTTTCAGGGAAAATTGGCTTGAAAACAAACCCGCGGTAATTTCTAATTTCCGAGAGTGGGGGAGGGCTTTTTGCTCGTCCTGACGGCATTCATGCCATCAGATTTTGAAGTCAACGGTGTTTCCGTCGGTGGCCAAAAAGATTGCGGATCCGAGTTTTTTCGAAGGTCGTATAGTCACACTATAGCTATTGAACTGGACTATGGAATCTTTTTATCAACGGGCGGAATCAGCGGAGATTTTTAAACGCCTACTGTAAGATTCGCAGAAAGGCAGCCTTTCACTCACTGTACAACGAAGCAGTGAAAATAAAGTGCATAGGAACAGAAGTTTATTTTTTCCTTCCCTCCACAACTCCCTCCTTTTCCAAGCGATACAGAAACAGAGCAAAGAAAGTTACCGTGCTTGTCATTTAATAAACGTTTCACGAATATAACGGAATGATTAAGGATTGCACAACTCCAACGAAACTGATTAAAACAACTTCGGCTAATCGCTAATCATTCTTGTCCAAACGACAAATGCTACCTTGGTATAGCGCTAGCCGGTATTGTTGCAAACTTTTTTTTTATTTTTTTATACCCTTCCTTTTACTCCAATTCTTCTTCCTCTCTCTATCTACTATTCATTGCACGTTTTCTTTTGTGTACTTGGCGTAGTCGCACGGATGCAACACCCCCCTCCCCGAAGTATCGTGCCCTTGTGCAGTTGGACTTTGTACATCTCTCTCATTCCACCCCCCCCTCCCTCGACCTAAAAAAAGAAGAAGAAAATGGAAAAAAGTATAGGTGAAAAATGTTAGCGTTACTCAACCCATTTTGCGGTTATACACAATTCATTTTACGGAAAAGCTAACCTCCAAGACATGCACATTGTAGGTACACTCATCGGCAAGGTTGTTCACCGCTTTTAAGTGTTTGTCGTGTCTAAGCAGATACTAGATTCATACATACAATTCTCCTTTTAAATCCTCTTTCCGATTCTCTCTACGCAATCTTATGAACAGTGAGGGAAAATCAAGAGAGATGCAAGGAAGAAGGGTACGTGGGATTTTATGCAAAAAGTGCAGCAAAGTGCCGATTCAAAAGGAGCGGACCCAGAACCGGCAGTGGCGAGGCGTGCGATTTGGCAACGTTCCTTTTCCCATATTTAAACACGTTAGAAAGGTCGAAATGCCTGGTCATCGCCGATGACTGGAGCGTTCGACTTTTTTTGTGTATTTAAATGGAGAAAATACATTGCTGCCAAATTTCACGCTTCGCCACTGAGAACCGAACCGATAATATGAGAATATCCGAGCCGGCAGTTTAAACCAGTACCCATTTCTAGCGGTTCCAACTGATTTTTGGTGGTAGTTCTCGATACTGAAATTTTGAACTTCCCTTTCACGCACAAGACGATTTAAATGTATCAGAACTACAATGCGGCAGTAATCAATTTTGAAAAATCACGAGAGTCTTAAATTTGAAGAAAAAAAAGTCTCACCAATGCTCACATTAAAAAGTTTTCTATAAAGAAGATTTTTAGTCGTAGTCCAAACCTCTGATCTCTAAAGGTTGTCATCATCCCTATTATCCCTTCTCGATCGAAGAGGCGTAATGCCGTTCTGAAGGAAAAATAAAATCTCGCACAGCATCATCATCTTTATTAACACTCAAAAGTTTTTAAAAATAATGTTAAGGGATTTTTTGACCTAATTGTTCCATCTAATGATGCATCTAGGATTCAGCTATACAAAAGTTGACTCCGAACCCTTTGCGCGGAAAAATACGAACTTATTAAACGTGGAAAATTGTCAAAATGCTGCCCTGGAGGAAAATATCGAGCCTCAAAAATACTTTTTAGAATGAAATACGCAGGTAATACTGTAATGCCGCAAGGGCCACAAAACTCACATCAGGTAAACATTTGAATAGTTTTTACCATTTGGTTTTTCCATAAACAGATGTACTGTCGTTAGCCCTACAAGATTTAATTTTGAATCGAATTTTAATTTATATAAACTTTTATTTTAACTTTAAGTAGACCTTCAATTTTATACTCACAATAATTTTCTTAAGCCCAAAATTTTGGATTTTCCTTCCATGCACTTGTCGGTAAATGTCATAACTACGTATACAGTGCGCGGCAGTAATTAATTTTGGAACATCGCGAGTCTTGAATTTGGAAAAAAAAAAAGTCCCACAAATGCTTACATTAAATAATGTTTACTTTTTTCCTTCACATGGGTGGTCCATTGCTGGATCAAAAATTGAAGAGCTAGGGGCTAGACAAAATACATATTATGACCTTTTTATGGGCCCATTGCTAATTAAAAGTTGTGGTGTGATGACCTTCGTTACTTTCTATTTTGCAGAATTTTTCTAGGAAAGTGGGGAGGAGGGGGACTTGAGCCCCAAGGACCGTCAGTGCATTTGTTGCAGGCATGAAGAATGACCCCCCCTTTCCTTTTAGAGGAGGAAATGTGTTACGTTCAGCGACTGGATGTAAGGCATGACATTTTATTTAAAATTTACGAGCTGCATAGTATAGTATACGACGATAGTGGAGCATTGAGATAGAGTATGACGCCACCGCGCCTCTGTTGAGATGAATGACGGAATGGAATATGATTTCAGCTCACGTTGTTTTGTCGCGGCTCCAAGTCCACGTGCTCTTAACTGCAATGCTCCATGATAGGGAGATGAGAGAGAGAGAGAGAGAGAGAGAGAGAGAGAGAGAGAGAGAGAGAGAGAGAGAGAGAGAGAGAGAGAGAAAAAGGAAAGTGATGGGTGCAGTTGTGCAAGAGTGCGAGAGAGAGGGGCGACGGGGCACGAGGCGGGGGAGGAAGGCGAGAAAGAGAGCGAATGAGTATGAGAGGAGACTGCAAGGGAACCAACAAGGAATCAATACCCCGAGAGTTGCGTAGCTCCCCAAAGCTTCGCACACCTCGAGTCAAAGTCACTGTGAGTACCATTTTGCCAGCGCTAGCAGCATTCAGCAACCCCTTTCCTCCGTTCAACGCGCGCGCTTTTCTCTCTCTCTCTCTCTCTCTCTCTCTCTCTCTCTCTCTCTCTCTCTCTCTCTCTCTCTCTCTCTCTCTCGTCTCTCTCTGCAACCAGGCGCATATAGTCTCCTCTGCCCGTCCCTTCGTCCAATCCCGTCGCAGACTTTGATATGCACCGCGTGGTCTTCAATCACGTGCACGTGGTGTGAAAATATTCCTCAAATCTGCAACATGCGGGCCACAATGTAACTCCCATCTATAGAGGTCCGGTCTGTACCAAAGAGAAAGTCTCCGCTTGCTTTTTCAAAAGTGGCACTTTTCAAGCGGCTCGAACCAATGAGCTGTTTTGGCCTCGATGTATCGATTTTGATCCATATCGAAACTAGAGCAGCCCTCTGTTCACTCAAACGGTTTAACGCCACTCCTAAAAAATCAGGTGGAGACCTCTGCAGTGATAAAGCTTGTCCCAGAAAAAAATTGGATTTGACACTTCTATGGTTATCATGAAAAAAAAAAACATCAGCTTCCGCATCCTCAGATAGGGCAAACCTGATTGGTTAGGAGCAGTAGGAAGCTGATGTTTTCATTCAAACCTACAGTCATCAAGTCCAATCATTCATGAGACAGCCTTTAACTTATTGCATATAGTTATACGCATTTTCTCATTGAACTCACTGTCAATATAAAATGTTTGCATTTCTCACAAAATTTGGTGGCATTGGCAGAGACAGCCCTGAAAATGTTACAAAATGTGAAAATATTTCTGCGTGCTGCGTTTAAACTTACAGATTTTAAAAAGGAGTTTTCCGTTTTAATGAGTAGACTTTAAAACCACTGTTAACTGCCCCCCTACATGCCATTGACCATCACGGGAGAAAAATTTCTTATTGGAATTACAGTACGTATTTTTATTAAATATGGGGTCCATCATCGAAAAAAATTGAAATGAAAATGAAATGAAATTCATGAAATTCCTTTTAAAATAATAAGAATTCTTATTGAATCAACGATACTCTTTCTTATAAATTATTAGAACGTTCTATTGGATCAATGAGAATTATTCTTGAACGAATAGAACATTCTGGTGATTCAGAAGAATAAAAAAAAAGAATCGTTGGATCAATGAGAATTCTTGTTATTTTGAAATAAATTTCTTTTTACCACGTATTTAATAATAAGTTCCGTAATTCCAACAAGAAATTTTTCTCCGAGTAGTTTGCCTAACTAAGAAGCTAGCGAAGGTAGGAGGAAAAAATTGACGTATCAAACATGCATATGTGTATTTCCTCAATAGTATTGACGAATTTTTAAGCTTCAATCAACGATTACGACATTAAATTGTCCGATAGTTAACTATTCCTACATGACTGTAACTGTTTTGCCTACCTCAGAAATTGAAGGAGATCAGAGCATAAATCTACCGTATCAAATATGCATTATACATATAAGTAATGGTCTCGATAGTAATCGACAGAAGTACTTTCGAACAGGTGAATAAGCCCAATGAAATATTATATTTACGATGATAATAATTTTGGAGGTGATTTTGGAGAATCACTACGATGATGAATATAATGTTTCGTTATAGGCTTGTTAAGCGTGCCCATGGAACATGGCACGCTTATTCCGATCGTTTTGCTGCTAACAATATAATACAATGTATACAATGTAATAGGGCAGCCTATGCTTTCCACGTGTATTCCTATGCTGAGTGGCCTAAAGTTGAAAATCGGCTGTTTTTGAATTTTGTTTTTTTCCCCTTTCGTGTCTGTTGCGTTTTGAGGATTGCAATGGTACAATTATGAAATCGTACCTTCTAAAGTTTGCAGCAAAAATAGTTGGATTCAATTTAATGCTTTAGTTTTTTTATAATTCCAATTAAACGACGGTCTCACCACTTTTGGGGGGTAAGTGGAGTGCGGTGAGGTAATATTTTGCGTTTTATGTTGCCAACTTTGTTGTAATTTTACTCTGCTGTGTTGGTTTTACGATTAATAAATTTTTGTTTGTTTTTATGATTAATTTGTTATGTTGTACATTGTTTTTGTGTTATTTTATTACGTTTATTGAATATATAATTGATTTTAAAGTACATTCGGGGTTTTTTCGTACGGGCGGCCGATAACATGTCGTTGTGTGATGTTTTTTTTTTTTTATTATTATTATTGTTTTGCAGCCGGTGATTGTTTGGCTGCATTGGCTGCACTGCGGCTCACCTGTTCACTAATTTGATAATCTTTCTCTGTGAATGTCTAGAGTCAGCTGATATTTTCGAATAGAAGCCGCGAAATAAAACCGATACAGATCATGGTTTTACTTATAGGATACCATCTCACAAAAGTAAAGCTTCAAGAAGAACCCGCTAGAGAGCGCGCAATGAAGTAGTCACGTTTGTTTGCCTTTATTTGATCAGCTAATAAATGATTTTTTTTTTTTTTTTTAAGTAGATTCCAGGAATCTACTTATTGCAGAGGGTGCGATGTTGGATTTTTTGGGAAATTTTATCAAATGAGCACGTTTCATGGTCCCCTGAGTGAGAAAATACCACTCGTTGAAAATTATATATATATATATATATATATATATATATATATATATATATATATATATATATATATATATATATATATATATATATATATATATATATATATATATATATATATATATATATATATATATATATATATATATATATATATATATATATGTGGTGTGTGTGTGTGTGTGTGTGTGTGTGTGTGTGTGTGTGTGTGGTGTGTGTGTGTGTGTGTGTGTGTGTGTGTGTGTGTGTGTGTGTGTGTGTGTGTGTGTGTGTGTGTGTGTGTTTATATGTATGTTTCAGCCAGTTTTACCGTTTTTATGTCCCACGATCCTGTTCGCAATTTTTGGTTTTTATTTTTGAAATTTGTCTCAACTATTCGTTGGGTTTAATTCTTGGATGAGTTCGAAGATGGTGTAAATCCGACAGTTAGTTTTCGCGTTATGGGCCGTGTTTGAGTCGTAAAATGTGTTTTTGAGGTTTATTTTTAGGAGTGTTTGTTTTGAGTATTTTTTTTTGGGAAAATTTATGTTAGCCGTTTTGTTACGCAGCTTTTTTACTCGAGTCATTTTTTCGTGTTTTGCGTTGTAAGCGAGTTATATCGATGTGTTTTTCGGGTTTTTTGGCAGTGTTTTTATAAGAAGAAATTGTTTTTTTGTTTTAAAAATTTTAGTATATATCGTGGAGGATGTTTTTAGTTCATATGCTCTTTGCCTTGAATTTTCCTTGTGTTTTACGTGTTTTACGAGCTATTTAGTTTCTTATGGGATTTTACAAGTGAAAGACAAGGATGGCGTATTGGTATAATTGCTCTTTCTTTGTTTTACACGTACACTGTTGCTTAGGTACGTTATTTATTTATTTTCTTGTTTTATCAGCTGCTCTTATTCAGATTTATTCCTCATTACCGTTACAAAGATTACACATTTTTCAATCTTTGTACTATAATCTTTTTCTCATGGTCATTTTTATTTAAATGTTGAACAGCTGATAAAAAAAAAAGAAAATTGAATAATTCAAAGAAAATCATAACATAACCTATTTATTGAAATTTGTGAAAAACTTATATAACCTAGCTTTTATTTCTCACTTGCATTGTAAAGATTACACATTTCTCTGTTGGTAATATAATCTTTTTCACAATTATATTTGGATTTTGAGCAGCTGATAAAATAAAAAAGAAAAATTCAGAGAAAAATTCAACGAAAATTATAACCTATATTTAAATTTGTGAAAAAATGATTTAACCAAGCATGGAATCTACTTCGTCTTACCGGCCTGCCGGGAGGCATTTTTTTTTTTTTTTTTTTTTTTTTTTTTTAAAGCGCAATTTTTAACATTCAATCTTTTATGGGTTGAAAATGGATCTCATTAAAATAAACAAATTAGATCAGTATTCTTTTAATTTTTTAGTTTCGGGAATTGTTACAACATTAACGCCTGTTCGAAAGTGTAAGCGAAGTAATGGTTTTTGTATTATTTTTTTTAGAGGACGAGACAGGCGCAATTAATGGTATTTGTTTTGATGAAAAGGAGTCCATCCAGCTACCATTAGGAGTGCCCCCCTCAAAAATGGATGAAACTTTCAGGGATGATAGAGCTAAGCACCATCTTTCAGAATATCTGCAGTTTTTCGAATTTGGTCAACTGGGAGCGGGAACTTATTTCTGCAAAACCCAGCAGAGCAGAAGATCAAATGTTACAACTTATGCGCAGATTTTTATGTTTACAATTCACAGGCACGCTTTTCCAATACATGCAATGTATCGGAGCTTCCCTGCTTGTTTCTATTTGAATCGTTTGGTTCGATAACGAGCCCACTCGAAAAACGAAAATGTCGAGGAAACCATAACAATTGCTAGGCACGCAGAAAAGTGAATACATGAGAAAGCTTTCTGGTCTTAAAGGACAATAACTAAGCCAAACTTTAAAGGCTCAAATCAAATGGAGTCCGGCATATTTAATGCGTCCCTCCACCCCTCCCCCCTAAGATATAGTTTTTTACCTTTAAAATGTCAAAAGCGCAAAAAAAACCAGCAGTCGGTGTGTTTTTGAAGGAAACTATTCAAATTTTCCTTAACCGTAATTTACCATACTTATTTGAAGCTTCAAAGAAAATAACATAATAATTCACTTGCCGTGTTCCTCAATTTTTCAGCGCTTCTACACTATTCAACAGAAATGGTACATTGGAGAGCATTTTCCTTAATTTTTCATCGTAAAAATTCTTCGAAATGTCAAACATTTTTGGAAAACCTAGAGGGGGGGGGGGACTAGAAAGAAATTGTTGCAAAATTAGCGCAATTAATATGGAAAGTGACATGTCATGTTCTTCCCGTGGAATCTTCATCTAACCCTTTAAGGACTAGATTAGTTCAAGAGAACAGTACAATACTCCTCCGTAACTACAGGGAAGGTAGTTAACTGTTCGTACTTGATGGAGATGGAATTGCCTATACGACAGATTGAAGGCGCTCGACGAGACCTCATCTATTGTAGTGTTTTTATCTATATTTGCGTTTATCCGACATGAAGACTGAATCAATGTGAAATAGACTAGAGGAAAAAAACGAATATACTTGGGCTTGGCCCATAAGCCAGGGGTTAAGCTGGGGAAAAAAATGAAAAATTGAACACCAAATAATATACGCACACGGGGGGGGGGGGGTGTATTTTGAAATTTTAACGAGACCTCCTCGTCTTGTTTCGAGTCAAACCTAAAAATACATTCCTGCATTTGATCGTTACAATCTCAAAAATATTGCGTGTGAACCGCCTTGAGCTCACGCTCACGGCTCACGGCTCACCATAAACAATCAATTGAAAATAACTTATCGACATTTACCCCTCCCGTGTCTGGGTTCGATCGACTATGTGCCATACCGAATACCGATACCGCCCCTTCCTTACGCCATCGATGTGCCTCGCGGCTCTCTCCCAGTCCGGAGTTTCCCGTTTTCCCTTCCATTGGGGTTCTCTTCGTCGGTAGCAGTGATTTCACGCAGTTCATAATCGCCCTCCCCGAAACTACCGAACATAGTGCACCCCCCGTGACCCCCGCCTCAACAAGCCTGCATGCAGCCCGTCGCTAAACCCTAGCTCGACTAATTTAAAGTCAATAAAACTGCTAACTAAAAACCCATCCGCATTGATTAGATTTGAGTTAAATGCTGCTGCTGCTTTAAAGCCATGTTTCGTTACCCGGCAAAAAATTTAATCGTCCAAAAGAAGTTTAAGATTATTTTTTGTAACCAAAAAACGTCCTGGAAAAAACCTCAAGTCCTACGGATGCATCAGGGATATGGTCCATTTAGGTTCCGAAAATTACACACAAAACGGACATATCTGACGGCTTAAACTGTCAAAAATAAGTCCAGATGGAGCTGTTGAAATAAACTTTTGCTACATGCTTGTTAATAGTTGATTTTGGGGTAAAACCCTGTAAAAATGACGATAAGCGCACTAAAAACTCACGAAATCAGGTAACTCGCAAACATCCATTTAAATTCACCAAAAAAGTCGAACGCTGGCGTCATCGGCGATGACCAGACATTTCGACCTTTCTAATGTGTTTAAATGGTGGCAAAAAGGAAGGTTGCCAAATCCCACTGCCTTTGCCCCGAAAACCTCCGGGGTTGCCAGACAACAATATGTGAAATCCGCCCTCCTGCTCCTTATTTGTTTATGGATATGAAATAGGGCCCATTTAACCTCGTCGTTTGGCATTGGCAACATGAGCCCGAAAAAGTTTGGAGGAATCACGCATCAATATGCGCCCAGTATTGCATGTAAGGCTTCGACAAAGATTATCGGTATTATTTTACACCGCGATTCCTGATAAATGCCAACGTCTAGGTCGAGAAGTTGTGACAACAGTAGAAGACACTGTTCAGACACTTGAGTTATTGTGAGCTGACTCAACAGAGGTGGCTCCAGCGAAACGTGTCTTCCTCTCTCTACGCCCATTTGAACGCATGTGTTAGAAAAGGATAGGGGTAGTAGGTGCTGAAGTTTCGAGGTGACTAGTGACATCTTCTTCTGTCCATTTCAAATACAAATGTTCAAATAGCTATACTTCTATACAGAAAGAGAAAATAACAAATTCTTGGATTCAACCAACGAGCTAAACCGCCTTGAGCCGTATACGCTACAGCTACAACCTATGTGTAAACATTTAAACAAGAAACCCAACGAGATAGTAATACAATTAATGTGACTTTACGGTATGTGGAAAGTACGGCTTATGATTGGCTGGCACAAGCCTGGACCTTGTGAAATCGCTATCGTACAAGTTAACATGGGGTTTTTGACGTTTACGCACTCAAAGTTAATATTTTATGAAACTATTTCTTCTTACGCGCCCTGGGAACTCGCTATCTAATTCCTGGAGGATATATGACAAATAGAGTGATGGGCCACAGATGTAGCGCTTTATTGAACATTTAACAGATCGACATTAGTTTGAACTTTGCATAACTTTTATGGAAGTTGCGCAATCTTTGCTGAGATAATTCATCCTTTATATGAGTCACCTTGAAATACACTCGAATATATTCACATACATATTCGCAGGAATATATTCACATATATTCGCAGGAATATATTCACTTCAACCCAAACCTAAAATCCGCCGCGTCAATTACACTGATTGCCCACCAAATTGCCACGCCAGAGAGTAAAGTAAGAAAGCTCTTTTGGGCCAGAGCTATTTTCTCTGGATCAGTAGTCTCAAGGAAGTTGTTAAACCGTCAGTTGACGGAGGGGATGACGCCTACATATGCTAATGATGCAACACCATCTACACGTCGCGAAGAACTGAGTCCTTCAAGATAAGCACCGTTCATTTTCCGGCCTTCTTTGAAAAATGAAGAGCAAAATGGATATGAAAAGGATAAAGGAAAATTGGAAGAAGAGAGGATAAAAAATTTACCTCATTTCTAACGCAATGTTGCCATGTTTTCAGGAAGAAGTTAAAATAGGGCGATTATTTTCAAGCTACATCATTGTGGAATGCATGGTTACCGTCTCACATTTTTCGAGCTCCTTATTCGTTATTTGTTGCTGTCGTTGTTGTTTTTTTAGTTATTTTTTGTTTTCTTAAATCCTTTAGGTACCAAGACCGAACACATTCGTATGAACACATGTATGTTTCACAAGGTTTTAATTCATTATAGTGAAAATAAAATAACTTTAAATCGTGGACACTGGACTCAGGACATTTACATTCCAACTGTATATTTTGTCGAGCGCCTTCAATTGATAATGCAGGCAAAAACAAGTACCGTTGAGTGGGAATATGTATCTACCCTGGTTCAAAAGTCAAAACTCCTGATCCTCAAACTTCCTGACTTTCAAATGACATGGAGTATACTGAATAAGAATGGAAAACTGTGATTGGTGGAGACAAGCCACTTAGTTGCCAAGTCTACTCAAAATACGGAATTCATGTATTTAGGTATCGGATGCTCAAGACTGTTCGATAATCAATTAGATTAATTCCGTTTTTTGATTAGACTTGGCAACTACATGGATTATCTCCACCAATCACCGATTTCCATTCTTATCTATAGTCAATTCAAAAGTCAGGCATTTCAGAGATCGGCCTCCTGGTACATATCACGATATACCTTTTTTAGTCTCTGAAGAGAAATGTATCATTCATTTGCAGGAGCTCGGGGAGACCTTGATAAAGCCTTTGAGTTAGAGAATTCGTTTCTCCTTCTCAAAAGGCAACACCGTCAAAGCGGTTGCAGTTACGCCGTCTGATGAATGGACCGACAATCAGCTGATCAGTTATCAGTAAGTGGGAGTCTGCATACTGATGGTGGGGAGAGGGGGGATTGCAGCTATGCTCCCGTTAAATAATAGGTGTTCCGGCATGGACCGGTGGTGGTGAAGGCGCAGTCCAGGGGGGAAGGGTGAGGTAGGGTCTCTCTCTCTCTAAGCCATCCCCTCTACTCCCCCGCCCGCCCACAGCGCGCGTATACGTTATACTGTTACTCTCATCATTAGCCTAGCAGTCACATCTGGATCTCGCATCTCGCTCGCCGCAATCGCCATCTCTCTTCCGTCGGCGCACAGTGGGGCAAGTTAATGGGATATGCCGGACATGGCGTGGCGACTTTAAATACGTATATTTTTCTTACTACGCAGCGTAGACCTTTGAAAATAGTTCCAGTGTTTTTATTGTAAAATGTTCTACAAGAAACACCCTTTATGGTTTGTTTTTTATTGTAAAATTTTCTACAAGAACCACCCTTTATGATTAGTTTTTTATTGTAAAATTTTCAACAAAAATCACCCTGTACCTATAGTTTGTTCTTTATTGTAAAATTTTCAATAAGAATCACCCTTTATAGTTAGTTTTTTACTGTTAAATTACACAGGCCTGCGATGAAAAAAATACAAGACAAGTAATGAGTGATTCTTATGTATTTTTAGGCGCTGAGTTCGAAAAAAATAACGAAAAAATTCCATCACGTCAAATTTTTCCGGAAATTTCAATTTTTTATCAAATTTTGCATAAATTTAGTTAAAAAAGCGACTAATAGTGTTTAATTTCTTCTTCTCCTGCTATAACTGACCGTCAAGTCGTCTCAGTAGATTCTATAGAGCTCCTAAATGTCACAAAAGAAGATCCTAAATCATAAAGTGGGGCATCAGTTGCCCATTTCATGTTTGAGGGTCCGCAAATGTCAAAAATCGCGCAAAAAACCGGTCGTTCCTCATATGTTGTCGGTAATCTCGGCAGTGTAGGGTCTTGATGCCCCCCCCCCTTTCACTGAAAAAAATGGCATTAGTAATTGCTAACCTTAAGTTAGACGTGGGCCCAGGGGGGGGGGGGGGGGGCGCTCGGCCCTTCCGTAAGTCTAAAAAATATCATTAAAAAAAAAAAAAAATGGTCGAAACTGATGCTTTCTGCGGCACTGCTGATTTCTAATTAATAAGCGCGCCCCGCTACCCCCCCCCTTGCATTTTTTAGTTACGCTGATGCTTACGTTGGGTATCTAGAAAGACAAGGAGGGGGGGGGGGTGCACAGTGAGACAGGTCAGCTCCTTATATTTAATGAGTAGAGTTGATCCTTATCTTCCGCGAGCCGAGAGGATCTTTTTTTTATTATCTCGCCATGAGCTCCGAGTCTTTTCGATGCCAGGACGTTTGCCTATCTGCAATATTATTCTTTTACTTCGATTTTTATCTGGATTCTTCGCTATTTTTTTTCCTCTATCCTGACTTTCCATGTCTGGAACCTTCTTGATTTTTCTGCGCTTACCAACAAAAATATAAAAGGGCGAATGTCGCTCCCACTCCATATTAAATTGGGGCTCATGAAACAGTTCGTTAAGGCTTTACCTAAAGATGGTGACTGTTTTAAGTACCTCGTCAATAAATTCCCAGCTTTATCTGAAGCTAAGCTGAAAGAGGGCGTTTCCGTTGGTTCAGATATCAGAAAACTTATGAAAGATAAAAAATTTGATCAAAACATGTTACCAAAAGAAAAAACAGCATGGGTTGCTTTCAAAGAGGCCATTGAAAAATTTCTCGGAAACTATAAGAGTCCCAAAATTTTTAAATGATTGTGGGAAATATGCTCGAAAAATTTAGATTTCTAGGCTGTTCGATGAGTGTTAAAATACACTTCCTCCATTCTCACCTGGACTTTTTTCCGGAAAATTTAGGAGCGGTTAGCGAGGAACAAGGAGAGCGATTCCACCAGGATGTAAGAGATATGGAACGTAAATACCAGGGTAGATGGGACAAAAATATGCTCGCTGATTACTGTTGGATGATAGCACGAGATAAACCGGAAGCCAAACACAAAAGAAAGTCTGCTCGACTAAGATTTCAAGGAAAGAAGGGCCGTGATAAAAAAAAATTATTTTCAAGTGCGCGGGTCAATTCCGTTTTAAACCTTCTGTATTTTACTTTTTTCTCCTTGACGTACTCTGTATTTTATGCCCCTATCCTTTAAAAGTTAATAAAAGTAAAAAATTAACATTTTGAGTTACTTCATTTAAAAATTGAGCGCAGCTGAAGCTGAAGAAATATTAAGCTCAACGTTTCTTCACCTACGCACCCAAACCATGGTGGTTCGTGCAATGTGGCAACAATGGGTTCCCTCCATTGAAAACTGCATAAAAAATGGATCCTTTATATATGCACGGTAGATTCGATTTTTCTGCATGGGTTGAAAGAGCAAAAGAGCACGGTTGCCAGATTGCACGAGCCGTCATCAAGTAAACTTTCAAAATCAAAGAAAAATTCAAAATTCAAAGTTCAAAATTAAAAAAAAAATGTTTAAGGAGTGCGTGTCATTCTGGATGAAGGGGGGGAGGGGTAACAGAGCGGTAAGAAGTATATTTCCGGAAAAAATGGCTGCCTATAAGTTTGCAGTTTTGGCTAGAGGTTGACATTTTGTTGATGTTGGATGGGGAATTTTCACTAATTTCTCAGTTTTGGGGCATAATTTCAGGAACAACTTCAGGTTTCTCCTTCCTCACATAAATTTTTCCAAATCACGCATGTTCTACATCATCTTTACAAGAGATAATATGAACATTTTTGAATACTTTCAATTGTATTTGAAGGGAACTGATTGGGTCGTTTAAATTTTCCTTTTAAGTGAATTTTTGACAAATCGAAAATCAAAAAATCAAAAATACAAAAAATCCTGACGTGATGGAGAAAAACGAAGGTCAGATCTGAAATCAGCGTGCCAAAATACATAAGAATCAGCCATTACCATCCTTGAATTTTTCAAAAAGTTTAATTTCGCAGGCCTGTGTTATCAACAAGAATCACCCTTTATAGTTTGTTTTTTACTGTAAAATTTTCAACAAGAATCACCCTTTATAGTTAGTTTTTTACTGTTAAATTATCAACAAGAATCACCATAGTTTGTTTTTTATTGTAAAATTTTCAACAAGAATCACTCTTTACGGTTAGTTTTTTATTGTAAAATTTTCAACAAGAAGCACCCTTTGTAAAATGTTCAACAAGAATCACCTTTTACCTTTCGTTTGTTTTCTATTTAAAATTTTCTGCAAGAATCACCCTTTATAGTTTGTTTTTTATTGTAAATTTTTCGACAAGAATCACCCTTTATAGTTTGTTTTTTGGCTGTAAAAATATACAATTCTTTATTGTGTCATGTATTACATGTCCAATCGCTCCCATTGACTCGCTCCACTGTACGACGGCAGCGCGGGCGGCCACAGAGCGCGTCGCACAGCGCATCGTCACATATTCATTTTGTTTTCAGCTCACAAATAGCTCATCGCCAATGGGACGACCTTGCCGGCAGTTTTAAATACGGACAGCGTTGCTAAATGGGGCAGACGCAGAGGAGATAAATCGTTCCTCAGACGACAACGAACTGACACATTTACCTGCATATCAACGCCCGACTAATATGTCTAGTTCAGACGGTATATAAATCGAAAGTAACGTGAACGTTGCGGTTCCTCGCTTCAGATTGGGCGCAAGCGCAGATAGGTGTTTTTCAGTCGCGGGCGGATAGAAACTAGTGGCGAAGCGTGAAATTTGGCAACAATGTATTTTCTCCATTTAAGTTCACCAAAAAAGTCGAACGCTCCAGTCATCGGCGATGACCAGGATTTTCGACCTTTCGAATGTGTCTAAATGGGGGAAAAGGAACGTTGCCAAATCTTACGCCTAGCCTCCGATAGAAACTCAAACCGTGTTCTTAAGTCGAAGAACAATTCGATTTACCCCTCTTAATTTTCTAAAAAAACGTCGCTTAGATACCTTGTCAGTGGCGAAGCATCGCAATCTGCTAACGTTGAATTTCGGTCGGTCAAACCCATGAAAAATATCGAACTATTAAGGAATTGGTGATTACTCTCGGATTTGACCTTTTTATATGGGTGTAAATGGATAAAATGCTACATTGCCAGATTGCATTGCTTCGCCCTTACCTATTGTATACCTAATAAGCTCTTTGTACACAATAAAAGGAATACTCAAGGAAAGATGATTCCGAGCCGTTTTGTGACACAAAGATGTCTAAAAACTTTCAGCTTTAAAGTTTGTCTATCTGTGGGTTTCTCTCTGCAAAGTTGCACACAGACTATACTTTAACTGCTCCAAAGTGCGAGAGTTCAAAATGAGAATCTTGGAAAAGTTTGCTTTAGGTTACAAAGAAGTATATAGTTATAATTCTTTAGCAAAAATCAATGGCGTATTATGCAATTCGGCGATGTTGCTATCCGTCCATTGAACATCATGCAAAATGTTGTACTCTGTTGGGATCGAGGGTACTGAGTGTTGCATACCCGATAGTTCGATTTATTACCTAGGTTCAAATGAACCTTGCCATAATGCACATGCTTTCAAGGAAAACGGCCCAGAGCAAAGACTCCATGTTTTAATTTCCATAAGACCAAAAAAGTTTGGACAAAGGGCCCATAGTCCCATAGTCTTATATCAGCCAATTAGAAGTCTTTTTCATTCTCTCTTTCATTGTATTTTATTTCTGCTCTTATCAGCGTTGACGACGCAGGATATCCATTCAATTGCGACTCATCTTTTTTGATTTTTAGGAATCAATTATCGAGGAGAGGGCCCACGAATAAGGGATTCATTTTTGGGTCTCATATCACGAGAAAGAAAAAAGAACAGTAAAATGTTAGTTTCGAACAACAACATGCGTGCACGGCTAGTGCAATGAGGGCAGCAACGGATCCATTTAAATCTATGTAAAATAATCGGTTCAGTGAACGAATAAATCGATACTTTTTTATAGGTTTAAATATAGCAAAAGCATGGTTGTCAAATTGCACGAGCCGCCACTGTCACGCGAATCTTAATGTTTGTGGGGAGAAAACAATTTATTTCGTTGAATCTTGCAACTTTTTCTTCAACCGTGGCACGCGGAGAACGCTTTGTTTCTTTAAAATCGGGATGACATAGAGGCTGAAATAGGTCAGAAAACACGAAATGACACCGCTGCTTTTCCGCCTCAACTTTGGACCGACCGCCGCCGCCGCGACAATCGGAAGTGAAGGCGGGGAAGGGAGAGGAGGGGAGATGAGGGAACGATGAGCGGTAGGGTGGGTGTACTAGGTGTCAATCCTCGCGGGATTCGATTTTTCGACTGTACTATAATACACGTCCAGGCGGATGGCTGAGGAAGGGCTAGTCGGTTGTTTTGAATCATGAATGTTTGGATTATGAGGATATACCAGATACCTACACTGCCATAACTTCCGGACCACGTTGCCAATTTATTCATTTTTAGAGCATGAGTGTCATGCTCTATTGAAATCGTTTCTACAAGGTCAATAATGCTTTTCTTATAGGAACGGCATGGTTCGGGGGTCCGCTCGGGGGATCGCTTGGTTTCAGTATCGAGAACGGGTCCTCGAGGACCGATTGACCCATGCGATTCCGCCAATCCGGTGTCCTCCCAATTTGTCGCTTTTTCTTTGTGGCGGGAGTTTTTGGCCAAGATTGAGGTTAAGCATTTTTGGGAATGTAATTACGTTACTAATTTGGATCAGACTTCAACGAAATTTTCTGTATGAGATATTGGGGTTTTATATCAGAGGATTGTGTCCATGTTTCGTGTATTCTGCGATTTAAAATGCATTTAGATGATTTCAAATTTCCAATTCTGTTATTGTTGATGTTTCGGTCCGCTAAAAGAGTTCGTTTGGGGAACGCGATCGGCGTTGCGTTTTAAGGTGAATCCTCAGCGACCTGTAGTGAGATTCTCATCCGCTAGATAACGCCACTGTTCCGCGGTCCAGAAACCATGCTTTTTCCGCCTTTAATCTTTAATTGCGAGAGCTGGAGTTAATTTTTCGAAAATGTAAGAACGTTGCGTTCTAGTTTAAAATCCAAAGGGAAAAATTTTTAAGACCATTCCGAGCCATGGACGAAGATATAACTAAGGACTGCCGACTTCCTATCTCCGCCCGTGTTAAAACCTGTTAGGGGGTTTTTCGAGCGCGACCGCAGCGCTCCAAGCAGCAGTAAGGGTCAACTAAAAGCGAACCGCTGCAGCGGTGGCCGCTCCGGCCCCTTTTCCCCCATGCCTTCCCGCAAATGTATACCGTGTAGGTAATGTGAATCACGATTGAACGAAGGGAACAAATGATCAGCGAATTAAAAGGAAGCAAAATCCGCTAAAAAGCAAACGTCTGGAGTATTTCTTGAAAGATTCCTGAATTGTCGAAAATGATTAATCAAGGACTGAAATACATACATCACAGTTAACCTCAAAACGGAATCAAACAAGAAAGAGTACATAGACATTTTTTTTATTAGTAGAGATCAGGCGACTCTTTTAATTTGCTGATGATTTCTGTTACCTTGTCCAAAGTTGATTCTAAATTTCCCTTGCTTTCGATCTTCCATTGAGATACTGAGTTATCTGATCCTCTTGGGTCGCCGACAACAGTTGACAGCCATGCCATAAAGACCAACTCCAACAACGGTTTTAGCAGTAGCACAGCATGTGAGCATGGACACATCGCCAGGATCGCTCACTTGAAAGAGTAGTTCAGCTGACCGCTGCTTGGAGCGTGGGGTCGAGAGCAAAACAGGACTAACAACAGTCGGCAGTCCTTAGTTTTTCTTCGTCCATGGTTTTGCGACGACCTCCCGTCCCCTTTGCCCTCCTCACGAACTACTGCACCTACGCCTACAACAGTTGCTTGCCGCGTTGTGCAGATTGCATGAATGATGTGTGTCCCTCTACTTCATCCCAATTTCACAGCCATCACGGATGCCACGCCCGCCCGGGTCTTCTACCTGGTTTTATGCGACATCGGTCATCGTGGCCCCGTGTTACATGGTAATCAGCGGCGGATTCGAGAAAGGCACGCCCCCCCCCCCCCCCCCCTCACGGTAGCCTTTGCCTTTTTTCAACAGAAAAAAACCCATAAATTTCCCCCCTGCAAATTTGAAAATTTATAGGCGTGAAGCCCCCCCCCCCCCAAAAGAATTTTCTGGATCCGCCATTTGGGAGTAATTTTTGCGGCACACTACGCCGGATTCCCGTGCGCTTTCCCACACTTACCTTTCTCCCCTTTTCTGTCAATGGGCACTCCCCGAGGGGCGGCGCGGCGCCCCCCCCCTAATTCAGAAAAATCAAAACTTTACAATAAAAAAGAATCGGAACATTCGAAGATCAAATAATAACGAAAGGAATAAGAGTTAACAAACTTTTTCTTAGTTTTCTTTTCAATTTTAATTAGGGGCGTAAATTTTGGGGGGGCAGGGGGGGAAGTAGCCCCCCCCCCTAAGCAGTGGTGCCCAACCACCCCCTTTCCACTATACAGCTCGCCCCCCCGTTTCAGGATTCCTCTCCCTTCAGATCTAGACCTCCCCCTGATTTTTTCCCACCCCCCCCTGATTCAGACGACATCATCCTTTCCCCCCCGTCTCTCCCTCGCCGAAAGAAGTTTTAAAATCTACTAGTATGAACGAGTCTACATTGGCAAATACCGTTGGCAACGAGAATTTTGCGAACTTCCTTGAAAATTCAGAATCCTTGGTCGATAATTACATGATTAGAGAATGTATAGGCAAGAGTTTTGGTTTTTTTAATTTAAATAGGTTAACTCTTAGAATTCATCAGGACAATGAAAATAAAGAAGGAATAGTTGTACTTAGCTTTTTACTTTTCTATCATCTGATGCTGTCACTTTATTCATAATATCAAACACGTCAAAAAAAGAATTACTTTTGATACAACTACATGCTACAATCACTTACAATTTCTACCATTTGGAAGGATAATTGATTTATTTTCTATTTTGGGCGGAAGTGGGGGGGGGGGTTCTCTAGACTTGCCCGTCTCTAAATGAAGCCCCCTAGACCTTCCATTGACATTCAAAAAGTTGCCCCTCCGGGCAATTGTTTTGCGGGTGCCCATGTCTTTGTCCATGGTCTCTGAACCAGAAATTGAACGTTCTTCCGGTCTGTGGTTGCCTTTTTTTCTCATAAGTTTAGACACGGCCACCCTGAAAACCCCCACAACAAGTTAAAAGTTCGCAATCCGCACCCTCGACCCGCAGCCACTATCAAAAGTAAATTGCCGGTTGACTTGCAGGTACTCTCCCCCTCCTCCCCCAACTTAGATTAGACACAAATAAAAATTTTTAAAAAAAAAAAAAAAAAAAAAAAAAAAAAAAAAAAAAAAAAAAAGTGAAAAATAGAATGTATGCCCCAGCAAAGGGCCCCCTCCACATTTTTCCAAGAGAGGGAGCGACCCCCTTGCCAGCGTAACTCCGAAAAAATAATTCCAACTGGGGTCCAAGTAACTCAAGTAAGGTCTCAAAATGAAATCAGATGGACCCAAAAATTTTTAAACGGCGAGTACCGGTAAGCTTACTTTTTTGATCGGTCCAAACCGGATTGCGATACATCGATTTACTCTCGAGATATCGATTTTTCAAAGGGGGCGGTATAGGGTCAGAAATCTAAGATTCTCTAAAATCCGCGAATTTCGACTCTCATGCGCTAGCATGCGCCGTGAGAAGTCTATGTGATTTTTTTGAGTTCACATGAAGTTCATTAAGGGCCCTGAAAAATTTTCGGCCCGATAAAGTCTATATGGGGGGGGGGGGGGGGGGGGGCGTGGCCCCAACTCCAGCGTAAGTCTCACGTACAATGTCTAACTGCGGCCGCGGGAGGTCCCATAAGATCCTTTTAAAAACTCGGATGGATCTGAATTTTTTCAAAAATTTATCTAAAAGCTGAAGCTACCGCCCAACCCAAAACCGCAGTGCGCAACCCATCGATTCGTTCTCGAGATATCGATTTTTCAAAGGCGCGCGGTCTTGTCAGATCGACCTTAGAGGGGCGCTGGAGGCTGGAAAAAGGCGAATTTCGTCTCTCACGAACCAGTCGTGTGCCATATCATATCGGTTCCGCTTTTTTTCGGGTCCCAATGATGCCCCGAGAGGGCCCAATGCAGTTTCGAGCCAAAAAATATCATCTTAGGGGGGGAACTACTCCCCGTTTCAGCGTAACTCTGACAAGAATGTCTAACTGCGGCCGCGAGAGGTCCTGTAAGGTCATTAAATAAACTCGGATGGATCTGAAATTTTCGAGGTTGTCAGTCACAAGCAAGCGCTTTCGACCGGTGCAAACCGAATTGCAATACATCGATTCACTATCGAGATATCGATTTTTCAAAGGCGCACGGTCTTGTCAGATCGAACATTGAAATAAGCTGTGGATACTCTGTATCCGCGAATTTCGTCTCTCATGGACCGTTTAAGCTCCCTTAAAAATCGAATGAGCTTTTTTCAAGTTCATATTACGTTCCTTAAGGGCCTTGATGAGTGTCGGATGACATTTGACCAATATTAACATTCATTTTTTAATCTGAGACAAAAAGAGCTGAAACCATAAAGACGAAGAATTTCCATCGTGATGACTTTGGTTCAAGCGAGAGAAATCTAAAAAAGTCCCAAATAACTAAATTAGACTTTGCGGCTTGCTAGGATTGGTATTGCGTCATCCGATTTTAAAGGAACTATCACTATCGAAATCGGTTTTCAAAACCACAGTATTCACCTCGCCTCGTGAACAACTGTTTCAACACGCTATAAGTAAATTTTCATTCCCACTTTGACCTATCAAGTTATTTTTACAGCGATCACTGTTATACAAACACAAATGCAGCGTTGCGATTGACTTTGTCGCAGTTTTGTACAATCAATATGGAACTCCACACTTACAATGATTTACGGCCGACACTCATGCTCTCTTTGCTAACACTGTTCCAGTGTTGCAAGTTCCAACTTGTTTTTTTTTTTTTTTTTTTTTTTTTTTTTTTTTACGAGTGCCCCTTTCGCAGACTGACAAAGATTAAATCAATTTCATAAATTTTTATGAGTAGTTTTGTGATAACAGGACTATCTGTTGCTGACACTGATGAAAATCATGGGGAAGGCATCATAGTAAAACGCAGCTTTTTTTACGGGTTGAGTGTCATTTCACCATGATATCATCTAATTTTTTTTGGATATTAAAATACTTATGAGATTCTAAAGTTATAGATAGACTGCGCTCCATAGAGTTTTTCCGTTATGTAGGAATTATTGCACCTTAACCTGTGATTATAAATCTCAATTGAATAATAAAACCTCGACTAGTTTTACAGCATTCATCGTCGGAAAAATGAGTGCTACATAACTCAACAAAATCTGAGGCCTTTTTTTCGCTCTCACTGTACACAAACTTTTGTCAATAATTAGAATAAACGTCATCGAATGATAGTGATAGGATGATACAACACGTGAAGTCGTGAGACGAAGGAATGAGGAAATGTCCAGCCGATTCTTCCAAGACATTGCTTTATGATGTACTTATTTATAGTCGGGGGCAAAAAGAATGCTAAACGACACCTGGAGGTAGGCTACTCGCAACACTTATCTCAACTAATATAAACATTGATGGTGCCCCAGCAGGCTGATTCTCCTCGTTTGGACGAGACGAGACGAGATAGCGAGAATCGATCAATTCTATTGGTTTAAATAGAGTCACGTGACAAGTTTCAAGTCATTCGAGCTCCTTTTCGATGCCCTCCGAGTCATAACTTTCAAAATCATGACTCGGAGGGCGTCGGAAAGGAGCTCGAATGACTTAAAATCTGTCGCGTGACGCCATTTAAACCAATGGGATTGATTGATTCTCGCTATCTTGTCTCGTCTCGTCCAAACGAGGAGAATCAGCCTGCTCAGCTACACCTAAGCTAAAATTTAAGGAGTCACCTAAAATTGTTTTGTCACTGATTGATTGTACTTTTGAATTAGTCATACCTAGCAATGTAAAAAAATAAATAATTATTACGGAGATAAGAATTGCTGGCAGCACAAAACCGCTGTCCCTTGCCTAGGATTTTCTAGAGAACCCAAAACACAGGTGTCCCCCTCCCTCCTCCCCAAATGGCGCCACTGTGTCGAAAATGCATGAAGGTAAAATATTCAGCAAAACGTGCATTATTTAAGGATATCCTAATCGATATCCCTTTGTGACAGCGACGCGACAGTTTCAAAGTTGTCTGACATGATTGAGTCAACGTTGAGATTCCGCGCTGGGCAGAGTTGCCAGATTTGAGATTTAATTCCGTGTATTACATTGAGTCTTATTGGAAATATATGGCCAAAAGCCGTACATCTGGCAACACTGGTGTCGCGCCACGTGGGAGCTCAGTGGATCAATACAGACAACTTTTTTAGAAATTGTTAGAATCATCAGGCATGAATAATTGGGCTATCGCTCACATTTGCTTTGCTTCCAAGTAATGAAATACTTAATGGATATCGCGTGTAAAATCCAGGAACCAGGAAGAATAACGTTGATGGCACTTAAACGTCTGAGATTTACTCGTTAGCTGAATTAAAGCTTTTGAGGTGATTCCACCCAAATGTTGATCCTTCAATCCTCTAGATGATACAACTTGTCTCTTTCCGAAATTTCGCCGTTTTTTAGCATATTGGGTGTAATGGGTCTGTTGCAAACTTTTGCTACAACGATTAAGAGTGTTTCATGTATTGTAAAATCGCCTAAAAAGTACATTGGTCGCATCAGAAAGTCATAAAATGCAATAATTAACTCACACTGAAAAAAATGAAATTACTAAAAAAGCAATTAAGTTTTGAAAAATCAGTAAAATAAAGCACATGCTAATTTTACTTTTTATTTTCGGTAAATCCTACTAAACGTATGGCTAATTTTACGATTTGAATTGTAAATTTTGCTTAAGTTTTAGTAATTTCTCTATTTGGATTGCAAATTTTTCAATCTAAATAGTACATTTTACAATCCAAATCATTGTGACTTCTGCATATTACATGGCTGTCTTGGCGTGACAGCTCTTATACTACTTGCAAAAATTACAATGCTTTGAATTGGTAAATTTACAATCCGATTGGTAAAGTTAATGATCCAAATTGTAAAATTATTCAAAATTAAGCAAAATTTACAATCCAAAACGTAAAATTAGCTATATGTGTAGTCAATTTTACTGAAAATGGCTGGTAAAATTAGCCTTTGCTTCATTTTACTGATTTAACAAATCTATTTTTTTCAGTGCACAAAAGGCGTTTAATGAAATCCAAGATGGCGGATAAATATTGAGCACTTTGTATGCATGAACCACGAACATCCAAGGATAGCCAACCTCACAATATCGATCACAACCAATCACAACGTAAACAAACACATAACCTCTGAAGCTGAGAGGTTGTCATGTTCACGGCGCATGCATACAGATTGCTCGATATTTATCCACCATCTTGGATTTCATTAAACACATCTTGTGAGTTTATTTTTGCATTTTATGACTTTCTGATGCCACAATGGACATTTCAGGCGATTTTACATCACATCAAACACTCCTAATCGTTGTAGCAAAAGTTTGCAACAGATCGACCCATTGGAATGGGATAAATAGACAATGGGACACGTATGGGTACAGCGCGACTCACTTTATAAGTATATTCAGTAGAAATCACCTCGCTTGCAGGGCAGTATGAGCCAAACTCACTTTACGGAAAAATCAGTCACGTGAAACAATTGTTTTGCCCTTTTTAACCTATAGCAAAACGGCGCGTTTTATAAGCTTTTTCATCCGTGAATTGTTGACAGAAAGGATCAAAAATGATGATTACAATTTGATACAAACGCATCTATATAAGGATCTAGTAAAAGAGAGGGGAAAGGTAACCCAGAAAAGTACATAAAATATTCTCTCAAAGACAGCTAGATAGAGATATTTTTCACAGAAGCAAAAGCACGAAAGTATTTATGAGATTCACCCTACTGTGTTAGCGTTGTTATTAAATTCAGCCTTCAATGCGTTACCGCGGCAATCCGCCCTCCATCATTAACGAACCTTACGAACCTTCTTAAAGGTTACAGCAGGTAAGTTTGTGTACTTTGCAAGGATCGTTTCCCGCTGTGTATAGTTGCAGTGGGCTCTTTTTCATTACAAATACAAATACACGTTACACATTATTCCTTCAGAAGAGGGATTGCTTATACAACGAGCTCTCTCCCCTCTTCAAAGCACTTGGAATGCTTCGTTAAATTCACGGTTAAAGAAAACCCACTTTCTCTAATTCTCTTTGTTTTGCATACGTCTACTTAATTTATCCACCATTCGATTTTTCTCACCACTGGAACCTGGTTTTTTATAGTTATCTAGGTGAACTTTCTTATGCCCCCTTTCAAAATTTCAAAAGGCTGAGGGTTTATATACTTAGATATGTACTGTATTGGTAGCACATGGTATTGCGAGGTATCAGCGGCTCTTCAATCTAAACCTATAAGTAAAAATAGCTCGATAATTTGGAAGTGTTAATTCCTCATAGAATATACAAACTTTTATTGGGTTTCCAGATTTTTTGAAAATTTGTTTGATATTTTCTTGGATTTTTTTGGATTTTTTTTTTTTTTTTTTAACGCCTGATTAGTAATTGAATTTCTGAGAGGGTCGATGGACGATTGTAATTAATGCGCATTGACGCGGGAAAAATAAGCAAAATCTGTCCATCTCGTAAAATTTTCTCTTTTAGATTCGTTGGGCTTACTCAAACAAACTTTTGTAATAACTGATCATTCTAGGAAAAATGATTGTGCCATTTTTTATAGGTTTATCTGGATTTACTAAAGATCCAGGGATTTTTCGACCGTTAGATTTGGCAATTCTGTTATTACTTACCACGACTGAAAACTTCAGTGAAGTTTAAAATTCTGTCCCAATATGGAGCACAAAGCGCAACCGAGTTGAATACAAGTTTTAAAATAATTGAGCCGTGAGAGCACATAATTAGGATTATCGTAGCAATATTGCATGTCTGGTGATCATTTTGCAGCGACAGAGGCTTGAGGGATTTTTCGCTAACTAGAAAGCTCGTTTCGGGTCCCCTTTCCCTTTTCTGCACCTTCGGTATCTGTATATCCCTTCGCGGCTCGACTTACAAACCGATCACAGCTCAGAGTTGCCGAAGTTATATCACTTAAAAGAAATTAGTTTTTTTTTTTTTTTTTTTTTTTTTTTTTTTTTTTATGGGACTAAGAATCAAGGCAGAAGTTTCGAAAATCTGACAGTATTACGCTACAATACAAAAGAGTTGATTTGACCTTGGTATGAGACCAATTATTTTTCATTCTCCGCCAGTAAATAAAGGTAAACATTTCAATTTCAGCGCTCTTTAAATGTCTTCGTAGTCAGTACAGGACTCCGCGACTTTGAAAAATTAGAAAAAGGGTGGGCCTGTGGCTGTGCTTTCTTACACCTGTTCTGAAAAAAGTTAACTTGAAAATTTTGTCGAATTCGAGTAAAATATTTGCCTAACTTTAATTCTTTTAGAATTCTCCGATTAATTTTCACGAAAAGATCACAATCTTTGTAATGTCATAAGACACTGACGACATTATGCATTTTGGCGTCTCAAGTATGGAACTAAACTGGACATTCGAATTCGTTTCGGAACCTTTCGTGAATATATGTACACTGAAAAGAAAGGTAGAGTAAATTTTACCCTTACATGGTTCTTACATTGCGAACTTTGGATAGTTAATACTTAAAACCGGGCGATTAAATTGTACAAGCGACATTCGTCACTGTGATGCAAATCATTTATGGGTAAAATTTAAACTTCCACTTTCTTCAGTAAGGATTGAAAATACTTTCTTCCCGAAATGGTAAAAGCAAAGAGTAAACAAGAGTCGCAATTGAATGGAAGGCCTGCGTGGTCAACGTAGATAAGGGATCCGAACGCGGGCTGGCCTCTGATTGGCTGCAACGGGTGGAGCAAAAATGACTCGGGGTATAGGGAAAATAACACGGGATTTTCGTTCCGGGGCGTTTATCTCGAAACCTAAGCAAAACAGTATCTAAAAAATTTATACGAGTCGATTCAGCAGATTTTTCCAAACAATTTGATAGGTCATAAGTGCCACCTTATTGCAAATTCGAAAAGACTGTTTCAGTTTAAAATTACGCACAATAGTGTGATTACATGCTTGGCGTGTGTTCGAGCAGTGTTTGAGTAACTCACTATTGTGCGTAATTTTAAACTGAAACAGTCTTTTCGAATTTGCAATAAGGTGGCACTTATGACCTATCAAATTGTTCGGAAAAATCTGCTGAATCGACTCGTATAAATTTTTTAGATACTATTTTGCTTAGGTTTCGAGATAAACGCCCCGGAACGAAAATCCCGTGTTATTTTCCCTATACCCCGAGTCATTTTTGCTCCACCCGTTGCAGCCAATCAGAGACCAGCCCGCGTTCGGATCCCTTATCTACGTTGACCACGCAGGCCTTCCATTCAATTGCGACTCTTGTTTACTCTTTGGGTAAAAGTTTAGTGCCAATAGAAATCGCTGTGGAACTTTAACCCTCCAACGACCAAACTAGTTCAGAAGAACGCCACTCTTTCGTTTACACAGGGAAAGTAGTTAACTGTTCGTACTCTGGGGTGCTGGATTTGCCTACACGCGGAATTGAAGGCGCCCGACGAAATCTTATTTTGTAAGTGTTTCCATCGATAATTCTTTTATCCGGAATGAAAACTGAAACAATATGAAAGAGACTGGAGAAGAAAAACCAGAATACTCAGGCTTGGCCCATAAGAGATTAATGAGAAATATCCTCATTTCCATTTAGTCCCTCGTTAGTCGTTGGGTCAATGATGTTTTTTCCATTCTCCTAAAAGTTGGTGCTTTGAAGATCTCTTCATGAATTTCTACATTGACTTTCAATATTCTACTGTGATGAAAATTATTCTTAAATTTTAAGATGTATTCTTTCGAGGAATAAAAGTCTCATAGGGACATCACTTATTCCTCCCTCCTTATTCTTTTTTATCACATACGGGTCTCGAAATGTTCAAAGGTATTAATAGCAGAGAATATTTTTTCGCGTTACCGCGCGTAGAATCAATCATTCCTTTGCGAGAAACGCTTTGAAAGTTCTGACAATTTCGTTTTCATATTGATCTGGCAGCAGAACTCAAGTACCACTAAGCGGTTCAGACAGACGGGACAGGAGCAGAGTTGCCAAATTTGGTGTCTACAAAACTAAATACAAATAAAAATGTTCACTGCGATGGATCCAGAAATGTATGCGTATTTATCTCCCCCTCTCTCTTTATTTATTCACTAGAACACAGGTATTAAAAAAAGGATATAGAGGAAGAGAGAGAAGGCACATCCTTGATTTGTACCCCTATAAATTATAGCTTTTTCTACCATCAACGCTCAAATGAGAAAAGAGAGAGAGAAAGACAAATGCGGAACTCTTGCAAGGTTTTGCGTTAAGTAAATGGACTATCAATTCTGACTTACGAGTAAAATGCTGGAAAAATGATGTTGAGACCATCAATAACAAAAAGTCCAAACGAACGTCTCGCAGAGAAAACCAAGCGCAAAGTTCAGATGTACTCCCCGCCGTGTATGTATGCACTATATGTACTTTTCGCACCCCCAAACAAAAGAACATAACCCCCTAATTGAAATAATGACTCGACTGTTTTATTTTTTTTATTTTTTTTTTTTTTTTTTTTTTTTTTTTTAACGGGAAGTAAAAATACGGTTCCTACACTTCGTGGATGCAGCCCTCGCGAACGGGGGGGGACTTGGAATTTTCGCCCCACGTTACCCCTTTTTCCTTCTTACTCTCCTCCTTTCCCCCTTCTTTCACCTTCCCTCCCCCCTTTTGGTCGCCCCCCCCTGTATCCGCCAATGGTTCTTACAGAGTCTGTCGTGAGGAACACAGTTGTACCAACAGAAAATTTCTACGTTGCGTAGCAAGCTAGAGCCCGCACTTGATGGGGCTGTTGCAAAGCTTTTGCTATAAGCGATTTCAGGCTCGATTCAGAGATGAAAAAGACCAGCGATATAAACGATGGGAGCACTGAAAACTTACGAAATCCACTCCTAAACTTGCAGCATGCTTTTGAATGCGCGAGTATGTATATAATGGCGGAGTTGGGCATTAATAATGGGAGAGATCCCATCTACTATGATACTGTCACTCCATCAACAAGTGGCCAATAAAAGATGGCTTTCCTTTGGCACCGGTGTCAAGGTATACCACTGATCGATTATGAGCCTCTCCTCTGAATCTGATGGCTCGTTATTCTGTGAATCTTCTTTCCCTTCAGCATTGAAAGACCGACACAATTATGATGAGAATCTCCCATAATGTCCAACGTCATCACTATGGTTGCGTATTTATGAGCATTTTGTGAGTTTACATGAGTATTTCATAGGTATTCAGTGCTTCTATTTGTATCATCATCGCTGGTTTTTATATCACTGAATCGACCCTTTAAATCGCTTACAGCATAAGCTTGCTTCAAACTAATTCTTTTTACTGTTCTTTTGTTTGGGGTTGCGAAACATACTTAGTGCATACATACGTGTAGGCGGTGGTCCATCTAAACTTCGATCTAGGTATTTTCTGTGTGAATAGCGAGTTTCAGACTTTTAAAATGATCTCATCTTTATTTTTGCAGCAATTTTTCATTAAAATCGATGATGCATTTACTTACAGCAAAACCTTGCTAGAACTCTATTCTTGGACCCGCTTGTAAAAATGTGGCTTTATGATAGGCAAAGTCTGGCAACTTTGGACATGAGTATGACAGAAATATTGGAACGCACGCGCGGGTGGGCTCAAAGCGGCAGAGGAATCGTAAATGCAATATTTTTCATATCCGCACGCTCGAATTTCCTATATCTGGCATTTTGACAGCGTTCATATGATTCAAAGCACGTGAGTTTTAAGGTACTGGGTGTATTAAAGTAAAAAACAACGACATTTGTTTGCGATGGCAATCAATCCTTCTCCTTCTTCCTCTGCAATATAAACAGCTTTAAGACTCTTGGTATTGCCTTTTGCGCTGGTTATACATTTACATGTCGTCTGACTTTAACAGCCTGTCTACCTGCCCATCTTTTACGCCCGCCCCCGCCCGACCTTCCACCACAAGGTCCATATGCACCAGGTCAATACAGTTGCGCTATAATCTTTGCACCCGAATCGGGAGCTATGAAAATCCATTGTAACACGTGTCGGGGGCAAATGTAATTTCAGAATGAGCTGATTCTGCTCTTTTGAACGAGACTATACGAGCAGTCCCGTTGATTCAAACGGAATCACGTGACAGATCTCAAATCATTCAAGGGCCGTGGGGAGTCGTTGTGTCTGAAATGAACGACTCGAACGAATTCAAAATTGTCACGTGACGCCGTTTAAACAAATGGGAATGACCGTTCCATGTTATATCATGTTGTCTCGTCCAAAAGAGTAGAGTCAGCCTCCTGGAAGTATAGTCAACCCGCAATATTATCTCAATGAATTTAAGTATTACAGGTGGCCTACCAAAGCAGAAAGCTAAGGAGAGTCGTCTGACATTCCTTCTCGTCCCAACCATTGGCGGATACAGGGGGGGGCGTAGGGGCGCCCCCCCTGTTCGACCAAAAATGGGGGAAAGAGGGGGTAGGGGAGGTGAAAGAAGGGGAAACGAGGAGAGTAAAACGGAAAAAGGGGTCACCGGGGGGCGAAAATTCCAAATCCCCCCGTTCGTAAAAGCTGGTTCCGCAAATGTCCCCGGTTGTACAAAATGAAAAATAAACAGGAAACGAAATATAATATTCGCATAATGAGTAGCAACTCCACCAGAGACTTTGAAACTGCCATTTTCATCTGACAGTAAGTGTATTGCTTTTGAATCTAAAGTTCATGCAAATCTAAGCAATGATTTAAAGAACTTTGTCCAATTTATATCAGTTTTGAGAAAAATATCTCAAACACATTACCTCTAATGTTAATTTTTTAATATTTGTTTCCAGTTTCATTGAATATAGCTTTTTACGTTTTGCAATTACCCTATCAATTTGAACAAGAATGACTTGTTTAACGTAGCATTTTATTCTGGAAAGTCTGCTAAATTAATTTAAAAGGGTTTTCAAGGATATACATTTTGCTCAATAAGTTTTTGTGGAAAACAGCCTGGTACATACTAAGAGATTCATGGAGTTCTTATTAGCAGCCAAAGTCACCTCAAAACCTATTTTTCCAGTATGGAAAAAAGTGACAAATAATTATTAGATAAGACTACCTAGTCCCTACATCGTATACAGGTATACCTACTTGCGTTATACGTAGTCATTGTAAGCTCACTTTTTGAGAGCTTTTATTAAGTTAATGAAGTGTTTTCAGAAAGTTTCAGAGTACCGATCGTATTTTTCACAACAAAGCCAAACGCACTCTATTCATTAGTAGCAAAAGCTTTCAAAAGCCCAAATTGCGCGCACGAGGGGTGCTCTGCTCAACCGCAAACCTGTAAAACATTGCGCGGAAAAAGCAGTATGGACCACATAAGAAAATCCACTAGCGATAAGTTGGGGGAAATCAAAATTAATACCAATTCGATAACCAACCCAGTTTGTCAGTTTTCTGTTTTCTACCCCCACTCTGCCACCCTCATTCCTCTTTTCCTTGCTATGTCCCCCTCGCGAGGCGAAAGTTTGTCGCGTATCCATGCCACCCCTCCATTCTTCTGCAACATGAACGTATATAAGCCCTCTCGGTTACCTAATCATAGACCTTTTTATGCACCCTCGCTCTTTTTTCTCTTCTCCTTCGAGAGGCTTCAAATCCGATTAAATTGAAATTTTCACCCTATTGACTCGTAAATGAAATTAGAGTCGGCAAATCGCTTATTTGCGGGTGGCGATGATTAGTTGGATAGTGAATGTGGTCACGCTTAAAAATACCACACTCCTCAAATAGTGATATCTCTCCTTAAATTTTCACGATCCTGTGAGAAAAAATCTAAATAAATAAAAGCACTAATTAAATGCGATCGATTGATTGCAAATGAGTATCCAGAAGAAAATCCGGGGGGGGGTGTTAAATTAATAAGGGGCGGGGTTTCGGTTCAACTTTCGTCCATTTTCGACTCTTATAGGGAATTTGTCGCCAATTACTCTCTTACTTGTACGTTTTGTGAGGTACGAGCAAATCAACCCGAGTCCGAATTGTGTTTTTTTAAGCATAATAAAAATGGAAGCTTACGGTGGCCTGGACACAAGGATGCCTTCGGGTTTTTCCCTGGTTTCTTAGTTCCAGAGATGCAATCTTATGGCTCAAAATATGTTGCATTACGTGGGAATTCCGTATTGTGACGTCATAGCACCCACACTTTCTCACAACTTTACAAGCGGTTGTATCCGAAACCGGGACGTTATGAAAAAAATTAAAGGCTCAATTGTGCTCAACTCATCAAATTGTTTAATTTCCTTTATTCAAAATACCAAAATTCAAGACCTCGCAACCACCCCCATTAAACTGTCCTCAGAAATCGGCACATTTGTAAGAAAATTCCATTTCTCGTCGAGGACGTTCAAACCACATGGTCAGTATAAAGAAGTCTTGATTTATGTTTAATTTACTACACTTCCTCAACTTCCGTAATTCCCTAAAGCGCTGTTCGTACATACAATCAAGTGTGCTTCAAGGTAGGTATACAGTCGCGATAATATCGATTGCACCATATAATTCGAGGTTAAATTACAGAATAATTTATGACTGGAAACAGAATTCAATGTTTCGCTTTTCTTGGGGGAAAAAAATTGATGGGATGAAATAGATTGAATCACATTCTTTAACAGAAGCTGTAAATAATATCTTTGAGTTGAATCCATACCATACTTTCATGAGCAAACTACTTCAAAATTTGAGCTTGAAATGTGTCGATTGACCATGTGATTGGATGACCGATATTTTCATTCGAAACAAATTTTCACGTATTTGATCAAAACTAACAGTTTTGAAGGTTTAAAAAAGCAAGTCCAGCTCCGACGATTTGATGCAACCTGCATTGCACGTGAAAACAACGCACTCTTTTCTTCCTCTTCTTTGATTTTCTCAAAACACGGAGAAGTTCGGGTGATGTGTGTTCCGGGTTGCGTCGAAAGGTCGACGCAGGACTTACGCCACTGCTTGTACGCATGTATCATTTATACATATGTATAGTTCCTTGGTTTTTCGTCACTCTGCAGGAAAAGTGGAGAAGCCGTCTGGAATTTGCCTTTGTCAATTCACGTCAGTTTTTCACAGTCATCAGATTCCTTGGGGAAGAAAGGGGTGACGGCGGGGTTCTACGAAAGCTTCCCCTGGACCCCCCACCTTCCTGTGCTCTAATGAAGGCCATTGACATTTTAAGCGTATTTTCATAACTACCCTCTATCGATCATATACTATGACCCAATTGCAACCGATGAACGCAAAAATGCAATTTACTTTTGGACATTATCACATAAGATGACATCAAAATCATCGGAGCTACTACTCGAAGAAAAATTATCTCCTGAAAATTGACAGAATTCTAATGAAAAGTCTCTGATAAGATATTCTGGCAGTTTTCAGAATAGGCAGACATGGGGGGGGGGCTGGGGGCTGATCTTCCAAGCCCCCTCCCAGAAAATTATGGAAACAAAAGACGTTTGGCCATTTGACCATGTCATTTGGCACATTCCAAAATGTCAGCTCTCATGGAGAATTCAAGGAGCAAAAACCAAAAGGTCGTTAAATACAGAATGTGTTTTCCCCAAAATTTGCCTGGATTGTAAGAGAAGAAGGGTCATCAAGGAGCTCGAGGGTCAGAGTTATCCAGGATTAAACGCATGAGAAGCAAAAAAAAAAGAAAAAAAAGAAAGGTCATAAGTTTTTTGCCTGCTCAACCCCCCCCCCCCCTAGAAAAATTCCTGGTTCCCTTGAAAAATTCAATAATTCTACTTAAATATAGGCCAGAACTATCATGAAAACTGCGATAGAATTTCTTTTAGAGAAATTCTCATTAGAATCTGGTCACTTTAAGTAGAGCATTTTTCTCCGTGAACCCGGACCAAAGATGGAACTCAAATACATCCGACCAGTTCTACCCAATAAATAGCGTTAACTTTCAAACGCTTTTTTCAGCTTTTGAAAGCCCATTCGCAAAAATTGACGCTGAAGCATTGAGAAGCACCCTTATAGCACCCCTTAGGAAGTTAGGACTACCTTCCTGCGTGTTGAGGTATACAGGGTATACTCCATCGATATCATAAAAAAACATCCAACGTTTTCTTTCAGCAGTGAGCAACATCAACAATTCTATCATGAGAATTCGAGGATCGGGCGGTTGCGAAAATGCGCTTTCCACTCTTTTATTGCAAGCAAAGTGAGTCTCCACTCGCTGCAGCAGCTTGGGTCGGTCGCGGGACGCGGGCGTGAGCTATGATCCCGCCGCCGTGTGAGAGCGGGCGGCGCGCGACTTGCGGCGTTGCATGCTTCTAATTGTAGGTTAACAGAAGTGGGTGCAGTCCACGAGTCAATTATTTCTAGATTATCTGCTCACAAGTCACAAGGAATCTTTCTCCACTCTTTAAACGTCGACAAATAATCGACTCAAAAAAATTTCGACTAATCACTCGAGAGTGTAAACAGAGACCGGAAACGCGCGCGCGACGCGACGTCCGCAGGTGTAAACACCGAAGTAGCGCGTCGTGAAGTATAAATCGATCCGCGCACGTGAACTTTCGAGTTGCAATTTGTTTTTGAAATCGAAACCCTTGTAAGCTCTCTTGGGGGGGGGGGGGGGGGGGGGGGTTGGATGAAGACTCCAAACCAGTCGTTGATGTTGTTGTTATTGTTTGTGTGTAAAACTCTCAATATTTGAAATTGATGTTAGCACTTCATGACATTCAAGGTACTGACCTATATTATAGCCAAAATTCATGCCGATTTTCACGGTTTTTTTGGACCACAAAAAACTGTAGATGTTCTTATGGGCTTTTCGGGCTTATTAATTCTTTAGGTTTTGGATAAAAACCGGTTCAATTAATAAATGATTTTTAGGACTTTTCATGTCCTTTCAGTATCATAGTGGCTCAATTATTCATATTTTGAAGGCAAAGAAATTAAAAACTAAAAATTCATTTTCTAATTTGTTCCAATAATTTGGGACCGTAATTTTTTCGAACAGTAGCCATACATATCCAAAAATGTCTGATATATGACGAAAAATGGTCTTGTAACATTTAGTATAGGATTTACTCCATTACATAAAATACTTACTAAGTTACTTAAAAAAGTTACTTAAAAGTTTGAAAAAAGTAAAACAGCTTGGAGTCTTTAAAGAATAGTTGATTAAAGTTTTGAGATAAAGTTTTGAGAACTAATGACACATTCAGTGCTTCCAATAATTCTGTTCAATAGAACTGTCGATGAGAAAATGTGGGCAAATAATAAGTAAAATCAGGGCCAAATATTTAACTTTAAGCCAAACCTTGTCTAATTTCCACATCATTTTCAATATTGTCTAATGTTTGATGATCGATTTTGTCCAAAAATGATCAAAGTTATTATTCGTTTTCCTTATCGTTGTTTCAAAAAATATCTAATTTTTTTTAAAAGTTTCACAGATGATCAAGCTTTTAAAAAATTGGCCAAAAAAACAAACGTTCTGCATCATTTGTGTCTCAAGCATTTATTGTAATCAATATCATGATGAAGGAGCTAGGAAGTGAAAACGTATCAATAGTTTATGATACCGGGAGCCAATCATTACTAAACAGTTTAATGAGACGTCTGTGAAAAACACATAAAATGCTGAGTATACAATTTGAAATTGAAATTATTGTTACAACTCAAAACAAACACTATGTATTATTTGTGTTTCGAGCGTTTGCATCGTAAATAATAAAGATGAAGAAGTAGGTACACCCATTCCAAGTCTTTTGGAGTAACACTAAAGATTAACCTCGATTAAGCAAGTTTTAAGTGAATCTTGCATCTACGCATGTGATGTCTGTTGATGCATGATGCTAATCATTCAGATATGCAGGCATATGTAGTCCAAAAATATAGTTTAGTATTCAAGACGAAATATGAAAAGTTTAGATTCTGAGCCTTAGAGAAAAAATACTAAAACAAACACCTGTGGTTTGAGTGTTACTATTGTTTACAATGGACGAGGAAGTGCAGACACTCAGACGCAGTGATGTCAAGTGTTTTGGCGCAAGATGCTCATCATATACAGATGTAACTCACACACACTGGCAAGTTTTTAATCTATATATATAAAAATAAAAAGAGTTTTGAATGTATGATTCTCGGAAAAATCCCAAGAAACTCCTGCGTTTTAAAACCTTGCTTTTGTTTATAAGGGAGGAGTTATTGCAGACATGTCGAGCGAGATGCTAATCATAGAAAGGGCGAGACTTTAAACAAAATTTAGAGCCTTATTGACAGAAGTAGAATAGTTTTGTGAACCAGGGCTGTTGATAAAAAGTAATTGAAATTACCTGTATTTAGAGCGTTGCTGTTATTTGGTAAAGGAACAGGTAGGGACGACGGTTTTCCTCCGCTTTCAGCGACTTCCGTCATCATGGACCAAAAGTAAATCTCACGATCCTCGTTCTCACTCCCGGAAAAATCCTTTCAGAAAAACACACACCAAACTTATCGTGACAAAAACGATTTTTATCAAATCAAAACTGTGACACGAAACCGGACGGATCCCTCTTTTTTCGGGGGGCACTAGGGGCTTATCATCCGCAGAGGCGAACGCGAAAGGCAGGAAAACGGCACATAATTCCCCGTTTTTCGTCAATAAAACTGGGATACTCGGATACTGTTGGAGAGGAGGCGAGGCATTTGTTATCTCAGCTGGAGATTGCAAGTGTGTGAGTGTCGATGGATGTGTTTGTGTGTGACTCTGCGCGCATCTCATCCACTACGGTCGAGCGAAACGAGGAGGAGGAGAGCGCGCTCTATAGGAGAGCTTTAGAAACTGATCGAGAGTCTCCGCTGCTGCCGCCGCGCGCCGCTGAAAAAGTTCGCCGCTTTTTACTCCTCTCGCATCGCGGCGTCGCTGAAAGTTGCGTCCCCGCGCGCGACATCGCACAGTCGCGAGCGACTCCCTGTTCCCTCCCCTCTCTGTTTCATATTTGGACCCCTTTTGCTCACCGAGTCATACGGATGCATCTCGACTTCTTTATCAGGGGGATTCCCCCTATCCCCCTGTAATAGAGACCCCTTCATTTACACTCTTTTAACCTTCCCTTTCTCTCTCTCCCACTCTCCTCTCTCTCTCTCTCTCTCTTTCCCTCCCTCCCACACTCCCCCTATTTTTTGTACAATGCACTTGTGCTCAGTGAGCCGTTCATAACTTTCATTCACATCTGCAATACCACCATCGATCAAAAAATAAAAACTCAGCAGGCAGGCCCGCCTGCTTCTTGTGAGATAAAGTTGTTCAAAACAGGACAGCCGTGTGGATGAACAAAAGTATCGGTATTTAGGATGCATTTTTGGTTGGCGTCCTATACTGTACGTTTTTTTTAAAGATTAATTTTTCATAGGTTTGTCTTTTCACCCTGATCCTCTACGTAAAAAAAAAAAAAAAAAAAAAAAAAAAAAAAAGTGTACCATCCGAATATATGTATATGTGTGAAGGTTCAAATTCAGACCTAAGAATTTTTTTTACGATAGGTAAACTCTTATATTTCAACTTAGACAGTTAGTCTTTATGGTCAGAGTAATCAGAATGAACACTTTGTTTGAAGTATTATTTTCTTGTCCATTGGTTTTTCTGATCATCTGGCGTTTTTTACCCTTTTAAGCCTATGAAAAAATTGATTCCAAGTTAGTTTTTTCTTTAATTTGCGTACCTGAAAAGTTGATATTTTTGAATGAATCACTGATGTAAATGTGTCATTAGAGTGAGTCTATTGTTAACTGCCCATACCAAAGTCTAGCTCCTGAGTAATTTTATGACACAAATCACGAATAATTCAGTACCACCTGAAACGGTTGTGTCCAAGTCAATTAAAATGTCAGCACAGTGACTTGAACTTTCTTTTTTTAAATCTAAATTGGCTGATATTTTTCTCCGTTTTTGCATTCATTCTCTTCTTTGAATTATTCGCCGGGTTCAACACGAGTTGAAACTATAATGAGGCACTAGTTATAAAAATATACCGAAACACGCTATAAACGTGTTTTTTTCTTCAGCAATTAGGACTCGCTAAGATAAAGTGAAGTCTTTAAAAGTTAAAGTTTCCTCAATGAATGTTTACTTTTTTCCCGCGCGCTCTGAATAAACTTTTCTTTTTCACCGAAATAAAATAAGACTTTGAGATAAGATGTTTGGTTTCATGCGATTGTTTTTAACTAATTGTTTGAGTCAAAGGTTTGACCCGGTCAGGTATCATTTCAATGATCTGAGTTTTAAAGAAAACTTTTACTGTTTTCTTTTCTTTTCTTTCTTTCTTTCTTTCTTTCTTTCTTTCTTTCTTTCTTTCTTTCCTAGATGTTTAGTCACCTCTTAAAAATAAAAGAAAATTACTACTACTTTCTTTCTTTCTTTCTTTCTTTCTTTCTTTCTTTCTTTCTTTCTTTTTCTTTTTTGCACAAAGTTAAGCTCAGTGAATATTTTAATCGATTCTTTGAAAAGAATTTATTTTATTGGATTAAGAATATCCATGTGTGACTTTGTATTTAAGAACATTTAACTGAATGAGAGCAGATCATTCATTTTTAAGTATTTCGAAACAAAGTGTCTCGAACACTTAACACATATTTGGCGAACGTGCAATTTTTCCAATTAAACGTAGGTCAAAAAATCGATTCCTCAGAAAGCTGACAGCTGCCCTGGAAAATAGATTCTTAATGAGTATTAAATGGGGCGGATAACACTACACAGTGTTGCCAAATCGCACGAGCCACCAATGATACTTAGATGAAAGAAAGGAACACCACGAACGCACCATACTTATAGTTGTTGGTGTAGACAAAATAGCAAACTTTCAAGAATAATTGAAACCAAACTATCTCAAAAATTATAATTTAAAAAACTTACGTGCTTAACCCGCTTGGATCCAGCAGGTTACCAACAGAAATCAATGCTAGCTCGCTCTAATTTAGAGAGTAGTTAAATATTCCTGCTTCGCGGTGTTGGTTTTGCCTATATGACTAATTGAAGGCACCATTGACGAGACATTGTATTGCGAATGTTAATATTTAAAACAGCTTTTACTGCGAGCAAGAAATTGAAAAAGAGTGCAGCAAACCAATTTTCGATTACGAATACACCCGGGCCTGTTATTGAAGGGGTTAAGGTGAATCTATTTTGAGTCGAGCTGTGAATTTGGGATGAGAAATGGGACCACAGGTAAATATCTCAGCTCAACTTTTAAGTATATTGTGCGAGCGATGGCAAATTATGATAAATATGCCTCCACATACAACACTATAATTTTTGAGCTATTTCATGCGCCGAAAACCGTAGGAATCGCAGCTCACAGTCAGTGGGGAAGTCAAAATTACTGTGATTCGTCCAAGGAAAACCGAATAAGGGCAGTTATGGGAGAGGGGGGTGGGGGAAATTAACGCTTGTTGAATCAGCCCCTTTCCCCGTCCGCTGGGTGCAAACCTATTCCTCGCCACTCTCGGACGGCTGAAAATCCAACACGTTTCATTCAAAGCTTTGAGTTTACCATTAAAATTGATGATTTATGATTCATGAAACCACACAAAAAATTAATTACGCGTTTTATGGATGCATTTTTATCATAATTTGCTATTGTTTGCACGATGAAACCCATTGTTAAAAGTTGTTTCTGAGATATTCACCCTGTGGCCGTAATCTCTTATCCCGAATTCACAACTCGACTTGGTATGGATTCTCTTTGAGCAATATATGTATGCTTACAGCACATGAAAATTATCTGATCAGTGGCGTAGCGCGCAATTCGGCAAAGTTGCAGTTCGTCCATTTAATCCCATTAAAAAGATCGAACAGTTTGGTGTTCACCGAACACCTTCGCATTCGACCTTTTACATGGGTTTAAATGGACACAATACAACGTTGCCAAATTACACGCTTCGCCACTGTATCTGATCGGTAATCTTTTTCCGTAGCGGCTCGTGCTATTTGGCAAAAAAGCCGCCACTATAATTTGTTTTATTTTATTTACCGATATAACGGAATCACGGTAGAATTAAGGAATTCGGATGTTCGCTGTGGAATTTAATTCAATCCAAACGGCAACCCTGGTGTCATGCAGTCTTCATGTGAAGGGCTGTCGTTTAGCATATATTTATATGCATTTCCCCCCGCTACATTTGGCAACATTGTTATCATAAGAGGCAACGCTACAAGTACTGCATCAACGTTCCCTGTAGTTCCCTGAGTTCGTTTAGCACAGGTTGAATCAAAGATATTATATACTACATAGATACCGAATGCTGGGGGGGGGGGGGGGGGAGAGGAAGGCTCCGAATCCTGTAAGTATGCAACCTGCGTAGTATGCGAATGGGCAAACATTCCCGAACAGTCACGAACAGTGGATCCAAGCACTCGTATTAGAAAAGTTTGCCTATGCGCAAAACATAGGTTCCAATTTAGTTTACCCCCTAGCAGGTCCATTTTCCCCGCCTAAAGTAGGGTCTCATTCAGTATCTATATAATATATAATCTTTGGGTCGAATCGCCTCAGTACTCATTAGAGGGGTCGACCAAAGTTAATTTAAATAGGTCCCTTCAATATTCTTTGTAACGAAATCGGGGAACCATGTTACTCAAATGGGGGTTGTTTTTCCGATTAGATCAAGACCCATTTTAACAGGTCAGTCCGGTTCTTTGCTCCATTCAGTACATGCTGGCACTCATGGCAATGGGACCTGATCAAATCGGGTTTTCAGTTGTACCATTAGAATAACGTGGTTTCCCGATTTGGTAGCAAAGGTTTCAGTCCTATCAGACTGACCTGTTTAAATGAACGTTGGGTTGAGCTTGGAAAAGGAGAGATTAGGATCGGTAAATAGTTGCTTCGGAAAGCATAAGTATGATATTATACAACTATCAATGTACAGAATATTAATAAAATTGATGTGAGAGATGTTTTATTTTACACAAATTGTTTATTTATAAAAAGAAGTTTATGAGATATTTTTGATGTGTCAGCTTTAAGGTAAGAAAATTTTATTTTATTTATAGCTGACTATTGTTCTTCAATGGTCTTTGATGGTTGAGATTTTTTTATTTTATTTCTGAGCAGTCATTGATGCGAGCAGAATCGTCGCACTGATGGTCGGTGCGAGATGGTTGAGGTCAGGTATTGATGGGAATCCAGCGATGAATTACAGCTTATTCTGGAATAATTGATTTTGGAACTGGTTTGCCACACACTCTCGCCAAGAATGCTGAAAATCGAAATCAAAGCTTGAATTACAAAACAATATCGGCTTGTTGAAAAAAAAAATTAGGTATCCAGTATCTATCCAAATTTAATCGTAACTTTTCAAGTGGAATTTGAATCCGACTCAGTCTCGTTGGTATCCATACAATGTGGGTGTCCCATAAAGAGTGAGACTACGGTGCTGCAACTTTTAAACGAATCAAGCCAGCGACCTCATTTTGGTTGCATTTCAAAGATCAACTTATTGTCTATCAATTGAAACCAAGTTGAGTAAAATCGGTTGAAAATTCATGGAGTTATGAACATTTGAAAAAGAAAAAATGTTGACCCCTAATTCGCATATACATATTTTCTCGCAGCGAAAAATGGAGCACTAAATTGTCCGATGCTTCATTCTACGGTGTGGTCGGATAATGAGCATTATCTGCCTCATCTTGAGTTAGGCGACCGTATTAATGTTTATATGTAGTATTTCCGGTGTTACCAAGTCGTTTTCTGAGGAAAAAAGCATCGGAAAATATATTTCTTCCTTTTTCGCTGCAAGAAAATATATTGGTATGCAAAAAAATTCGTATGGGGTCAAAATTATTTTTTTTCAAATGCTCATAGCTCCGTCAATTCTCAACATATTTTACTGGTCTTGGTTTCAATCGATGGCCAATAAGTCTCACTTTTTATGGGACACCCTTTGTATGTAACTGGGATAACACTTTCCGATATACCTTTTGGGTATATTTTGTAACAGCTCACTCAGATCTTCAACGAATATTTCGGAAGTGTACAGCTGTGCAATTTGTGCATACGCACATACCTTGATTTTAAACGTTTGGCAACATTTTGAAACGGACTTTTTTATAACTCTCTACTGAATGAATTTTCATGTTTCCATTTCTTTTTTAATTAACATTCATTTTATTATTGTCTGTCTTATTTAATCGATTCAACTTCATTATTTAGATAAAATTTAATCGATTTATAAATGCCAATAAAATTGGAGAGTTTGAGCAAAAAATTGATTTTCTTTTCTATGATGTACTAGTTTTATAACGTTGTCTGCAAGTTTCGAAAATTCGACGGAAATCCAAGTTTTTTTTTCAAGAAAGAAACCAGGAATATCTTCATCTAAAAAAAAAAAAAAATTATAAATTTTTCTCATCTAAAAAAAATTGAAGACGAAATGTGCGTATTTAATTGTTTCCGGAACAGAAACATTAGAGTCAAAGTTAATGCAACGCGACGTAGTAGTGGACAATTTTATTATAACCCATTTTTCAAGTATAGTCTCCTCAATAGAATGATCGATGAACAAGTATACTTAGAAATATTTAAGGTCTTGAAGAGCATAATTTACATTGGGTTTTTGAAGTTCTGTTTTCAAACTTAGTTTAATGGTTGACAAAATGGATGTTTAAAAATGAATATTTAGTTCTTTTCCCCCAAGTGATTTGTTAATACCTTTGAAATTGTTGAGGTCAGTGGCGCGGCGTAGCGTGCAATTTGGCATCGTAGCATTTTGTCCATTTAAACCCATGTAAAAGGTCGAATGTGAAGGTGCGTTCACCGAACGCTCTATAGTTAGATCTTTTTTCATAGGTTTAAATGCTGACGAACTGTCGCGTTGCCATAAATAGCACGCTACGTCACAGGTTGAGGTCAATCCTAGAATAAAAACTGGTATAATAAACCCAATTGAGTGAATACATGGCATTAAGAGAAAGTGATTTTAACAAAGACACAAGGATAATATACAGGATAAAAATACCTTCACGAGAAGTGGTAAGTATGCTAAGGCACTAATATACAAAATAACTAATAAGCTGTTGTAATGGAAAAATTACTACATTTTTAATTATAAATCTACAGGAATTCATGCATTCAAATAGCAAAAAAATAAATAATGAGTAGAAGCAGAAACAAATACAATAGATCAAATGCACACATTTAACTGTGGTGAAAGAGTGAGAAAATTTAACGGAACGAATTTGTCCTGGCATTTAAAAAGCATTACTTCAGTCACGCAATAATGTATACTTAATTATTATAGAGGGAAACGTTAAATATGTAGCGTCTTAATTGCGCTAAGAAATAGAAAGAAAGAAATGCACTTTAATGGTGCAGTCCAGAAAATTGTAGAGGAAAGCTCCTAGAGAGCTGGCCTTGGTTTGAGAAATCTTGAAATGATCCCAATTAAAATTTGTGTATGGGTTTTAAAGTCTCTTTTCATCCGTATCATCAAACACCTTGTTTTGGAGCTACCTTTTCAAGACAACATTTATCAGCTATACACCTTGAAACGATGGCTATAAAACCATTATGTATTTCATGATGTGGGTGAAAAAATATTCTGATCCTTATACACGCAGTTTAAATGAGGAAATCTCAAGAAATCCCAAGTCATCTCAAGAAATCTCAAGTCATCTCAAGTCAAGGTCAACTCAAAGAGCTTTTGTTCTTGAAGTCTTTGAACTACGCCCTAAATATATTTTATTTTAGGGAAAACATACAGTGGCGGCTCGTGCAATGTGGCAACAACGTAATCCCTCCATTAAAACCTATGTAAAACAATCTATCTTCAGGAAGTGCAATTGTACCCCCAAGATATCGATACTTTTGCATTGGTTTAATTAAATCGCAAAAAAGCATGATTGCCAAATTTCACGAGCCGCCAATGAAAACATGCGATTGTAACTCTGAAATTAAGTGGCTGGTATAAGTAAGTGAGATTCTAAGGTCTTGTAAAGAAACCTTGTAAATATAGATGTATTAGGTACTTGAATTTTAGGGATCTACGACATAGAATATATAATATATATTGCATACGTAATTATACAAGCTTGAGGAACATGCAACTACAAGTATAGGTATTATCAACAAAAGCGAAAGTTAAAATGAAGCATTCTATAGGTATGCGGCTAAAAGTCAGCCCTCCCTTTATCTTGATATTCTCAGGGGATAAGTGTGGTATACTTTTTTTATGGAAGTTTGGGTGTTTGGATAACAGGAGGAGGGTAATATTTGAGTGATCAAAAAGGAGCACATATACATGGGTACTATTTGTAGATAGAACATCACCTCTGTAACTTCCGAACTCTGCTTATTTAACCGTGAAATATGTCTTAGTGAAAGAGAAAGTACCTGAAAAAGTTTATTAGTAACCACTAGCTATAGATGCATTTCTGATGCCATCAATGCTTCGATCGCAGTCCAAAATCTACTCCGATCGATCGATTGAGTGAGATCGTTTCAAACGAGTTGGCTTATAATGTCCAGGCGCAATTAAAAGGGTTTGCGGACTTCTGCGCATCGGAATCAAACATCTCGACCAATCGAAAAAAAGTAGCGCAAGCATTGATCAGGTGACAACTGTTCATTCCAGTCAACTCATGAATGATACGACCTTTTGGAAAATAAGAGCATCAACTGTTTGTCAATGGGGTCTGTCGCAAATGTTTGCTGTAGCGTGATGGAGGGCCGTCTCCAGTGTAAAAAATCACGTGAAAATCACATTGCGAAAACATCAAAATCCACTCATAATATAAACCCACAAAAGGCGTTTTAAGAGAATTTCAAGATAGCAGTCAATGAGCAGGTCTCATTGAATTTTGTTAAACGCATTTATTCACGCATATTCCAATTTTGGAACTTTCTGATGCCCCCAACGTAATTTTAAAGTGATTTCAAACCAAATTAGGCTCTCTCTATAGCTTTAGCAAAAGTTTGCAATAGACCCTATTGTCTTCAAAGGAGACTGGCAAAACTATAGCAGCCGCCAGCCATTTGTCAACAATAGCTCAATAGATAGGCTACTGAAATACTTACAAAGCGTAGACAAAAAAAAAAAAAACCAAAACAGACGAAAAGGAAAATTTTGCGTGGTTTTATAACTAAAAAATGTTTTTGATTTTCATAAAATATGAATAAATATGTATGAAGATTTGTTTATTTGTTTGTTAAAAAATAACTATATTTTTTTGTGTATTTAGTTTGTTAAAAAGCCAAAAGTAATAGTCACAGAAGGATGAGTGTTGTTAGATATTATTCTTAGCTCCTAATGAGCTTGTGGATAATTAACTAGGTATATAAATAAATTGATTTGTACGCTCAGTGAAAAAGCAAACTACCAACAAGAAGTGGTGTAGATACTTAATTTACTTCTTGGAAATTGGAGAGACTAAAAATTAATGCAAGATTTTTAGTTTCCGCTGTACTTACCCCCAGACCCCAGAACTCATTTCCCCATTAAAAATCCATCAATATTAAGATTACTTATTATAGTCGCAGGAAAAGAGATTTAAAATTTTATTTATTTTCATTTTTAGGTCTGCATTCAAGATATTTTTAAATTTAGAGCGTCATAATTTCTACTCATTTTTTGACGTGCGGAATTGATTTCATAAAGGCTGAAAAAAGTGCCAAGGTTTGGAACAGTCTTTTATTCCTTCCCTTTCGTTTTCTCCGGACTCCGATCAAGAATTTTAATGGTTTGCTTTACTGACACCGGTGTTGTTTTATAGTTGACAGTTTGTTTTGGTTGTTTTCTAGACGAGCAATATTATTATAATTAAAATAAAAAATAATCATATTAGAAATTAGTAAATAGCGTTTGTTTTTAAGGTTTAAATTAAAAAGTAAGAAAATAAAATCATTTGAAAATCCTTTCAGATTATTATTGTAATTTTTTTTTTCAGTTAAATTTGCGAAGAAAAACTTACTCGGACGAAAAAATCAACTGAGAAGCTGATTACAAGATAGGAAGGTATCGGGAACAGGTCTTAATAAATTAAATTAGAAAACTGTTTGGAGAGCCATGAATTTTTTGATGAAAGCTGTAAAAAATAGAATCGAATGATAAAGGAAACAGATCGGTGAACACAAGAGCAAAAAAAAACTAATCAATACATAGATGGGAAAACTCAAGAATCAAAGAGTAATGGATAAAAACAAAAGGGGCGTTCAAATTTAGTCTACGGGAGCTTCAAAGATTCAACACGCTTCAAACTACAAGATCAGCTTAAAATCAGTCTTAGAGTGGAGTAGTTATATATACGGCATGCGCTAGCAAACATTCGATCAATTTCAATCGTTTATTTTTAAGGAATTCAAAAAAGTATCAATCTCGATTCTGTTTATTGTTGTTTCCTGTTGCCTCTGAAAGCCCATGAGTCACTGGCGTAGCGTGCCATTTGGCAACGTTGTATTGTGTCCATTTAAACACATGTAAAAAGTCGAATGCGAAGGTGTTCACCGAACACCCAAAAGTTCGATCTTTTTTGTTGGTCTAAATATATGGACAAAATGCAACGTTGCCAAATCGCACGTTACGCCACTGCCATATGAGTATGTTAAAAACTTTTGCCGCAGGTACAGAGAGGGTATATTCTGGAGTAAAATCACTTGAAAATAACATTCGAACATCAGAAAATTCAAAAATTTACTCATAAACTTAATAAATGAGTTTGAACGAAATTTCAAGGTGGCTGTAAAATGAGCAGGTCAAAAATAGGGGAGTCTTTCCTATAATCGCAACTTTCTATAATAAGTAAAGTGATTCATTATTGTAGAAATAGCTGCAATTAGAAGAGACTCTTCCATTGGAACACGGTTATTTGACAGTCATCTTGGATCTCTCTTCAAACACAGTTTATGGGTTCATAAGTGGAATTTTAGACTTTTTGATGCGTTCAATGTGAGATATTCCTCGCGATTTTACCGAGGAATCTACTTTTCTTAGTGGTGTGAAGCAAAAGTTTTCAACATACCCATATTCGACTTTAATGTTTATTAGATTCAAGTATTTTCACAATTTTGTGGTCCTGTATTTTTCTCGTAATTCATTTCTTGGCGTTTTTAACAGGAAAAAAAGTAGTGAAAGTATTTTAAATCGACGCCAAAATCGCGGCGCTGGCACAATTTGATATAAATTGTTTATTAGCTTGTAGATATAAAACATCAGTATAATGGCGCAACAAAAGTTTTCATGACTATAGTTTAAGTCAACTCAAAAATAAATTTTGGATAATTCAACTATCATATTTTATCATATCATACCATCATACCATATCATTGGCCACGAACTGCGCAAAGGCAGTTAAGAGGGGACAAAACCAATAAATGCGAGAAAAAAATCGAGGTTTGTGAATATTAAAATGTTTGCTAACGCCAAATAGTTGTTTGTAATACAACTGCACTGATTCGGAAAGCTCGAATGTTTTAGGTAGCTTTAAAAATTTAAGAATCACAGTTCTACTAGCAGCAAAACTGACAAAACTACGTTTTTTTCAAATCAGAAAAGCATAATACTTATGTACAAACTACAGTAAGAATTTTAAAAAATTTAAATAATCCAGCATTTTTCAATTGAATTTTCGTCTCGTCCATTAATTATATAATTTTATCGTAAAACGGATCACGTAGAGCTGCTTGGAATTTTAAAATTTTGCTATATTTCGTTTTTGCAGCTTTCCAAAACCCTGATACCAGATATTATTTTCCTCTGAGTCCAATTTTGTGATCGGTTGCTGTAAAATCGAAGGGGGGTTACATAACGTATTATCGACATACACATGACCTTGAAATGCATGGGGGGGGGGGGTCTGGGTAGGACTCGCAGATCAAAAATAAGGTGGAGAAAAATCTACCAATATATTTACAACTCAAATTGCACCGGGTGAATAGTTGCATTTTCGTATTTAGGGTTTCAACTTTCATGCTAAGGAAAAATAAATATTCCTCTTTAAGTTAGAGGTTGAAGTACTTAGGGAGAGATGATTAAAAACTTTTTCTAGGGGAAATTTATTCTCTGAACACGAAGAGCTTTGGTCTCTTTTAGGGTCCGTGAAGTGTGATTAGAAGTTCAAATGAGCCTCGCAAAAGGATCGATTCTTTCCCATATGTTTATATGGAGAAGATATCGATATCACACTTGAGCAGAGTGAACTGCCACTGGTTCCTATAGGAGACTCTTTTGGGACCAAAGAAGAAAATTTTCTGCAGCGGTAAATTAAGAGGTTTCTTTCTTCTTCTTCTTTTTTTTTATCTTAAAGAGAAGTATCAATAAGATCAGCTTTTGGTCAAAAGAATGGTCATACTTGAGAACGAAGTAAAATTTGTAATTATATGGCTCCGTTTCATATTTCGTTGAAGGTTCATGTGGTATAGAAATTTTCCCAAACGAAAAAGCCTATCTCATTTTTGAAATTACTTATTTTAGCTTTATGATGAATTCGATTATTGTAATGCAGGTCAGTAGGTTCTAGCTGAACTTTCAAAGCAAGCTTGATGACCACGTTGAATTTTCAGGGCCAAAAGCGGACTTTATTGACGCTCGTCTTTCAATGATTCACTTACTTTCTCCTTAATTCGATTTAATTTAACATTGTAAGTGAATCAGCAAGATCTATCTTTAAACAAAAGAGAATGCCTCTCTCCGAAGTCCGGTATACATTTTTGATAGAATGGAAAGATATTTGGATCTATCGGTCCAGAAGAGAGGTTATTCATATGATTACTCAGATTTTTAAATAGAAAAACATTCTCTTCCTTCAAATTTATTTTTCCTTGGTGTTGATAATATGCAATAGGAGTCAACCTCAAGAACCAGGTAATTTGGGTTGAGGCTCTAAAGACAGGGGCGTGTGGACGAAGGGATCAACAATTTCTACGAAAAAGACAGGTCAAGACATAATCAACTTTTTCCGTTCCTGGAGCGGAACAAATTTGTTGTTCCACCTTCGATTCATATCGAAATTTTCAGGATTTTAGTCGTCTACTTACGAACATATGGGATCATGCCTTCATCGTCTTCAGGGTCTATGCAGTCTTTGAAAATTTCATCGACTTCTTTCTCTTCTAATTTTTCACCTGTGGAGAAAAACAAATTAAATGAAAAGAAGCCTGAGCGAGCGATCAAATAAATAATTGTAAAATTAAAGACATTCATCTGCGGATATATAGATCGGTAGATTTTGATTATAGGTATAATCTTGATTTTGTCTTTATTAGGCATTTGAGCTAATATTTGTCCATTTTTCAATTTGGATTATTTATTCGATTTATTATTCTTCTAGTTTATTTCTTCAAAAAAGACTGGGAGACAGAACTACAGTTTTGTGTATATTCTATCAATTAGTGGCATTTTTCAATCAGAGCTGCCGATTTGCGTACATTTAATGGCATTTTTAAATTCAACGATGATTCCACAGTTTGAGAAAAGATTGCATAGCTCAATTCAGTGTATGACTGTAATGCACGAAAATACTCTGATCTGTTATCTTTTCTCAATCGGATGGAAACACCGTTAATTAATTAAAATATCCGCAAGTTTTCAAAGTTATCGACGACTCTACCGGTTGAGAAAAGATGAATGACGCTAGTATTTTCGTGCATTACAGTTATATAACTATACACACTGAACTATACACTCTGTAATCTTGTCTCAACCGGTGGAATCTTCGGTGGATTTCAAAATACCATTAAATCTGCGTAAATCGGCAGCTCTGTTTTCAATGCACCGGTGACCGACTCACCGGTTTGACCAAAATATTACACATGCTCAATTCAAACTTCAAAGTATGGCTGCAATACGCAAAAATACTCTGATCAGTAATACCTATTCTTAATTGGGCGAGTCTCTGCCATTGACTTTGAAAAAATCGTAAATATTGCGATACTTTGACTTTATGATTCTACCGATTTCTTATTAAACAAACAAAAAAACAAAAAAAAACCAGTTGAGTTAATTTTCATTTTCATTGAATTACGATCGAAAATAATATTTTAAATCGATTTAAATCCAATCCACTTCTTACCAAGAGTGATGAGAATGTGATATAATTCAGCGTATGCCATAAGTCCGTTTTCGGCTTTGTCGTACAATTTCAAACATTCAATAAAATCTTCATACACTCCTTGATCTTTGTCTTTCTTGACTTGGCTATAAATAGGTAAAAATTCTTCGAATGTGAATTTTTTCTCATCTGTGGAAAACACAAACACAAAGTTTTGAGCAAAACAAGAGGCATTGACAATAGTTGAAAAATTGATACGAAAAGTGAGAAATTCAGTCATACCAAAGGAATGGAAAGTCTACAGTCATTATGAGATTCTGGGTTTGTTCTTGACAGTTCGTGGATTTTAATCATGAAATAATTTCGAGCTTTCACAAGTCTAAAGAGTTCCCATCAAGACAGATCTTTATTTCTTAATTAAAGTGACTATCGAGATTCGAGAGTAGATCTCTATGCACGTCCCGCAGCTACTACACCCACAACTAATTCCTTCAAATCGTAGGGTATGCAATTTCATTTCGCAGGAGTTGAATAAATTGCGTAGCTAGCAACGGCTGTACAGTTAAGGCGCTGTTACAAACTGCCTATTTTAACCTACATGCTCATCGTCTTAACATATTTTGTAATGTGGATTCCCCAGCGGGAGGTTCTTTTTTAATTCTAATGCGTATTCATAATTCATATGCGCGATGTTTCTGTCAAGTAAAAACCTTTCCATTTACAATGAGTTCCTTTTTCCATATAGCAGGCTGGAGGGATTTTTCAGAGGTATCCGGAAAGATGCAATGGGTCTGTTGCAAACTTTTTCTACATTATCGAGCTGGTATATTCTTGTGTGAAAGCACTTACAAATAACTTTAGGAGCAACGAGCTATACATTTATCTAGAGTGGCAATAAAATGGGTAACAACCACCACGGGGGATTTTTAGGTTAGTTTTAAGCGAGTAATTTTTCCATTCATTCGGACCATGTATTATAATGCGGCGACGGCGCGACGGCGGGATCGAAACAAAACATGTTTCCAGCCTCTATTCGTTGCATCAAAATACATGGGAATAAATGGAAAAATTACTCGCTTCAACCTAACCTAAAAATCCCTCACAGTGGTTGTTACCCATTAGACAGCCACTCTAGATAAATATATATAGCTAGCTCATTGGTTGGGAGCATCAGAAAGCATTTCTATGCTGAGAAATGTGATTCATCATAGAGGAAGCTGCAATTAGACGGGACTCCCCCATTGTGCCACGCTTATTTGACGGCCATCTTTGAATTTTGTTTTTTTTTTTGTTAAAAGCATTTGTTGAGTTTGTGAGTGGATGTTGAGACTTTCCGATGCTTTCGATGTGATTTTCACCCGATTTTACGTAGAAATTGACCCTCTATAATACCGTCCTCATAAGCAAAAATTTAAAACAGATCCATTAAAAAACGGGTGCTCTGCTACACGGAAAAAAATCAGTGGTAAAATTAACCATAGCATAGTTGATTTTGGCACCTCCTACAAAGTATGGTAAATTTCACCTGATGTTTGGCATGATGAGGTACACTTTTGGTCAACGCATCCATCTGCGCGTTATATTAAACTAGTAGTGTGCTTCATCATACCAAACATCAGGTGAAATTTACCATACTTTGTAGGAGGTGCCAAAATCAACTATGTTATGGTTAATTTTACCACTGATTTTTTTCCGTGTACATTGTTTTGCATATCAGACACACGCGTTACACTTACCCTTCTTTTTTGTTCCTCCCAATTTTTCAATGAAGGCTTCTGTTGGGTTAAGGTTGAGTGCCCTTAATACTGGTCCAAGCATGGTTCCATCTAATTCTCCTTTACCTTCTTGGTCATAGATTTCGAAGGCGAATTGTACCTCTGCGAGGGAAAAAAGAAAGAAAAATAGAATATTATAATACTCGTACTTGAGAAAGAAAGCTAAGAGAAAGTAAATATGATATGGGAGTCCAAAGGCGATAAATGTCACAAAAATCAAAATCAAAGTTTTCATGGTCGTCTTACGAAATACAAGAAAACAAATTGAATAGAAATCTACAGAAATGCAAGACAATCAATATTGGGGGATGGAAATTAGAGTTGGGTGAATGGGGGGTAACACGATTGCCGAGTCATTGTAATCGTCATTTTTTCTGAAGATGATTTTATGGTAATCAGGGCTGGTTTATAACAGGGGTCACCCATCATATTAGGTGCAGAAGAATTAGATCCAATCGAAATGACCCAAAAAATTTGCTATTTATCAGTGATTTATCGGTGTATTTGCCCAACTCTGATGGAAATACATTGATTCTTACACGAGAAAGAACAACCGTTAAACGTCATTTCCTCCTTTCTTTCAGCCTAAAAACAAAAATGGGTTTTTGTGCTAAGTATCATTCTGCCCCTGGATTTTTCATAAAATACGATTGCAACTTTTAGTGCCTTCAATTACTGGTGTAGGCAAAAACAAGTTCCACAGAGAAGGAATATTTTATATGTATGTACTCGCTATCCACTTGATTTGAATGAGTGAGCAGTGATTATTTACTAAATTTGGTGCTGAAAGAGTTATGAGAAAGGAACTCGATGCGAAATACATCAACTGCATAATTGCTTATGTGGCAATGGGATGATCGAGGAATTAGTTTTCTCTCTCTTTGCCGATTTGATTGCGCATGTTCGATGAAGATTGAGAAGAGGGGGGGGGGGGGGTTGTTTCATTTGACTGACCTTAATATTGTCCTTTTCTAACACACGCGTTTAAATGAAGAAAGAGAGAGAAAGAAAAATGTCTGGATCCGCTTGCGTCGAGAATGGGTATAGTGAGGGGAAGCGGAAATTCGAAATTCCGAAAAAGTCGCCCGCCGCACATTGGATCGGAACGTTAATTTTTCTGGACATACATAGCTTTTATTTTTTGCTTTAAAAACATTTCAGGGTCGATATTTTCTACCAAAACTAATGTTAATTGACTTAGTTTACGCTCTAGCCTGACAGATTTAACACAATTGTAAATTACATTGCTATTTATAATTATTATCTTAGTTTTTGCTCGTAAATTTATGTCCGAGAAATTCCATGTTTCGATAAACTGTGCGACGGGTGGAGTACATATTTCCACCCACTTGCGCTCGCCCGAATGCTCGCACCAAATATTTGTAGAAACCAAATCTGATTTTTGTGCATTTCTCAGCAATGATATTCTTTGCTCTCGGATAGCGAGAGAAAGAGAGAGATGGATAGGATTTTGGGGAAAGTGAAATTGAAGGGGTGGGAGAGAAAATTCAATCCCTCCACAAACAACTCGGAAGTCCATCTTCGTGCGCCCGCCGCGCCGCAGGGGGAGGAGGGAGGCGACTCTGTAGTTGTAACAGGAGATGCCTAGTTATGGGGTGGTCGGGGTGGGCCCGGAATTTGAGCTGCTTGCCAATGCCTCCGTTGCCGTACAAGCTCAACTTTGCTCGCTCTAGCGATGTTGCCGCAGTTTACACTTTTTTATTCTATGTCCTTGTTTATTATCTATCTATCTTTTTATTTATCTGTCCATTCGTTTTTATTTCCGGGGGGGGGGGGGTCGTTTCTGCCATTTAAACTCGTTCCATTAACTTTTTGTCAAGGAAGGAAAAGTACGAGAAATTTGAACAGTGGCGTCGCTTGACATCCGGCAACGTTGCAATGAGTCCATTCAGAGCCATGCAAAGTCTCGATTGAGGGAGTGCACAGTGAACTCCCAATAGTTCGACCTTTTTTATGGATTTAAATGGCCTGTTTGCATCATTGGCAAATGGCACACGACGCCGGTAAATTTAAAAATATAATAAAAAAAAGTTTTCAAACTTAATGGGAACAATTTTTGAACTACAGAATCTAATTTCGTTATTGGATGGGTACTATGTTATCCCAATGATTTGAAATTATGGGAAGAAAAAACGATCGAGATTATAAAAAAAGGAGAGAGATGTTGTATGACGAACCACTTTTCACGCCTTATTACAGAATATTCACTTTAATCCAAGAGTATATTCTCTTGTTTTCAGCTTGCGTGTCAGTTAAAATTGAAAGCCATTCAGACTTAGAAGAATCAGAATAACTGGCTATTTTGTTTGAAACGATAATTCGGGTTGTAACCCTTCCTCCCTTTCCGCCTTCAAAGATTTCTGACGGGATCTACAAGCTCCTCCCCCGCAATGAAATCATTTGAAAATCAGATGTCATTTTTACAACGGACGCTTCATTTGTAATCCCATCCCCTTAAAATGTTGCCTGAGTGCGTGCCCTTGACCGCACGAGCTGGCAACGGCACACATGCTCACGGCTTCGAGAACGAAGCGAGTGAGCTTCTTCATAGAGGCGCGCATTCGCATATAAACATTTTCGAAAATAGATCATTTTCACAGAGTAGTCGGTTCTCTCCAAAAATTAGGAGGTATTCAATTTTGATCAGGTGTGTGCCATAAAATGTTACGTTAAATTGCGGCAAAGAATTTTTTCGTTTGACTGATAGCAATTTTTGAGTCGCTTTATTCCTCTTGAAAAGGAAGGGGAAAAAGAAGAAGCAGAAGAAAAAGGAGAAGAAGAGTTGCCAACAGTGCTTTCCTGTCCTCAGTAAAGAGCATAATTGGCAGATATAAATAAATGGAACTACACTTCGATTAAAAACCACTTCGTCATAAACACACTTCTAGGCGTCACGTAGTGGATTCATATTCTGAATGTAGATACGATCCTCAAAGGGCATTCTTTGAAGCAAGATGCATTCTTTGAGGACTAAGCCACTTTCGGATCTAGTTAGCATTGCAAAAAAATAATTCCTAAATTCTAATCATTTTACCAGAAGCACAACGACATGTCACTCAAGGAATTTCTAATACCTTTTCAGGTACATATGCTAGTTTTTCCATGAAAATCTGGTATCTGGTCATTACGGTACTACAGTTTTCTCAACATTTTCAAGAATTAAGGGACAGATATCAGAATTCTGTTAAGAAGACCAGAAATTTCCTAGGTTGGCATACCATCGTTGTGCTCCTGGTAATCACCCCCCCCCCCCCATGAAGCGTGAAGCGATTAAATTTTGGAAAATCTGAGTACGCTAAGTGTGCACCATCGTCTCCGATGGGTTCGATTGAAGCAGGGCTGCCGTTTTGCGTAGAATCAATGCTATTTTGCTAGTCACCGATGATTCCACTTGTTGAGAAAAGATTACACAGTTCAGTTCAGTGTATGACTATAATGCACGAAAATACTCTGATCTGTAATCTTTTCTTAATCGGTGGAAACTTCGTTGATTAATTAAAATATCCGCAAGTTTTTTAAAGTCATCGACGACTCCACCGGTTGAGAAAAGATTACAGATGCGAGTATTTCAGTTTATCATAGTCACGCACTGAACTGTGTAATCTTTTCTCAACCGGTGGAATCATCGGTGAATTAAAAAATAGCATTGATTCTATGCAAAACGGCAGTCCTGGATTGAAGTGTCAGGATAGAGCTCTTTTTCGATATGAAGGGACCGGGGGCCAGTTTGACCAGGAATCTACGGCAAATTTTGAATTTTGAATTCGTTTTAAACCTTAAAACAACATCTGAATTACTTCAATCTTCACAATTTGATTTCAAATCGATTTTTAAAGGATTACACTAAATTTAAAGTCTGCTTATACGTTGAATTTGATCAACCCACCTCAAGGAAAACAACATTCGAAAAATTTCCATGATTACAGGTCGACCCGCCCTCAATATCTGATCCGAGCTCTACCTGGCGGTTAATGTCAAATGAAAGTTGGCAACGCTGGCACTCTCACGCCCGTCACCGTCACCGCATAACATGAGAATGATGTTCGAGTTCGAGCTGGGCCGCTGCTGGGCCTTAAAAGACGCGACCAGCTATTTTTAATCCTCAAGCTGGCAAGTCGACTTTTCCTCTGTCCCGACATCCCGACCGACCGAAATCATAGAGCGCAAGTTTTTCAAAGTTGCAGATAATTCACTCATGGGAAAACTGAAGAGTTGTTTGATAGCGCAAATACAGCCATTTTCATAGAGACGGTTAGATAGTTAATTATACCTACTCGGAGGTACTTGTTTTTGTCTGAGCCAAAAATTGAAGGCGCAGAATAGAATGTCAACGCATTTCAAAGTTGTACGTAACGAAAAATCTCGTCATTCGCGAGTTGTCTAGTAGCAAATACCTCACTGTCCGCACTCTCCATTGACAGTTAAGTATAGTTAACTATAACTACTTGGAGGTACTTGTTTTTACCTGAGCCAAAGATTGAAGACGCTGCATGGAAAGTCAACGGCGTCAACACAATTCAAAGTTGTAAATAATATAGGTACTCACAAAAAAAACTTTTTATTCACGAGTTATTTGCAAGCAAATGCAGCAATCTCTATAGAGATAGTTCGCGGTAGTTAACTATACCTACTCAAGGGTATATGTTTTTGCCTGAGCCATCAGTTGAAGGCGAAAATTTCAATGCATTTCAAAAGTTGTAAATAAAATGCTCATGACAAAACTGTTCATTGATATGAGTTGCCTGGTAGAAACTACAGTAATATCCACAGAGTCAGTTAGGTAGTTAACTATACCTACTCGAGGGTACTTGTTTTTGCTTGAGCCAAAAATTGAAGGCGCTACATAAAATGTCAACGCATGGGTTCATTACAAGGAAGTTTCATTAACTCGAACAAAGTATAGGTACAAGCAGTAAGCAGTTGCATAAGTCCAGCGTCGACGATTTGACGCAACCCTTACTACACGTAACCCGTACCTTTCTTGATACTAAAAAAATAAAATAAAAGAAAGAAAAGAGTGCAACGTTTTCACGTGTAATGCGGGTTCCGTTGACGAGTTGACGCAGGACTTATTATAAAAGGATACAGGAATTTGGCATTCTCCCTCTCCGGCCATTTGAACTCATGCGTTAGAAAATGATAACTGAGGTGGCCATCACGTGACTTTAACCCCTTTCCCCGTCCTTTTCCGACACTCACGGTCAAATGGGAAGAGAGAGAGAGAGAGAGAGAGAGAGAGAGAGAGAGAGAGAGAGAGAGAGAGAGAGAGAGAGAGAGAGAGAGAGAGAGAGAGAGAGAGAGAAAGAAACACATTCCTGTATCCGCGCATGGGACTTATGCAACTATTTGTACCAACTATCAATGAAAAAGAAAAAGATTAATTTATTTTTCTCTATTTTCTTTCATATTCTTTGAAGAATTCTAGGTTTTTCATCATAAGTCCAAAATGTTGAACCTTGACATATTGTATTCATCCTCTGTTCCGATAACTACGAGTAATTGTCTCATCCCGATTCCTCTTTCTCCTAGATTTTCCAGGAAGAAAAAAAAAGAGGAACGTGTAGAGGAAAAAGTGGTATCTACAGTCATCATCTTCAAATAAGTCTACGGGGAAAATAAGCGAGGATATAGGAAACATAAAAAAAGGCAAAAAATTCTTCTTCATTCACCATCCAAAGAAGTTAGGAAATGTTATTCTTCATTCTAGGTAATTTGAAACTTTTTCAATCTTCGCAGAGTGGTATACTTTCTTCAAAAAATCCTCCTGCATTGGTTTATAATTGATTAAAAGCGAACGTCTATTGTGTCTATTTGTCACAAACGAGCCCTCTCAATCACTATCGATGAAGGTTATAAAAGTTGAAGTGAACAAAGATTTGCTTTTATTTTTCCCTCTCCCTTCTATAAATATCTACTCAATAAGAACGTAATAGAGTCATTCTCAGAATAGAGGCAAAGAGCTATTAAATCGTTTTGGTAATGACGTCATACCAGGGTTGCCAAAAGTGTTAAAAGTCGACAAATAATCCGACCAATAATTAAGCTTAAAAGTGGAGGATCCATTCTTTAATCCATTAAAAACTATTGCTCAACCGCACCTCAACCAGCCAATCAGAGGACAAAAAGTGGATGATTGTAAGAACTCTTTGACGGCTTAATGACGGCTTAATTTGGCAACAATGTTTGTCCTCGATTTGATTCTATGCATGGCAATCGATTGTTAGTCAATAAGCACTGCTTCAATATTGAATCGATTGCTTTACATAGAATCAAATAGAGGACGTGCACTGATGCCTAATCGCTCGAGCCACCACTTTTTGAAAGATTGCCGCCCCTCGGTGGCTTCTTTCCACCCAACGTAGGTCTCTTTCATCAGTGGCGAATCGTGCAAATTTGGCAACATCGCATCTTGTCCATTGTCCATGAAATCTCATGAAAAATATCAGATTATTGAGGATTTGCGGTCATTTGATCTTCTACATGAGTTTAAATGATCAGAATGCAACGTTGTCAGATCGCATGGTTCGTCACTGTGTATCGATAAATACATAAAGGATAACCATAAAAAAGTCCCCACTGGAAAGTTAGGGTGGTAGCCATTCGAGATATTGAAGGGGCTTCATCCGTTTACGGAACAGAACGATTTCAACATTGCTTTTTCTCATTGAAGTGTATTTTTACTTTCGATTCGACTTCATCGCAGGTTTATGTAGAAATTGTCCGTCTAATGATAAAATGCCCCTTCAATTTCTCGAGCGGCAACCGTCCCAACTTCTAAGAGGGGACTTTTTTGATCACCATATATAATGTATATGTGTATTCCTCATAATATGAGCCTTCAAATTCGACGCAACAAAATGACAACCGTGCGCCCAATCTTGACTTCACAGCTTCGATGCGCATGTCACCGGGTCACGGATGCTGAAAAATTAACCTTCCGTCTCCCTCTCAGTATAGCGATGCGCGCGTCGTTCAAAAATAGCGTGGCCGAATTCGAACGCTTCCGCGACTTGGCGCAAAAATAAAAATTTAAAGAGTGCGGGAATTTTCACCGACGATAATCCCCACCACTCGATAAAATCTCATATTTGTTTACGGTCTCAAATATCATTAACATTAATATTATTATAATTAATTATGTTTACTCGGGGAATCTTTTTTTCTTCGCGATCTCTTTAATTCCTAACGACAGTTTTTAATATATCAGAGCAAGATGACATTGGGGCCAGGGAAGAAGGGATGGGGTATCGAGTGCCATTGGTTCCGATCTATATATCCTTATCTAACGGATGCGCTTCAAATATGCGAAGAGAGAGAAAGACAAATTAGTGGATCCGTTACAGTATCAATGAAGGAGTCTTGATTTTAAAAAGCCAAACTTTTGCTGGAGTTGAATGGAATAATTAATGATCCCATAAAATTGAGATTTCAGCTATGCAGAGGAGTCGCTTGCAAATCTCCCAAATGTTGCATTTCGTCCATTCAAACCCATATAAAGTATCGATTCGATGGAGGAAACGCACTGTCCACCCTCAATATGTCAATCCTTTTTTATGGATATTTAAAGGGACTAAATAAAACGTTGTTATATTCCACGCGACGCCACTGATAACGGTGGCAGAGCTAAGTGTGGTAGAAACCCCGATGAGACGCCTTGAGCAGCCTCATTTCAATCTCTGCCATTTTTGGCATGAGTCGGGTTAGTATCGATATGGAAGTTAGTACCAAAGATGAGTAACAGCCAAAAAGAAAGGAAACTTACGAGATACTTCCTGGTCTGAAAGGTCAGCCTGAAAAAAAGTGAAGAAGAAATTGGTTAATAAATGTGTTTACATTACACGGTTGAATCGTTAGAGTAAAACTTAAAACATATAGGCGCCACGCAGCTCCAAGAGGGGGGGGGGGGGCAAAACATATCAAAACTAAATTCTAAGGGGGAGGGGGCAACTTTCAATTTTCAATAAATGATGTTTATTTTTAGCTTCTTTTGAGGAAAATTGGCTTGAGAATCGGTATTTTCCAACTACCACTAGCGCCCATGCTTTAAAAAGATTTGAATTGACGTGATTTTTGAGGAGCCCCTACAGACCATCCCCAAGATTCGTTGGTTTAATTTAATCGAAATCAAACGACCCGACGCATATGTATTCCCGCCTTAGTTTTTGAAATGGGGCTATTGCACACTTTTGCTATAAGCTATTTAATAGTCGATTATGGCGTAAAAACCTCAAAAAATAACGATGGCGGCACTAAAAACTTCCAAAATCCACTCCTAAACTCAATAAACGCAGTTATTTGCGGGAGCGTAATGGTGGCCGAAGGCACTAACAATGGGAGATTCCCATCTAACAATTCTGAAACTCCATCAAGAAGTGACCAATAAGAGACTACTTTCATTTGACACCGGTGTTACTTGGTGTTGCGGTACCATTCATTGGATGTGGATCATCACTCTGATGACTAATTACTCTGTGAATCATCCTTGTCAGCATAGAAAGAGTGACGAAATTAAGATAGGAATCTCCCATTGTTAGTGCCTTTGGCCACCATTACGCTCGCGCAAATAACTGCGTTTATTGAGTTTAGAAGTGGATTTTGGAAGTTTTTAGTGCCGCCATCGTTATTTTTTGAGGTTTTTACGCCATAATCGACTACTAAAGCGCTTATAGCAAAAGTGTGCAATAGCCCCATTGCCGACAAGTTTGAATGAAGCGTGAGACAAACCGACGATTCGATTTGTCTATGGTCGAGACAACCAGAGTTTGTTTGAAAACTCGACTTGCAAACAAGCGATTGATTATTAAAATCAAAGTTGAGGACGAATATTTTCAACGATGAACAAACATTGCGAAGTTTTTACAGCTCAATGTTTCAACATAGACCGTTAACATTTACGAGATCGATACCATTAACTGCAACGTCTCCGATCCTTTCTTGCGTCATTAAAATGCGCCTTCAAAATTGGCCGTTCGACTTCACTGCAGCACACATAAACTATTCAGCCGACTCTCCTACGATAGGTCGCTGTTAAGCCAATTGCCGATCTCATCGTTTTAAAAGTTTCACTCATGGCTATAGGAACTTCCCAGGGTATGAAAATCAACTTAGGTACTATTGTGTAATAAGGAGGAAACTCATATTTTAAATTAAATCCCACCCGGTCAAAATTAGTTCTCTAATAAGTACTCGAGGCCCCTCCAAGAGAAAAGTAGTGTTTGTTAACTCAAAAAGCTATTTGTTTTTTGACACATGGTACCCAATGAAAGCCGTATATGTAGATTGGAAGCGCAAAAAAAGTCAGGTGCGTCTATTATTCGATATTAAAAAATGTGAGTGTGACAAATTTTAACTCATATCGTAATAATTGAGATTTTAAGAATATAATCCATTCATTGTTTTATATAGCCTTAAAATACCATTGTTTTAAAACCATCTGAATTCACTTCAATACCATCGCAATTCAAAAGTTATGCTTTGCAAAACGTGCCAAATTTGATGGAATATCAATGAAATTTTTCCAGGTCTGCAAAATTTTACAAAATCTGGAAAAAGCGCCCAGATTAGCTCAGATGCTGAACGATAAATGTGCAGTGTGCATTTAGTCAATTAATCCTTTCTTTACAGTGGCACCTTCGAATTATGACATAAACTCGCAGGAATTTCCAAAAAAAAAATTATTTATGCATTCCAAAGGATGCGAAAAAAGTTCGCTCAAAATCACTCTCAAAGTTTCAATTTTTTAAATCAAATTTTCATAATTCTATAACGAAAGGGTGAAATTCACTTTTTAAAAATCAAACTTTTAATGGAAAAACCACACTTGCGAAGAAAAAAAAAAAAAAAAAAAAAAAAAAAAAATCAGCGGAGCTCACCATGTTTTATGATGAAAATTCACTACAATCACTTGAAATTTTAAACAGTAAATGTGATGGGAAGTTAAGAGAGACTGCGAGCTGAGCTGAGAAACGGGAGAGGCAGGCTAATTCTATTATTAGATGGGTGTTGATGCGAACTTCAGTATAACTATAGGCTCGAGTCGTGGTTTGTCGGCTGACGCGCCCTCCGTCCAAAGACAAATTTGGAAAGCGAGCGCACCCAATTCCTTCGGTATCAACTTTGACCCACATCAAATTTTATTATTCTCCTCCTCGACGTATCTAGACAACTATATTGTGACGTATAGTCACTCTAGGTATAGGTGAAATGTCAGGATTGAAGCCCGATGCCCGGTACGAACGCGGTATGAGCGGAAATGCCGAATTCCGGGTTTTCTTCTTTAGTTTTTGCTTTTTTTTTGGCAGAGGTTGAAGGGCGGGCGCGCCCGCTCTTTAAAGAATAAACATTTGCTTCTGGAAGAATTAGAAACAGAATAAGGTAAGCGTACTAAATAGATACGTGGCTACTCCTACGTTTGGAGATCTGTAGAGCCTAATGGTAAACAAATACCAAAAATTTTAAATTTTTTTAAATTTTTCGATACTTTGAACTTTGACATTCGATGTATCGAAAACGAAGAACGAGATCAACTTCCGGTTCACGCCAAATTTTTCGAAGTTTCGTCTTCTCAAACGAAGTATCACGCAAGATAGGGGCTGCTATTTGAAATTTTTGAGATAGCCCCCCTGGGGGAAACTATAGGGAGGGGGGTTTGACCAACAAAAAAAAAAAATCATTCGTGATTATGAAGGATTGTCTAAACCGTAACTCTTTATTCCAATAAGCAAAAAAAACCCGAGGGGGGGGGGGGGGGGGTATAAAAAAAAAAAAAAAAAAAAAAAAAAAAAAAAAAACACCCTACATGCTCCCAACGTTATTTTTAAGTGAGTTTACAGAGTAGACCCTCTCTTTTGCTGTAGCAAACGTTTGCAGCAGACCCATGGGGCAACATGGCTTTTTGTTCATTTAAACTCATGAAAAAAAAAAGGAATTTAAGTGCAATCGGAGTTCCATATCGACCTATTCTCAAAAATGTGTACCTCCTATTTGAATGGTCCGAATTCAACAAACTCGGAAACAAACGTGTTCTACGTTCTTGTTCTACCAAACAAACACTTTTCGGGCAAAAAGCGTCGGTTCCCAAAAACTGCCACAATAATAAATTATTGGCTCTCAAAATTTTTTCGACTTTAATAAAAATGCAGGCATCATCGATTTTCACAGAAACTATCACAAAATATCAAGATATTGACTGAAAATTGGCATTAAACGGTCAGATTGACTTTAGGCCTAATCGAGAGCCTCAATTATTGGGGTTCTTGCAAATTTTTGCTACAGGTGCGATTGACGAGTTGATTTTTGCATAAAAACCTGTAAAAATGAAGATGAGTGTACCTACCCTAAAAGATCACAAAATTCACTCTCAGAATCGGGCTTAAAGGCGGAGCGACGCAAGTAGAGCTCGTTTCAGAAGTGTCGGCGGACCTAGACCGATAATCTTTGGAATTTGTCAACATTATTTCTGATATTACTCGATGAAAATGAATAAAAATGAAACTGAGAGTTCACTTTTCAATGAGGAAAACTTTAAACACAATAGAATAAAGTCAGGGGCAAATTCGGTATAGATTTGAAGGAATAAAAGTTGAAAATCCGCCAAAGATTATAGTTTTGGTCCGCCTACACTTCTGAAATGAGCTCTATGTGGAAGATTCTTATCTAATTTGAGACACGTCTTTGTGTTTCCGTAGAGAAAGTGACAAATTATAGACAGGAATCTCCCATGATACCTGCGTAGCTCCGCTATTACGATTTTGCCGTATCAGCTGTTTTCGGAGTTTATTACTGAATTTTAGATCATTGGTGGGAACCAAGGTCCATATACATAAGGTCTGGCCGGTAGCGCCAATTCGGGAAATCCAATGTTTGGGAACCCATACCCCTATTTACTCTAACATTCTTCCCGAGTTCGCCGCCATCTTGGATCAATGGTTTTATATGGATAAGTGGTTCCCAAACTGTGGACCAACGAGGGGAGCCGAAAGCTACCGGCCAGACCTTATGTATATGGACCTTGGGTGGGAACTAGGATATTTTTCTGGGGAGAGGGGGGGGGCTGAGCAGGCAAAAACTCATGACTTTTTTTTTGTTTTTTTTTTTTTTGTTCGTTCGTTTGTTTGTTTGTTTGTTTTGTTTTTTGTTTTTTGTTTTTTTTTTTGCCTCTCATGCGCGCGTGTGATCCGGGATAACTGTGACCATCAAGATCCTTAATATTTGCCCCTTTTTCTCTTACAACCCAGGCAAATTTTTATGCAAAACACAGTTTTTGCTACGCCATGGCCCATGAGAGCCAAAATTTTGAGATGTGCCAAATCACGCGGCCAGATGGCCTAAACATTTTTTGTTACCAAAATTTTCAGGGGGGGGGGAGGGTTGGCAGGCCTCTGGGGTGGGGAAGCCCCCATATTTCCGCCAATGTTGTAGACTTTTTCAGAGTGATTTTCGTGATTTTTGCTGGTCTTTAACACCAGATTAGACGTGATTAGACTATTTATATACTTCTAGTATAAGTTTGCAAGAGCCCCACTGGTAGTTAGTTGTTAAGTCGGCAATAGGACGGTTTTGGGGGTTTGTACGTCGATTAGGCCTTTGATGACTCTCAACCAATTTAAAGTGACGGTAATGACTATTTTCATGCAGATCGATGTAAAATGTATCAACAATTTCGAATTTCGAATTTCGATTTTTTTTTTTTTTTTTTTTTTTTTTTTCTTTTCTTTCTTTCTTTTTTTTACGTTTGAACGTAATGTCGCTAAGTTTGTATTTTCATCCTAACTTGATGCGATGATCAATAAATACAATACAAATTTAGACACTGACATTTTTTGGAAGTTTCGAACAATCGATCGATCGAAACATTCAAATGATCGAACGCACAAGAAGGCACAGATACGTTGCTCACAAAGATTAGTCTTTATTATATACGTTTAAGTACAGTTGAGAGTTGTGAAACTAATCAAAGTCAGTTTAAACAATTACCATGGGAAAATAGGGTTTAAAAAGCTTTCAAAGTATCTGATCCATGTTAGAGATAATTTCAATTTTCAGCTCCCTTCTTGAGTTTGTACGTTTCCAAAATTGTATCACGACTCTGAAATAGATCTAGCAACGCTGCACGCCCTCGCCGGAAATGCTGGGTCGTTCGGTTTTCAGAAATGACTGTTTCCGCTTTCGTCACTCGTTTCCATGACGTCAAACGGTACTACATATAAAAACACACAAACTATCGATTTTTTTCAACAATCGAAATCAATTGAAGTGGACCAGTAAACGTTAATCAGTACTTGGCCTGTAATTGGTTGGAGATCAAGGTATATGGAAGAACAGGTATGGACAGGAGGCGGGGTTTAAGGGGCTTTCGAGTCTTCCCGCCAAATGATGACGACACGCTTGCTTTGGCGATGACGTAGCCGTCACCTACTGCAGTGGCGAGAGATGGGGATCACGGGAGAGTGAGTGAGATAGTTTGAAACGGTAGGCGAATTTATCGCGACCGTCTAGAACATCTGTGACGTAGCCGTCACCTACTGAGATAGGCTCCGCCTCCTGTCCATACCTGTTCTTCCATATACCTTGGTTGGAGATGTTGTGCCCACGCCTACTTCCATACAACTTGCGCGAAAGGTCAGTGCAAGATCCATTAATACAGGTCAGTCATTCCGGGGTACGAAAACGCGTCCGTTCTGCGCAGCCGGCGCTGATGGACGGGGTGAGGAAGGGGATGACGTATCGTTCGCTGCCCCAGCAGCGCGGGCGTTTGAATTCCTATGCTAAGCAATGGGCTGAACACTCACATTTCATAGTTTAAATTTTGATGTTTTCGTGAATAAAGTACAACTTTGAATGTTGGAATATCAATTTTAGAGAAAATAGACTTGCTCCTGGCCCTTCAAAGTGCTAGAATATTTTTTTTAGTATTTTTAACCAATTTTCAAAATCGAGTTCGTACTGGCCGGTTTGTCAGTGTTTGTTTACACTTACAGCCCGCGCATTCACCTGCCATACCATGATATGATACCAGATACTGAAAGTTGAAAGAAAAGTAAAAAAGTTGGAAAGGTGCTCGGTCGGTTTCAGTAATTCATAAAATTCTCTTTGTTATTCGCAGCCGGAATATGTTCCTCGCGATTCAGTGCTTTTAGATTTAGTTTAGTTTAGTTTATTTATCTGGAGTTTACTTATCTAGTCTATTTCCAAGTTGTCTTTAAGTGTTAGTCTTGGTGTTAGTTAAGTTAGTTTTAAAGTAACAATTAGTTTTGCTTTTCATGTGCCAGCTCTCTTTCTTCTCACTAGTCCTTATTTGTCCCCAATCATGGTTCACTGTGCCGTGTTTGGATGCTCGAACAACTCCAAAAAGAAGACGAAAGGTGTAAAATTTTACTCTTTGCCGTCCAATCCCGAGCTTCGCAGCAAGTGGATTGTTGCTTGTAGGCGGCAAGACAAATTTAACATCCAAACAGGTATCTATCAGTGTCCTTTGTAGTTCATAAGACTGCGCAAGTTAGAATCCTTATCACTGAGCATCTATCTATTCCGCACGTAAATTTTAAGCATCAATTAAGTGACAGTCAACAATTTTGTATTTTTGTATTTTTGTTATCATTGAGAAAGTAGGAGCCGGCGAAGTCCATTCTCTTCCGTTGACTTCAACAAATTGTAAATCTTCTAGCTGTGAAACTTGCTTTGTTCGCCTGTCTATCTTATTTATAGAGCGTCACGAATATACTCATTTCAAGGGTCATCGTCAAGTATGTTACGAGTAAATTAACATACCACTGCCCGGCAGAGCCCTCATTTTCAGCAGTTGATTAACATCTTTGCTCTTAAAACTTTGAACGATTTTAGTTTTCTCTCTCTGTCACCTAACCAGTTTCTCAAGTTGAGCTTGTTTAAGTTCTTCCATTACTATACTTAATAACTTATTTTTTGTCTCCTGTTGTATGTTGAACAGCTGTTGTTTGTTCAGCCCATTTTTCTGAGGCTCAGAAAAAGAAGAGTTTAATGAACTCACTGCTGGGTGTCTCGCCCAAGAACCAGCGTAATTTGGTGGAGGATGCTGTACCAGATATTAATTTGCCCCTCAAATCTGGAGAAGTTCCCTTGTCCAGCCGAGCTGCGAGGGAGACTGTAAAGGCAAGAAAAAGGTTGATTGATGAGGTCCTGAAGGATGATAGGTAGGTTTCATTTACAGGAGGTTTAATCGCAAAGTTTCCCTGGGAGGGAGGCCACCAAATTTTCATTCTCAAGAGTGAGATTCGGACTACAGAAAAATTATCCGACCCAGTCGAAAAAATCTCAATCATCGGCCGAGGAAGAACTTCTCTCACGCCTTGAAGGAAAAATGGAAACAAGCAAACCCACCTTGAAGAACCCTAGCCCTCAGCGTACGTACCATAGATCGAGTGGAGTGACTTTGAAGTCCTTGTATTTTCATCGTTTAGAGTTTTCTATAACTAAACAATGAAAATTCAGGTTTTTCTAAGTGAACCAAACTACGGATACAAAACTGGAGTACCGCAGAAGTAACTACTCGTACATTTAGGTAACGCGAATAAGAATTTTTGATGTGCCAAAATTTTTTTGAAAGTTTTTCTCATAAAAACATTTTTCTGTCTTCACGTCTTGACCATTCTATCCCAGATCCATTACCTAATCCATAATCTACCTATATCTGATAATCCGCCCGTAATGTTCGCTGCATGATTTTTTCATCTCCAAAACTTCATTGGTGCATGATTTGTCTTTGTCTCCGCTCTTATCTCTTGTTTCCTCTTGGGTGCTGAGTTAGAGCTAATCTAGCTGCTTGTTTAGATACCTAATAGCTTAATGGCTCATTGATTGTAAACAGTATTTAAATTAGTTGCACAATCAGCATTTTGGTACGTAAATGTGTGTGTGATGTGTATTTTATGGCTTTAATACATAATTGCAGCTTTCTCTCTTTGTTTTCTGCTCTTGACACTGACTTTATTTGTTCATTGCTGCTAGCAAAGGATTCAATTTTCAAAAACTAACCAGTTAAACTAATTTCTTTTGCTTTGCTCTCGGTTTTTCTTGTGTTTTTACAATATTGCTTTTCTTTGCTCACGGCAAGAGGTATTTGTGTTTTGATGTTATTGTTTTTGACTGTAGCTGTGAAATAGCATGCTTGTAGATGAGACTTGACGTATTTTAACAATTACTTTCCCACTCTTTTTAGTATGAATGATTGTGTAGCCGTTTCATCAGAAACTAGTTCTAGCACGTTAGTGGAGCGCCCATGTGACAACATTGCTTCAAGTCCAGCTAATGATAACACCACTCCAGCTCCTATGCTCACTGATGTGGCTTGGTAGGTTTTTCTCTAATTAAGCTCTCTCATTTTTGCAAAAAAAAAAAAAAAAAAAAAAAAAAAAAAAAACTTGACCACTTAGGTTCGAGCTGTCAGCACAATCCTCTTTTTACTACCCAATGTTTGCTCTTCCACACAAGTTAATTCCTACATAGAGAAGAGCCCACAAATTTTTCTGATAACATCTGCCATTTCAGGTATCCAGATGAAAAGCTCTACAGATGAAAGAAAATGTTGTTGAAAAATACTGTGAATCTATTTGCTTTCAGGGAGAATCCCCTCCCTCCCCCTTCCCTTTTCTGAGTTTTCCCGATTCGGATATGAGACAGAGGAATCGACCAATATTCAAATTTCATTGCGCACATTATTTTCAACTTTAGCCAGGAATGATGCGCCTCTTCGATTACTACATGAGTGTTCTAATGAAGACTTTTGCGCTTTTTTTAGTACGAATGATTGTGTAGCTGCTGCAATTGATCACTTTACTCCTGTAATTGTCTCAAGCCCTGGTGTAACTAACTCACCTATCACTCCTGAAATCACTGACACTCCAGTAATTGTTTCAAGTCCTGCTATAAATAACTCACTCATCACTCCTGAAATCACTGACTCGGATCGGTAGGTTTTTTTACTCTGTAAAACTCCTATTTTGTGCAGAAGAAAGCTGTTTGGTTCTCATTTTGAATATGAAGATTTGAGCTGTCGGCAAAATCTTCATTTCAGTAACAGATACTTGCTCTTTCGCTCATCTTTAAGCTTTGACGATAGTATGTGCCTACCAGTGGTGGTTTGTACCCGCTTTTTCTTGTTATTATCGTAAAAGCCCGGAACTTTTCCGCTTTCAGGTTAAAATCCTGATCACATAAGAAGCTCTTTACATTTTTTGCGACAGGTTTTCACTGTGTCAGTGGTCACCGCAAAGAAAATCACCCATTTCTTTTTTTGCATTTTGGTACCAGTAAAATGTCCAAAATTTTGTAGGACACTAAGCAATTACATTCTTTCAGCTGACATTTTTTTAGAAATGGGTTTTCCTTCTGATCCTTTAAATCAAACTCTCAATTTTTTTGCGACATTTAAGGAATTCTTATGATTAAGGTATTAGTCCTTCAGCGTTTGGCGTTTCTTTCCTTCTTTGGAACGAGACAAAACAAACAAATCTGTCTCACTTTCTAACACAAATTCACTCTAATTTCTTTGCAATTTTCGCTGTTTTTTTACGCATGTCTGTTCTCAACTTACCGGTACTTTTCTTTCAAACCTGTGCAATCTCTTATTTCTTCAAACGCTAATGCTGATTCTTTCATCTCCTTACAGTATGAGTGAGACTAGTCTTAATCTTCCACCATCAGAAACATTACTTTCTTCAGTCCCAGAGCAAACTTCTTCTTCTACTCCTATCTTGACATTTCAACAGCTGCAAGGCATAATTCGACGTAGTTCTGATCTGACTGGCGAAAACCAGCGCCTCAGAGCAGAGTTAAAAGTTGTAAAGAAGGAATTGAAAAATTCAACAGAGAAGGATAACTGCCGCCTCATTTTATCCAGATACTGGTCCCCAGGCGTAGTTAAGAAAATGATGGCCCAAGACCCAAAGAAGCGCATCAGATGGTCAGCAGATGACATCGCAGAGGCAATATCATTCCGTGCTGTGTCTGCAAGAGGCTACAGATACGCCCGAAATACAATTGGTTTGCCGTTGCCTAGTTTAAGCTGCCTAAAAGCATGGGCAAGAAAACTCAATCTATCTCCTGGTATTCTTGAGGCTGTCCTGAAAATGATGGAATACAGAGTGAAATCTATGCCCGACATCCAACGAGTAGCAACATTGGCATTCGACGAAATGCATGTGAGCAGTGATTTCTGTTTTGACAAGCACAAGGAGCAAGTCATCGGACCACACTCGAAAGTACAAACTGTTATTGTAAGAGGGCTTTTTTCAAAATGGAAACAAGTAATTTTTTATGACTTTGACACCAAAATGTCTAAAGCTTTGCTTGTTAAAATTATCAGCAAGCTTAAGAAGATCGGTATCACAATCGTTGCTACAGTGTGTGATCTTGGATCAGACAATCAAGGTCTAATGTCTGATTTAAACATTACGGAGGAGCTTCCATACTTTCATCCATTTGCGGACAAAGAAGATAAGGTTTTTGTTTTTTGTGACGCACCTCATCTTTTAAAGTGTTTACGTAACCACTTCATCGATCATGGTTACGTCAAAGAAAAACAGACAATCTCCAAGAGATGCCTTGTGAAAATTGTTAGTTTAGAAAGTAGCGCTCCAGAGAAATTTAGAGATTTGAAAGTTTCCTATAAGTTGGACCAAACATTATTTGTTAAGAACTTAAAGCGACAGAATGTCGGACTGGCGGCAAAGTTGATTTCAAATACAAATGCTGCAGCTGTGAGGTTTTTATCAAAGGAGGGTCTCATAGATGATGAGAGTAGTGAGGCGGTGGCTGAATTTTTACAGCTCTTCAATGATTGGTTTGACCTCTTCAACGGGACAGATCAGTTCACATCTTACAACGGGTCCAGCGAACAGATCGCCTTCTTGAAGTCAGTTTCTGACTATGTACGTGAAATGCGCCAAATATCGGCTGCAGTTGATCACAAAGTTTCTAGGCTTTTACCGTTTCAGAAAGGAATATTGATTACCAATGCTGCAGTTCAAGGTCTTTTGCCGTATGTTCAGTCATTGTTCCCGCAGAGTAAACTGTCATACGTTGTCACTCGTCGCTTAAATCAGGATATTGTTGAAAATTTTTTTTCCACAATCAGAGGAATGGGAGGATATAATGATCACCCATCTCCCTTGGATTTCGTCAGTCGCCTTCGATGGTTTATTTTAGGTAAAAATGCCTCTGACGCTATTTCAACAGTGTCCCTCAACACAAAAATAGACAGAACGAACAATACTACCCTGACTGCGTTGCCTCTAGACAAAATAACAACAAATGAAAATGAAGTTAAGATCCCAAGTAACGACAAGATTTTACTGAACCCGGAGTTGTTTGAAGATATCGTGGATTGCAAGCCCTTGACAAAACATCTTCTCAATCCTATTTTTGTGGCGGGAAGACCCAAGACCCAAGAAGAAAATGAGATAGAGGACAAGGAGCTTCGAGGGATGGATTACGAATTTGAAGATCTAGAGGGTGACCTCGAACTGGAGGAGATTTCTGAACCAGATCAATCAACATATACTTATAATGAATCACGGGACTTCCTTGCAGGATACGTGGCATTTAGATTTAAGGACACCCACCAACATCTGGGCACAGAAACGTTCCAACTCGCGGAAGAAGTGGAAACGTGGGTGACTTGCCAGTCAAAAGGACGACTTCGAGAGGCCTCCAAAGATTTTAAGGAAGCAATTAAGGTAGTGGACAAAGTATTTCTAGATTTCCATGGGCCATCAGAGTTGAAAAAAGAAGAAAAGATTTTCCAAAAGGTCTTAGCAAAAGCAAAAGCCTGCTTACAGAACACCAACCTCTCCTTTGACGACAAAGTACTTCTGTGTTACATCCGGACGAGGACTTTCATTCGCTTGAGAGAGTGGAACAGGCGTCTCAAATCCAAAAGCACACCACCAACTAAGATCACCGACAAAGCCTCATCCTCCAACTCTGGCGAACCTGTGAAAGTAGTTTGCAAATCTATCCCCGCTCAAGCCTCCAACGCTGAGACAAGAAGTTTGAAGAAAAAAGCTGGCAAATATAGAAAATCCTCAATTCCTAGGCAACCATGAACAGTTCTTGTTAAATGACATTAGTTTTGAAATTATTAAAAATAATATTAAAAAAAAATTATTAAAATTATTGTAAATATAATTGTAATTATTATTAGTAAAAATTATTTCCTACCTACCATTTTGAAGGAGCATGTTTATGAACGATCGAGTTAAGATTTCGCTATCGAGAGTACATGCACCAGTCTTGCACACCTCTTCTTCTTTCGTCTCTCGGCACGATAACTAGCTCTCGGCTCGATGGTTCAGAATCACCCCCCCAAATTTTGAACAGTGTGTCATGTTCGTTTGTATTATTTTTGTTGTCTGCTTTCTCCTGTTTTTAATTTGTTCTGAAATGCTTAGAAAGAAACAAGCTCTTACGATAATGCCTGGATCTTTTCAATTTGAATTTTTAAACTCCCTTTGTTGACAATCCTTCTTCAACCGTATCCTGAGGTAAGAGTTTGATTTGTCCCCTATTTGGCATTGGTCTACATGGGTGTGGTTTCCTATCAAGAACTTACTTACTCTCCTTTGACGACAAAGTACTTCTGTGTTACATCCGGACGAGGACTTTCATTCGCTTGAGAGAGTGGAACAGGCGTCTCAAATCCAAAAGCACACCACCAACTAAGATCACCGACAAAGCCTCATCCTCCAACTCTGGCGAACCTGTGAAGGTAGTTTGCAAATCTATCCCCGCTCAAGCCTCCAACGCTGAGACAAGAAGTTTGAAGAAAAAAGCTGGCAAATATAGAAAATCCTCAATTCCTAGGCAACCATGAACAGTTCTTGTTAAATGACATTAGTTTTGAAATTATTAAAAATAATATTAAAAAAAATTTATTAAAATTATTGTAATTATAATTGTAATTATTATTAGTAAAAATTATTTCCTACCTACCATTTTGAAGGAGCATGTTTATGAACGATCGAGTTAAGATTTCGCTATCGAGAGTACATGCACCAGTCTTGCACACCTCTTCTTCTTTCGTCTCTCGGCACGATAACTAGCTCTCGGCTCGATGGTTCAGAATCACCCCCCCAAATTTTGAACAGTGTGTCATGTTCGTTTGTATTATTTTTGTTGTCTGCTTTCTCCTGTTTTTAATTTGTTATGAAATGCTTAGAAAGAAACAAGCTCTTACGATAATGCCTGGATCTTTTCAATTTGAATTTTTAAACTCCCTTTGTTGACTATCCTTCTTCAACCGTATCCTGAGGTAAGAGTTTGATTTGTCCCCTATTTGGCATTGGTCTACATGGGTGTGGTTTCCTATCAAGAACTTACTTACTACTTTGTCTTCCTGAAGCTTGGTTCAGCCTCAGTAAAATAAATGTGTCGCTGAACAGCGGTGATACTTGATACTTTGTGATGATACTTTGCAAGGAGAAAAATGGTCATCAAAAAGCTTTCTAACGTTGCACTGGTTGATGAGCTATCTCAGGTCACCAAGAGGCGTCACGCAGTTTAAACGTTGGAAATACTTAAAGATGGTCATGAGATTCAACCAATAATTGTTTGTAACGTAGCAAAAGAGCACACTGAAACACTAACACTGAAATAATTGAGGAATGATGGCCGAATTGCCCACTCCACGATCGATTTAAAATAACTGTGACAAACTGATAATGGATCAACAAGGAGAGAAAACCTTTCTAACGATGATTTGAAAGTAAGCTGTATGGCCAATTGGCCACGGTACACTTGCTTGGTTTGGCATTATAACGACTAGTTCTTTCAAATGCATCAGAATTGCATTTAGATGCTTAGGTATCACTTACTTTAATCACGTTTCGAAAAGTCAAGCAACTTCAAGCCGATTCACTTCTCTTTTTTTATTGGAACCTGTCCTCTGATCATTATAAATATCACTTAATTTATTCACGTTTCTAATAATTCTAGCAACTTCAAGCCGATTCACGAGCTTTGTCAATGCTTTGTTTACAACATTACACGTAAATAAAATAACCTACAAATGCACCGAAGAAGCAGAATGGCCACCGTGTGCTGCTTATCCAGCTCGATTTTCAAAAATCGCTAAAAAATACTAAAAAAAATATTCGAGCACTTTGAAGGGCCAGGAGCAAGTCTATTTTCTCTAAAATTGATATTCCAACATTAAAAGTTTTACTTTATGCACGAAAAAATCAAAATTTAAACTATGAAATGTAAGTGGTCAGCCCATTGCTTAGCATTGGAATTCAAACGCCCGCGCTGCTGGGGCAGCGAACGATACGTCATCCCCTTCCTCACCCCGTCCATCAGTCTGACAAGGCTGAGCGGGGTGGAGATGCGCAATGACTGACCTGTATGTATGGATCTTGGGTCAGTGGTCGCTCACCTGTTGATTATACTCTAACCTAACTGATGATAATAATAAAAGGAAGGCAATAAAAAGCAGCTTGCTGTGGTAATTTCGGCTGGTCATTAGTGGTTCTTCCCCTACTCCCTCCCCGATAAATCTCTTGTTTATTTATTACGTGGTATGATGATGACAGATAAGATGTGACGGTAATTTTTGACACTGCTGTATATCTACTGATAAAATCATGAAATTTTAAGTAAATTTCCTTTGACCCCATAAGCTCCCGCGTCTTATCGTTGTCGAGATATTTTAACAATACAATTTTTCGTATAAATTTTCTCGCGGTATTTAAGTAACCAATCTATGATTGTGCATTAGAACATGCTCTTCGTCGACTTCAAGGGGTCTGCGGTAGCGCCGTAGCTGTAACCACTCATTATAATAATCATCGTGTGGTTGCTGCTTGACTTGCATCTTTTTGTTTACCTCTCCGAGCGAAATGATTATTACCATGATCATGATTATTACCTGCATCATGCGTCTCATCCCAGTGTCATAGTTTCACCGACGTGAACTTATCATGCGTTTACTTCCTCCCAAGTTAGGCCCCGCAAGTGTTTCTTTAACAAAAGTTTTATTGTTTCCTTCTAAATTTTTCCAGTATCATCTAAGGAATTTGTCAGTTTCTTACTGCAGGTAAATTATTTTTTTCGGTTCAGCTGAGTAGTATGGAATGACTGGTAGTTTTGCCCACCTGAAACTACCAGTACTTTCACTTTTAAAGTTTTGTATTGTAGCTTTTCGTATTAGAACCAGAGACAGTGCACTAACCGAGAGGCACGTGAAAATATTTATTTGGTACTGCGCATCAAGTAAGCATCCAAAATGACATAATGTGTCCACGACATTCACCATCCATCAGTGTTAATTTTACTAATTTATAGTGTTTTAGAATAATTTTGCGCCTTCAATTTCACTTCATTATGGTTATTTGAAGTATTTTGAGGCAGACACAAATAGAGACCGTGCACTCCCTATTCTTCCCGCGGTTGCGCTCGGTGTCCACTTTTCGTGATCTACTTTTGTCGGGACTCATCGGCCTCAACAATCAACCTTCGCATAGTGTTGGATGGTGAAGCTCAACGAAAGGCTGTGATTGGTCCACGGTCCCGGAAACGGAAACAGGTTTTGCTTCGCGAATGCAAACTACGCGCTCATCAGTCAACATTATGCGAAGGTTGGCTGTTGTTCCGTTGAGTTCCGACCGAAATTGAACCACGAAAAGTGGACACCGAGCGCAGGAATAGTGCAAGGTCTCTATTTGTCTCTGATTTTGAGGCGCTGATTTCAGTGAAAAATGCCATCAGTTTTCCTTAAATTGGCCTAGATTTTATGGAAATTCAAAATTCCGGAAAAAGTATGAGTTTTGAGTAAAAACTAAGGCCAAACTTGAAATTAGCTTGTCAAATATCACGGAGATTCTGCGATAGGGGTGAGAAAGAGGTATCTTATGATGAGAAAACCTGGTTTTACATTCATGACAGCCAGACACACTATGTCGTTAAGGCTTAAAAATCCTGCGGGTCAATCATCGCAGAAACAGAGGCTAAGTCTATTATTGAACAATGGACTTGGCCTTTATTTCAGATGACTGAGCTGTAACTAACCCCTCCATGATTCCGTCGGGTATTGAGATAGTAGTGCCCCGTCTCTTACTTACACATTGTCTGTGATTAGAAACATACTTCTCTGTCTGAGTGTTTCACTTCAACTCATAAATTTATGGTTAGACCGTAAAGCTGCACAAAAAGCTTTGGGGGGAAAAAAAGAATAGTCCTAAATAAATTGACTGCCATCATTGTAAGAAGTTGCCTCGTCACAAAAGGCTAATTTTTTTAATCGGAACACGATGAAACATTCTTGTTTCTTATTACTGCGATTAACCATCGTCGTTGGAGTGTTTCATCGAAACGAAACAGAACAATCTAACCACTCTGACAATCATCTCTGACCGATCATGGTTAAGTACTTGTGCCACTATTGCTAAGACGATTCCACAAACCGATCAAGTCTGCTGGAATCTTGAGTTCTACTTGTTGACTCGTAGAAAGCACAAGTTTCATTTTGGCAAACAAATTAAAAAAGCCTCTCCTCACTAGATGAACCAGAAAATAAGTAAATAGCGCAAATCAATAAGGTAAACTAAGACGATAGGTACGCGATAAGAATTTGGAGAAACTCTGTTTTTTTTAGTCAGAAAGTCACGAAAATCTCACTTAATTATTACTATTGTAATGTATGGATATGACTGTACCCATGTAAAGTGTTATGTTTTGAAATGTTGCTTCTGCTATTCGTGAAGGACTCTTTTTCATTACTTACTGTCTTATCTTGCCTTGTTCGCTAATCCTTATGTTTGTTTATCCTTTTTTCAGTCAGCTTTCAAACTGTAATAAAATGCTCGCTGTTGACCACACTGTCGAAGAGTTCCCTCCAGGACCTCTAGATGTTTATAGGAAAAAAGCATCTTTCGATTGGAGAAAATTAAAATTATTACTGGAAGATGAAAAGTTATGGAGGTACAAGGTTAGTGTTCTTAACTTGAACTCTGAAGTACGGTATCTTTTTTTGTTTCGTTATTTATTAAATGGTTGGTATTTTGCAATACTTCAACAAATACAATCAACATCAAGGACCTTTTAATTCATTGCTAAATTAAAAGGAAGCTCATTATTCTCATCTAGGCTAGTATTTATTAATTATGCTGCCTTTTAACTTTGTAGATGATTTAGAGCTTGCAAAGTTGCGGTGAAGGTTTTTCTGGAGGCACATGGGTTATCGAATCTTTTGTAAAATTCTTCTGTAATAATAATGAGATCATTGAAAAGGGCTACAATATTTTCTCGAGAGAGAAAGTGTATGTAACATTCAAAGTGGTCCACTGGCGCAAGTTTACACTAACAAACATATAACTGCCATCTTAGCGACAAATTGAGCTATGTAAAAGGCACGAAGGCAACAGGCAAGATGCTGGTTGTTTTGTTTTGAATTTTAGGGTTCAATTTAGAGGTTCAAAGAAAAACCAAATCGTAACAAATCGTGGCAAATCGTAACTACCGTGAAAAATTGCCTCCTAAACGCTTCATTTGTTGATTCCACACTCAATACTCCTCATTCCCTATACACAGTCGGGGAAATTGGGAGGACTCAAGAACTCTCAAGTCAATGCTGACTCAAAGAGATTTTTTCTTGGAGTCCTTGATTTGCACTCTTAGATTTTTTTAGTAGTCTCATAAATTTTTTTGTAGAATTTTACAACAGATGCAATAATCCATTTGGCCTCAGAAAACATTGCAAGAGCTCTATTAAGCTACCACTTGCAGCTCTTGTAGACCCTAAAATGTGTTTACCAATTAGAGGTTGAAATGCTGACCTGAAAATAATCGGACCTAGATCTTGTCGAATATAGAGACTCCTTTGAGCAGTGTCATACTTTGGCGTTTGATGAATGTTCCTTTCTTGTCCTGTAATTTTACCTTTCTTTATTTCCTCATAGATGAAGCTGTGGCAGTCCCTAGAAAAAGATCCTTTATTTCGTCACGTTGACGATCTATCATTAGACGCTCAAAGAGAACTAGCAACCAAAAGAATGTTCAGACTCAGAGCCATGAATTTTGCACCCCTTGAAGAAATTGTGGATGATGTCAGATTGGTACATGTTTATTTTTTTTAATTTGCTGTAAAGATGTCAGCATAACGAATGTATGCTTTGGCAGGTGTACTTTATTACTACTACTACCATTACTACTATTATTTATTCATGTAGTTTTATGCAAGGATAATGGAAACCTGTGCCTCAGGCTGACCGGATCTATTTGCTTGAACATGCAAAAAAAAATCAGCAAAATTTAGACTATCACAAATTTTAAACAAAAAATACTGTGAATGTCTCGTAAGCATCAGATTTCTCATACCCTCTAGATGTTTATCCTGAAGCTCAAATTATTTTTCCTCTTATCTTTTCGCCCTCAAGTGAGTTTTTCCATTCCAAACCCTTTCAAAAAACGTTTTGCGCATCTCAAGAAAATTGTAACTTCTCGCTTTGCTGTGGATATAACTAGCATAGATAAGCAAAATCTGAAATATGCTTCAGAATTTTCCCATCTATCTTAAATATCTAATTCTAAATAATTCAAAATTGGATAGTCTAACTGTCATATTTCTTTAAAAAATGTATTAACACAGAGGTTGAAAAACAGACAGTAAAAAAAGCAATTTCCAGTATTTCGTTACTCGGTTCAATTTTTTAACTGGCACTACACTATAGTTTTGGGCAAACAGTGTTTTTCTTTATTGGACTGAATTCCTAGCATTACAATTGCGTGAAACTTGCATGGAAAGCCTCAAATGTCACTCAAAAACTCTATAAATTTGTTTAACAAAATTCAAAGATGGTGGTTGAATTAGCAGGTCACAATAGGGGAATCCCATCTAATTGCAGCTTTCTTCGTAATGAATCACTTTTCTTAGCATAGGAAGTTGTGATTAGAAGGGACTCTCCCATTGTGACCGTCTCAGTAGTGCCATCTTTGAATTTTGTTCAATGCAATTATTGAGTTTGTGAGTGGATTTTGAGCCTATTCGATGCTTTTAATGTGATTTAACAGAGGGATTGACCCTCCATAACATCGTAGCAAAATTTTGCAACAGACCCATTTATCTCAAAATATTCTCATTGGATTTATTTTTTTCAGCCTTATACCTTGACCATGGGAATTTTTTTTTATGATCCATCGTTGGCAGTCAAATATTCTCTTGCATTTGGAATGTTCGGAAATGTCATACTCGGTCTTGGAACGGAGAGACATTTCCATTACTATGAAGATGCCCAGGAAGGAAAGGTAATATTTTTTCTTTTTTTATGGTTCTGTTCAGTTTGCCTTTTAACATAATTTCTTACTCAAGCTTTAAATTTGGTAACAGACAACTCTACTCTGTTCGGCGACTATTCAAAACTTTTTGTACTTTCACACATTTTTCAATGAGACCAAGCATGCAATCGTTTTATTTATTCTTCTTTCATACCCCAGATTTCACAGTTTGCAATGGTGGGAAAGAGGCCAAAACTTCAAAAGAAAGAAGTAATGTCAGTTTAAGTGTTACAAGACTAAAGCACTGGAACCAAAGATTGGTTGAATCGTAACTGAGCCAGCCTCTAATTTGCAGCGATTCATCTTACGCATTACTAAAACTTACAACAGTGAAACATTGAATGACCAAAATAACGTATTTTGTTTGCAACTTCAGACTTTTTTTATATACTTTTCTAATTAATTGTTCCGTCACAAAAATAACGTTGTTCCAGATTATTGGCTCGTTTGCATTGACAGAAATTGCTCATGGCTCCAACTCAAAGGGAATGCGAACCAGTGCAAAGTATGATCCCTCTAAACAAAAATTTATTTTACATACACCCGATTTTGAAGCTGCTAAATGTTGGGTTGGCAATCTAGGTCTGTATTTTTCTAGTCTTCAAGTATATCACTGTCTTATAATTACAGTTTTCTGAAAATGGAGTGTTGTTGACCCCTCATTGGTCAAAATGTAAATGTTATGCTCCCATGACCATTTTAAGTGCTATCCCATTTCGCAAGCACCTATTGTTTTTGTAGCGGTATGAAACGCTCTGTAGTCTGTTCGTTCTAACTTGAGACCTGGATATTCAGGTAGATTTGCCTTCTGTGGCAACGTAGGAGTGCTAACCCTCGTCAGTCAGCCGAGGTGACAGGGCTGCTGCCCGACTCTTGGGCTATGACAACCTATTGAAGTGTTGCCATTCTCTATTTTCCAAAATTCATTTATCGCCCGCTCAGGACTCAAGTTAGAACGAACAGACTATAGTTGCGTCCTCAAAAAAATATATTAAATATCATCACATTTTCACAAAACTTAGCAGAAACATTTGTCACTCCAATGAAATAAATTAAAAATTTGAAGGCATTTGACTAAGAAATTTCAAATTCTAATGGTCATGTTGTTATCTTTTGTCGTGAAAGTTTTGCAAAGCTAAGATTTGTTATGCTATTTTGAGAGGTCAGATCTGCGGATAGTGGGCAGTAATGCTTTTTCAGCCTTATGAAAAGCCATTTTTTCTACTTCAAATTATTGGCCTTTATTACAAGTGCATCATACCCACTGAATATGAATGGTCATACATCAGAGAAAATCACTTAGGTGCCTTGATGCATAAGAGAAAGGAAAAGGGGACGTAATTGTTTAGTTCCAGAGGGAAGTCGAAGAGAGAACATCACACTCACTTTCGACTAATGATGCTGATCAGGATATTTCCAGTTTGATTTTAAGTTATTTCGCTTTGCCTGTTCTAAACCAGGGGGGCCAGGATTGGACCTCCTATGAGGGTCAGAATGTTAATCAACGGTTTTAAAAGTTTCGCCTTGATAGGTGGCTGCAAAATTTTCCAAGCTCTTTTCTTAAACATTGCTTTTTTTTTCATTGCAGGAAAAACTGCTACTCATGCTATAGTCTATGCAAAATTAATTACTCCTGATGGCAAAGACCATGGCCTTCATGCTTTTGTTACTAAAATTAGAGACCCTGTAACTTTGCTTCCATACAAAGGTGTAACTGTTGGCGATATGGGTCATAAAGGAGGCCTGAATGGTATCGATAATGGGTAGGTACCTAATCATCATCCTGCGTTTCCTTTTTCTTTGTGATTTTTTTAATTTTTCAATGTTTCTACTATTGAGCCACCTGGGGTGTTTCAGACTACTTGTGCTTTTTGTTTTATTCAGCAAAATTTTCTTCTTTCTCTTCTTTACTTGCTTAGTTTCCTAAGTGGTAAATTGGAAGGAATTATTGAAACTAAAAGACTGCTACTTTGAGCATAGCATACTACAATCAGAACGGACTCTTATTCTTTTTGAAACATTTTTTACTCAGAGTATCTTTGGGTCCGCCTTGTTGGCAAGTGAGCATCTCCGATTATGCGCACTTTTTTTTCCAACCTTACACAAGTGAATCTCCAAAACCGAGCAGTATTTAAAAACCGGCTAGGTTGTGGTAGGCTGTGCATCACCGTTTATTAGAAATGTAATCTCGAAAAGATGGTCTACCATCTCCAAAAGTGAGCAGGCACGTTTGTCAGTTTTTGTTGTTTAATTTCAAATAGTTTTTCCTATGATTCTCTCTGTCCTTTCTCTTTCTTTTTCCTTGTTTTTTTTTTAAGTCTCAAAAATAGCATTAAGGATTTCACAGTCAATAAAGTAATGGCTGAGCTAAAATATTCAAAGCAATCTTGATAAAGTCTAATTTTAGTAGTTTCGTCTTACTGTGTCTCTTTTTGTCAACAGATTCGTCATGTTTGATCACTATCCAGTTGATAGAGAGGACTTGCTCAATAAAATCTGTGATGTCACCCCAGATGGTCAATACGTTACTCCTATCAAGGATCCAAACAAACGGATGGGTACGTCTTTAGATATTCTCTATCTGCACCATTAACTGTTGTATTGAAAAGGGGGAACTATAAGTTCCAGGAATCTGATTGGTTTTGATGCTTTTTTTAAACGTGAAACTGATGACTGACTGGTCAATTTTGAATTTCCCACCTCTCACTAAAACAGTCTGACGGTCAGTTACACTTTAAACAGAAAGCTTTTTCATTGCAATGGCGTGAAAGACTTTCTTGCAAAAAACGTGTTGTTACCTTTACTCAAGTCCTGCATTTTGTATTAGCGAGGAGAGTCGTCAAAAAAGTTGTGACAATGACATCATCTACTGTACCTTGTATCCAGTGGCGTACGCAGAGGAGGGCCAAGGCCGCCAAGGGGGCTGAAGCCCCCCCACCCAGACTTCCGATTTTTAGGAGTGAAGGAGAAGGGGGGAATAATTTTCTGTCAAACGCTCATCAGTGCAAGCCCCTCCCAAAAAAAATCCTGCGTATGCCACTGCTTGTATGACCGCGAGTCGCCGTAAACATCGCGCGCTATGTTGATATGAATTCGCAAGAAGTCACAAGTCATGATAAAAAAGCATCCATAATGCAAACTAATTTATTGTGATTTTATGAGCCACACACCATTAAAATCGGTGCCGTAGGAAAATCACAATTTCTTTAATCGAATTCTTACCTCTCAGATAAGCAGAGAGCAGCTATTGTTCCGCAGCTCTATGTTTACATTCTGCATTCAAATTGGTTTTGGTAATTTTGACTTCCCTACTTAGCCAATTTCGATGATTTTTGGCTCATGAAATGAGGCTGAGGCAGTTAACAATTATTTAATTTTTAACAAATTTCTGAATCTGCAAAAATCTGCTTTGATCTTGATCTTGATTGAGTCTTTCTTTAAAGATTGTAGCACTGATTCAGTTCCCTTTCGTGTTGACCTGTATTGTTTGTTATCTCAATATGATTTGCTCCTTTTCACAGGTGCATCTTTTGCAGCATTGTCTGCTGGCCGAGTGACGATTGTTAGTATTTGTCTAACCTATTTAACGAAAGCTCTGCCAATTGCTATACGATACGCTGCAACGCGGAAACAGTTTGGACCTGAAAATAAAGAGGAGCTACCAATTCTCGAGTATCCTCTCCATGTTAGTATTCAGCAATCTCATTCAATACAGTCTATTTTATTTATTTGTCTCATATCCATTCTAGGGGAAGCAGTAATATTTTGTTTCATTTGACAAAAATTTTGATTTTTCAGTTGACGATTCAATGCTCAAATTTTTGTATTCTCAATTTTGTCAGTTGGGTTTTCTAGTGGGAATTTTCAAAATTTGCAGCCTTTGCAGTTGAAACCTTTCTACTCTGCTGAAAATTTGTTTTAATTTTTTGGAATGTGTCTTGTTATATCCCAAAGGTTGATAGTGACCAAAACAGGCCTGCAGAATCTTCCACGACCTCTGTATTCTTCTGCAATTTCAAAATTTTTGTGCCACACTAATTCTGTTTTGCCACACTTTTCGCAAAAAAGTTAGCTCTACACGCTATTTGAAATCTTAACTCAAAATCAGCACTCTCAATATTTTAACTCAAAATCAAAATCAGTTGAAAAAATTTCAACTTCAAATCAACGTGAATTGACTAATTGACCTGGAGAATCATGCTTTTGCGCAAAAACAAAAATACATAATTAATTGCCACAATTTGTCACAAAATTTCCCCCTTTGCCACACTGATCTCGCGATCCTCGGGATCGCCAGATCAGAAATATTGTGGAGGCCTGTAGGTGTATATCATTTATTATTTTTATTCTTATTATTTTTTTCTAGCAATGGAGATTGATTCCGTACTTAGCAGCTGCTATTGTTCTGAAGAACTTTGGAGACTATTTTGCTAAGATTATTGCGGATGCATCTTTTGCTTCAATAATGAAATTGGATCAAGATGAGGCCAGCAAAGAACGAGCGGTAAGGAAAAAGAAATCACCTCAAAAGTTAAATTACTACAGCAAGCCACAGAAAAAGTCAGTAAAATGGTTTTTAAATGAGCTCTGACTATCTGCATTAATATGGACAGAGCCTCAAGTGTGTACTAAGGTATCCAAATATTGGATGCTGCACCACCAAAATCAGAGTAATGGGATAAAATCTGTGTTTATGGCAAAAAAAGTGCTAAATGAACATCTCGTTAGTTAAAGAAATGTGCAAAAACCAGAAAGATGCTAAATGTACATCCTAGGTAGTAGAAATAACAGTCCGGACGGTTATTTTTATGTCCTAGGATGTAAATTTAGCATCTGTTTGGTTGTTGCACATTTTTTTAACAAACGGGATGTTAATTTAGCAAATTTTTTTTGGTGATATTTATACATTCATTCACTTGAAGCAATTTACTGTGGAACTGCATACATATGGGCCATATCAAATAGACTCTATAAATAATGGGACTCTCCCATGCCCACCTATCAAAAAGTGTTGTCACGAATCCAGTTTTCTAGAAGCATCCAGATAACTGGATGGCTGGAAGACTTGAGTCTGGCTAACCAAAGTTCTACCTTATAATACTCTCAAATAAATGGATAATCAATCAATCGATCAATCTTTGTTAAAGGCTCTTCTTGGAATTGAAACTCACACTTTGTCAAGCACTGCCAAACCATTAGCTGCCTGGATTACAAATCAAGCGATTCAAGAGTGTCGTGAAGCTTGCGGAGGACATGGATATCTCAAGAGTACGATTCTTTCAATTCTTCTAGTCATACCGTATGATTCCTCTAATGATTGTCTTAAAATTGTCTTTTTAATAGTTTTGATTCACCCTTCCAAGTTGCATTCATTTAAAAATGATGCACCCAAATCTTGTGCGAAGGCTAGAGAAAAGAAAGATTCTCAAATGTTAGTTTGTGCTGATTTAATGAGATTTTACCAGAACGCCTTGTCATCAGCAGCAGAAATTTGTCAAACAGCTGGCTGCATGAAGGTCGTCTTAAAGTGTGTTCATATAATTTGTTCATGAACTTTTCAAATGTTGTAAGAAATAAATCAGCAGGACAATAATTTTTGATAAACTTTCAAAAATTTAATTTTTTTTTTTTTTTTCGGCAGGTTGACATAAAAACCTCTTGTTTAATTGTTTTCATTGAATAGACGAATCCAATCAAAAAAGATTTTTGAATTATCTTCAACGGTCCTTGAATAAAGTGTGCCGGAACATGACCATGTTTTACATAGGAAGGATGAAGAAGGGACACACAACTTCCCTCAAAGAAAGTGCTTTTTCTCTTTTTTCACAACATTTTACCTTTATTGTTTGTTTGTTTGTTTTGCAGTCTCCGGACTCTGTGATCTACGTGAAGATACTGATCCAAACACAACGTATGAAGGAGATAACAATGTTCTAGTCCAACAATCAAGTAATTGGTTGCTGCAGTTATGGGCAAAGAGGAAACATCCAAATGTATTTGATTTCCCTCTAGGATCAGTGACCTTTTTAGCAGAAGCAGATAGAATTCTTGAGTCTAAATTCACTGCAAGCACTATTGATGAGGCTATATCTCCAGAAGGTATCATAAAATCTCTCTGTTATAGTCTTGTTCACCATAGCTAGAGCTCGTTTCAGAAGTGTACGCGCACCTAGACCATAATCTTTGGCGACTTTACAATTTTCATTCCTTCAAATCTAAGCAAAACTTGTCTTCGACTTTGAACGTTTAATTTTCAAGTGTTCCTAAATAAAAAGTCAACGCTCAAGTTCATTTTAATTTTGAAACAAGAGAAATAATATTGAAAAATTCCAAAGATTATCGGTCTGGGTGCGCCTACTCTTCTGAAAGCACCTCTAAATTGTACGGAGCAAATGGTCTTATTACCATTGATATTAACAAAGGAGGAAGGAAATCATACAAGCAGACATTCTCCACAGGCCTGGATTTAAGGAAGGGCAGCTGCCAATGACAGAAAAATTACGGGGGGGGGGGGGGGGGCAATATTTGGGCAGGTTAGAAATAAAAAGTAGAAAATGGAAGAGGGATAAAATGAGTTGCAATTCCTGACACTCATATGTTCCCAAAAAATTGTTGAAAACTCAAAGTATGTTTAACCATTTGCTACCACACCAATTCTTAATGACTAAAGATAACCATTGATGGGCGGTTTCCTTATTGAAAATTATTTTCAAACTATATTTACAATTCTTGAGAAATGTTGGTTGGTTGGTTGGTTGGTTTGTTTGATTCCCTGAGTTCATACCGGCACGCTTTGTGTTGGTATTGTACTCTTGATATTTTATAAAATTCTGTTCTCAAAATTTCTTACAAGTTTATTTTTGAATGATTGTGCCTCTAAGTTTTTTTTTTTCTTTTTCGGAAAATGCAATTAAGTGTTTTGTTTGAGAAAAGCTGACAAAAATATCAGAAAACAAATCTGTTTTGAGTTGATTTTTGGTAAAAAGAAGAAAAATTTGCAAGAATTGTATTTTAGAGAGCACACATTTTCAAAATTTCTTAGGGATGACCTTCCTACCAGTTAAGGTAGATTGTAAGTTACCTAGAAAAAAATATTCCAAACCGCTTCAAATTGTAGTAAATGGTCATGCCGATCTGCAATCTCCACATACATATTATACACAGTTTTAACGGGGAAATCTGGATAATTCTCAAGTCAAATTCAACTGAAGGATGAGTTTTGGTAAAGTCTCTGAATTACATCCTTAGAGTTTATAAAATGGATGATTACACTCCAAATTTTTGGGCGACGGTTGTAAATCTTTCCTTGTTTTTGAACTAAAGCTTGTTTATTTTGTAGAGGGATATTTTTCAAGGGATTTTCAATCCCCTATCCCCTTACAAATGGCAGGTTGAGGCGCCATCCCTTCAACCAAAAAAATTCGAAAAGTAGCCACTATCTGTTATTACATTGCTACGAAAGAGGTAAACATCTGAGCATCAAAGGAGCTTTTCTTTCTGTTACTTTAATGACAGTAGGATAATTAGTGGTATTTTCTGATCCATCCTTGTTCAGTGTGCGCTTTCATTTCTAATTGCAGTCTATACTTTTTTGGTTTTCAGTTTTACTACATTCATATCAGTGGCTGGTTTGTTATCTACTGAAATCTACTGCTTCCAAAAATGAATTACTTTTGAAAAAAGGCTTCGATCCTTTCACCGTCAAAAATCATTCTCAAGTCTATCTTGCTAGGACTTTGTCACTAGTGTATTGTGAGGTTTGTACCATTTTATACTACTAACAAATAAGATTACCATGTTTCCTAGCACTTGAGATGCACTTAAAAATTGCTCAAAATATTGACACTTGCTCTTTTCTTTTTTGACCCTATACAAAATCCTTTGATTTTTAGGTTGCTTTGAACTGTAGCTGTGAAAGATTATGTTCTTTGCAGAGTTAGGGGTAGAATCTGACTTTAAATTTGACCACATTTGCATTATTTCCTTTATAATACAGCAAGGTAGATAAAACAAGGTATGTGCAATGCATGATGTTCGCCGCTAGGGTCATCCCTATCGCAAGCGGATGACCTAGGCTAGTCAGCTCCCATGTCTGCATAAGCTGGTCAATGCTGGTCAACATAGTTTGAAAATTCCGCTCCCTCACAGGAATCAAACTGCACTTATCTGGTTTCATCTACCTTGATAATACTGTAAACCTTCTATTTAACATTTTCCAGGGGACAGCAGGTTGGCAACGTTATTTCGAAAAACAATTGAAAGTGGTCCTAGTATCGCGAGAATTTGGTTCTGATCACTCTGATGATTTTAACCTTGTTCTGCCACTTCTCCCCTCTCCCCATTCACTAATGTAGCTATCCTGATGCATCCTGTCTTAGGAGTGTTATTCTATTGGAATACCTGACTTAAGCGCGTTTCAATCGACTTGAACGGCCAGCCGTAGCGCGGCGCCTGACTATTGGCCTCCGCACGCAACTCAGCACAGGCACAGCGAGTGTGCCAAGTTAGTTGGCTGATGCTGCATTACCACTAGTACAACAGTTACGCAACATGTCTCATCGCGCCAATTACTTTTAATTAAATTCTCCGTCAGAAATTAAGCTCAAAACAGAAAAAATTTTAATTTTTTTTTTTTTTTATTTTTGGATGGTCAAACTTCGACGTTATTTTGAGTTAACATAAAAGTTTTAAAATAGTTATATTTTGTATTTGTCTTATAGAAAATTAGTAGAGACCGACAGAAATTAATATTTTATATAAAAAAAAAGAAAGAAAAAAAAATGTTATTTTTTGAAATATTAAAGCAAAGGTCTTCTGTATCATGACAGCTCATTCCAATGAATGTTTGTTTCTTACTTTAGTTCTTCAATATGAGAATTTGGGTGGAGGTCTGTCGTTCATGTTTCAACCTTTGGCCCCCAAGAAATTGGTAAAATGCTAAATGCTTGTGTTTAAATTAAAATTAAACTCCACATATCTCTCTATTTTCAGCATTTCCTCTTGAAAAAAATTGTCGAGCGAGCAGAATCTGTTAGAAATGATTCGGGATTATCTTCGGTGCTCACCAAAGTGGCATCTCTGTATGGTGCTTGGGCGCTTGAAAAGCATCTTGTAACAATGTATCAGGGTAAGATAATTTCTCTTCAGCCTCTGAATTTTGTTTGTTTTTATTTTTGGTTTGTACAACCCACCTCTAAAAATACTATACCAAACAATGGGTGAGGAGATAGGTTGAGTGAGATATGCTTGACTTAACTTCACTTGAGAAATAGTAGAGGTGAATTGCAAATTGAATCTGAAGAACATTTCAAGTTCGAGTCAAGTCAAGTAGATCTAAAGTAAAGTCTGAATTGCACCGTTGGAGACACCTAAAGAGGCATCGAAAAGTATAAATAGCTTTTTATGAAAATTCTGATGGAAATCAATGCTTCAACTTGATGGTGCCTCAGTCGCTTTTTAATAAAAGTTTGTCTTACATTCACTCAATAAGTTTCTTATTTGTCGTAAATTTTATTTTAAACTTGACAGGAGGATTTATTTCTGGTGCTGCCCCATCCACTTTGATTCGAGATGGTATTGTCCATTTATGCTCTGTGTTGAAAGATGATGCGGTTTCTCTGGCAGATGTGATTGCTCCGTGTGATTTTGTTCTCAACTCAGCCCTAGGAATGAGTGATGGGAAGGTTTGTATTTCTACTCCTGTCTAGATCCCTTCAGGGTCATTCCAGGTTAAGTGACTCACCTGTCACATTTTAAACTATTTCTACCATTTTAAAACTTGAAAATTTTTATTTTTCTGCAAAGAAAAACGATGATAATTGTCTTGACATCTTACCCTTCCCATTGCTTAAACATGCAGAAATTAATGTTTGAGAATGAAAAAAGTAATTTTCTGACGGGTGACGGGTGGGACAATTAACCTGGAATGACTCTTGAGTAGTCTTAACTAATCTGTAAAGCCCAAGGCAGATTCGTAGAAGGAGGTAGAATTCTAGAATTCACTGAATCACTACAATGGTGCAGAAAAGATTATGGATTGCAAAGTTTTCCACCGTGGATATAAGGAGGTATGGGCAAGATGGTGCATTTGTCACCAGGATTGCTGAGTTTGCGAGCTGAATATGATGTAGCGCTGGTCATCTCCTCTAATTTGTTCGGCTGCAACCCGGCAAGACACCTTATACCCATACCCCGTTTCAACTACCTTAGATACTTTCCGTGTATACAGGGTATAGCAAATCTTTAAATGTTGCTCTAGGGAGTATTTTTGAGAAAAAATAAGGCGTCTTTTTACACAAGTGTCAAAAAATGACCCCCTGATGAGCCAGAGTACCCAATTTTTTTAAAAAATGAATGGGTTTTTCTTCAGGATATCGACCTCAATTGAGAACCAAAGGTCAGGAAAAAGTATCTCTCTGCATATTTTTACTCATAGCATTCATTAATAACCTTGAAATATTCAGGGTAGCGTACCATGGTAGGCAGTAGTGTGAGTCCGGCATGCCCCTGTCAAGTCACTGCTCTGCTTCTTCGTATCCAGTAACACTGGATCAGAATAGTGCAATTGGAATCCGCTGCCGGAGCCTGATCCGGATAGTCTGACTTGCTATCCGGCCGGGTACAGATAATACCGGATCCGGACAGTGATTTTTGAACACCAGTTTTCTATCAAGCGGGGGGGGGGGGGGATCAGTATTCTCCCCTTTGCAATACTATCGAGAAGTGGAAATTGCCAAAGATGCGCCTGACGACAGACAAGGACAAGGCCTCTTATCAGCGCTTTATTGGTTTATTGCTGTGGTGTTGCGTGTTGCCTCGCCACCGTGTTGCTGAAGAAAGCAAATCTTTACTTCGCATCTTTCTCGGCTTCCTTCACTCCCGGATCAGAGGCGAGGAGAGAGAAAAGAGGGGGGGGGGGAGTAGCACAAACAACTAGTATTGTTGTTCTTGGGTTCTGAACCGGCAATGCCAACATTAAACTACGCCAATTAGGAGCTTTGAAACTGCAGCACCTTATCCGGTCTATCCGATCATTATTTGGCGGGATACGGATAGTAGCAAAACAGTATCTGGTAATATCCGGTAATAATCCGGCGGGAAAATCCAGCAAACCATCTGGTAATATTGCCTCCCATAAAGCTGCCATTCTGCAAAGTTAAAGCGAATTTTATTTCAAACCGAATCGTAACCAGATATCCGGCCCAACTCTACGAAATAATGCTGTTGGTAGATCAAAATTCCTGATCATAAAAGAAACAATATTGACATAGTCATTCTACGCTTCTCGAAGAAATTTATGCGTATGAAACCTTACATGTTTAATTGTTTAAGTTTTAACATGTAGCTACTCATTAGTTTTTAACTTTTTTCATTCCTCATTTTCAGCTTTACGAAAACATTTGCAAGTCTTTCGATGAATCTCCTGACACTTTCACCCGGCCAAACTGGTGGCGGCAAGTGAGTTTTTGGAAGGCAAGTCTTCCAACAAGCAAACTTTAATCAGCTTCAGACAAACATCGAACAAACTTCGTTTTTACCATATGATTTTTATGTGTTTTAATGAAAAAAAGACATTTTAGTGAAAATTAAGCTGCGCTGCCTTATAAACCTGTGAAAATAGAATAAGCATATGTTTCTTTTTGAAAGGAATTTACGGTTATTCTTCCACTTAAGGATGAGTGACCCGAAAGCAAAAGGTCTTTCTTCTCTCCCAGTGAAGAAAAAGAAAAAAATGCATTCCAGTTCTGCTCTCTTTTACGCTCTCTTCTTTCCTTTGTTTCTACATTTCATTTGTTTGTTATTTTGTTTCTTACGTTTTGTTGAAATTTAAACGGTTTTACCAAATTATTTCTTGATGTGATAATGAGACAATCAAAAAGAAGTAAGTAAAAGTTAAACAGGAGGTTAGTTATGAACGATTGTATGGTAATTGCATTGAGGTCTTCTTATTGTTATGGGTGGAATTTATTTTTCAAGTAGGCATTTCAATAGAAATCCTTTAATCTCTACGATGATGTGCCCTCGGTAACTGAGGAGTCATCAGTGAATTTTTGTAGAGATGTAAGGGTTTCTATCAGAATGACGACTCTAAAGATAAAAAATGTCTAAGAATAACACGCACTTGATAGCAACTCAATACGATCACATTACAATCGTGTATAATCACCTGAGTCATTGTACATTTTAAGCCATGAAAGTGTCGAAAAGCAGTCTCAAATCAGATTGAAACTAACTTGCTTCATTTTTAAAAGTTTCTGGGTATAGAAACGTTTTGCTGGAGCCAGCTCTTTTGTTTGGTGGCGCTAGGCTAGTAGTTAAGTACCACCATAGATGGAAGGTAATTTTCAGAAACTGATCTGGATCCAAAAAGTAAAAGTTTTTATATGAATTTTTTAAACATTTTCTCAAGACTTCTTGACTCATTCTATTTCTTTTTGTACTCTTCAACTGAAATTTGTCTAGTGTTTTTAATTTTAATCTATTCCTCTTTTACAATGCTTTTATTTTTAGGAAAATGAGTTGCAATCACTTGAAGAAGTAATTGAGCTTTGTTTGAGAGTCTAAGAAATTTGTACAGTTGATGAAATTAATAACGTAAGTCGGCTCCTTAGATTTTGGTTCAGATAGGTTACCTGCAATACTGATAAAAGTGAATTTTAAGAATAATAATTGTGTGAGGTCTCTCCCTGAGCCAAAATCCAAGGAGTTGGCTAATAGTCTTTAATTAACCGTCTATACTCATTAAAATATGAAGCAAATTAAGTAAAAATATCCAGCATCTGTTTAGTATCACTACGTATGTCCTTCATACTTAATGATATTTGTAGAATTTTCATTCTGTTCTCTAGTGTTGAGAATTCTCTGCTTTTTAATTAAACATTGATATTAAAGACAGCTCAAAGAAGCTTTTCTTTGAAATGTAGTTGTAATGAATTTCATGAAAACTTTTTAACTGCTCAATTAAGAATATTAGGCATCTACTTATGTTTGACTAAAAGTACCTGATGAGGTTTAATCAGTTATGATCGAACATTGATTCTATTATTGCATCACTTTTATATACTGTTGATTTTTAAAATTGTGTATACTGTTAGAGTTGTCTATTCAGGGTTTTAATCGGTCTGATAGTGTTGTGATATGTTTCTTTTTGTATCTTTGTTACTTTATATTTGTTTTTATACAATACACAGCTTTATTTCATTACCCCATAGTTTTGATGATTAATCATTCAAGTTTTATTGCCTGTTTTGTTCAGGCCTGAATAGTATTGAATATACAGTAAAATCTTGATTTTCCTGATCTCGGGGGACCAGAAAAAAATCTAGTAAATTGAGGAATCTGAAATTTGGGTTCACCGCAGTTCATACGGTGAGTCTAAATTTCATCCGCTCTGACAATGGAGTCTTGGGCAGAGACAATAAATAATAGAGACCACGCACATTCAATCTTGCTCATGTTTTCTCTAGGTGGCAACTTTTTTTTTTGGATTTCAACAGAACCGACACTGCATCAGTCAACGTATGGATCATATTCGATGGTGCCTTTTCATGCTCCCTGTGTTATTTCCAGTTGAGTTCCAAAAAAAAAAGTCTGCCACCGCGCGCACGGCTAGTGCATGATCTCTATTATATATTGTCTCTACTTTTGGGATGATTTTTTTCACAAAACACGGTTATTTTCTACCAAAACAAGTGAGTTTATAATACAAACATATTAAATATTTCAGTACCAAACAATATAAATAATACTAACTTATAAAAATATTAATTACAGTACAAATTTACAAAATACCTATAAAAAAACCGAAAAATTTTACCTAAAAATTTAAATAGGAACACCGTTCGATAAAGGAAGGAGAAAAACTTCAAGATTTGCTACGTGATAGCACGTGTAGTGTGGACGGTGGTTTGTAGATCATCCGCAAATATATGAGTAGGTGCAACTGGGTTGTCTTCTCCTGAAAAAATTTTTAGAATGAAAATAAATGAAAGCACTAACTGGTAAAATAAACCTAAATTAGTCTATAAAAATAGAAAAACAAATAATTAATTTGGATAAAAATATTAAAAATAATAATGTATTGTTAAAACTGCAATTCTTGAATTGGATCATAGGATTGCAAAAGAGGCCCGTAAAATAATGTGCAGTAGAGATCAAACAGTGAAAGAGAGCTGTCAGGTTTCACATTAGGTCCCTAACACATGAGCTTGAACATTTAATTACATAGTTCTAAAAAAAACAGTTCCTTTGATTGTAAAAAATGCATTGAAATTTTGGAATTTATAACTACTTGAAGGGAACAAGTCTTCATCTTTGGAATTATAAACATGATCAATTCCGACAGATTTTAAATAAAAGTTCGAAGCTCCTTCAACAACCAAAATAATTAGCTCTTTGAACTAAGCTCCAAAGCGCGTCACAAAGACCATGTGAGACAGCTTTTTTAGCGAGGCAACAGGGGTGCAGAATGTTCCAAAACTTCGGAAATTTCACGCGATCTATGACTTATTTCCTCACAGGATTTTAAAAAATTTCCTCACAAAAATTTGAAAGTGATGACTTTTTTTTGGATTATTTTAACATTTCAGCACCGTATGTTTGCAAAATGACTGATATTTTCCCATTTTTTACACCTTTTTCCTGGGAAATTCTTATTGCCATTATTTAAAAAAAAAAAAAAAAAAAAAAAAAAAAAAAAAAAAAAAAATGGACAAATTTCCTCACTTTCTCAGAAATTTCCTCACTTTCACGCGATCCGCAGATCGCTAGATCGGGCACATTTTGCACCCCTGCGAGGCAATCTCCAAGTTAGCTTTTAATCTTTTCACAGTCTGCCTTAGAAGCCGATCAGTTTTGTGGTCACTTGAAGGAGCTAAGTGACACAGGGGCTAAGGGATTGGGAAAGATACCTTTCTAGAATACAATAATCACTGGACCTCAAAATTTCAGGCCGAATAATTCACTTTAGTTCAACTTGAAGAGAAAGGTAGATTCATGCAATTTCATAAAAATAGCAAATCACAAACAGCCACTTTTGAACATAACCGGAGAATTTTCTCATTCACTTTTGAAATTCAAGAGCAACAGCGACCTGACATGAAAAGCAGAGCTTGCATAAGGTAGGAAACTTTTCATAGACCAAACGGAGTTGACGGAGAATGTTTTTACACACTGCAACTATGATGTGAGCATCAGTTATAGTCTTAAGTCTCGCAAGGCTTATGTACTTCATTATGCATAGAACACAATGAAACAAAATGGAACTTTTCTTGGTTCCTCTAACGCTTCAATTAAAGCATACAGGCTTCATCCATTTAATTCTCACATTCCATTCTCATTTACCTTCTTGAACTATGATATTTATTTATTTTCTGTCTTTTTTTGAGGAGAAGCGCTTTTAATTTGTTTTCCAAAATGGAACGTCTGCCATAATAATCAAGTCAACTTGTCAACATGTCAAGGAAACGTTTTAAGTGGAATTGACAGGTTTGAGGTTATCTCAATGGGACATAAGTAACCGTCATCGGAAGACCACATCATTAGAGTGGTTTGAGTGTGCCGTTATGTTCAATGAAACACTCGAACTGTACTGGCTAACTGCATTAAACAAACTAAGCGTTCCATCCAATTAAAAAAATTAGCCTTCAAGAAATGCTCTATGCTCTTGAATGGTTTTATCACACTAAAACATTGACTGCAACCCTTCCACCTACTGTGTCTTTTTTAAGTAGCTTTCCTTATCCGAATATGACATGATTAGCCAACAGATGTTTCATCAGTCTAACGCAGCATGAACACTCAGTTAAATGAGAATCAAGCCTCCATCACGTCATGATCAAAGGTTCATCGAGAGTTTAATCTTGTACGGAGACAGCATTAGTCATTTGGAAATGATGAATTTTCGTAAAGAACAAATTTTCTCAAGATGTCAAACGTTTAGGGTGGAATTCAGAGACTTTACATGACTTGACTTCAAAAAGTTCTCCAGATTTAATTTGCAATTTACAAAGACACCTTGAATCAAAGCGCCTTGAGATTCCTCAAAGAAGTTTCCAGGGATCATCAAGTTTGAAGAGGCACTGAGACACAAATTGGCTAATCAGAGATGCTTTAAAAACACACACACACACACATGAAGATAAATCTCAAGGAGATAAAATCAAGGTAGTTGACAAGCTACCTTCAACTTGACTCAAATTTTCCTAAGAATTGCCAATTTATAGTGAGCGTCTCTAAATTGCAATTTTCTTCGCTCGACTTGACTCTACTTGAGTATTTCTCCCATCTACAGCAAAGTCAAGTCAAGTAGATCTTAAATAGAATCTCTGCATTGCACCTTTGGTGATGGAAAAAATAAAAATTTTCCATAGAAGTTAGAGTATTGAAATTTTGGTTCGGGTCGAGTCGAGTTAAGTTTAGCCTATTTTTTCAAGTTTCGAGTTCGAATTCGAGGAATCGCAAAAATGCAAAACAGCACGAAAAGTTCTCAAGAGCTGAAAATACCTATACTGGTTGTTACACCCCCATTCATTATTCATTATTGAAGGGAAGAAAAAGGACCCGAAATCGCGATTAGAAACGTGATTATCAAACAAACAAAAAACACGGAGGACAGCAATTTAATGCAGTGTTCACCTGTTCCGGTAATGACGTAGTTGAAATGTAAACAAACTCCAATCCAGTGTTACCAACCGCGTTTTAAGCAACTGCAAACGCCATCTTGTTTTGAGCTGTGTTCCTAACCTCAATTTCGGAAGGAGTAGTGGATTTTGTTTTTCAGTGTTTCACAGACTGTGGAGTCTTTGCGAAATGAGCAGAAAGAGATGCACAAATTCAGGCGGGATAAAATTAATTTTACGAACTCCAATTTTTAACGCGCAAATATGGTTATTTTCAAACACTCGAAAATTACTCAAATTCATTTTTCGTTCGAGTCGACTTTTCGAGTATCTGAATACTCGAAATTTGAGTCTTTTTCGAGTACTCGAACACCTCTAATTTTTTAAGAAAGTTTTGAAACATCTCTATTTTTCAGAATTTGGCTGTCACAGAATTGATAAGAAGACATGATTCGTAACTGACAGGCTTCTTTAAAAATGGTTTTAGGGATCAGAAGGTCATAAATTACCCCACGAACAATACTCAAATTTTAAATATTTCACAAATACAATGCTTTAGTGGTGGCTCAGGCATTTTTGAAAAAGTGTTTTGCCCAATATAAACAAATGTTAAACATCGATTTTCCAAGCTGCCGTCAGCCTCCTCAAAAATCGATTGTTTCACCCAGGTTTAAATGGGAAAATTGTGTGGTAGCAATGTAACACGACTTGCCTCTGCAATGCTTTTTCCACCCTATGAGGAGCAAATAAATAAAAACGGAACGTACCTTTAAGTTCTTTGTCTGCATTCTGTTTGTCGTTGATGATGTACAAGCCAGTCAACAAGAAGAACAGTCCACCAAGAACCTCTACAAAACTAGTAGTGAAGAGCGCATACTGCAAACTATGAAATTCGACTTCCTTTGTTGATTTTTCCTCAGAGACTATTAAACTTGGAGATACTTGATACATTAATGCTGATAGAGATACGACCATCGAACCGTTGGAAAGAACTTTTTTCAGAAACTCTGAGAGCTGGAAGAAGTAAAATCACTAATGGTAAAAATGCATTGCCAAAAGATAGCTTTTCCAAAAACTTTCAGATAAATAATAGCATCAGTTTTAGAATTAGATGGCCTACTTTTGATGATGTTTTTTAATGCTTTTTTGCATTTTTTCAAGATAAACATCAACTTACTATTTTCTTTGCAGCAATAATTGGATCTTTTTTATTTTAGAGCTTGTTTCAGAGGAATGAGAACTTGAAAATTTTGTTGAAACTCGCGCTTGCAAAATTTTCCAAGCTCTAGTCATAATTAATACTGTCATCAGTTTCACTTCTGGACAACTTTTTCAGTTTCCTTATTTGTAAAAATAAAATACCCCAGGGTTAAATTTGCAATGATAATAATTAAGATGGAGTCACAATGTGAAACCTCAGCAAACTGTTGAGTGAAAGAAAAGTCAGAGAGAGCGAGTAATAAATCTTACCAATCCGATGAAGTATGGACTACCAGCATCACCGAATGCATGGGAAATAAGAATTTGAAAGGCTTCAGCTGTGGATCTCCTAGTAGGAGCAACAACATACTGCAAAGAGGAAAGAAAGACGCAAATATTAGGACACAGTTACTTTTCTAAAATCACCATAAGAGCTCGAAGACAAAGCAAATTGAAAAAAAAGTAAAAATGGTAGCAGAAGTAAAGTCTATCTGCCCAAACACTATAGCTCATAATGCTAAAGTTTTAGGCTGTAAAACAGAGCCAGGACCAAAAAGAACCAGCAGTTTTCTGAGAACCAGGACTGGAATCAAAATGAAAAGGAAAGGAAAAAACAGAAGCAAAACCAACCGGCCAGCCTAAAATTGAAATCAGTTACGGTTCCATTTCGGTTCCAAAAAAAACTGTTTTCAGTCTTACAGTTTCACAGGGCTACATAACTTTGATCATTATCTTCCTGTTTCTTCTATGTCTTTCATCAATGAGACTTGTTCATAAAATGAGGCCCTTTATTTTCAGCGACTACTCTCTCTCTCTCTCTCAAATAAAAATCAAACCGCGGACATCAGTTTAAGAACCGCTGATATAATACATTAGCTTGGAAGACATTACACCTTTCCCGAAACAGTGTTAAGATTAGTAGAAATTGAAGAAAATACACAATAGTAATAAATAATTTTTCTTACCAACAAAATATCCGCAACGATTGACCAATTCAAATTCATAAACAGTTGACCAAAGAATATAAAAATATAACAGAGAATGATATTACTTTTTGCATAAACAGCTGCAAGAAATAACATTGGGGCACTTAGGAGTAATCCAACAGCACAGATGTAAGGGTCGATGCGTGGATAAATTGGTTTCAGTCTTTGAGCAGTATATGATCCGAGAGGTACCCCTATTAGTCCCGCGATCATTGTGATAATTCCAAATTTGTATGTTACACTGAAAAATAAAGAAAGCAATTAATGTAGAAAATTTGTGATTAATTTGCTGGGATTTTTTTTTTATTTTTTGTTGCTGGAGCAAGTAAATAAATTAGAAAGAAAATGATTAGCACACTTGAGAATAAATTTAATGTTTTTGGAAAAGTTAATCAATAAAAATGGATAGAGTTGGAAAAGACCCCCAGACATGAGAGGCATAATGAACATCTGAGCAGATAAAACAGGTAAGTGACATAAATTCAAGGGGTCACTCCGTTTAAAACGTGTAACACTCATTATGTTTTTTATAACATTTTTAAGATTCATATAACAACAAATAAATTCCGATTCATTAAATATTTGTCCTTTTCAACACAAAACAGTCTCCAGTTCAGAAAATGGAATAGATATGCTCCCCCAATTCTGTCTTTCAAAACCATTACTCGCAGTAAATTCTTACGTTATAATTAGTACATGGAAGTGGGGTACAACGCTCAACGGCTCTAAGTCAGCCCACACAATTTTCACCAATAAAAAAGTAGGATATTCTCCAATATATTTAAATGGGGAAGTGATTCCCTATTCAGAGGTATCAAGATATCTGGGGCTCCACCTAGACTCCAAGTTGAACTGGGGAGAGCATATTCGAAAAAAAGTTAAGGAGATTAAAATTAAAGTTAGAAAAATGAATTGGCTGCTGGGGCGAGGTTCCCGACTTCCAATCCACAATAAAGTTTTGTTATATAAACAACTAATTAGACCAGTCTGGGCTTATGGTTGCCAGCTCTGGGGATGCGCCAAAGATAGCAACATCAAACTAATTCAAACGGAACAAAACAAAATTCTGAGACAGATTCTAGGGGCCCCTTGGTACATGAGGAACAAGGACATACACAAAGAGTTAGGGATCCCAACAGTTAAAGAGTACATTAGAGAGGTGGCGGAAAAATACGAAGCGAGAGTTTGGGTCATGTCAACGAAGAGGCGATAAAACTGATGGATAACAGTGAGACAGTGAGAAGGTTAAATCGGCGGAAACCGTTTGAGTTGCTTTGCCGTTGCTACGATGAGTAAAAGTACTGCGTATAGTGGCAGCAAGGTGTTAAAAATTACTAAACTGCGTAAGATAGTTAATTGTATATATGTACTGTGAAATTATGTAAATGTAAACGTTATGTCTCAATTTAATTACTTAATTTAAATTTACTTTATTTAGTAATTGATTTGTATGTTTGTTTGTTTGTTTGTTTGTTTGTTTGTTTGTTTGTTTGTTTATTTATTTATTTATTTATTTATTTATTTATTTATTTATTTATTTATAATTTATTTATTTATTTATTTATGTTTCTTTATTCATTTATTTGTCTTACCTTTTTCACATGCTATTTTATTTTATTTTATTTTATTATTTATTTATTATTTATTAATTATTTATTTATCTTTATTTTTGTTTATTGCATTTAATGGATCAGACACAGTCTACACCCAACGGGAGTAGAACTATATTTATTTTGTGTTACTTGCTAGTCCAGCAAAGATATTCTGTTACTGGACTAGCAGGAAAAGTTAAAAATTAAAATTAAGTGTAAGTTATAAATAGCACATAGATATACTCAAATGTATAGTAGGTGTAAGTTTAGTACTAAGTAATGTAATAGTACTGTCGAATATAAAAAAAAAAAAAAAAAAAAAAAAATAATTAGTTGCATCATATCTCTTCATCAGCAAAATATGTTTTTTCTTGTTTCATTTTTCTATTTTTGTCCATTTTAAATTATTTCTGTTCAATGTTAATTAATTTCCAGATTCTGTCATATAGTTTAATATCCCTATTTGTAATTTATATTGGGCTCTGCCCGTTTGTTCAAAATAAATTTAAATAAATAAATATATTGCAAGCAGATCGGAATCCTGGGCCAACAGCAATCTGCCAAGGCAAATAGTAAGCTGGGGTCATTCCATGCCAAATCAACCAAAAAAAATGAAAAATGGCACCCACCTCCTCAGATTTGGTTGAAACTTGGTACACATGTTCTTTTCGTCATTTTAAGAAACTAATTTGAAGCGTTCGTCCTAATTCCTCTTGGTTTTGGAGTTACGGAAGCTTTCAGTTTTCGCTGTTTTTCGAGAAATCGCGTTATTTTTGTGACTTCCGAATTCTGTCATTTTAACTTTTAAAAATCACAACTCTTGTTGTATTGCATGAATCATCACCAAAATTTCAGGACTTACGTATTAAAGTATGCAAATTTCGAAAAAAAAATGTCCCAAAGACCTACCTACCCCCTGAAACTGACCACAGTATCATACATTTTGCAAACTGGCTCATTTTTTAGCCTAAAAACAGCTTAACTTCAGAGAAGTATTCCGCAAAAGGCACTGCTTCGATTTTGGATTTCTTTGGCTCAAAAGAAGCCTGAAAGTATGCTAAAAAAGGCTGTATTAATATATTTTTGCGGTTTTTGCTTTTTATACATGCAATTGTCATTTTTATCATTGCATTAGTCACTCTGTTGCATTAGTCACTCTCTATATCGAAATATATCGAAAAGTATCGATGGAATCGAAAAATCGAGACATGCTTTTCGTTGCTGAGATAATTTCGAACAAGGAAGGTCTTCTATGTTTTTACACTCCGACAACTCCTAAGTCCTCAAAAACGCGATTTAAGTTTACCGAGATTTTCGGAGAAATTGAGACTCGCGTGGCATGACGATGCTTCGGCAAGGCGATCGAAATAACAATGCGTTGCCACGCGATGACGCGAGTCTCAATTTCTCCGAAAATCTCGGTAAACTTAAATCGCGTTTTTGAGGACTTAGGAGTTGTCGGAGTGTAAAAACATAGAAGACCTTCCTTGTTCGAAATTATCTCAGCAACGAAAAGCATGTCTCGATTTTTCGATTCCATCGATACTTTTCGATATATTTCGATATAGAGAGTGACTAATGCAACAGAGTGACTAATGCAATGATAAAAATGACAATTGCATGTATAAAAAGCAAAAACCGCAAAAATATATTAATACAGCCTTTTTTAGCATACTTTCAGGCTTCTTTTGAGCCAAAGAAATCCAAAATCGAAGCAGTGCCTTTTGCGGAATACTTCTCTGAAGTTAAGCTGTTTTTAGGCTCAAAAATGAGCCAGTTTGCAAAATGTATGATACTGTGGTCAGTTTCAGGGGGTAGGTAGGTCTTTGGGATATTTTTTTCGAAATTTGCATACTTTAATACGTAAGTCCTGAAATTTTGGTGATGATTCATGCAATACAACAAGAGTTGTGATTTTTAAAAGTTAAAATGACAGAATTCGGAAGTCACAAAAATTACGCGATTTCTCGAAAAACAGCAAAAACTAAAAGCTTCCGTAACTCCAAAACTAAGAGGAATTAGGACGAACGCTTCAAATAAGTTTCTTAAAATGATGAAAAGAACATGTGTACCAAGTTTCAACCAAATCTGAGGAGGTGGGTGCCATGGCCTGGTTGATTTGGCATGGAATGACCCGCTGGTCATTTAGTGATTACAAAAAATTAAACCTATTGTTACTTGGCCTTCAAGAATGATCGTTTCAAATTTGACTTCAGCTCATTTGAAAGCTGAAAAACTGACAAAGGGGACTGCATTTAGAATTTATCCTAGTTAGTTTTCTTGCGACAATATTTCAAAGTAAAGTTTGCAAACACTTATTAAGTTATTATGAAACAATATAATCCAAGAGCTAATGGAGAGAAACTTAGTCCATTAATACTGTCACTTTATATGCTTTTAGTTTTTGATTGAAATGGTTACTACTGTTTAAGGTCCAGTGACAGTATGTTTAATTTTGGTTTCACCATGAAATTACCGGCTTGCTACCAACAATAATAGGTACAAGGTCATCTTCAACCAATTACCTCCACTGAAAAACTTCAACATTTAGTAGTAGTAGTAGTAGTAGTAAAGTCCAGCCGCCCAAACCTTGTGTTCGTTATGCTTGTATTTCAAAGCGAACGACTGGACTGAGAATACAAAAAGGGAATAGGAAGGAAGGGAGATACCTACCAAGGCACCTCACTGTGAGGAAAGGGGACAAGAGGGAAACCGCACCAAGCGAGTCCAACAAAGGCAACAAAAAATTCTCCTTAGAGAGCAGACTTACTCGTTTAACGTAATGTCTTCGTAGCCTGGTTGAAGTTTCAAACCCAAAAACACAAAGTTGGGACCCCACCAAGCCAAGGCTCCCGCAACGAAAGCCACACAGGTAAAACCAGCCGTGGACAGCATGAAACTATAGCTGAAAGAGTAAAAAAGGGATATTAATTTCTGGGATGTAAGAAACAGAATCAAAACATTGTTATGATCTTTATGAGTATTTTCTGTTCCAGTAAATAGATAAATTGCAGTTTATATTTTTCAACCATTCGTAATGTGGACTTTGGCTAAAACCAGCCCAACCGTCAGTGGCGGGTCCAGAAAATTTTTCTGGGGGGGGGGGGCGGCTAGCCCACACATTTTTAAATTTCAGCATTGCGGTAAGAAATTGTGGGCTATTTTTTGTTGAAAAAAGGCAACATTTAAGGCTCCAGGGGGGGGGGGGGGGGGGCACGTTCTCTTCCTCCCCATGGATTCGCCACTGCCAACCGTCATAAACCTATGTTATTAATATGAATTCAGTCCTAGAAGGACAAAAAAATAGGAACCCTTTCAAGCTTTTCTTTCAAAACTAATGATGGTGACATGGAAAACTTTTGAAATCAACTCGATAGAAGCCTCTAATAGACAGCACAGCCGCCTGGATTTTCCAAAGTTTAAAAATCCCTGGTGATTTTTGCAGTTTTTCACACAAGATTCAATTAGTTCATTCATTTATGGAAAAAAGTTTAAACAGAGCTTCATTATTAGATTCAAATCTTGGTCAACTGTAAGAGAAGACTGATTTACAGAAATTTCCTTCATTGATAATGAAATTTTCAGTAGTGACTAGTGAGTACCTAGTAGGAAAGTCTAGCTGCCCAGACCATTTGTTTGTCATTCGGGTATTTCACTGCAAACCAGAAAGAAAATTTAGATCTTACTTGTGTAAAAGTGCAGATATGTCTTGGGTCCACGTGGTGGGTGTGAGATGTGTTTTGCCTTCACTTTCTCCTCTTACAGGGTCTATCATGAAGAAAATGATTAAAAATACTGCTGCGATTCCTAACACTGGGGTTACTCGAAGGCCATACTTCCAATCGTTCATAAATTTTGCTGTTTCAGACCCGGTGATGTATCCTAGACCACTGAAAAGAAAAAAAGGAAGTTATTATACACCATAATTTGACTGTTGACAGTTGAGATTATATTTTAGGCTGTTAGGATAATAATTGCAAGTAGACCAAAAAATTCCTCAGATAGGCCTGTTTCTAAGGAACTAGATATAAAGACAGTTTCAGGTGTTTTTGTTCATAAACTCCTAGCCCTTGCAATTAAAAATGGATTCATTAAAAGTGCCAGCACTGATCCGATCTGTTCCCATTACACCAGGCATTGTTTTCACCATTCTGAGCAGGTCAATATTAAAATAGAAGCCAGCACAGTGAAAAATCATTCCCTCAGTGTTTTAAAGTGTTAAGTGTTTGTGTTAAGCAAGTTGGACCTGCTCACTTCCTCCAAAGCCTTAAGACTCAGTTAAAGGAAAAACCAACTCATTTCCTTAAGGAGTTCACTGAAAACCAATAAAAGAACATTTTTTATTCAAACACATTATTTGTATCTTATTTTAAATTTATTTATTGGTTCTTTTTTTGTTAGAGTCTTGTACTTGTAAGTGCCTTGTTGTTTGTTTGTTTATTCTTGATGCGTATTCAAAGCCCTGTAAACCTGGCTACATATGTACTACAAATAAATGATGATTAATATTATTATGTGTTAGAGGATGTAAAAATGAAAAATAACATGATGAAATAAATAAGTGCAGATTGTAATAGGTTTTTTAACGGTCAGGAATATTCCGAACTGAGTGAAATCCTGATTGGGAATATTTCAAGTTTTTTTTTTTCTTCCTAATCGATTAAGTCCAATGGATTTTCCAAACTCTAAGCTTGAGAGGTTAATCCTTTTCAAACTCACCAGGGGCCGTAAGAGGAGGGTGGGGGTCCCTTGGAAAAAAGTATGTGAAATTCCAGAGGGCAATCTGAAGATTCAATTCATAAAAGAACAACCATTAAAAAGGGATTTCCTGGGTTTCTAGATGAGTTAAAATTAGTAATTACGATGCATATTTTTTTAGTAGCATCAAGCCTAAAATACAAGGTGTTGAAAAACTGTTCCCGAACCTCTTAAGAGCGTATTCTACAGGTCGAAATAAGACTTTTATGAAATAAACAACTATGCAAAAAAGCAACCCTTCCAAATTACAGCGTTGCCAAGTTTCCGAAAAAAGTTTGAAAATGTTGAAGCCTTCATGGAAATTGTTCAAAATTCACGATAATTGGTGTAACCGAGTATTTTTACGCGGTTTTTTCATTTACAAGCTAAAATAACTCCATCACTTCTCTGAGAGGCGCATGGAGGGGATCACAATTTTACAGAGGATGTAACTCGGAAGGGGTGCATTTTTGGACACACGTTTATTTAAAAAAAGTCTTATTTTGACCATTAGAATACGCCCTTAAAGGTTCGGGAGCAGTTTTTCAACACCCTATGGAGAAGACTCTTAAACAAAGTAGAGATAAAATACTGACCTCCCTACAGGAATGGCAAAGTAAAAGAGAGCTAACATTCGTGATCTGAGATCTTTCACAAATAAATCACTAATTATAGTTGGTGCAATGGTAGAGTAACTAGCTTCTCCAATACCCACAAAAGTTCTAAAGAGTAGAAATATATGATAATTCTGAAAGAGAAAAAAAGAGAGATTTGAATAAGAGTAAAAATCAAACAGGTGGTTCATAAAAAGTTATCACAGTGAAAATCTTCACAATCGGCAATCGGCTCCTAATGGGGCAGTTGCAAGGATCTGAAAAGTTGTTTTTTATGGTAACATTATGCGCTGGGCAGCCCTGCTCCCGTCCTAAATTTCAAATCTTGAATGGTTGGCAGCTCTGACTCTCAATACCTCTGGGGGCGAGGACCAGAGTTTGCGCCATTCTAGTTTCATTCGTTCAAGGAAGATAATGTGAGTATTTGTTCGTGAATTAACTCCTTAGGGGGTTAATTAGTGTTTCTTAATTTTTTTTCCCTATGTAATTTGTCAGTGAGTTGAGAGTGGCCCGCAGCCACTCTTACAAATTACCAAATGTGTTAAGTACCTTCTTTTTCCGATATAATTCCTTCAGGACAGGCACCGAGCCTGTCCCTCTGGCAGGCTTGATGTCTGTCCAGATTAAAGTTATCCAACTTAATAAAAGTGTGTAACTTTACATTATAAAGAAAATGAAAGTACTTGATGAGCTGAGAGCAAAGATGCCATTGGTTTCTAATTAAGTCCCATTGCTCTGGAGATGAAATTTTGGCCCAAAATACATTGTTTTCCATTGAAACTCCGCATAGTGATGTCTTTAAGCACACAATTTGTTACAACTTTACACGTGTGTATTTCCAAAATCGAGACACTTATGAAAAAACCAAAGGCAGCATTGTTCTCAGCTAATCAAGTACTATCACCTTTGTTGTAAAAACACACAATTTCAGAATTTTGCAACTGCTTCATTGGTCTAAAATCTTACAGAAATTGATTAAAACTTACAGCCCTGTTGAAAAGACTGTTCATAAGATTATAAATAATATGAAAAAGTGAGCTAATGGATGGGATTCTCTTTTTAATTGAGTAACCCAAATTTTGCTTCTTTCATTAGAAATTGAATTCAATGCAAAAGGAGAGGATATGAGTAATGCTTACATCAGAGAAAGATCCTAAAAAAGTTGTGAGAGACCATAGAAACACTCCAAAAGCCATAATAATTCGTCTACTGTAACGATCTCCTAAATAACCAAATAATGGTGCAAAGACCATGTAACTAAGGACAAAGGCTGTTTGTAGAAGACCACCTTGATCATCGCCTATCCTGTAATAATCCTGTACATCCTTTAAAATTCCTGAAACAAACACGGCTAAGGTTAGCTTGATAAAATAAAAGAAATGAATAAACACAAAAAGCAAGAATATTGTAAGCAAAATTGATTTTTTCAGTGAAGCATTTAATCTCTTCAGGTGATTCTAGGGCCAAATGGTTTGAACCGTGGACACCACATCGCGCTCCTCAAAAAGTCAACAGTTTTTGGCTGAAATTGATTAATTTACGCAAAAAGTACAAAATTGAGGAACAACAGCGCCTGCGAGCATACTTCAGGAAGATATCTTAAAAGTTTTAAGCTGTAAACACTCAAAAATAAAGCTGGGGTTTGTGAAACACAAAAATTCCTATGCGCTTCAATGAGTGCGAGTGAGGCAGATAGACATAGAATCACTCCTACTCACTAAGCTTCAACAAAATAAATTTCCAATATTACAGCTTTAATTCTCGACCAATTTTGCTCGTTTTGGGCTCAACAAATTCTGGTAAGTAGTGGTAGTAGTAAAGTCCAGCCCCCCAAATGTGGGGGCTCCTTATATTGATACTTCACAGCGAACGACTGGACTTTAAAAAAGAGGGAGGAAAGACAACCAATGCATTCTCAAACAAGGAATTTCCATAAAAAATTACAGATGTGCCAACGTGCTTAGATTTTATGTTGTTTCTTTGTTTTTAATTTAAAATGCCAAAAACATGACTTTTCTCAAAAGTGATTATTGCAGCTAGTGGCGCTATCCATGGTAATGAAATCTGGAAAAGTTTTGCCTGGAATCACCTTGAAGGAATTGAAACTACCAAAAAAATGCTGTACAACATATAAACAACAGTAATAATTGGTAAGTTCTGGCTATGGCAAAAGTTCGAAAGTGCCTTGATCTACATTGTTATAGTTTTCCTGAAATAGTTTGGACACAGCCACAGTTCCAACTCTTTATTTTTTTTTTTTCTATTACTGTTAGAATTGAAAAACAAAAAAGTAAAAAAGGAAATAGATAAGAATGATAAAAAGTAATAAAACTTATCTAATGGATTGATTGATAGATAATAGAAAAAAAAAATTGGGATGAAATGTCCCATTCAAAGCTTAAATAATTTTAAAAAAGGATTAAAAGAATTTGTGCCAAAAGCTTCGAGGAAGAATTTTACAGTTGGAAATAATCCAATTTCAGTCTATAGTTTTTTTCTTGGTAAAAATTCGACTTTCATTTAACGACATCGAAAAAAGTGATGTAAACATTCCAGATTAACGGTGATGATATTAGAGAGAAAAGAGAATGAAAAAAAGAAAGAGAAAAACAATGACTCGCCTAAGAGCCAACATTCGATCAAGACACAATGTGATCGGCAAAAATTAGAAGATAAACACTGTAAAATTTGGGGGGGTTTATTACAATCCCACCCACAATTTTAATTGGAGCAATTAAAGAGCAAAAATAGATTCAAGGTGCTCTTGACCTAAATGAAAGATTAACCTGTCCTCTTGATCGGCCAACAAAATCGTCTAGCAAATATTATTGCCCGAGAAAATGATCTTTCATAAATCCAGGCAAAATAGTGCATTTGTAGATGATATGATAAATCAGGAGAAAAATTATCGCATATGTCCGGTATAGGTGATAGAAATAAAAAACTAAAGAGAAACCGTCCAATGTTGCTTACCCCGCCAAAAATAGAAAGAGTTGAGTGCAGCAGAAATGGGGAATTTTAAATACTGCGTGACAAGGAGCTTTGACTGGCGGAAAATTTATTGCGACACATGGTAAAGCAGGTGACTGACAATCAGTATGAACTCATTATCAATTACTCGCTCATCAATGTAGTTCCGCCACAGTTAACACTACTTGTCATTTAATCAACATTCTTGGAGTTCTCTGATTCTAAACATGTGTTCTCCGGCAGCAACCAGCAGCGTCACATGCCCACTCAAAGAGTTAGGTCACAAAAGAGTTCTACAAGTTTACTTTTTTTTGGAAAATACATATCCTCTCAAACTCAGATCAGCTTCCTTAGTTTAGAAGATTAAGATAGTTTATACAAGAAAAACTAACAATTTCTTTGAACTCCAAAGTAAGAAATAATGAAAGATTCTCAAAAATATTCTGCGTGGTTTGACTTCACAGAAATTTGCAATCAAAGAGAAATAAATTTGGAAGGTGTGAGCAGAGACAGTACGCAACAAGATTTTGAGATATAATTTCCAAGGTCGCAGTGGAATATTTCCACAACAATGCTAAAGAAGTTGGTAATTGTTGCAACAAATTGACCAGAAAGTGGATTTAACACATTGCTTCACTCGGTAGGGGGCAAGGCTAACAGGTTTTGATGACACCTCTCGGTGGCCCTGACGAAGGCATGTAAGAGTGACACATACCTGCTATTGTATAACGATCCATATAATTTATTAAATTTACAAAACATAAAATAATGACAGTGATCCATTGAGCTTTTGATATGGATTTGTCAGCTATATCAGTTCGAGCGTTGGTTGATTCAGTCTGTGATGCACTGATATCTGCACTATAATCATCATCACTGTTCATTAGATGCTGGTGAGAATTATTGGGAGGAATTCCGGTAGGCTCCATATTCAATACTTTCAATGAATGTCTATCGATGATTGTCTGAGCCGGCATGAAGAGAAAAACCACACTTTATTTCCTGCCGCACCATAAATAAAAATTTTTTGATAACGAATGAGTCGAACTTGAAATCATGTTTCCAAAACAAACCCACTGACATGTCAACATGAGTCAACGTCAACACTCAACTGCTACTTGCTGGTCAATGTTTTTTGCTGCTGTTCGCTGTGACGTATGGTGACGTCATCAGTGGCTTTACGTACGAAAACGCTTGCGGCGTTCCAGCTATTGATGCGTTTTTTTATTCTCCGGAATCCGCACCGGTGCAATAACCCGGAGTTTTCGGAGCTGCTCCGAAGCTGTCTGGTGCAGCACCGGTCACGTGTTGAAGCTCCGGAGCTCCAGCTCCGGTGCATCGGTCTTCAACTCCGATACACTGGAGCTTGCACCGGAGCAGCTCCGGGCGCATCGCACCGCTAATAAAACAACACTTCGGTGCGCACCGGTGCTGGAGCCCCGGAATAAAAAAACACTCCGGAGCACTGGAGCTGCACCGGTGCGCGCTCCGGAGAATAAAAAAACGCATCATATGATGCGTTTTTTTATTCTCCGGAATCCGCACCGGTGCAATAACCCGGAGTTTTCGGAGCTGCTCCGAAGCTGTCTAATGCAGCACCGGTCACGTGTTGAAGCTCCGGAGCTCCAGCTCCGGTGCATCGGTCTTCAACTCCGATACACTGGAGCTCTCACCGGAGCAGCTCCGGGCGCATCGCACCGCTAATAAAACAACACTTCGGTGCGCACCGGTGCTGGAGCCCCGGAATATAAAAACACTCCGGAGCACTGGAGCTGCACCGGTGCGCGCTCCGGAGAATAAAAAAACGCATCAATATTTGTGCTTTGAAAAGTTTTCACCTGCTTCTCCTGCTGATGTTTCATCACACATTATTGCACACTCACACGGGAGAATATGGAGAAGGTGGCAGCACTTGCCAAATGGCGGAACTTTATAAAGCTTTTGAAAAGAAGTTTGAGATCAAGGAATCAGAAACACCAGGTAAACTGCTGGCATAACGTATTTTATCTGCTTATTATTATCTTATTTTCTGTCGACATACTTTTGGTGACAACGATAAGTGATAACGTACTTAAGTACCTCTAGCCACGTAGAATCTACTACTTAATCAGTTGCTTATCTTTACTTTGATCTTGTCTCGTATCAGTATTTCGACCGTATCATGCAATAGATACGAAAAAATCAGAAAGTGATAGAACCTACTCATATTTTGTATGATTTGACCTTAAATCAAAGTGTTTTGGAACTGGTGTGTGTGTGTGAAAATTTTAGAGACTCCTCTTCTTTTAGACTTTTACTGTTCACACATTCATAGCAAACAGAATTTCCTAGTTGTAGGACTGTGCTAGTTCGGATGCCAGAAGTTGTTCTTCGAAAGAAGGCGGATGAGTGATGAGTTTGTGTTATTTCGCATGCACAGGTATGCTACCGTGTCCTTGCGCAGGGAGCTGCTTGATCTATTATCGGTCTTCTTTTGTAAAACAAGTTCTATCTGTTGGGAACCAGCAGCGACTTGCAGAAATTAGGTACCTGCTAAGCCCTTAGAGATAGAGGCTGTTTCAGATAACTTTGGTTCTGACAGCTCTTTGTTTACATGCATGATAACGTTGACGCCGCCAGAGACAATGTATAATAGAGACCACGCACTTATTTTTCGGGGTCCAACAGGAATTAACACAGGAAGCATGAGGGAGCACCATCCAACATGGATCATGCGTTGACTGATGCAATTTCGGTGCTTCGGTTTTCTCTAGGCAAAAATCTCAACGACATTTCTCATGAGTCAACGTTTGGTCCATGTTTGTGGTGTTCTGTTGAGTCCCCAAACAAAAAAAGTTGCCACCGCGGGCAAACATGGGCAAGATAGATAGTGCGTGGTCTCTATTATGTATTGTCTCTGGACGCCGCTCACTGCGTGAATCATCAGAACTTTTTGTCACAAAATAGACTTGGTTAACCATCGTAATTAGTGAATATTAACATTAAAGCATAATTGAAGACTTGATATGGTCCTTCCGCGCATGTAAACTAAAAACTGTCAAAACCAAAGCTATCTAAAACAACCTCTACCTATGGCGTAGGTAACAGTTCAAAAGTGTTATTGCTACATTTTTTTGGCTTTCAGGAGGAGATGACAAGTTTACTCCTAGAATAAGTAAACTGATGTCAGGGGAAAACTTTTAAACCAAAAAAGATGAAATTTTTTTGCTTCTGTTAGATGAAAAACGTTTAAAATAGCAAAGCGCCATCCGTGATGCAACCGGGCGTACGTTGATTTTCGTTTTGCTGCAATGGAGTTCTTATGGGACAGTCAGTGGCGTAAGCCATTGTATTCAGAGCGAGCAACACTTCGACTCTATTAGAAAGATATGTTATGAAATATCTCTTAGGCTTAGTAATATCCTGCTGCTTGTAAACCTCTGTGTTGATGAGGCACCACAAAGCCAAGACCTAGGCACTGGAGAAGTCTGAGAGGCATTGAAGTACCTCGGAAGAAGGTGGAGGATTCCAGAATCCTTCTGCGAAAAATTTTAAGAACTTGATGAGGCTGAAATCAGTTTTGGTCAGCCATTATTTATTCCTTAGTTCTTAGTTCCGCAAATTTACAGCAATCCGAGGAAATGTCTTCCTTTATAACTATTCATACTTTCAATTGATCTTATTGGACCTAAATGGATCTGAAGAGGACAGACTAGGGCCAGTCTAGTGATTTTTGCCCCCTCTTTTATCCTTTTCTATCTCATGCATTCAAATGGTCAGAGAAAGAGAGAGAGAGAAATGGATAATTTCCTGGATACGCCAGTGGGCTTTATTCATTCTTTGCACTTGTTTTATTGTAATTTTATTTCATGATTTCCTCTCAATTCTCCAGCTGTCAGCGATTAATCTCATGAAAGAAACTTTTACCGATAGGAAGTATTCTGCAGAAGCTTTGGCGGAATCCCTCAATGATGAAGATTTGATCGAGATCATGGCTGATGCCTTATCCACTTTAGGGCTGGAGCGAGGCGAGTAAGTGTCTCATCTATTTTTGCCTCTAAGATTTTTTTTTTTTTTCGGTATGCTTAATGATTACCTACTTAGGTTTAATCTTTACTTACAGTCTCATTAAATTTTTTAGTAGTTTCTCTTTCTACTCCGAAGTATAATCTCAAGCAGTTATACAAGCTCCAAATTGTGACTAATGATTATAATCTTTCGTATCATTAAATTTTTATTGGTTTTTTATTCTGCGCCACTGCAGGAGTCTGACTCTGTTACAAGCGTCAGACTACAATTTTTAATGAGCTGCTGTTCCAAGCTATTCCGATCAAAATCCAAACTGTAAATTCTGTCTTCAAGAAAATTTCACTTCTCATTGCTTTTCGTTCTTCAAAGGGTTAGACTTTGGTGGCGTACTCATAATTTATTTTTCTTTTTCTGAAGGTATTAATGAAAAAAAATGGAGAAAATGGGACTTAAGGTGAAAGCACCATTTACAGACACCCCCTAAGAACGGTACGAGTGACAGACACCCAAAATTTTAAATTCCTCTGCCACAAATGCACAATTTTTTGAACTGAGAAGTTATATTGAAATGTTTATAATATCAAAATAGCAGAACTTGGAAGTAATTTAAAGTCCTAACTAGAAGGGGCGTTCAACTTATAAGTTTCCCTATTTTTTATCTCTGGCCTTGTTAGTACTAGAAAAAGTTTATTTATACGGTTAAATCCGCTAAATCCTCAGCTTTCCAACGTTATTTTTGTTTTTGAAATTCGAGCAATTTTTGTTAGAGAAAAAGCTATATTTCTACACCCGTGTCGAAAAAGTCCCCGCCAACTTCTGAGTTGGGAAGTAAAAACTAACTTTGACTCTTGGAATGAAGAACGCAAAACTTTAAAATAAAAGATACATTTTATTTTTGAAGTATTCCATTTCTACGACTTTTCCACATAGTCTTTCTTCCAGATTGATACATTTTTCTCAGCGATGAACCAGCTTTTCAATACCTTGGGCGAAAAACTCTCGGTCTAAGGACTTGAAAAAATTCATCACGGTATCCTTCAGGTGGTCATCTGACTGGAACTTTACGTGCGATACTTTTGCCGACAGTATGTGATTATAATGGATCTCATGATCATCTTTGATAAGATTTCACGACAAAAATTGAGTGCAGCAACAGGTATGGAGCAATAACGGCTCATTTTTGTCTCTAATCAGACGAATGCTGTTGTTCAAAACAGGCGAATACTTTTTTCTGAAAAAGTTTCCGGGGGACTTTTTCGACACGGGTGTAGAAATATAGCTTTTTCTCCTACAAAAATTGCTCGAATATCAAAAACAAAAATACCGTTGGAAAGCTGAGGATTTGGCAAATTTAACCGTATAAATGAAATTTTTCAAGCACCAACAAGGCCAGAGATAAAAAATAGGGAAACTTATAAGTTGAACGCCCCTTGTAATTTCCTCTTTTCAGATCAGGGCAGCAGCCTTTTGGTGTGTCTGTCACTGGTATCGTTCTTAGGGGGTGTCTGTAACTGGTGCTTTCACCTTAATGACAAAATTGGTTTAAATTAGTTGCAGTTTGAAGAAGTTGCGGTTGAATGATAATTCGGCCAAATCCTTTATAGGCAATAGGTGGTACGCATTTAAAAGCCTAAAATTAGTTGACATTTTTATTCAACCACAAATTTTTTTCTAATTTGCAACCAATGTTGTTCAAATTAAACTTAAAAGTGTGGATTAATTTGTTTAAGACAAAGTAACCACCAATAAAAAAAATAAACTTAAAACATCGAGCCATAAGTTGTGTGAGTCCCATTGCTCCATTTTTTGCATTAATGCCCCTAAAAAAATGTTAAGCCGTCAAAATCAGTAAGCTAGAATGGTGGTGCTATCCAGCGAATGAATGTCTCACAACAGATTGGTGAAGAACCACCTCAAAGCTTAGATCATGCTCTTGAAATTGTCCCGCCACTTTTTTGAATTGATGAGTGGAAGTATTTTTCTTTTTAATTTCTTGTGGAAAAACAAACAATTTTTTTCTCTAGCATTTTTAAAACTTCCTGCAATAGTGAGGGATACAAAATACAATATTTTTAAAAAATGGTAAGTAAGACAACTCATAGAAAATTTGAAGCTGTTTAAAAAACAAAAAACAAAAAACAAAAAAAACGCAGTTATCTAGCCATCAGAACACAAGATATTTGAAAGAGAGGCAAAAAATAAAAAGAAAACCAAAATGCTCTGAAAAGGGAAAAAGAAAAAGTGAGAAAAATTGAAACTAGGACTTAAAACTGGGCGACCAAGTACTTCCATAGTATGTCTCTACTTCTTACAGTTATTTACAACGTATCTCCAGATTGCCAATCTAAAAAATTAAACCATCCTCATGTTTACGAGAATATGGCGCAGAATTTTGTGGAAAACAAAAAAATCATAGAACTTGATATTTGGGTAGATGGTCCCCTTAATTGCTACAAGAAAATACATTTTTCCTACTGTGAACAAAAAAAAAATACATCTTCACATGAACCGCTAAATTTTTTTTTTTTAACTTCCTAAAGTTATCCTCATCAGCTAACCACACTGGTCACCATGGGCTATTCAGGACATCCATTAACTTCAACCAACTTAAACAACTCAAACAGTTTTCTGAACAAAAAATATTGAGTAATAGAGTCTTTCAAGACCAATGCATCGTCTGAAGAGCCAATGGTCTAATCATTTTTTTCTCTTTTATTAAATTGCAAAAAATCAGCTGAGAGAATGTGAATTTAGAAAAAAAAAAAAAAAATATCTCTCAAAATTTCAACAACAATGACTGAACATTTTGAGGTATCCATCTGATAGAGATCATTTCAGAAGTGTAGGCGCACCCAGATCGATAATCTTTGGAACTTTCCATCGTTATTTCTCACATTACACAGTAAAAATGAATGAAAACGAATTTGAGTGTTGGCTGTTTTTTGTGGAAGGCTTTTAAATCCAACGGTCAAAGTTGCAGGCAGGTTTTGATCAGATTTGAAGGATTGAAAATCGTAAAGCCAAAGATTATTGGTGAGCTGTGCCTACACTTCTGAAACAAACTCTAAATGACACAGTTTTTCCAAGCAGTACGCAAATACCTGTTTCAAATGGAGGAGCTCAAAAATTGTCTTTTGCCCTCATTAATTGATTAGTTTCTCAATAAACTGTTCATCATTTTTTTATCTGTCTTTGTCTTAGGTACTTATCCAGTTGTTTTCTAAGAGTAGCCAACTCTAAAAAGTTTTTCAAACCCTCGCAAGCAAGTTATATCATCCAATGCTCTCTGCGGCTTTTCAACATTTCTTCAAAACAAGCGATCAGTTCACCTACAGGGAATGTCAATCTGCAGTTGATTTTGACAATATTGAGGAGGTAATGCGGGTTTCTAATCTATTAACTAACCCTCGAAGATTCTTACGGTCGCCATAAACTGACCCTTTTTTGTGATGTATGATGTATGCCTTTGTTTCTTGTTGCCAATCAACACCCTCAGCTATGAACATGTAACTGTAGAATAGTGGTAATCTTAGAGCTCTAATTGCAAAAATGTTACATTGTAATTTATGAAATCAATTTCCAATGGAAATTCGTGGACCTCAGGCATTTTCCACAAATTTTTGCTGCGAAAGACACAAAATTTGATTTTAACCAAGCTCCAGCTCTGAGTCAGTTTTTCAAAAGCAGAATGAGTTGTCCTATTACGTTCTTTAATCTTTACCGCTGGAGTTCTATGAATAAAAACGTTTCATGGTTTTAGCTCGTGTGTCAAGCTTAGCTCGACAAACTCCTTTAGTGCTCCCGTATCTTCCTATCGGGTGCAACGTAACATTTGGCAAATGAATACAGAGCTTTTGCACCTTAGAGGCAGTATGTTGAATCACTAATGCATTTATAGTTCCCATTTTTGCCTGTAGAGTGTTAAATGTATGCTACAATGCTGGTTCTCAACCAGCTTGCCTCAATTAAAGTATGAGCGGAGTGAAGTGAGTGTGCAAAACAATTGGAGTGGTAAAGGTTAATTGCTACTATGCATGTTTCTCATTTTGTACGACTGCAAGCCAAGGTGATCTAGAAAAACTTGGACTTTTGCCTCACATTTCAATTTGTTTAAAAAGGGGATCCATTCTTTTACTTTTTAAATTTACTTTAACCTATTGACTCGCCATTTTTTTCTGGCTATTGACTTGCACTGATGCCCCAGCGCGTCACTGACTCGAACGAGCAGAATTGTACTGACACGCCGGTGTGTCACAGATTATTTCATGGTAGTTCTGCTAGATTCCGACAGATAGCGTATCGGGTGAATTAATCTGTGACACGCCAGCGCTTCAGTGCAATTCTGGCCGTTCGAGTCTGTGATGTGGCGGCGCGTCAAAGCAAGTCAGGTTAATCCACAATCCGTAGGCATGAAAAAAGCAACAAAATTACGGTGAATTTAGCACAAAACATGCCAGTGCCAGTACGGAGTCAAAATTTAGTCAGAACGGTGGCTCATTCATCACTGTAAGTCAAAACTTCATCTGCAGAAGCCAAACGCATAGTCGCTTAATCCGTTTATTTCGTCCTGCAAGCTCATCATGATCAGTTTAAAAGCGCCTGTGTTAGCCCTTTGTAAAACCCATGAAGACTTGTAATGAGCTGTTTTGTTATTTTAATTGCTTGTCTCAACAATTCTTTTTTTCTCTTTGGTTTTTTAGATTATTGGATCAAAATGTGAAACTGACTCATGTTTGCGAAACTTTACAAAGTTCCCTCTTACAGCTTTGTCGGGCAACGCTCAAGCATAAACAGAAAGATAAAACAATTATTTTGAATTGCTGTTTTGTAGTTGTAGCTTTGCTCTCTGAAGCAATCAATTCAAATCAAACCGACATCAACGAGCTGATATTTGTTGCTCGCATTGCTGCAATGAGCGTCAACTCCTTGGCCAAAAAACAATCCATGTCGGAGAAAAGAGACAGCATCTATTTATTTTCTCGATTAAGTTATCTGTTGTTGCGGTAAGATTACTTTAGCATTTTAGAATGGATTCGCTGTGATAGCATGTTCTAAAGCCATCTCTTGGCTCTGGATTTATTGAACAGTCATTTTTTGTTTTTTGTCTTTGTTTATTATGTATATTATTTAGGAAAAAATGAAGTAATATTTTCAAAAAATTTGTGATTTTTAAGTTTTTGCAACTGTTGAAGTCAGTTTAGACTTTTTAAGAACTTATTTTGCACTCTGAGTGTGCAATAATTATACATTGAATGGAGCAATAGCAAGGGTCTGAAATCGTGTGTTTTTTTATGAAAAAAATAAAAGTAGGTATGTACATGATGGGCTGAGAACTGAGGTGGCTTTGGTTTGTTTTGAAAGTCCTGGTTTTAGAGCAAAGTTGCAAAATTTGTGTGTATTGTAATGTTACAGTGCAGACTTCCCATTTAATTAATTTGTTTTTGGCCAAAATCACATCTCTGGAACTATGAAACCTAGGTGGAAACCAAAGACATTCTTATTCTCAGCTCACCAGGTACTTTCATTTGCTTACTAAAAAACACCAAAATTCAGACCTTTTCAACTGCCCATATTATATTTTTGCACCTCTCCTCACACCGTAAGGTGATTTCAGGCAAAACTTTTCCAGATTTCAATCCGATGGATAGCGCCTCTTGTCGCTTTTGGGAACAGTTGTGTTTTGGTGTTTTAAATTAAAAGCAAAGGAAAAACGCAATATCCAAGAACTTCGGCACCTGCGTAATTTTTTATGGATTTATTGAGCCCAAAGCAAGCAAAATTGGTGGAGAATTAAAACTGTAATTCAGAAAATTTATTTTGCCTTAAGCTGAGTTAGTGCGAGTGATACTATGTCTATCTGCTTCAATCTCACTCATTGTAGCTCAGGGGAATTTTGGTATTTTCTAAATCCCGGCTTTATTTTTGAGTGTTTCAGCTTTAAAATTTCAGGATATCTTCCTGAAGTATGCTCGCAGGTGCTGACGTTCCTCAAATTTTTATTTTTTGCATTTTATCAATTTTAGTAGCGCAACGTGGTGTCCATGGTTCGAAGTAATCGGCCCTGGAATCACCTAATTGATATTTGTTGATACATTTTGTGATCTTGCAGTCATTTCTAACAACTTGATGTCACAAACATATACGCAAAGTGTCAAAATTGTTTCACGTTTTGAATGATTAAGTTATAATGAAAAAGCACAAGCATTTTTCTGACTTGAATTGGCAATGGGTGTTGATTCTATTTCCTCCATTCAATGAAACTGAACCAACTTCAAAACATGCCTGAACTAAATTAAAAATCTGGAATTAAGTAATTCATCAAAATGTTTCTGTGAACTTACAGTTACATTTTCTACTGGAAATCCATAAAAGCTGCTGGTCTTATGCATCCATTTCTTTTAATTTAATAACTTTAACCAATACATCAAACATTCTTTCTTATCTGCCATTTTTTGCTTTGTTGCAGAGCGTCTTCGTTGAAAGATGAGTTGGCCGCTGATGAAGAGGAAGTCTTGATTTTCATTCACACTGTAACTGTGAATTTGTCCATTCCATATCTTAAAGTGGTAAGCAAAAATGTATTTTTTGTAACTTAGATTAACTTTATTAGGATAAACCTTTTCCTCCTCTACCTCTAAACTTGACTGCATTTTCCCAACTTTGGTCTTCATGAATAAGAATGGAGTGATTCTGCAGAGCGGGACCTTTTGGGTATCATCCCATGGTCAGACAGGACTATAAGACTTGTGTCTAGATGTTGACACTAGAGGTTAAATTTTTTATTTTTGTTTAGTGTTCCGATTAAAAAACTGGGTTTGATTCAAATTATCTTATTTTATTTTTGTTTACTCTTTTGAACTGCTCTATTTATGATGGTCTTTCGCAAAGAAGGGAAACATTGAGTTTATCTGAAGAAACAAAACAGATAAATGGAATTTTTAAAATTGGTCTTCATCAATATACTCTAAGCTTTCTGAGCAGCAATAGTTTATTAAATTTGGCTGCCTGGTCCGTGAGTGATGTTTTTTTTCCCACACTCACCTCTGGCAACTGCGCTCCCACCTCCTCATACGCTAAAGATCTCTGTTGAATGAAAACATTCTATATTTTCTATTCTGCCTTAATTTTTTTTTCTTTCCTGTCCGCAGATAACTCAAGAATGTAAGAATGATGAAGAAGTTATCAAAGCAATTCTCTTTTTGATCCGTGAATGGCTTTTGCAAAAAAGAGAGGTTAAAAGTGCAAAGAAAATGCACAGCATCATAGTTACGAGCGGTCTTTTTTCATCACTGGCTTTGCTGAGGTTTGCTATAAGATCAAATATTTTTATATTTTTGTCTTCTACTTCAAATGGCCTCATTTGAACTCTATCTACTGTCATTTTTTTCCGTCTAAGAGAGTGTGATGAGCCTGCTATGTTTACAAAAGCACTTTGATATAGATTTTCTGAATGCTGATTAGATTACAAATGATTAAGTTGAAGTAGGGGGAAAAAAAATTTGTTGCTTTTTCCACGCCCCTTTTTTGCTTGTTAAGTTGGAATATTATTCAATATCACTTGCTGTTCATAAACTTGTGTTGTTTTTGTTTTCGCTCTGTTTACAGGAAGAACAATGAGATTCAAAAGCAGATAAATTATATCCTCTCGGAAGTCATCATTTTATTCTTTGAACATGATCTATGTAGTCCTTCTTATTCATCGAGCGAGTCAGAAAAGATTCGAGAGAATATTTCAAATGGCTTCAACACCTTACCTATTGACATCCTAAAATGGTCCAAAGTTCTCTTGGAACAACCCAGTACAAAATCTTTTGCTGTTCTGTTTTTTTACTGCGTACATTATACTTCTGTTCAAAGGTAATTTTAAAACCTATCTGTTGAGTATTATTCCAAGACTGTAAGGTGTTCATTGATTTGATAATATCACAGTGAAACCGGTTTACTTATTTTTTTGTTGAAAACAAACTGGAGGCTGACCATTTACTTCATCCTTAAACCGATCACTAACCCTAGTCTGCCAAACATGGGTCATTTAAACCCAAGGCTTCCTAAAACATTGTGCTATTTTTTTCTATTGACCCTAAAAACTTGTGCTTCACAAATAGCTCTACAAATATCTTAGAAAACCCAATTTTTGCATTATCAAAAAAAATAAATGAAATTCCAAGTCACAGGTATTTTAAACCCGTCCCCTGTTTCCCCTGTTTAGGCCCTACAACTCAAAATGTTCGAATAGCAACCCCTATCTTGTGACACATCATCAAAAAAGGCATACAAAGCCGAGCATTTTGGTTTAAACCAAATGTCAATTTTATTTTTCAATTTTGAGGTATGGAAGGTGGAAGTCGATTTTCAAAAATTCATTCCCCCATTTTCAAAAAAACATTATTCATATTTGAACAGTCGTAATTTAAAAAACTGCTAGTCTAAAGTGCTCAAAAAAGCAAGTGCTTTTCAGAAAAAAATACGGCTGTGACATGACACATATTTCGTCAAAATTTGGTTTTAGGCCCCCTCTAAATTTTTTTAACGTTTTCACCCCTTCATCGCTCTGGTTGATGTCTTTTTTTGCATTCGAGATATCGAATGTCAAAGGTTGATCTACAAACGATGAAAACTGACGAAAAACGTTATCGACCTCCGGCTTTATCTCATTTCTAATTTTTAAATTGTGAATAAGATGTTTTTGGCTGGATTTTTTTTTTTTCAAAATGAGGCCTACAGTGACCTAGAGGAGAAACCTGTAAGAAATTTGGGAAGAACCTGATATTTTCAGTCTTGAAACCGGAATTTCAATTTACAGAGAGACAGTGAGTGCCAACGAGGGGTCTTGTGAAAGCGAGAGAGATGAAAGTTAGCGTGCATGCACATTGCATAAAAATTGTTCTGTGATGTAGTCACTAAACCATTACATTAGATGTGCTCCCTCTTAAGATTGAACAAAAAAAAAGATACTTTACTCCTCCGCAGTTATTTATTTTTTTATTTTAATGTATTTCAGTGTTTCTTTGCGAGTTTTCTCAGTTGTTTGTCATTTCATAAGAAAGGTCAACCCAAAAGACCTTCCCAAACCTCTTCTGAAAGCTCTTTGGTTTCTTTTTGTGGTAAGTCATGTTCTTAGTCTTTTCCTTTGATACTTCAAAATAAGTTGAAGTGCAGCGCAAATGCAAATTAGCTAAGAATCAGTGTTTCTACTGTTCAAATCAGAAGAATCTGATATTTTCTTCTGAAATATCTAAAAAACTTCCGATTCAAAAAAAAAAAAAAAAATTAAGTCCAAAAGTCGAGAAACAGTTTTAACCTCCATTTTTAGACAGAATCAGCATGATAATTGACCAGCTTAGGTGTTTTTATTGTTCACAACGCTGTTTTGTAATTTGATGACATCACAAATAACCAATAACTGCGTAACAGTGCCACTGAAACGCAATTAATAAGCAAATCTTCTGGAAACACTTGGAGAAATCGCAGGTGTACTGGAATCTTCCAATTTTTAGAAATTCCGACTGTCCGATATTGGTACATTGTTAAGGCTGGATTATTTTGTTTTTATGATTTTTATTTAATGATTGCTATATCTGTTTGTTTGTCTTTCCCCATGCAGTTGCTATATTCAAATTGTGAAAGGTCCAAAAGATCAAAAGTCCAAAATTTCTACGAGTCTCAAAATGCCCTGATTCAGCTTCTGACGGATGTTGATAGTGATCTGTCTCAGATCTTTGTGCACCATAGAGCTATGCTGCTTTGGGCCTTCTCATCATCTTTTGCTGCATCTCCTTTCCTGCAGGAGAAAGTGGTATGTCACGTAAATCAACATATCAGCTTGAGATTGTTTGAACTGCAATAGACAGTGTAAACGATGTGCCACACCATGCTCATCTGTTAGCCTTTTTGGAGAAAAGAGTTGATTCGGATGGTTTGTTTGTCGGTATAGAGAAAAATTCTCAATCAAAACCGACGGGAATCAACTAACCAAATTCATCAATCTCATCAAACTATTCTTTTAATTTTAAGGATATTTGGAAGAGGAATAAAAAGTTTTCAACGTTCATGCTGCAAATTTGAATGAATTTACTATTTTTTTGGCTACAAAGACATCACTTGTTTCACATTAATGTACTTGCTTTAAGAAAACTTCATTCATAACTGATCGCCAGTGAAAATCCGTTGAGCAGCATTGCATGAGTATCGTTGAGCATTCATTGTCAAAGTGTGCAATCATGAGATTTTAAGACGTCAGTGTCTTTAACCATTTGATAACTTGTTTGTTTTGTTTTTAGGTTGATCTGTGGCTCTTAAAATTGAATACTAAGTCTCTCCTTGACACTAAAATGTGTTGCCAGGCCTCAAAGAAAATTTCTATCTGTGTTCTTGTAAGTTGAGATTCAATGTTGAAGTTATTGTATAAACATCATGAACCAAATTGCGAGGCAATGGGTTTGTTGCAAACTATTATTACGCAAAAATCACATTAAAACAGAGACAACAGAGGCTACGCATTACCTATCTTGCCCATAGTGACAACTGTTTTTTTTTTTGCGGTCGCAACAAAGCAAACGTCCAATGGCTTCTATGTGGACTGTTGAATGAAGATGTGGATACCAGTATGTGTATTCAGCCAACCAGAATGAAGTATCATTGTTTTGATCATTGGTCAACAATCCACATAGGAGCCATTGGATGTTGTTCCCCATGTTATTTTGTTGAGTTCTTGAAAACAAAATCGTCCACCACATGATCGGCTAGGGTGTGGTCTCTGTTGTCTCTGTATTGAAAGCATCAAAAAGTCTCAAAATCCACTCACAAACTCAATAAACATGTTCAACAAACTTTAAAGGGAGACTTTACGGTTAAATGAGACGGGAAAGTCCCATCTAATGTCAACTTTTTTTGCTAAAAAAAAGCAGATTCATTGCAGAAAAATATGCAATAAGATGGGACTCCCCCGATAAGACCCGCTCATTTGACCGCCATCTTTGAATTTTTCGGTATGCTTTAATTCAGTTGGTGTGAGTGGAATTTGAGACTTTTCAATGCTTTCAATGGGATTTTCTCGCGGATTAAGCTTGAAATCGACCCTGTATATTGCTATAGCAAAAATTTTTAAGACTCATTGAACCCGCCTACTTTGTAGTGACTTTGTTTTAATTTGATCTTCTTTGCTAGCTCAAGTAGAAGGGGGTCACAATTTTTTTATCGGGTCTGTTGTAAAATGAGGAATTACTTATAATGACTGCCTGTTTTCTATTTTACTTTGTGTTTCAAAACAAAGGACGTGTGTGTCTGACAAAGATTTGAGACACTTTCTAAATTAAAGATAGTGAGCTCAATGAAGAGGCCAGAAATTCAAAGTTTCAGTCTCTAAATGGCAGAGAAGTTCTAATACCTACTTGGAGTTAGGTAATTCATTCTCTTTGAGTCCCTTGTGAAAGAGTTTTCAGAATTCTTCCATACCTACAGCTCAACCATTTTAAGTAGTATAAGTTGAATGTACTCAGGAGTACTAAATGGGCATTAATTGGCAAATTTCAAAAAACAAATGCTAAAAATGAAGGTAGCATAATGCTCTCTTAATTCTTAAACTCACTTCTCCATGTACCTAGTTATCCCCGGCGTATATGCCCTCATATCAAAGATGTCCTCAATTTTCTTCTAAAGTTTACAAAATTTTTCATTTCTTTTTAAAATCAATCTTTCTTTCAGACTCTTACTTTTATTATTTAAAACCATGGAGGGGCCTTCTAGGCCTATTTTAACCTACTATCTACTCTATAAGGGTAATTTCACAATTGCGTGGCTATCAACTGACGCCGATAATTGTCATGAAAATTGTATCATTAAAGCATTTAAAGCTACCAAACAAAGGAATATTTTGGTTTAAATGTCTTCTTTTAGCAAATTTAACAAAATCAAAACAGTTTTAATGATTCATTGAAATTATGCTGCTCTGGAGGAGTCAAAAGGTCACTTTGCCATGACGGAATGACTATGGTCATTGTGCCTGTTATGACTCTTAAGAAAACTGTATAATTTCAACAATTTATTATATTTATGGTCTGTCACTGTAGAACTTGCTGAAAAAGACACCTTTTACAGCAATAATCATCCAGTAGCTTTAGAAATTTTTATAATGTAATTTCTATAGAGGTGTGCGAATCCGCGTATTTTGAATCCGGATCCGAAATTTTTTTTCGGATTCGAAATTTTCGAATCTTTTTTTTTTTTTTTTTTTTTTTTTTTCAATATACATTTATTATTTTTTCGTTTTTCTATCTTTTCTTTTCCAACCATATGTTTTTTCTTCCTCTTCCCCTCTATACATTAGCGCCTGCTAAAACGACGGAAACTACTATCATCACGATTCGGTACGAATGCGGCGCGTCTTCCGAATATCGATGAACCTAAACGGGGATAACGGGCGGTAATCAATCAACACCAAAAGTGTGCGGGTCCAGCAAAATAGAATAGTAAAGATAAATCAGAAAACAAATATTTTCTTCTCATTTTTCATTACATCGTAAGGAAAATAAAAGCGCCGCACTTTAAAACAATTTTTTTCGAACTTTTACGGCGCGGATTCGGTTCGGATTCGGGAAAATTTGATTTTAAGATTCGAATTCGGATTCGGAATGAAAAAACTGGATTCGCACACCCCTAAATTTCTATGACATATTTCGGAGTGAGTGAGAAGACCTGTCACTGTGGCATTATCTGCTCGTCTGTGTTGTGCTTACATTAGTATGTTTTTATTTTTTTCCTTTTTTTTTCAAGCCTCTCATTAAAAAATTGTACAAGTGTCAAAACTTTCTTCTGATTCACGTAATCTAAAAACTGTTTGCATACGCATGACTTCCATGTTGCCTTGCCGTTTCCTCAAGTTCCCATGTCCTGTTTATTAATCCCAACAGTTTTTCTCCCTTTAGCGAGTTTTGTTTCACACAAAGAATTCTATCTCTGCCAAGCGAGCCAAAAAAATTTTTGAGTCCCTTCTTGTGTGCAAACCTTCCGAATATCTCAATGTCCTATGGGAAATGTCCTTTATTGCCCTAAAGTCTGAGTCCATAGAAGGTATGCTTTATCATTGCCTCTTTTGCTCCAAGTCTCCTGACTGTATCTCAAGATGCTCAAAATTCTCTAATTTCCCGCTGACCTAATCCTGACAACTCAACTTTTATGAAATTACTCTTCAAACCTCCCTGAAATGTGTCTAGGAAGTCTTGAAAGTGTCCAAAAAAAGTCTTGAAAGTGTCCAAAAAAAGTCCCAAGCAAAATTAAGTCTGAAGTTAAATTTATTTGGTGGGAGGGGTCAAGATCAGTTTGAAGAACAATTTAAAATGTAGCTCTGAGTTTTCCCCTTTCTTGAAAGAATCACACCCAAAGAGAAGGAGTTTTGTTTCATTATCTAAAGGGATCTATGTATGCATACTTTGTTTGTAAGCATCCAAAATGTTTTCATTGGGTTAAAAATGAGACTTGCCCCCATCAGCAATGCTCCGGAGAAAAATTGCAAGGATCACAACTTTTGACTTGCTGCTAACAACATATATGTTATTATACATGAAAAGGAACACTTAAAATAAATGTACGCAAAAATGAATGTTATTATGAGAAAAAAGCATAAAGTTTCTTTGTCCTTGGAAATGACTTGTATTTTTCACCAAGTGGTTTGGGCAGCTGTACTTTACAACTGCAATTACTACTACAGTTACTACTACTACTGACAAAAGGCTTGATGTTGAATTCTTTTTTTATGCAGTCCAGTCGTTTGCTGTGAAATATCAGCATAACGAACCACGTATTTGGGCGGCTGGACTTTACTAAAAAAAAAAAAGGGGGAAAAAAAACAAGGTTGCCAAAATTGCCAAAAACTACTCACGAAAACAACAACAAAATTAAACAAAAAGCAGACAAATTCTAACAACAAGTAAAAACAAAAAAAATAAACGGGGAAAAAGAAAAAAAACCATAACAAAAAAAAGGAAGAAAACTCTCGAGGGACAAAAAAACTGTAAAAACTAGAAAAAAAAAAAAAAATGAAAAACACAAAAAACACTGTGATTCAAATCGATAAAATTTGATACTTTACACGGAGTTAAATGGGGCAAGCTGATATCAATAAACTAAGCAGTTACACTGCATGTTTAAAAAAAAAAGAAAATTAGGTGTGTGTTTTTAATAATAAGATTTTTTCTAAATGTAATAAATGTATCTAACCCTATGGAAAGCTATCAGCAGTCAAAATATTTTTGATGACTGCTTGCACTAGCAAAGCTCTGACTCGTAGTGATTTAATTTGCTTTGCAGACACCAAGATTTTGAAAATTTTCATTGTAAATTAAGATGTACTCTTTACCTCTGATTCACTATAAGCGTTGCTGATTTAATTCCAGAATTAAATGCACTCAGTGTTATTTCGCTGCTGATACAGTTTCCTTTAGAAAATATGGACTTTTCTCAGAAACTTAGTTGTGTCAATTGCCTCATCTCTTTCTGGGAGAGATGTCAGATGACCGCTCACGATCGGCAGCATTTGATTTCAAAGACTGCTCTGCTGTTATTGAATTTGCTCACTGCTGGAGGTAGGAGCTCTAGAAATTATTTTTCTATCACATGTCCCCATTGCTTCAATTTTTAAAACCTTTTTAGATTAGCTCGATTCTTCACCAATGTAGTCCCAGATTTGCGAATAGATGGCGCCTGAATGTTTGCCACCGGTCGATTTATGATGAAATTTTATTGATTAAGTCACTTTTCCCAAAAAATCAGATCGTCAAGCCCTCAAGATTGATTTCATGAATGGGCAACCAAAAAAGTTGCTAGAATGTTAAAAATTGTTGCTGAAACTACCTATCTCCAAAAACCTCAGATCAATACAATGCAATCAACTTGTGACTTTCAGAGATTGTTAGTTTCAGCTGGCTGCAGGGTTAAAATTTGTTGGTACCTTTTTGGCATACACATTTTTGAAACCAACCTTGAGGGCTTGACGACCTGATTTTTTTGGAACTGTCTTTTAATTTACATATTTTCATTATCAATCAAAGAATGGCGAAAATTCAGCACCATCTATTGATGAATCTGGAGCTAAGGATTCATGTTATAACGGTGTGGATTTTGGAGGTTTTGAAGCAGGTTTTCCCATAAACTAGACTCTTTTGATGTTCATCTGTAGTAAAAATTTGCTGGGCACAGCTCCATTAGCAAAATAAATCGAAGGTCTTTATTTTTTTTTATTCATTATATTTTAAACGGGAAAAACCCTTGGACAAAGAAACAAGATAACATAAGTAACAATATAGGCAGTGCTTTAAGTATAACAGGTATAAAAAAAAATTGAATTATGAGAAAAGAAAATTTAGGTCTTAAAATGATCTTTATGTAGAGGATAGTTTAGTGCGGCTAGTTAGTTTTAGAATGATTTAGAAAATTTGATGGTTCAAAAAGAAGAAAAAAAATTATTGAATAAAAAACAAATAAATACAATCATTTCAAAAATACCAAAGACAGGCCTTACAGAAAGATCATGGGTGAAGATAGGTACTCGGAAATTTAGCAATCAAGGTAGGAGGTAGGTGTGTGAGATCAGAGAGCAGCTGGAGCTTTGCACAACCTAAAGCACTTCTATAAGCTTCCCAAATCCTTACTTGCAGTTGGAAGTCCTTATACTGGGCGTCTCTAGCCATTGAATAATTTTCCAACAACTCGTGTTAATCCTTCATCTTAAACTCTCAAAACTGGCAACAAATATGGTAGTTAAATGGAAAATTGCACCCAATAGATCTACTTTAGATTCCTCTCATTAGCAAATTACTAATTACTTGTGTGTTTACAATTAAATGGCGCAGAATCAGTAAATTTTCAAGACACTAAAATCTGCCAAGCTCTAAATTTATTTACCTTATTTTCAGCTCCAGTTCCACCATTGATTGTAACGGATGCAAAGTTGTTAAAATTGATTGAGAAAAATTTGCAGAGCTCTGACGCTTGTGTCTTCAACCAGACCGCCCATCTCTTCATGTTTCTGTTGACATCTCTGCCAGCTGATTTTCAGGTATCCTCACATTTTTTTTACTTTACTCTTTTGTAAACCCAGGCTTTTGTCCCGAAGACAGCAAGATAGGTGGATTCGTTAATGCTGCAATACTGCTTACTGCTTAGGATTTGTGTGGACTCTCTAATAAATGGTATTATTTACCTGCCCTGTGAATCATCCTATCAGAACAATGTCTGACACGTAATCACAGGAAAAGGGATGTTGTCTTCCAAAAACAGAAACGAGTTATTGATAACTAATTGATAATTTTGAAGTTATTGATAACTCAACAAAAAAATGGGGTTTTATCACGAACATTTTGGCGCCAAGAACGACCAGATATCCCAGAACTTACGTGAGATTTGTAGAATGTTTGAAGTTTATTGTTCTTAAAATCTTAAATTCAATTATTTAAATTGGTTCTTAAAATAACTCTTCTTAAAAAAATTGCACTTTGAAGATAATTGAGATTTTGGTACCATTACAGAAAGGGGGGAATTAAAAGCATTTTGGTGCTAAAAACGCCCAGATATCTTGAAACTTCCGCGATATTTGTTATTTTGAAGTTATTTATTTTGAAGTTGTTATTTTGTTCTTTGTTTTTGAGTATTCGCATCATCATTTTTTGCAGGTTTTTACGCTATGATTAACTATTCAATCGGAAATAGCAAAAGTTAACAAGAATCCCATCGCACTTTTCTGTTTTTCTTCTTCACCCTTTTGTCATAAAACTACCTAACTTTCTTTTGAGAATTTTGAACTCTAAATTGATTAATTAATTAAAAAATGAATCACCCTTCGTTCGTGCTGTTACTCTATTTTTTCTTATCTTGTGTTTCTGTTACTTTTGAGTGTCGTTGTTCGTGTGTATCAATAAATTAATACATAGATAAATAAATGATGTATGAATTTCATTTGTCTATTTAGGTGGAATGCAAAGTGAATATTGATCTTTCGCGTATACTAGAAAATGTTTTTGCTGAATCTGAGAAATTGTCAACTGTCAGCATTTCTCTCTTGAATTTAGTTTTTGAACCCCAACTCTTGAAATTTATATCATTTGTACCCGATCAATCGTTTCATCTTCTGAGGACCCTTTATTTGCACCTTCAACTGTTGATCATGAAGGTAGGTCTCAGATCAACATAAAACTTTTTTCTTTTAATTCTTCATAAAGAACGTTTCAGCGATGATGTCAGGATCAAAATTGGATCCAAGAAAATGTTCCATTTTGCTCACTCTTGTGAAGTTAAGCTTCTTATATTAGCTCCAAATTTTTGAATTCAAAAGCATGCTTCTTAATATACAAACATTTTTCTCAAATGTTATCACACCAATGAATGTTCATGTACCTTACAGCATCTTTTCACTTCGAACTTATTCTCGAAAGACCAGAAGTCAAGGTGATTCCAGGCGAAACTTCTCCAGATTTCCATCTGATGGATAGCGCCACCAGTCACTTTCGGAGAATGCCGTGTTTTTGGCATTTAAAGGGGACATACACCCTAAAAATGGCAGTTGAGTTAAAGGTGGGAATCGATAGAGGAAAGTGAGATATGAACGATGGTGAAATCCATTTCTCAAAATTCAACTTTGTTGCGAAGATACAGCTGCAGAAAGATCCGACGCTGATTTGCTCCAACCGCACGATGTGGTACCATTATGCTTAGTGGGATACGCAGCGCCTACACCGTTCCCCCTCAGTTTGTGAGGTTATTGGCACTCCCATGTAAAAATTGCTTTGGAACAAAATTGAAGAACAGAAAATTTCCTTTCCAACCGTGTTTTTATTTTTTTTTCAAGATTTTCTTTTAATTGAGATATGAACAAAAAAGGCAAAACTGTGGGCTCATTTGGAGTTTCTGACTCTTACCATTTTAAAATTCTCAATTCCCGGAAAATGATAGAGTCTCGGCCAGAAAACTCATATTCAAAATTTTTAGAAAATGTTGCGTCCTTTAACTTTACCTCTTATAATTTTCCACCAGAAATTGACTGGTGTCAAGGAAAATAAGAAAAAACTACTCATAAAAGGGTATTGGAATCCAAAAATTGGCAGTTTCATTGTTTTCATTTGCATTTTCCGAGCCAACGGCTTTCCGTGAGCAAAAAATAAAAATTGGCAGTTTAATTGTTTTTATTTGCATTTTCCGGGCCAACAGCTTTCCTTGAGCAAAAAATTCCAAGACTAAAATTGAAGAGAGTAAAATTCTCAACATAGATGGTCCATCAACAGTTTTCATAGGTAAACTTTGATTGGCTAGAAAGACGACTGTTTGTGAACGCGGAAAGTCAGAAATTCAAACTGAGTTCGCAGTTTTGCCATTTTTGTTCTTATCTCAGTAAAAAAAAAATCTTAAAGAAAAAATAAAAACAAAGTTGGAAAGAAAATTTTCTGTTCTTCAATTTTAGTCATTAGCAATTTATACGTGGGAGTGTGCCAATAACTACACAAATTGAGGGGGAATGGTGCGGGCGCTGCGTTTCCCACTAAGCGCAATGGTACCGCATCGTGCGGTTGGAGCAGATGACATCAGCGCCGGATCTTTCGGCGGCTGTATCTTCGCAACGAAGTTGAATTTTGAGAAATGGATTTCACCATCGTTCATGTCTAACTTTCCTCTATCGATTAAGCCAGTGCTATTTTTAGGGTGTACGTCCCCTTTAAATTGAAAATGAATGAAGCAAAGATAAATTTCAAAATCCAAAAACGTCCACTCTTAGGTAATTTTCCTTCGGGGTATTTGAGCTCAAAATGAACAAAATTGGTTGAGAACTAAAACCATAATATTGGAAATGAATTATGCGGTAAGCTTAGTGATTGCTGAACTGCGAACTGACTTTTTCAAAAAGTGTGAACCGCGAACTGAACCCAAACTGATTTCTGCTTTGGTCCAATTCCCTGAGAAAGAGAAAGCTAGCTCTATGTTCTTTTCATTCTTTAAAAAATTTAAAAAACCAAAAAAAGCAAAACCTTTGCTGCCCAATTAAAGCTTCTGATCAAATGTTACATTCTTCGTTGGCTGCTTCTGTGCTGATCTTTTGCTGGTGATAGAAAAAAATTGCTGATTTGTCGATTATTTCTTGTTTCAGAATTCTGTTCAGTCTACACAAGCCATCTGGAAGTGCATGAGCCTAGTTTTAGATCAGTGTAAAAAGTTGAATTCACGCAAACTCATTTCGCATTTAGTAACACAATCTATGACTCCAACTTTAGTTACTCATTTTTTTTCAATAACTGATAATTTGCAAGATCTCTTCAAGGAGGGCTTCTTGAAGTTTTTAGTCTGTTGGTTTCATTGCATAAATCAAGGTTAGTATCCATGCTAATTTTTTCAAGGGCCTTATTCCAACAATATTGTGAAATTTTTCCTCCGTTCAGTTCCCATAATCTTTTAGAATTTTCATCCAGCGACTTTTGCTTTTGAGTAATTATTATCAAATGAAATTACATTTACATATTGCTCTAAAGGCTCTTGTCATCAATCCGTAAGAGCAAAGAGTGTTGAATTTTCATTTTAAGGTTTCAAAATTTCAACTGCTTTTTTTGATGTCGCGCGCAAGAAAGATTTTTGGCATGTTTCCTGAAGGCCAATCCTCAAAAATCCCAAATTATGATTTGACAGGATGAAAATGGAAAACAGTGATTGGTAGCAACTCAGCAACCATGTGACTTATCTCCACATATCACGATTTCCCATTCTTAGCCGGTCTATTCAAAAGTCGCAAAGTTCAATAACTGTCCTTGAAACTGTCCTTGAATGATGCAATTTCTATGACTATTATCGGCATCAGCAGTAAGTCCTGTTGCTGTGAAATTACTTGTTAACGCCCACGCAAAAGCCAAGATAACCCTTTACCAGTGGCGGCTCTTATATAGTGAGATAACAGTAGATTCTCTTAATTTGAGCCCATGTAAAATAATCGATATTCAGGAGGTTCATTGAACCCCCAAAGAAATCGATACTTTTGCATAGGTTTAAATGGAATATGAGCATGGTTACTGCATTGCACGAGCCTCCAACGGATAAATTCAGAACAAACAGAGGATAATACTTCCAAAAATTCTCGGTCACTACGCAACGTATAGAACTTTTTCATCGGCATCATCACACTATGATGGTCCTCGGACTGATCGTTTACTTTCACACTAAAGCGATAGTCAAGATTATCTATGAGTGACACTATTGGTCGAGCATTGTAAGACTTGGTTGTTGCTATGGGATACATTGTTAATTTATCCATTTTGCTACAGTTTTATAAAGGCTATACTCTTGGGCAGCTGCAAAAAACGGGCAATTTAACTTTGGTCACTACAGCAACAGTCAAATCTTACAATTCTAGACCTACAGCATCACTCATAGATAGTCCTGATTATAGGTTACACATAATAGTAAATGATTGGCTCACAGGTGTGCTAAAATATATCTCCTATTTGTCTACCTGCTTATCTGAAGTCAATTTTTTTTCTCCATTGTAATTTTGCCTTTTCCGCTGTTAGTACTCAATATTTTATCGTCCCTCTCTCTTTCAGATAAGCTGATAATGCATCTTCTAATATTTCAAAGAAGGACTGCATCTCATTTTGTGATGCCTTTACATCAAGCTATCATGAAGTCTTGCGAAAAATTTATTCAGTTTGTCGATGAATTAGATTTGAACGCTCTCTCGTTCTCCTATTTACCACTGTTGCGATCTTTAGCCTCTATTGTAAGTGAAAATGGTTCTTAGTAATTTTTTTCTTTGCTCAATTCTCAGCAATGAGCAAACGTTGCTAATTTTGACTACCATATTGTGCTTCTCAAAAAATACATGACTAACAAGCCTGAACAATTGATCGAAACAAAATTTCTCGAAAATTTTGAAGTTTTGAAGTTTCAATCAAAGTCTCATGAATGTTAATACTTTGATCGATCAAATAGTAATTAACATTTTCAAATTTAGATTCTATCATAAACAAGAAGTTCAACATTTTTCGATTGATTAAAATTTTCGAGACTTATCGCTTTGATTTGAATTTTGATCGAACGCTCAGTCCTGAGATTCACTGAGATGCCTTTATCATGCGTGAACATTTGTAGATTGCACCACAGTAGTGCATAAAAATTTGTAAAATTCGTTTGCTCATCTTGATGGTCACCCCAGTTTTTTATGTTTTGTAGAAAGTTATTAAAATGTGTACTGAAGGAGGCGGGGTTTTGAAAATGATGCAATGTGCTCCTCCTGTACAAATTTCACTGTTTTATCTGGTATTTTTGGTGGTGATGCTATAATAATTGTGAGCTGTTGTCTATTAATAAGGCCATCCTATCAATGTTTGCTTTTTGCTTATCTTCCTTGTTGACCAGATTAAACAAGTTATCTGCCTCTAAATCTACATTGAATTTTTTTTTTTTTTTTTTTTTTTTTTCAAACAAAAATATGATCACCTTATTCAACCTTTGTTTTTTGTTTGTTTCAGCTATCAAATTTCAAACATGTGATTCCAGAATCAAGCATGGATGCAATAAAAAGTAAAGTTGTTTTTCTCAATGGAGGTCTCATATTGTAATGAATCAAAGGCGAGTCTTCTGTTCTTAATTTCATCCTTGTATTTTTAAATCAGTTCCTCTTCTTACATTCAAGTAATTTATAATCTAAAGCTAGTCTTGAAAGTTTAATTTTCAGTTCACTATAATTATTCTCATAGTAAGCATTTCGTGCCGAAAATTGTGAAAGGCATCAAATTATTGAAAAGGGAGAGTTTTTTTATTCGTCCAATTTTTATTTTCAGTATTTATTTAAAGTTTTTAAGTAAAAAAACGTTTCATTTCTTTCAACATCAAAATAATATCAGTCATTATGTTTAAAATCGGTCCATCACATGGTTTTTGCAAATCGGTGTCCAAAATTTGTCCTCGTAAATTTTTTCTTCTAGTAAGAATTTTTTTGTAAGTGCTTATCAAAGTAAATATTTTTCTATGTATCCTTTGTCTTTTTATCTTCGACTAAGTTGCTGAATGAAGCATCCTTTGAAAGAATTTAGCCTAACATCAATCTCTCCCTCTTCCAGCTGAAACAAGCAAGAGCACAGAAAACAGCTGATTATTAATTGTACATAAATGGGTACACATACTTGATAAAAACAATCAACAGTAGGGTACCGGAGAAAAGTAATTAGGGAGCAGACTGTACACAAATTTGTACAGAAAAAGACAACCATCTCTGCCTGTCGTTGTCTAAAATGGGATGTCAGTCTAACAAATCAATTGGTGCAGTAAAAAATAAATTCTTTCAATTTGTTTATATTTCTTAGGATTTTGATGCTTAACTCTCGATTTTACAAGTTCCGTGTCGCTAGACACAAAATGTAAGTAAATGATTTGGCAACTAGAACTCAGAAAGAGAGTTCTTTTGGCAAGTTTTAAGTTTTTCATGAGGTGTGAACTTTATCTGCCGCAAATTTTATTTTCTGTGGCTGTGAATGAATTTTTTTCATTGATTCCTCGACTGCAAGATTTTTTTAAAATCATGGAGAACTCGGCTCTTTTAACGCTCTAATTAACCCTTTGCTCACGGTGTCTCATGTAAGGCACAACATTTTGTTAGGAGTTTTATGGAATTTCAAAAAATTGACTCACCCATGAAATCCTCAAATACATAGGACATAGGGTGTCCCAAAATACTGAGACTGATATTGTAACTTCAAAAGTAAAAAAGGTAGCGATCTGATCTTGGTTACGGTTGATAGATTAACTCATTTTCTATTGATTGAGGGAACATAAGGATTTTCGGTTGAAAATTGGCGAAGTTATGACAGTTTAAAAAAGACTAACAATTTTACTCCTTACGGGTTTTTTAACAAATATTTTCTCGTTGTGAAAAACCTGTTTTTGTCAGTGTGATCAGTAAACTAGCGTAATCAATTTTATATTAGTAATACAATTGTAATGTTGTTGAAAATTGGCAAAGTTATGACAGTTCGAAAAAGACTAACCATTTTACTCCCTTTTACTCCCTACAGGTTTTTTAACAAATATTTTCTCGTAGCGAAAAACCTGTTTTTGTCAGTGTGATCAGCTAACTAGCGTAATCAGTTTTATATTAGTAATACAATAGTAATGTTTATAAATAGTATTTGTGTATTTGGTTGTTGGTGAGAGAGAGTGCATCGAATAATTTGGTCCTTCATTTCGTGCTACAGAAAAATGTTTGTTAAAAATCTGTGGGTGTCAATTTTTTTGTTTCTTTCCAAGCTATCATAACTTTGTCAATTTTTAACCAGATGTGTTCGTGTTGGGCTCAATCGATAGCTAATAACTTGATCTTTTAAACGTAGCCAAGATCCAGAGACAAATAGAGATGCAGCACTGGCTACAGCAGAGGCTTGCTGAATTCTTGCGGTTTCAACAAAACAACAGTCAACACCCTTCTGATGTTGCAGGGTGTTGAACGGTGAGCACCCTCTTCACTTCCAAGTCCATCCCCGCTGTGTTTTCCGAATGTAACACCCTGCGACATCAGAGGAGTGTTGACTGTTGTTTTGTTGAATTGGCGAGAATTCTGCCCTATGTATTTTAGCGTAGTGCTCCGTCTCTATTCGTCTCTGCCAAGATCAGATTACTTGCTTGTTTACTTTTGAAGTTACAGCATCAGTCTTGGTAGTTGGTATTTTTGGGACACCCTTTGTATGATAAAAGTTTGTTCAATTGAGGCATTTTTCGGTAAATGGGCGTATGGCGATTTACGCCCTTTTTTTGGAGAACTCGTTTTTGAAATCCTGACGATGTGACCTAACAGGTGATATAAAGTTATTCATATGTTGAACGGAAAATAACCACGAATCAATCGTTCGAATGGACCCACCTCGGCTGAATTCAGAAACTTATGGGCTACAGTGCCTCTTACGAGCGGTACTCTCAGGGGCTCGCGCTCGCGATATCTGTACTCACATCGCATATGTATCTGATATTGATAAGAGCTCAGTGGATATGTCTGTGTGTGTGTGTATGGATATGTCAGTGTGTGTGTGGATATGTCAGTGTGTGTGTGGATCTGTCAGTGTGTGGGTTTTTTGCGTTTTTGGCTCCGTCTCCGATGACAACAATAAAACCCTCCTTTTTGGCCAAAAATGAGCCCAAAAGGGCCTTATTACCATCCCTCCTCCGTACAATTTCCTTTTCTTCAAGTTTTTGACCCAAATCTAACCCAAACAATACTTGTCGGATAGGCTGGGAGAGAAAAAAAACGTTTTTCGGTAAAAGGGCGTATAACGCTTCAACTTTGAACTTTCACTGCTCAACTAATTTTCACTCTAAAAACTTGAAATTAAGTAGAGTTCTTCTTGAATGTTTGTTCTACAAGTCAGTCTTTCAAATTTTGAAAAATCTGCAGTAGTCTAGAAGTTATAACGTTTTAAACTTTCAAACGCGTTTTTCTCGAAAGTCGTTTTTTCGCCATACGCCCATTTACCGAAAAATGCCTCAATTTAATGTTATGTGTCTTAGATTACAGTGGAAACTTTTTCATAAAACCTGTACAAAAAGGTTAAAACAAAGGGATGAATAACTCTGGGTTTTATTTCATATTCACTTAATCAGCTTCTTCCACTTACCTCATCTGGCCGGTAAATCTCCTTGTAGCAAGTGGGCGATACACATTCTCGAGCACAAGATACATGTTTTACTCCAACTAATTGAGAACAGCTAGGGTTTTGCTCGCAAGCTTGCTCAAATTCATGAAAAATAATTTCCTGTAAGTCACAATAAAATGAACAATAATGAATTAAAAAATGTTGAAAAGCATCTGCAGACTTTATTTCTTATTGGGTGACTCTTTTGTGTTGTCGCTCTGCTTTTACTCAGTGACTCTGTATTAAAGTGATAATGATGTAACAATTATTAGTGTTCATATTTCATAAAAAGACTACCTCAACCCTTTATTGCATGACTTTCTTTTTTATTTTGTCCGAAAACGCGATATTTCAATTAATTTTGACTTCAAATGAAAGGAAAAACTGTGAAAAAATTCCTAGCATTGTTTGTTGCATGTGAGAAACATGCAAAGTACAACAAAGTATTTAACAAGGGCCAGCATAGGGAGAAAAATCAAGATGAAGCAATCAAACATGTTTTTTTTTAACATTAAGATAGCGCTCGTAGAGGTGCCATGCTCTTTCAGACTTTGGTAAACGAGCTCTAACCTTTCCTCAATACTTAACTGAGGGGTCACAACATGGAAAAAAATATCTTTTAACTTACAAAGGTTCATAAAGTCAAAAGAAAGAAATAAATAGATTATGTGCCTCAGGGATACCACGATGCAGTGAATGGCGGAAAAATAAAAAAATCATCTTAAGATGATTCCAACGTTGATTAGTTCGCGTTGCTCAAAAAGTCAACAGAACAAACATCAAACAAAAGAGCATCTGATACAATTAAATAGTTTTTGGCTATAATGAATGAATTAACACAGAAAGTACAAATTGAAGGAACGTCAGCACCTGCAAACATACCTCAGGTCGATATTTTGAAAGTTTCAAGCTGAAGTACTCAGAAATGAAGCCGGAAAAATGAAGTACAAAAATTCCCATAAGCCTCAATGAGTGCGAGTGAGGCATGAATTTCATAAATTACGGCTTCAATTCTCAACCAATTTAGCTCGTTTTAGGCTCAAAAATTCCATGAAAAAATTACGCAGGTGCTGACATTCTTAAATATGTGATTTTTCTTTGTTTCAATTAAAAATGCCAAAAACACGACTTTTCCCTATTGCGACTTAGATCGGTTGTGCTTAGCACCAGATTTTATCGTTCTTGATCAATTATGGTGAACTTTTGGCTGTGATCTCTGCTACTTATTCACAAGAGGATAAATTGTCATTGGGGCTGTGTTTATACCAGTGAGTAAAAGCTTTGTAATTAATGCTGAAACTAGAGCAGAGACATCCTCAATGCACCAAATTTGTCTCTGCATTGCACGTTGCGGCTATTGTTGTTGCAGGCTCCAGCAAGACAGACCTGGGTTGGGTAAGTGAGTTGATGTTTTCTTCCTTAATTTTTTAAATTAATCAGTTTTACTCAAACTATCAATTCCTAAAATTGACAACTAAATTGGGGGCGGAAATGTGCATTTGGAGGGGGGGCTAGGAGGGAAGTCCAGAGGGACAGCGGATATACTAAGGGGCACAAAACGTAAGTGGGTCTGGTGTATGAAATCATTAAGGGGCCCAAAAACCTAGTGGGTGGCCCTGATTTAGAAAGTGAGCTCTTATTGAGTCTTTCAATCAATTCTCATATTTTTCATGATGGGTGCACTTACATTCTTACTGGTTTCCTTGAAAGGGTACTCTTTGAACGTAAAACTTGTTTTATATTCCTTTGCAGCAACGTCTATCGTATAAACTACCAGTACGATCTGAGGCAATAGCGCATAGTATTTGCTTGAAATTTTGGACATAACTCTAGTGTTGGACCGTTGAATTTTAAAATTTGCTGAATTAATTTGCGCACTTTTATCACAGCAAAGGTTACTATCGAGCAATCTTCAATTTTGCATGTAAAATAAAATGAAAAAATTATTTTGGCAGTATTATCTGGACCATCTCTAAAGGTGAGTTTTTTTTTTAAAGGTGTGAGTCACAGACGTACTTAAATATTAATCAGTCGAAAATTTTATTTAAACTACCGGCAAGTAGTGAAAGGGAAGGTGGACAATCATTGTTCAAACTTGCGAGTTGCGGCATTTTGCCGAGTTTATTGATTTTTGAATTTAATACAGCTCTTTGTCCTACAGGTAGCGCTCACGTCGTTCACGCTTTTCACGCTTTACCTGTATGTGATATTGTGATCACGCTTATCACGAAAGCTTATGCGCACTTTCGCAACTTAACGTAAACTCGGCAACCTCGCTTTGTGAGCCCTCCCCTCCCACTCTATTGGCTCATACGCTCTACGCACCCCCTCCCCTTCCTCTCACCATTCATTCAATTTTCATAATCATAATAACTCAAGTTAGGGTAGGGTAGTTACACACTTTACGTTAATTTAATTTTATTCAGTGTACTTTGTTATCACATCATTGTTCTCAATTGTAAGTATATCTATAGTTTGAAATGGTCTTAAACTAACTGATTTATAGCTTTTACTGTAAAGATTAATTTGTCTTATTTTAATTGTTAGCTGAATTTTTAGGTTAGGACCCTCCTCGATTATTAGGAGTATTTACATAAATTTGGTACTGAATTCACGTATGATCAAAGTAGTTTCAGCCTTATGAAATCTCGCTCTGTGTATCAATTTTTTACAGCTTAATGCTATCATCCTGAACTTAAACCTCTGAGGTTTACGGAAAGAAGGCTACTCCAGTCTGTGTCAATCTTCTGTTCCCCTCTGCAAATCCCCCCTGCTGCTGTGAAGTAGCATCGATATTGTTTTCTGAGAGGGGATAGTAGGGTTTTCAGGGTATTTCCTCTCACAATGCTTCAGGAGTACTGTCACCCTTTAGAGCACCTGCCGCTGAGAATTTTGCAGTACCTACTAACTGTGGTGGCATGCCAAGGGCAGAGTGGCAGCTGGCTCTAGTGTTCCAGCTAATTTCTTTCCTTTTGTCAGAGCAGGAACATTTTGAGTGTCGGGTTGTGACAGTTAGTGTTGCCTGCTTCCGAACCGCATCAACACGCAGCAATGAGCGGTTGGTTAGCGCAGAGTTTTGTCTCGTTGCTAATCAACCGCTTACTGATGCGCTTTGATGCAGTTAAGAAGCAGGACCCGATACTCAAAATTGTCCGGCTCTTGGACGACTGTTAAGAATTTTTGTCATTAGTTCAGTGGGTGAATGTTGTCATTTAGGAGGCGGCACATTGTGACATTCAGACTACGTTCGTCATTTATCTGCCAGTGAAAACAGAAGAAAGATTTTCTGTCTGTTGAAATTTAGGGGACAGATGTTGTGACATGCATATCAATCATTGCTGATGTAAAGCTCTAATGATTGCAGACGGCTCTCGATTTTGCCATGTTGCCATCCTTACTTTTTGTTTATGCCCAAGGCACTATCAGCTTTAGTCGGCAGAGCAAGCTCCATAGGATATCGAAAGTTATATTGGATAGTCGGCTTTGATTGGCTGAATTCAGTTGAATTATTGGAATCATTTATAATGACTAGTACAATGTTGATTGGTGATCGCATTGTAGAACTGAACATTTAACTGTCTGTCAGCTGTATAACTGGTTGTCCATGTAACCTCCGCATTGTACTAAATATCTTCTTAATAGGTGCCAGTTACATACCCTGTCTCACTTGCATTCATTTAGGAAAGTCTCATACTCTAGGTATTGAATCCTATATGGGTGTTGCAAGCTTTTGCTTCAAGTGAATGAAATAGCTCTCTGGAGAAGGGACTCAACTTTTCTGTCCGTGCAGAAAAGAACCTTCTTTTCTGTTTGTCAGTGTTGCTAGATGAATTGCTTTGAAACCTATATTTTCCTTAAGAATCACTGTAAAATATAAGACTTTCAACCGTAAACCTGGCAATACTGCAGTGTTGGTGCATAAGTCTATTGGAAACCCATAGCAGTTAGTTCTTTTCTGCACAAACAGAAAATCTAGTTCTATTTACTTATGCATGAAGTCATTCGATTTTGTGTTAGCTCTTATGTAACAACCCGCAACCATGGTAAAACGTACAAGTTCCAAAATCCTCTGGTTAATTTATTAAAAGATCTCAAGTGCGCTACCATTTTGGTTCGCAGGTTCAGTGGGGTATTTCGACTGTAATTTTGTCTCTTAGAGGCTGTTTCAGATAACTTCAGTTCTGACACTTCTTTCTTTACATGCACAGAGGGACGATATCAAGCCTTCAAATACGCTTGTTAATCTTCACTAATTACGATAGTAAACCGAGTCTATTTTGTGGCAAAAGGCTCTAATAATTCACACAGTGACATCTTCACGCATGTAAACAAAGAGCAGTCAGAACCGAAGTTATCTGAAACGACCTCTACTCCATACAGGTTTATGTATTCCCTTGTAAAAAGTAAAAAATTAGACATGACAACCCCATGTTACTTGCTTTACGATGCCATAAATTTATTTTCAATCGCTATGTTGTCTCTGGAATTACTATTTTATCAACTGGTTTCTCACTCTATGAATCTCTTTTGCCAGCAAAGAGGTAAGTAATGACAAATTAAGAAATCTGTAAGTAGAAGAAGAAATTAGAAGGAATTCTGTCATGAATCGATTAATTTCCCTTTGATTACTGGGTGCCTTCCACTGCGTTATCCTGTCAGGGAGTAAATTTTAGTATTTTTCATCGTATTTTAGTGGGTTCTATTGGCCCTGTGGAATTTCACACAGTTTTAGGAAATACAAGCAAAGTAATCGAAAAATAAGTAACCGATTACCATCTACCCAACTCTGCCATGCAAATATGCGATTTTGCTTTATAAAAAGACAAAAAACACAATGAAACAAATCCAAGGAAAAGACTTAAAAAAAAATCTGGAGGAGACACTGCGAAAATATACGGAATAAGTGCATTGAAACAGAAGTAAATCGGGTCAAAATTAGGCGTGTAAGATACACTCATACTTAGGCGCTTGCTGAAGCTTGCATGTCATTGGGCCATAGGAGGCCATAGAAGCCACGGCCCCTTTAAAATAAAATCTAAAAAAATACATTTTGGGTAAAAACAAAATGCCTATAAGATACATGTGAAAACTGTATAAATCTTGACAGTGCTCCCCTACCACTGTGTGTTTTGGATCTGCTCTTGCTGATGACATTGTGTGCTTGATTTTCAGATAGTGAACCTCATGTGAGTATGGTCGGAAAAGAGGCTATCTTGATAATAAATTCTGTCCTAATAATAGCATAAATTTGAACAACCTGTTTGAATTTAGTTCCCTTAGTTTTCTAAAATATCACCCTTTTTTAATTTGTTTCTTTCTTTTCTGGCAAGAAATATCGACAGCAGAGAGCAGAGAGTACTAGCCACATGAAAAGTGATTTCAGAGAAAATTTAGCGATTCACTATAGATTCATGAGATTCATGGCATAAAAACGCTGGTACTATGTGGAATTTGTTTCTCCCCTCCATGGATATCCCTTTTGCTTGTAAGTACGTAAAATGGAGTGGTTAATTAAGATAGGAAACGGAAACGCGGCGTTGACCACTCTTACCTGCGTAATAACGACGCTTTAATATACGGTCGCGTGCTTGAAGCTTTTGTTTAGTTAACGAGCGGATTTCGAAGGATTTAAGTGTCTCCATCGTTATTCTTGCTGGTTTTCACGGCTAACCTGAGTCCTGAAGCTATAGTATCTGCTTTGAAAGCTCGTAACCACGTCTTCAGCAGTCTCCATTAGCTTTTTAAAATTTTGGTTGCGTGCAACGCCGCAGCGCGCCACCGTGCGTCCTTTCAATGCACGGTCCATTTCCGTTCACGTACTGTCGTTTCCGGTTTGGTCGATTCACAGTCAAGCGTTTCATTCGTTTTATGTTTTTGGTCTAAAGCTCGAAGTTTTTAACAGGCAACATTTATTTATTTACTTACTCCTGTGAATGAGCATCGTTTCTCGAATCAATATGAATTCCCGTTCTCCATTTAAACGCCCACGAGTTTTTGCCATGAAAGAATCTTGGGATGACGATGACGATTGGACAAAAATCGATACCGATATTTGGGTATGCAAGTATTAACCCATCGCTTCTTTATTGTATTTTTCATTGATGAGAGGCATTTATTTTAGTTGTGTGACTTTGAGCTCCCATGACAGTTGTTGGTGCAAAATCTGCAGTCAACCGAATCCTTAGCACCCGGTAAAAATCTCGCTAAATCCGATGGAATTATTCGGTACAGCAGCGCCCAGCTAAGTATGTTAGAGAACCTAGTTGATGATGATGAATTGTATTCAGCGAACTAAGTCGGCGATGATTTTGATTTTTCAAGAATCATGAGAAGCGGTTACTTTCTATTTAATCCAAATAGTTGTTTCATAAATATTCCCTCTACGATTTATTTCGTAACATTAGTTGAACTACGACTCCCAAAGATTAAATTTCGCTCTGATCCTGAATAGTCATTACTCATTAGTTTTGGGCGGTTGATTTGATTGGTAACATCAACGTGAAACATGTTCTGTGTTCTCAAACGTAAAATATCTCAAATAATGACGACGACATGAGGAATGGCGAAAAGCCAATCGAATAAACTATGTAAAAATAAAAAAACTCAAATATATTTTGGCGTAAAAACCTGGTAAAAACATCATGCATACTTAGTTGAATAATTTCTGCGATGTTCCATTTTTACGGTTTGAGTGAAAGTTTGAGTTTTTGGAGTATCTTTGTTATTTTAGAGACAGAGAATAATGTTAGACAGCTCGAGATTCGTTTATAAATGATCTTTCTTCCCCCAAATATTCGCTCAGTAGAGAGGAATAGGAATGATTTCCTCCGATCTACATCGGAGTTTTCAGCTGTTTCATTCACAAGTTTTGTAGCGAGATTCTTGACTTTCTTTATAATTCTGAGTACCTATATGTCCCGAAACTTTTTGTCAGAAACGGGCATCTGATCAGATTGTCATTTTTGAGGTCGGCTCTTATATGAATGCATGGATGCAACACCTGTAAGCTGCAAACTCCCTGAAAGTGTAATTATATGTTTGTGAAGTCATTAAGGTTGGTTTGTTGGTAACATTGACTCATTGCCGGTGTTGAAATTCGTCTCTGGTTGAACCGTTGAAACGATCTAGTAGAATTTCGAATCACTATTTCATGATTTTCTTTCTAGGGGCGTGCCGTGGGGGGGGGGGGGGTACCCTTGCCCCGGGCGGCAAAATCAGGGTGGGGGGGGACAAAAAAACAAAATAAAAATTATAAAATTTCTAATTTTGAGGGGCGCCAATTCGCGGAGGGCGGCAAGTTGCATAATTGCCCCCTCCTCTGGAAACCACAGCATGCCCCTCTGATTTTCGTACGTCTGAAATCTGAACCATTAATTTCATGCGACGGAGCACCCAAACCATTAGGTATGTGTCCGGTTCTTCCTCTTCAGTCTTCAACGATTGTAGAGGTAGTTTCAGAAGTGTAGGCGGACCAAAACCATAATCTTTGGCGAATTTTCAACTTACATTCCTTCAAATCAATACCGAATTTGCTCCTGACTTTATTCTTTTGTGTTTAAAGTTTTCCTCATTGAAAAGTGAACTCTCAATGTCATTTTTATTCATTTTCATCGAGTAATATCAGAAATAATGTTGACAAATTCCAAAGATTATCGGTCTAGGTCCGCCTACACTTCTGAAACTACCTCTAAGTAAATCAACATTATTGTTCATTTGATTCTTTGGTCGGGTGCCCGATCGAAACAGTCTTATTTTAAACTCCGCAGACTTCCATCGTCCTCTTCATACAAACATTAGTTGAGTCCCTTGATGGAAATTTTGCTAGGGAGTACCAACTCGAACTCAACGAGTTCTGATTGGCCGTTGGTTTTATCCTTTCACGAAGCGAAAAAAGAGTCTTGTCGCCTCTGAATCGTCGATAGCATGTGTTTAGCGAAAGCTTGCAACGGTCCCATTAATTTAACCATTTTTCATTTGAAGCATTGCTGGTTGCCAACTTGAGCAAAAATCTATATAATTATGTGACACTAATTATCTTTGTCCCCGATTGTACATCTTGCGATTTTTCCAGCCCCCCCCTCCCGTTCCTTGTGTTGTCTGGGACCAAATAATGTTCGGTCCCGAGAGTAACTTACGCACGGTCACATGACCGTGCGTAAGCTCTCTGATTGGTCAAAACCGCACGCAAGATGCACGCAATTCATTGCTCGGGACCTAACATTATTTGGTCCCTGGTTAGTGAGTCAACTGTAAAGGGGTGTCTCCACCTGCGAATTTAAAAGCGCGAATAAACTGATTGAGCCAATGAGCTGCCTTGAAGTCGATAGTTCGAGTCCGATGTATCGACAACAAAGAAGCTCATTGGCTCAATCAGTTTATTCGCGCTTTTACATTCGCAGGTGGAGACACCGCTTTTAATTGGGGTCTGAGGGGGGTGATGGGGGTTGACAGTCTGACACCTCCGCCCATGTTCAGCTCCACTGTGATCAGTCATAGAATAGATGAAGACTTGTTGATTTTTAGCTATCCTGCCTTCCTGCGCTTGCGATTACTTATCGTTAGTTGTCGTGAATCCAGACCAATCTGGATTGCTCGCCTGCCAAAGGCTTGTCGCACTAAACGTGACGTGCGCGATCCGCGATGGATCGTTCTATAAAAACGCTGCTCTTATAAATTATGATGGGAAACGGTACCGAGCTAACCGAGCGCATTTGTCTCATCGAGTCATTGAACTATAAACTACCTACTTATCTCTTGACTGAAACTCAGATCTTACAAGTTTTGTCTAACATTTCTTCTTCTTTTTATTTTACAGAAATTTAGCGGCACTACTAAGATAGTATGCTTGCCAACCTGAAAATTTCACCTGCGCATTTTTTTGCGGTATGTCAAGCAAACTTATCTCTACTTCTTGTTGTTATTAGTTTTGGCCATGATTTGTATCATGTATATGTATACTATACTATCACCATTGATCATCACCATTGAAATCACCACTGGTGGCTCGTGCAATGTGTCAGCAACGGATTATCTCCATTTAAACCTTTGTGAAATAAGCGATCTTCGAGAGGCGCATTGAACCATTGAAAAATCGATTCTTTGGCATAGGTTTAAATGGCGAAAAGCGTGGTTGCCAAAGTGCACGAGCCGCCAATAATCCTCTCTATTAAATTTCCGCGGTATTTTCGCTGATCCAGCCCCCTCCAGCCTCCTTCTGCCTTATTTTCTTCTTGGAACCAGCACATTGATTGGAATTTGAATTTGTCTTCTCTGGACGTTGCGTTGATTTTTTGTGTCGTAACGTGTATTCTGTTTCTCTTTTACTCGTCTAACTTCATCCATTTATAAGCCAGCGTGTTTGATCTAACCAACTTTCTGCCAATTTTTAATTTTCTTCCGCTTTGTTGTTGGGGTGCTCATTTTTTATAGGGATGCAGAAAATTATTTGGTTAACTTTGGTAGCTGATTCTCAGCTCTTAGCGTTCGAAAAATTGTGTTGTTTATCGAAAATTATGTTGGATTTAATTGGCCAATTTGATGAAATTTAGCATTATTAAACCGTTGCTCGCATCCAATAACTCTACGGGCTTTAACGTCTAATTTTTTCCTTTTTTTCTTCGCAGGGACAGTAAACGAAAGCTTTTGCCTTTTAAAACGGGATATTTTGGAAACCTTTCGCTTAAGAATTTAGTTCGATTGAATGGTGGAAAATGTTTGTTTTTTCAGAGGGTAAGGGTATATTGTATGCCTAGTTACTGATCAAAAATCATTTTCTTGAAAGTGTTTTATTACGAGATGATGCAGATGCATTTAAATGGAATTTATTTTCCACTGCATAAGAAATTTATTTTGCTCTGATTGGCAAATCATTAAAAAAAATAAAAGTCACCTCATCAGAGTCTCATTCACAATCAGAAACACTTAAATATTTTTATTTATTTTTTGATCAGTAGCGTACCTTCTGTTCTACTTATGTACACATTGTACGCCCTTATGCCAAAGACCTCTTCAATTTCCCTATCGTCGTGTCGTTCATCACGTCAAGTCAAGACCAATAATTTTATTTTCAGCTCGGCATCTTTGGCTCGCGGAGGGCTTGAAGAAAGAGTAATCTATCGCGAGAAATCTAATTATAATCGATCGTCGGGAGCCGAACGCTGCTCATCCCGGCTGCCCAGAACGGCGAGATAACACGGAATCGGCTGGTCACTCAGTACAGTTTCAGTGTGGTGTGTCTCAGCAGCGCGACGTAATGCGAAACTGAGTAATGAGGAATTTAATTTTTAAACATATACTTATACTTTGACGCCTACGCGCTACGCGCCTTGGCGGAAGCCTGCGCAGTAATGGTAAGCATTGTGTGCCCTTGTCTCCTTGTCACCGAGACATCATTGCGCCAGTCTCTCTCTTTTATGCCTTTGATCAATCATCAGGGATGTATAAATTTCTTGATCCTGCGATCTGTGATCAAACGATCGCGATCAAACGAGAATTGCGTGGAAATTTTCTCTCCCTTTGTCTCCCTCCCCCCTCTCACTCTCTCTCTCTCCCCATCCCTCCATCCATCCATCTCTCCCTCTCTCCCTCTCTCCTAGAATGGAATGGCGACCTATGGAAAGTGCGGAATTTGTTGATAGTGCAACTGTCCTCTTTTTGTTTGCAAAATGAGGACGAGACCTTATCTATCCGCTTCTCTTTTCTTCAATGAAACATATACGTTTGATAAAGATAGACATTAGACAAGGAGATGAAATCCCCTCTTTTTATCCTTTTTCATCGTGTACGCTCATTAGGGAAATGAGAGAAAAGATATCCTGGTTACGGTTACGTCGTGCCTGAAGCTATTCCTTCCGCGCGTGGCATGAAAGTACTCCCTGGCTGTTCGCAAAGTCAGCTGTAAAAAGCCTTACTCACGTGTATTCGTCTCTAATTTTAAATTCGAAGTCTTCCCCTTTCAGCGGCTTCAGCATGGTAGATGTAACCTCGTATGTAAGAAAAGTCGCGAGACTTTGGAGCTTGCGGTGGGCGTGTAGCTCTTGAAAAGACCTGTCATTTTCCGTCAAGACCATTTTTCTACGACGTCCCCGTTGGGAGAAAAAAGTGGGGGTGGCAAGGGTCTTTTTAAAACTTTAACCCTTCGCAAGTTTTAATCGGGAGGATTTGAGGATTGCGGTTAGCGCTATACCTTTTTCATAATTTACTATGGATAATTGATTTCTGAAATAAGTACACCCTATTTCTATTTGAAGAAACGAGCCCCCCCCCCCCAATGGCTACTTAGGGGGCTCAAAAGATCATTTGGCAAATGTTAAGGTACACGTGTTTTGGCGTTTTTCGGGGGGGGGGGCAAAAAAACAAAACAAAACCATTCCGAAGTTAAGGGGAGCAGGGGAAGGGGGCTGTTGTTACACTCAATACATAGAGGTAATGTAGAACCACCCCCCCCCCCCCCCCCCCGAGTCTCTGTAATAAGAGTCTGGTCTTGTGAACGAGCGAAGAAGAATGAAGAAGCAACCCCCAAGGAGGCATCCTCATACACGGCGTTTTTGGCAAGGAGGGGTCCGCTATTTCTCTCCAAAAATCAAATTGTGCCTCAAAAAATTCTAAAGAAGCTTAAAATAGTTTGCTTGCTGTTTTCAAACCCGATACCACAGAATAATACAATCAGAAGGCAAACTCCCATAAGAGCCAATGGAAACAAGATTTGGAATTTACCAGCACAAACTGGCAACTGTGCCTACTCACTTCTCAAGATGGCGGACATGCTTTTTCAGGCTATACAACCAATCACAACACGGCCAGTTGCCGAAGATCTGCCGAAGATTGCCGAAGATACTCACTTTCGAACATGGCGGCCCGAAGTAAAGAATGTTTCAAAATGAATTAGAGTTTCCCTTCTGATTGTATTATTCTGTGCCGATACCGGCACCGAGTTGGAAATGAAAAAAAACAAACATTATTTTTAACAATTTTAAAAAATATAGCATCGCAAGTGGTATTCTGTGTCGTTGAAGGCGCTTTTGTCGCTTCCTCTCATTGTCAGCGTAGGAGAAAGGAATTATCAATTTTTATCACATCTCGCAGTTTGCGCAGGCCTAAGGATCGCTTTCAGACCAGCCTAACGCTGGTTAATCACTTGCACCATCAAACGTATATAGGAGAATGCAATTCGATGCAATTTTGCCTTGCCAAAGCAGCGCCTTGCGGTCTGACTGTAGGTGTAATAACCCACGTGCTTTGTCTCTCTAGGGCGCGCGCCTGTCTCAAGAACGAGTCTCTTTCAACAAGTACTATGGTGGTAAGTTTGCATCCAGAGATGCTTCTCTGATGAAGGATGTGTTCCGCGGAAAGCTCACACCTATCGATTATGTAAGTTCGCGAAGGAAAATTGTACAAGTACGTACTCTACGCCGCGCAAAGGTGGAAGTCTGCGTCGCTTAGTAATTTATTGTTCGAGTCGTGTAAAATGATGAACTGAAAAGTCAAGGATGTCTCATATCAATAGACGCTCGTGAGTCACGCCTTTTGAGTTTACTGCAGTGGAGGTGATTTTTTTTTCTCTTCTTTCCAAATTGTATTCCCTGCTTTTTATGCTCCTCTGGGGTTTCAAATGCTTGTGCTGGCAGAAGTGACAATTTTCAACGTGATTCTGTTTTCTGTAGCTACTGAATCCTTGGTCGATCAAAGGCTAAATGTATACCCCTTGGTATATATTGGATCGATGAAAAGCTTGACCTTTTTTTTTTTTTTTCCTCTCGCAAAAGTAAGGTCAATATCAGTCGTGTTTTCTCGAAATTCTCGAATTTTGGATGGACTGGGTAATGAGAATGGAAAAAGGTGTTAGTGGAGACACAGTCACGTGGTCGCCAAGTCTAATCAAATTACGGAATTCATCAAACTGATCATCGGATAGTCTTGAGCATCTGTTAATCCATCCAGAGGCGGACTGGCCCCCAAATTCGGACCGGGAAACCAACTTTGGACCGGCCCATATGAGGGGTGTCGGGGGACACCCCTTACCTATGGAGAGGGGGTTTGGGGGGGTTGCCCCCCGAGAAAATTGTGGTATTTTCACGGTCAAAAACAACAATTTGAAGCATGTTTGGGCCATCAATTTCATTATTATACAGCCGGGTGTACCAGACCACCCGGATCAGGCATTTTTTTAGAAAACTACTGGACCAAATGGTTTGAAACAAAAAAGTCAGACAGGGAATCAACCCCAACTTTTTCATTTTCGATATTTTCAAAAGCCCCCGACAGCCCCTTGGGGCCCATTTGGAGGGGGGGGGGGTTCAAACACATTTTTCAAGTTTTCTAGTATAAGTTTCCAATAATGATATAAAAATTAGTTTAGATTCTTCAAGTAGAGACAATTGCCGACATTTTTGCTCCTATAAACTTTTTCCAAAAACCAAAATTTTTGAGCTATGGGAGCTTTTTGGAAATTTTTGAATAGGCCCTTGTGACCACCCTGTTGTGAAATTCTCACAAATATTGACAGATTCTGAAAGAGTAGACCAAGACCTTTCGATTGATGTGCCTCATGTTACCCCCTTCACTGCGCATTTTTTTTCTTTTTTGACGAAACATGAATTTTTCAATTCATCTAGTCACACTAATAGTGGGAAAAATAGTAAAAAAAATCATTGTTATTTCTTGATCTATATGCTCAAAAACGCAATTTTCCGCCATTTTTTCCACATGCTGTGACGCATACAAGAAGACGAGATTTTTACATTCTTTTTCAATTAAATGTTGCTTTTTTTGGTATAAAAGAAGAAAAAAAAAAGAAAAAAAAAATTTGAAAGGAATTTTAAAATGATTACCGAAAGTTAATTGACAGTCATTATAATGAAAAGTCGTTTTTTGATTCAAGTGACAATTTTGCCAATACAATACTGATTTTGACAATACTGATTTTTCATGATTTGATGTGAGATCTCATACGTAGCGCTCTCTGTTTTCGGGACTGCGAACTTTTTTTCAATCCTTTCATGTGTGCCGTAAGTGACCCAACGCGCAGCAACGTCAAGTTAAGATTATACTGGTTGCTAGTGGGTAATAAAGTAATTGTTCCACAGGAGGAACGCTGCGCGATGAAGGGTTAAGTGAAAAAATAAGGTGTTTTTCGCCAATTCAAAATTTTGGGGCTTAAATAGCAAGAACCATGGAATCAAGCCAATTCTGCCATTTAAGCCCCAAAATTTTAATTTGGCAAAAACACCTTATTTTTTCAATTAAAGGTTCCATGTGGCAGTGTGGCACATCAATCGAAAGGTCTTGATCTATTCTTTCAGAATCTGTCAATATTTTTGAGAATTTCACAACAGGGTGGTCACAAGGGCCTATTCAAAAATTTCCAAAAAGCTCCCATAGCTCAAAAATTTTGGTTTTTGGAAAAAGTTTATAGGAGCAAAAATGTCGGCAATTGTCTCTACTTGAAGAATCTAAACTAATTTTTATATCATTATTGGAGACTTTTACTAGAAAACTTGAAAAATGTGTTTGAACCCCCCCCCCCCCCCCCCCCCCCCATGGGCCCCAAGGGGCTATCAGGGGCTTTTGAAAATATCGAAAATGAAAAATTTGGGGTTGTTTCCCTATCTGACTTATATGTTTCAAATCATTTGGTCCAGTAGATTTCGAGAAAAATGCCTGATCCGGGTGGTCTGGTACACCCTGTATGATCGCTGACTCTCTGCGTTTTTGTAGGGTTGAGACTGCCATTTTATCTTAGTGACGATAGAAAAGCTCGCATTATCAGTTTTTAGTTTTTGTTTTTTTTTTTTTATTTTTTTCGTTTTATCGAATGATAGGCCTGGCCCGGCCCTAAAAAATCGAATGAATGATCGGCCCGGTCCGGCCCTAAATAATCGAATGATCGGCCCGGCCCGGCCCTAAAAAATCGAATGACCGGCCCGCAGCCCAAATTTACCAAGTACAAATACATGCCCGGCCTCACTTTTATCTTTTTCTCTCGTTTTTTCCTTCTTTTTTCTTCCTCTCTCTCTTCTTTTTTCCTTTTTTCTTCCCTTCTTCCTTTTTTTCTTCCTTTCTTCCTTTTTTTTTCTCTTTTTTTCTTCTTTTTTTCCCTCTCACGATCCAACCGGCCCTAAAGGGCCGCGGCCCACCGGGAAATTTCCCGGTGTCCCGGTGGGCCAGTCCGCCTCTGAATCCATCTATAAATCTAATCCATGTTTGGATTAGACTTGGCAATCACGTGACTCGGTGTCTCGTCTCCACCAATCGCCGGTTTCCATTCTTTTCTAATCTATCCAAAAGTCGGAAATTTTAAGAATCGGCCTACTGTGATGGTCGCGGCCAAAATCAACCACCACCAAGTACGGGTAAGCATCAATCATTTTTTCCGTGTTGTGCAAGGTGCAACTGCTCTCAAGTCACCGCGCAATGTGGAGGTAAGCGGGCGCGGCGGCACCGCGGGTGCTGCAAATGAAGTGAAAAAGAGGAGAAAAGAGACAGAAGGAAAGAAGAAGAAAGGAAGTCCAGGTTATAAAAAACATCCTACTTTGCTGATCCAGATCCTGAAGTTCGTTCATGACGGTATTTCGTGCGTTATGTATTGCATACCTCGGCCAGCTGGCCGGTTCTTGAAATTCCAGACTTTTGGATGGACTATACAGATAAGAATGAAAACCGCATTGCGAGCAAATAATTAGAAAAATATGTCGCGACTTTTTTCCGAAAAAAAAAACCATGATTTTGAAGCGCCTTCTAATAGATGGTTATACATTTAGTGTGAACAAACAGATAGAAAAAAATATGTCGCGATATTTCGTAGTGCCTTCAAATAAGCGGTTATGCAATTAGCGTGGTTGAAATTATGACCCAATAAGTCGCAGAAAAGCCTCGAAAAAAATCGCAATTTAACTTGGTTTGGACAGCTGACTGTTGAGTGCGAAAAAATCGTGACAAATCGACGATTTCCCGCCAATTTCTGGCAATTTTTATGTGGTTTGTGCTACATGGACGGTGGTTGGTGAAGACGAGTCACGTGGTTGCCAAGTATAATCAAGATATGGAATAGATTAGATTGGTTATCAGATGCTTAAGACTATCCGATAATCAATTTGATAAATTCTTCAATTTGATTAGACTTTGCAGTCGGCGACCACGGACTTGTCTCCACCAACACCGTTTTCCATTCTTATAGTCCAGGCAATGGGGATCAATAAGCGGCAAATGGCGGAACAAATTCCCAGCAAAGGTTTTTTGGGCTTAATCGCTTCGTCTTGGTGTCAGTAATGACCACCTAAAAGTCCCCATGCCTGGGTTCTGTGCTAAATTCAGGGGAGGGGGGGAAAGGGCCCCAAAATCGATTTTTTCGATATATATCGAAAACTATGCAAGATATCGAAAAAATCGATGCATGTTTTTTGTTCCTGAGGTAATTTCCAACAAGAAAAGTCCTTTGTGTTTTTACGCTCTGACGACGTCTAAGCTCTCAAAAACACGATTTAAGTTTTCGGCGATTTTCAGGAAAATTGATACCCCAGGGCAACGCTCATTTAACGCAATGTTATTTTTAATGACTTCGATCGCCTTACCGTAGCATTTAGAGTGCTCCGATTTTTATGAAATTTGGTATCCGGGGGTTTTTTAGGTCGCTGATTTCATTTTTGGAGTCCAAATTTCCTTAAAACGTGATTCAGATAAGCTTTTTGAGCTTTTACCACAAAATACAGCTTTTTAGATAAAAGCTCAAAAAGCTTATCTGAATCACGTTTTAAGGAAATTTGGACTCCAAAAATGAAATCAGCGACCTAAAAAACCCCCGGATACCAAATTTCATAAAAATCGGAGCACTCTAAATGCTACGGTAAGGCGATCGAAGTCATTAAAAATAACATTGCGTTAAATGAGCGTTGCCCTGGGGGCCTGGGGTATCAATTTTCCTGAAAATCGCCGAAAACTTAAATCGTGTTTTTGAGAGCTTAGACTTCGTCAGAGCGTAAAAACACAAAGGGCTTTTCTTGTTGGAAATTACCTCAGGAACAAAAAACATGCATCGATTTTTTCGATATCTTGCATAGTTTTCGATATATATCGAAAAAATCGATTTTGGGGCCCTTTCCCCCCCTCCCCTGAATTTAGCACAGAACCCAGGCATGGGGACTTTTAGGTGGTCATTACTGACACCAAGACGAAGCGATTAAGCCCAAAAAACCTTTGCTGGGAATTTGTTCTTCCAATAATCACCCATTGCCTGGACTATCATCCAGCCAATCCAAAAGTCGGGAATTTCAAATCCCGGCCGCAGATATTTTTGTCCGCGTATGGGTTATGCACTATCTACTACCGCTTATTGTCAGATTACAAGTTTACAACTTTAGGAGTGTCATCAACTGATGCTGATTACTTACGAACTACGATCGAGTCGAAATCGCATGGCTTCTTTTGGAAGCGACTCAAGTCGACTCAATTAGAACGCGCGTTCTTTTCAGATATGATGATAATCATGACATCACGTCATCGAAAAATCGTAAAGTATCACGGGAAATCAGGGAAAGGGCTTTATAAGCAGTGAATTTGAAATTTCAAAATTACTAGGCACCATCCTGTTAGAGCTCGTGGTAGGTGGGAGGGGGGGGGGAGGGCTGTCTCGCCGACCCTATAGCTTGCTATGTTCTAACGCCCTTGATAATGACTTTACTCGACTCTCATCCAAAAAACTTATCTGGGCATCCAAGTTGCTGCTGCTCTCTGCTCATTTATTTCACTTTGTAAAATACGCTTTTCGCAAATGTAATTGGATTTATTTTCAGTAGCGGGAAATCGCCCTTTCCCCTCCCGTTCCCTGGCCCTGACTCGACTCTGCGTATGTTTGCGCTCAAAGGAGTCATTAGTTTTCGGAACTTTTCACTCGGTGTTTCGAACCTTTGCTTACGTTTGTGTTGGGTTTGGAGATCAATCGACATTTTCATTGGCTTTCAGAGGCAAGGGTCCAAGGGAACATTTTCTGTTGCCTAACCCAACCATGGGTTTTATTCGTTGGTCAATTCGAAAGCATAAATTTCAATTGTTTCCATCCAATTGGTTTTTTCTTTTTTCTCGTTTTCTCGTTTTCTCCAAATCATATTATTATAGCTCTTTGTTTATATGTATGTACTGATTGTGAGTCAACCCCAGGGACCCGATCAAGTTGGAGACAAGTCGGACTTGACTCGAACTAGCATAACCTCACACTTTCTTCACCAAACGGCATCGATGACCCTTAAGGTGATTCTATGGCAAACTCCCGAAAATGTTAATCCGATAGATGGCGTTACTTGTCGCTGGCTCCGAAAATAGCCGTTTTTTGACGGTTTTCGGCTGATTTCTCTGAACAGACGAATAAGAGACGAAAAATCGGAATGTCAGCACCTGCTTAATTTTTTGCTTGATTTTTTGAGCCATAAACGGGCCAAATTGGTTCTAAAATAAAGGCGAAAGTATGCAAAGAAAAAATCACGTGTTATTTGGAGTTGTATCAGTAAAGATTACAGGTTTCTGTTTCACCTGTAATCTTTACTGATTACAACTCCAAATTACACAGGCTTTTTTCTTTGCATACTTTCACCTTTATTTTACAACCAATTTGGCCCATTTATGGCTCAAAAATCAAGCAAAAAATTAAGCAGGTGCTGACATTCCAATTTTTCGTCTCTTATTCGTGTGTTCAGAGAAAACAGCCGAAAACCGTCAAAAAACGGCTCTTTTCGGAGCCAGCGACAAGTGACGCCATCTATCGGATTAAAATTTTCGGGAGTTTGCCATAGAATCACCTTAATGCAGTCAAGCTCTAGTGTGGCTCAAGCTTCATTTGAAGCTGACTGATGCTCATCGGTTGAACGAGGTTGATTTCCAACTGGATCGGCCCTGGTGAGTGCTTGGGTTCCAGGAGGGGGGGGGGGTTACAATTTTTCTGCCCTCCGCGCATTGCCGCCTCTCATGTCATGAATTCGATTATTTTTTTTTCTTTCTTTCTTTTTTTCTTGTTTGTACGTTCTGATTTTGCCGCCCTCGGAGAGTGCCCACATGCTCCCTCCCCCCGCACGCCCCTAGTTTTACCGGGTGAAATGTAGCATCCGTAATAATATCTGACAGTGATTTTGACTGTAAAACTAGTCAAGTAAAAAATTTCAAATTTTAACTTCGAAATTACAGTTTTAAAATGTAACGAATGCTATACATTCTACCTTGAATGACGAATGACGATACTACTTCATCAACTTTGCAAGGTGTATCAGAATTTATGATTTCTTGACATTGTTTCTTTTTGGATCATTCTGCAGGGAAGCATAGGGCTATAAGAGCAATTAATTAGTAATCTGTAGGGAAGAGCATGCGCATGACGAGACGTGGATTCTCAGGATGAGCACGACAATTGTTTAATGGATCCTTTTACCGGAAACAGCCGCGATTGCGAAGAAGATACTTCTGTAGATCTGATGGGGGGGGGGGGTGCCCAATCCTTTTAGTTCCTAATGAAAATTTAGGTCAAAAACAGAATTTTGACTATCATGGTTGATGTAGATGTGAATTTGTCACCGAAACAATTTTTCGATTTCCCAGAAGGATTCTTGGAAATGATCCCGATCGTCTACGGTGGTGGACGAAATGAAAGGGTAAATCGGGAAATGGGAAGCGATTGGGCCACTTTTACCTACATTGCGCATATGGAACGAAACTCAGAGATTACAGCGCTACCTGACTGACCCGTGACTCGTTATTATTACGAGGCATTGGAGAAAAAAAGTAACTGTTAATGTGAATGATTACCAATCCAGAACGACTAGAATCAAGATTTCTCGGTTTTCAATGGCAAGCCCTGTGTATCCAGCTCCAGTACTTGTGTGAGCGGTGATGGTGGTGGTGGGGGGATATTTATAGTTCATAGGGGGTGAAAGTTTAAGTATCGTTGAAAAGATTACATAGTTTTCTGGATGTGAGCTACTATTCAGAGGGGTTGAGTCCCGCGCTCCGCCCTGGCCCCCGCTGCTTTTATCAAGGGGGCCGGAGGAGGTTGGAGGTACGCAATAGATGTTTTAAATTAATTTTGGCAACATTGTCGCTGTATCTCTGCCGCGCTTCTCCGCGGACCGCACCGCGCCGCGTCGCAGTGTTGATGTTGCGCGAGAGCGAGCTCCCTGAAGGGGGGGGGGGAGTAGGGGAGCCGCATTGGCAGGGTAAAGGGAGGAGTGGAAGTGAAGGAGAGTGAGTACGGTCGGACGTCGGTACGAGAAAGAGGGGAGAGAAAACATCCAGCTAGGCCTTGCAGCATTGATCTGAGTGCGCGAGACTGTGTGAGAGAGTCGAATGAGAGAGTAGAGTAGAGTCAGTCAGAGTCGCCGAGAGGGGCACCACTGTATTCGTTCAATTGCCACACATTGCCTCATGATTCGTTCGTAAAATCTTTAATTAATCGCTTTTGTGTGTGAGTCGGAGACGAAGCTTAGCCGAGGAGACTGTGCTCGTTGTTATCGTCCTGTTCGGAGGATCAAATTGGGAAGAGTTAAAGCTTTTGTCGTCCCCCCTCAGTTTCCGCCGAAAAAAAAAATCATCGCGTGTTGGCGTGTTTTCATTCTAAAGTCTGTGTCATCCTCAGTTCTTTTTTTTTCTTTTTTCTTCAATAAAAAATTAGTTCGAATCCCCTCCCCATGTGATCTTCGTGCAGTGCTGTGATTTTCAAATCTTTGTTTTTCTTAGTCATATGTTTTTGTTGTTAGTTGTTTAAGAAAATTAGTCAAGCTGTGGGGGTCAGGGGCATTTTTTCTCCCCCATCAAGGGATGTACTACCCGGTAAGATATTTGGAATTTTCATCCATCTTGTTTCTTTGCTCGTAAATCCTTTGACTTTGTTTACATTCTGTGCATTAACTTTTTAGGCTCCTCCTGAGATTTTTCCAAGGATTACTCGTGCATGCCGTATTTTATTGACCTCTGGGGTTTTGAATCCTTTAATTTAGCCCAAGTGGTTGCATTTCGACACCCCTCTGTCATCTCCTCACATCTCTCAAACACTCCCTTCATCATACATACTTGCAGCCCTCATGTTTTTGATTTTCTTTTTGCTCCGACCTTTTTTGTGGGAATGAAATTATTTGCCTATGCTCATTTATTCTGAAATTTGCAAATGTAAATTCCCACCAGCACAATCATTTGTCCGATTTGCTCGCTGGCTAATTTCTGAGCGAAATCATCATGGAGTTTTCATGTTATAATAAGATTGCATTGATTGGACTCGGTGTGAAAGCAAGCATCAGCAGATGTGTTTTGTTAGCTGGGCACAATCTAGCTGGTGTGTTTTGGTCTTAAGCCCGTGCCACACCGAAGTGTTTGCAAACGCTACTATAAAAATAGGCGCCATGCATTACAATGCAAGTGGCCGCACCAGAGTGAACGCGTCCAGAGCGCTCGAAGCGCTCGAACGTTTTGGCATTTCGCAAGGGATTCAAGGTGTTTACGTCATGTATTGGTGACTTCCAATGATGTAATGGGTAGACATTGACTGATTAATGTCCGTGCATTGTTTAGGCTGTAAAAAAACCATTTTTTTTTATTTTCTGTAATAATTCAGAACCATAAATATCAAAATAAACAAAGTCACGCTCCACTTCTTTTTATATAGGAATCAATGACATTAGAAATATCAGAAAAAATAAGAGGAGAGGTATATACTAGCACTCACTATAAAATGTTCTCGTTTTTGGGGAAAAAATAACATAAACTACAAGGATTACAAATGGACAAAAGCGGGAAGATGTTCAGTGCAGGATACGTAGTGTCGCGTCGCAAGATATGCCACACCAGAGCGAACGTGAACCGGCGTTTGCTTAGGTATGGCACGGGCTTTAGTCAAAAGTTTGAAATGGTGGAGCAAAGCAACCGCCCCTGCTGGACTGGCAACCCTTGCAGTTAGAGTGGTCCTCTTATACCGTCGTAGTGTGACGGACTGCCGTGATTAAGGAGACAATAAACATAGAGTGTTCCATTGTGGTTTAGCTGTGTCCTCCAAAAAGAATGTATCTTGGGGGACCTTTCCCTCCTAACTTTGATGGTCGTAGTCTTTCTTCACTAATGATCTCATCTGATATCTTCGATTCAAATCTTCTAAGTTACATGTGAAACGTTTCCAGTTTTAATGCCAACTCATATTTTGGCATCTGATTTGCTATCTTCACCAGCGGTCTGATCATTTTAATGATGCATTTACCATGTTTATCCCGAGTGGAATGCATCAGCTAAAGATTTTTGCTTCATACCCGAACGTCTACCGTTTCTCTCCAAGTCCTCAAAAAATAGACAATGAGGTGCAGAAACAAAATTTATTTCTTATTTTTTCTAAATTGTTAAATTAAGAAAATAATTATTCTGAAACTTAACCTCAAATTGTTTTCGTTAGCTTTTGCTCCTCTTGCGTCTATGGTAGCGTTCTAGAATTCATCTTTTCATTTTCTTGATGCAGTAAAGATTACAAACAGTAACACTTTTCATTATACAAAGATATTCTACATCAATGGGTAATGTAATATTTTTTGCAAGGATGCAGTAAATGGTTGAATTCTAGAACGCTACCTTTGTGACCTTGAGTTGCACCCCTGATGGTCATGCTACCGAACGAATCGTTTCATTAATGGCTTCGGCATTATTCATCTGCATACCTTACCAAGCATTTTCTTTCAGTCCTTCTGTGCTGCAATACGCAGAGGTTGTCTCAAAAGAGATGGGGGATGGTAGTTAGCTTCATTTTACGCACCTACCCTTCGGAATCGAGGTCCTCTCCTTTGGTAACTATCTGACTGCCATCAACTTTCCGTTTCTCTTTATCTTTTACCTACAGTGTAGTCAGCAAAAAGGAGTTGATTTGTTGAACTACTGAAATTTATAATTTGTCCATTCCCGTTCAGCATAACGGAGAGAAACCTTGTTTTGTTCCTCATTTCCCTCCTCCTTGTTTGAGAGTTGTTTCGGATTCTCCAGAGAACACTTTCTTTTTCTTTGTGTCTGGTTTTTCTGTTGTGTCTAAGTTGGAAGGACCTGTGAGATTGCCATAACCCTTTTAATGAGGCATAATCATATTAGAGTCCCCATGTCACTAAGACTTATGCCATATAAGATTCATCTTTGGATTATCGGCGGAATTCAGACTCTCACACTGCGTTGCCATACTGTGGGTAAATATCCTATGTATTCACCGTAATTATGGTAGAATCTGGCAACGCTTCTTTTATGGAAACTCATGTAGGTGCTCTCTGTACTCCTTCTCCGTGTAAAATGACTGTTCAAATTTCCTCAGCTGAAAAAGCATCTTCAGAATTTATTGTTTTTATTGGAGATTTAGATTGGGTTCAAGAATTTTTATTAAATTTTCAACAGCTTCCTGCTCCAAGGTTTTTTGCACTAATATTAATTCTATATGGAGAAGTATTGCCTCTTTGCCCAAAGTCGCCTTACCTAAGAACGCTTCAACAGACTGCTTTGTCTTCACTTACTTATGCAGTGGCGGCATGTGCATTGTGACAACAATGGATTTCCTCCATTTAAACCATAGGTAAAATAATCTGTTTTCTGGTTAGGCACCTTGCCTTGAATTGATTTTTTTGCACAGTTTTCAATTGCAAAAGAGCACAGTTGCCAGATCGCACGAGGCGCTACTGAATATTCCGTGATTCTTTAATTAAAAGTGACTCAAAGTTGTGGAAATATAAGCATATCTAAGCTGCTTGATACATTCAGAGATTTTTTTTTTAGGTTACACCGGGAACGACCTTTATTTGCATGTTGTTTAAGCAGTGAAAGTAAATTTTACTATGAACTCCCCCTTCCCCTCCCCTCCACACTTTCAATGGAATTAAAATCTAAGAATGTTCCTAAGGTCAAACTTCCAGTTTTTAACTGTTGATAAACAGATTGATTTTCCCCTGCTGTTAATTTGGAGATGTATCAACTGATCAATCTCTCATTCTCACCCATCACAGGAATGATATCGATCGATAGCAGGTAAAAACAATCAATATGAAGGTTGCTAAGTACGCACCATAATCTGAGTCACAACCATGTATTTCAAATGGGTTATCTAACTTTTCTCTTGATTCTGAGCATTGTGCAATCATTTTAAGAGTTGATTTAAATAGGACAACCAAACTGATCATGAATTATGAAAATGTTGTGTGCAAGGAAAATAAAATATTCATACTCTCTTTTTGCTGCATTGAGTGCATTGCATAGACTTTGATTATCCAAATGTTCTACTTCAAGGTTTATCAGTTATGAAGCAAGAGTTATCTCGAATCAGCTTGGGGTAGGGTAGGTAGGCGAAGTTATTGCGGAAGTTTAAGTATAGCCGGTATGTTTGTAATCTTTTGCAAAAGCCTACATTTTACATCTCAACTTTAATCAAGCAAAAACTGGCAGGAAAGCTTGCAAAGATGATAATGAGACAATTTCGCTAGTGAATTCCTAACTTTGGGCTTTTAACATTTTTCTATGCAAAGCATTAGCACTTACTGGGAAGTGAAGTATTGCCAGACTGCACCAGTTCCTCCCTATCAACATGCACAAATATTTGCAATCTGTGTAAAGCCCCTGGTGCGTTTCGGGCATTATCGGAGAGAAGTGTCAAATTCCTATGTTCAGAATTTCTTCTCACTAACTTCATAGCATTTTCAGGTAAAGTAATTATTTTGAAGTGCGGATAAATTCTTGTTCATTTGATGTTAAGCTTTGCTTTTGGGATTAAAATAGATTCTTAGCAAAGATTTGGAACATTATTTGATGTTACCTAAGTTTTACATCAAGTTCATCTATTCTCCACCAGAAGTTCATTTGGTTTGGTGTACCTAACTACATCAGTTAACTCTTTAATTTTAGCTCAGGTAGGCCACATGCTGTGCTAAATTCAATGTGATAAGTATTGCAGGTTGCCTACCTGAACTCAAATGGGAGGAGTTGCCTGACAATGTTTCATTCATTGACTGCACTTACTTCTGTGATGGGGGCGGATGTAATGATCATCACATACATGCCCATTTTTATCCTGTATGTAACAAAATTTATATTCACTCTAGGGAACAACATTCTTATTGAAAGAAGAAAAATTGAAATAAATATTAGCTGAAACAAATGAAAAGTATACTTTTAGAAACAAATTTGAACAAGCTTGCGCTTGATTATTTTTTTCTAAATAAGGCTTTCTCAGATCAAGGTTCTTTATTTAAAATTTTGGAGTCACAGGTTATTTTTACTTAATGCCCATGGAACTTAGAATCGTTTAAAACTGTCTTGAAGTCATGGAATCGTGAAATCTATTTTTTACATTCTTTCGTGAGCAGCCAAACCTGTGTTAACTGCACAAGAGTAATTACTCATATTGTAGATGTTATCAGTTACTTACCTCTGAAAGTAAGAGCATTGATTCGCTCAGAAACTGGCAGTTTGCCGTTGTGCAAGAAGCGGCGAAAGAAAGCTGAATGAAAGTACGGTGGCAAATTTTACAGACTCATTTTTTATCATGATTGTCAAAATGCCAAATCTGAAATTCTTGAATCAAGATTTCAAAATCAGGACCTCTCTGTGAAATTCCTTATAACTGCAACACCCATCACTTCTCAAATATACCTCCCTTTTTTGCTTTAAATTTGGAAATAAACTTTATCTCCAGAACTTGAGACTCCTAGCTGTTGGAAAGCTGGCAGTTTTGACAGAACACAGAACTAATTTTTTCTCTTTTGTGTTTGAGAAATACTTCATGGAAAGCATTTGTCATGCATTTTAAATTAAATAATCAAGTAGAGACCTCCTTTTCTCCTGAGATTTCTGGGATTGAACTATTTGTGGACCAACATTAGGTGGGGTAGAAGAGAACCCAAAAAGTTCTTGAATTTAAGGGCTGAACTTCCTGGAAATTTCAAGAATAACTGAAGAGTTCTTTGGCTTAATGGGGTGTAGAACTGGGAGTACATATTCTACTGATCAAAAATCATTTTTCGAAGTGTTACTTATTGTGAGTGAGATTCTGATGAGTTGAACAACTTGATTTTTTCTTTGATTTGTCAATCAGAGCACAGTTTATTTCTTAGCTGAATGAAAAATCCCAATTCGATGCATCCTCAGACCTCAGTGCATATTGAAACACTTTAACCAAGAGATTTTTGATTAGTATCCTAAGAAAATATTTCTGGCGAAAACGGTACAGTTAGTATTCGTCCCAAAAAGAAATCATGATATTTCTGAACAAATCTATGAATCGAAAATGCTCAAATATTTTTCCATACTAGAAATTATTTTTAAAATTGCAAGATATTCTGGCCAATGTTTTTCCATTACAATTCAAACGACCAGAATCTCTTTTCTGATCGAAAATAATTTCCTGTTATTTCAAGTTGGATATCTGGCATAGAAGGATTCTTGCCTTTATACAGAATTTCTGTTCTGTAATATCAAAGTTTCTTTTTGGGTATTATTTAATTCGTTAATTTATTTTTGATCAGTAGCACAGCCTCTGCTCTATGAGCCCTTATGCCAAATAACTCCTCGATTTCATCATATGGCCAAGGCTGAGGCTTTGCATGAAGTCATATCCACTTTTAATAAGTTACGTATAGGTTCTTGTTAGGGCTCAATGTGCCCGTATATTGTACAACTTTCGAAATAGGCACTTATAGGGTCATTCAATCTCTATCAAATTATCAGATTTTTAACATGCGCTCGCTCGTTTGTTGGGTGATAACGCCGGTTAGATGCTTGTTTGGTCGTTCGTATTTTGATTACTATGGTATGGCGCTGCTCTCTTATCCACTTGGCTTCTTACTTTTTTTTCTTTTCTTTTTTCTTTTGATAAGTGGGCAACCGATATCAGCGGTTTTATTGAAGGGTTCTTCTTAAGTATAGATTTCATTTGATTCTCTAACAATAGTTTATTTGAGAAACGCTTGGATCGTTGTAAGAGTCAATAATATCAGTTCATCCGTAGACTAGAGTCCCTCGTAGACTACAAGTTTTCGGAAGAGCGGAATCACGCTTCTTTGAGTCCTCACGCCAACGCCAACAACGCGCGTAAATTGTTTCATCGTTTCGGGCGGATTCCGATGTATTTCATCAGCGTCCTATTTTTTAGGTTTTTATGGAGTCGTAAGTCTTATGAGACAGTAAGTTAGGGAGTTAGGTTTTTGGGTATTTGAGAAGAAAGAAAAGAACGTCATGTAAATGTTTGCTGCTCTCACAATCATTGGCGTCGCCGCCTGAAATCTGGCAATGCTGCATTTCGACCGTTCTAAACCCATGTAATATATCGATTCGAGGGACCTTACTGTGCAGTGTGCAAAACAGTGTCGTTAAGTGTACTTACATTTCGTGGGATTTTTCAATTCTCCGACGATGCCACCGATTGATCAAAAGATTACATAGCTCAGTGTATGCGACTGTAAGGCTCTAAATTTCACTGTGACCTCTAATCTTTCCTCAATCGGTGCAGGAGTCGTCTCTGACTAGAAACAATTTGCGGATTTTTCAGTAATTTTAATGGTGAATCCACCGACCGAGAAAAGATTACAGTTGCGAGTTTTTCCGTGCGTTACAGTTCTACATTTTAACTGAACTGAATAACTTCTGGTCAACTGGTGGAATCACCTGCAGAGGATGAAAAAATTTAATTAAATATAGGTTCTCAAAATGGCAGCTTTGCTCCGTACCAAACATGTTTGGACCCTTATCGTTTATCAACGGGGGCTTCAATCTCGATATAAGTGGAGCGTTTGGAATCACGTACTTCTGACAGTGTTTTGTCTCGTTATGTTACAGTGCCGATGGCGGGCTTTTTCAAATATCTGCGTAAAACTCACCCAATTACCTATCCTTTTTGGTAAAATGTGCCACGCGTGTTCATATTTGTCTCTCTTTTCATGTCACGCGCTTATGCGTAGGATAATGGAACCATAACGTTGCTTTCGGCGCTGTTATGAGACGCGTCGGACAGTCTTCGTCAATCGTCAGATATCATGTGAATGGTATAGTAACAACGCCATAAGGTCGCCCGAGAAGAAGGTCAAGCGAACTCGATTCTTGATCAGTCACCCGATTTTGTAACCTCTATTATTTTACACTCTCGCTCTCTCTTATCCTCGTCCGTCGCTTTTTTTTTATCTCTCTTGTTTTTTTCTTGGGAGGGAGGGGGGTCCATCGAAGTTTGTTTTCATTCATTCATTCTATCCTATTCTATTCTATTTTATTCTATTCTAATTTTATTATACTCCGTTTATAGGGTGGATTTTGCCAAAAAGATGAAGTAACATTTTGGTGACATTAACCTACTTAGGCACGGTCGCCAGTCGATCCTTCTTCTGGGCTGACGTTTTGCGGATCTAAAGAATTTTTTTTTAATTCACTGAAGATTCCATCACCGGTTGACACAGTGGCGTTGCCAGGAATTTTTCTAGGGGGGGGGTCCTATGATACGAATTTGGTCAAATTTGTCTGAAAACGCAAAAAATGACCTGTTTTAGGACAAATTTTAGTGTCAAGTGGTGGGGGGGGGAGACCGCTCAGAACACCCCCCCCCGGCTATGCCAGTGGGTTGACACGAATATTACATAGTCCAGTTTTAAGTTTTTGGCTGTGATCCATGGAAACACTCCGATCTACATTTAATCCTCTTTCCACCGATGATTCCATGGGTAATTATCAAAAGTCCATACTAAGCCAGCGTTGTTTCCATCGATGGCCAAAGAGATTACAAATTACAGATCAGAGTAGTGTTTGTGGGTTACAGTCACTCCACTGAGTTAAACTGTGCGAGTTTTTATCTATCGATGGAGAATGAATCATCGGTGAATTGAAAAATTCCGTTCAAGATCTGGAAAACGGCAGCACTGATTGTGAGTCGGATATTTTTTTCCTAAGCCTCTGAGCTCGAATTTTTTTAATGGCCCTACTGTCCGACTTTCGAAATTCGCGACATGCGGGGATTATGTCGCTCAACCGCGTGACCTTCTGACCCTCGATCCCTCATCGTTCTATGGTGAGGCCTGACTCATTTTTTATTTTTTTTTCCGTAATTTTTTTGCTCTTATTTCGTTGCTGGTGTGTTGCCAGTATTTAAATAAAATATCTTGAATATAGTTTAGTGAAAGATACCAAGATACGACAGTATTATTAAATCTGGCGACCTTGTTGTGCACTTTCCCGCGTTAATATCCAGTCCCTCAACCTCAGAGCAGCGCTCTATTGGTTTTTTTTTTTTTTTTTTTTTTTTGAAGGCTGAAGAGTGAAGGGTCGCGGTCGCATCTCGGTCGTGCGAAGATTGACATTCGACAGTGTTGCCAGTGAGACGTTCCTATGTACAGTCGACGACTTACATAATGTCAGTCGACTCTTTCGATTTTGGTTCAGGCAGGCAATCTGCAATACTTATCACAGTGAGTTTCAGTATTGCATGTGGCCCAACTTATCCAAAACCTAAGAAGTCGACTGACATTCTTTAATTCGCCGACTGTCCGAAAATTCATCGTTGACACGCTACCGAATCGGTTGTTTTACGTAGAGTTTAATGGAGGAAAGCACGGTTGCCAAATGGGTCGGATGCAAACTTTTGATGCAGAGTTTTAAAGGGTCGGCCCCTGAGGTGTAAAATCGCTTAAAAATCGCTTAAAAATCACATTGAAAGCATCTACCAATCTTAAAATCCCCTCACACACTCAATACCTATAAAAATGCGTCTAACAGTATTCAAAGATGATGGTCGAATGAGGGGGTCATGCTAGGGGAGTCCCATCTAATTGAAGTTTTTTCTTATGATGAATCGCTTTCCTAAAAGCATAGGAAGTTGCGATTAAATGGTTGTGGCGCGCTCTTTTTTCGACCGTTTTCGTTGAAATTTGTTTGAAGCATTTATATTGATTATGTGGGTGGATTTTAAGACTTATTGATGCTCCAATGTCATTTTCGTGCGAAGTTACGGACCGTCCATAACATTGTATCAAATGTTCGCAACCGAGCCGCCGCCGCGCCGCGCCGCCTACATCTCGCGTCAAATGCTGTCATCTAGGATTATGATCTCAATTTTTCAATCGAGTTCTTATGTTCATTTTGAAAAAGAAAGTAAAACTATTCCGTGCTTTATGCAAACTGAGTCTTAAAATTCGGTTTCACAACCGTCTCCTGCCCCCCCCCCCCCCCCCCCCAAACATATAGTTTTTCAGCGCTGTATGTGCCATGTCAGGCATAGTTAGTCCCAACATAATTTTTGTCATTACTTTTTATTTTTATCGTTTTATTTTTTATTTTTTGTATTACGTAAGTGAGCCTCTTCACTTTCAGTTATCGATTCTTTGATCTCCCTCTTTTTTTTTTAATCTCTTCTATTTTATTCTTTAACTGATGTGAATCTTGATTGAATCACTTGTCGTTGGAAAACGACTTAAAGATGTAAAGCATTATTTCTTGTACTGAGCTTATTCCCAATTTTGGCTCTCAATCGATTGATATTCGAGTATGACTACCTTCTCGGTATCGCGTTCGCTGGAATGGACTCTAAAATAGATTTTTAGCACTTATCAAACGGTGTTTTGAAAGATCGCAAAGCTTATTTTCTTTTTCTTTTTAAAACAGTGGTTTGATTAAAAGCAGATACGTTACGTGCAATCTGACAGCGCTGCACTTTGTTCATTTAAACTCATGTTAAATATCTAACTGATATTTGATGTGTGTGTGTGTGTGTGTGTCGAACACCCTTCAATTCGATTTTTTGGGTGGATTTAAATGGACGAAGTGCGATGTTGCCAAGCCACTGAAAAAAAAAGATGGTGGCAGAGGTATGATAAAAGAATAAGTGAATGAAATATGTAAGAAATGAGTAAGTTACTGCAGAAATAGTGAGTAATGTCACTGCCGGTTTTTCTCAATCAGGTTTTCGTGGTTTTCTTTCTTATCATTGGCGCCGCGCCGTACGATGGTCTGAGTTCTTCAAAAAGAGGCAAAAAATCAGAAAGTAAATTTTTCTCATCACTTTTTCATTTATAAACTTTCAAGACGAATATTTTAATCACAGTAAACTCTTTCAACAAGTATTAGCAATAGTGACTTTAACCGTGAAAGGTCACTGGAAAGTTGTAAATCAAGCTTTGAAGGTCTTAGGCGATTGTTTTTGATGCCTGTTTTCACCGATTTTTGGCCTTTTTTTTCGATCGCAGACCACAGACCACAGTGTGCGCTGTACTTATAATACTACTGGTCCCTTCTTACGTTTGCATCCTGTCTCTCGTTCGTTTCTCGTTAAACGACTCAACTTCATCAGGTCTCAAGGAACTAAGCCGCACATGTGGTGACAGTGTGGTTTTTTTTCTTCCTATTTTTTAATTTTCTTCATTTTTTTATTTTTTATTTTTTTAGAAGGCGAGCCGAGCTGTATGATTATTTTAGCTTTTGACTGGCATAAATCTTTTATTTCTTAGCACGTCTGACCGGAACCAACATTTTAAATTTTGTCTATCCCAGTATCCCAGTGTATCCACAATTTCACGCATCGCTTACACATTCTAATAAACAATCTTTTATGTCAGCCGGGGGTTGAGTATTTCAGGTCTATACTTGAAACCCGCTTTCCAATTCGCCGTGGCCTTGAGCATTGACCCTTGACCCTTGAGGCCTGAGCATGGTCAGTTTCTCCCGTTTCTCGTCCTTTGCCGTCCATTCAAGATTTCAGGGAGAATCGGAGGGGTCTTTGGGTTTTATTTATTCTATGTCTTTGGTCTTTTGATTTGAATAATACTGTCTATTATTAGGATTCGTGTGCTCTGCCTTTCCCTGTCGCATTTTTTATTTGCTGGTTGTTGTATGTTGATACGTGGATCTGTCACTAATTTGACGCAAGTCGTATCCTCACGATCAAACCGACTCAACCGTTAAAAAAGCGTAGAATTGTTTTGAACTGCCTTTCCCGAATTTTCTGCCCCGATTCTTTTTCTCTTAAATTCAGCGCATACGAGATGCTGTTACTAAAAAAAATAATAGCTAAATTCTAATCATATTATTCGAAGCATAACGATATGCCAATCAAGGAGAAGCCAGTAAGGCAGTACCTTTATCAGATAATAGTTACAGTCCCAAAATTTCCTCAACATTTTCAAGAACTGTCGTACAAGCACATACAAGTATCAAAATAATTCTGGTACAATGGGAAGAATAAGAACGTATCTAGGTTGGGTTGACAATAGAGTTGGGCAAATATTATTCGACAAATTATTTGGTCAACTGTCCATACCTCCTCACAGGCAATGGTGTCATATCTCAAGTATAAACTCTGTTGCCAGACTGTCATCATCTCTGATTATTCGGTTGCTCAACTCTGGTCAGTGTTGCCAGATCGAGGGTAAAAAGCCGTATCTTCCCCATTTAAATCAATGTAAAACATACGGCTTTTTCACCCCAATCTGGCAACACTGACTCTGGTTGACAATATCGTTGTGCTTCTGGCTGTATTTTTGTTCAGTAAACGGACGGTCCATACTGTTCGCGATCGCACAGCGTACAATCCTCATTTCTGATTGGTCAAATAATCCACCGATAGACGGACTCAAAACTTACCCGATCCTGTGTATAAAATGCAATTGAATAGAAGTTTGCATCAGTGACAAAGCGTGCAATCTAACATGGTTATATTCGGTGTATTAAAACCTATAAAAAATGTCGAACTATATTGATGATCAGCGGTTACTCTCGGATTCGACCCTTGAGCATGGGTTCCAACGGACAAAATGCTAAGTTGCACAGTGCAGTGAGAAAAACGCTCCAAAATTGCTTTAGGCAGCTTTACTTGGTAAGTTATCGAGACATTTAAAAACTGAAAAAAAAAACACAATTTGCTTTTGTGGAAAGGAAGAGATTGCCTTTTCAAATTTTGACAAAACTTAATTTTTGACTGGGAAATCCTGCCCTGATTAATTTTTCACAGGGGCAGCATTTCTCGGTCAAAAATTGAGATACGTAAGAACTTGAAAAAACAAACTCTTTCTATCCACAAAAGATTTTTTTTTTTTTTTTTTTTTTTTTTTTAAAGTTTTTAAAGAACTCAATAATTTGCCGAGTGAAGCTGCCTGAAGCGATTTTGGAGCTTTTTTCTCACTGCACTGTGCGTTGGCAGATTGCACGCTTAAAACCACTGGTTTGCTTGCATCCTCCATTCAATATTTACCAGTAGCCATCGCACTGAGCTGGTTTGAGAGCTTCAGCTTGCTATAGTTTGTCGAAGAAGGAGAAAGGTTCTTTAGACGGTAACAAAAACATTGCCAGATCTCCAAAAATAGATCTCGAATTAACCAACTGCGACAACTGTAATCTTTTGTTGAGGCAGGCCATCTTTAACCAGAGTTGGAACGTGTCTTTCACCACCTCGAACTGTACCGTTTTTGTACCCTACCTCAAGCTCGTTCTTAATAACTCTTTCAACCCCTTTGAAAAGGGTGGTATCCTTAGCGCAGCCCTCTGCAGCTGTGTGTGTACTCAAGTTGTTTTGTGAGCTCTGTTCAAGTATATTTTGAGAATCGTAGGACCAAGTTTTTTTCTCTCTCTTTTTACCTTTCCTTTATGTTTCTTTCTTTTCTCAACTTTCGTCGGCCGTGAATTCGTCGACCAACGCACGACCTCTCGCTGAATTCTCACGTCATAGGTGTAATTATTGTGTTAGCACCTCTCGTGAGTTTTGGTTCGCAGAATTTAAAGAATTTATATTGTTTATGAGACGGACTCTATTTAATTGGAACTTTCAACTGCGGTGTGCGTCAGAAGAGTTTTGAACTCTTTTTGAATAAACACATCAGTCAGATTTAAGGAATCGGCGAGCTTAACGTATACAAGCTAGTCCAGCCGGAGCATGATCAGTCAAGATTTCTAACTTTCTGAGAAAGCGCAGACTGTTTGTTCGGGGGCATCTTTGAAGAAAGAAAGCAAAGTGATCTTTTGCAGAACTTAACGCGTTGAAAGAATAATAAGTCGTTAAAAAAAAGTATAGATGCCTCTTCCCTGTAAAAATATTCCAATTTTCGGCTCGACTTTTTCATTCACTCAATCGAACACCATTTCATTGATTTCGCATAGCTTATAGAGAGTTTTTCTATAGCTAAATTTATTTAGTCAGGCGTACAGAACCTATGCCTATGGTTAGGTGAACAATAGATTTGGTCCGCCCTACAAAAGTCATTTGCTGGGTCATGGTATTACTTGTTAGCGCTACCAAATCGATTTTTTCTGTGTAATAGCGGTCGAACCGCTATCTGAAACGGAATCGGCATGTAGACTTTGTTTTTAACCAGAGGTCTTTGGACAGCAATCGATACGAAATATGGTTTCACTATATCGCTTTTCCCAGAAAAAAATTGGATTCGACAATGCTGGCTTTCATGGAAACATCAGCTTCAAACCTCATAGATAGGACAACCTGATTGGTTATAGGATCAGTAAGAAGCTGATGTTTTCATTCAAACCTACAGTTGTAAAGTCCAATCATTACTTATTGGGACAGCCAATATGAAACAGTTCATTTCAACTGATGCAATGTTCCCATGCCTCCGAAGCGCGGTTATTATGAATTTAGAAAAGCTCCCGATTGGTGTCGGTGTCATCGCGGTTGAGAATTTTACAGCTCAACTTTTTTTTTTCTTTTCTTTTTTTTTCACGTCTATCTGCCTCCTGCTCTGGTTCGGTCCTCTCCTCCTCCTCCGTTTTCGCGACTGAAACTCGCTGGAGTCGCTCGAGCGCATGCGCGAACCGACCCGACCGACCGCAAACCGAACCGAACGAACGGACGGCGAACGAACCGGTCGCTTGGTCGCTTGGTCAGGAGTAGAAAGTTGTCCAATCCTCTACTTTACTGGGTATATGTATATGCTTTACACTTCTCCTCCGTATGGTAGTATGGTATAAAAGGATAGGGTATAGCATATAGGCACGTCGCACGCGGGGCATTGGGCATACCGTAGCTTTTTTAGCTTCAACAGTTACGATGTTGATGTCCGTCAGTCCGTGCGTCCATCCATGCTACGCGACTCGACTTGAACGAATCGGAGTTGCCAGGTTACGACGATAAAATTCGCTTACTTCCCATCTGATCCTATGTAAATTAGGCGGATTTTTAATTTCCACCAGCATCTGGCAACTGTGTCCAGCGAACGATCGCGATCGCGGATCGCGCGCGGCTGTGTTGAATGATGATTAGGAGACCGCGCACCGACCGACCGGCCGACGGCGACTCGGACGACCAGCAGCAAAGAGCAACTGTTTGTCGTCGTCGCTGTCGTCTCTGGTTGGTTTTTTTCTTCTTCTTTCTTTTTCACTCTGTCCGATTTCACCGGTCTGTAGTTTTTACCGAATTTGATCTGAACCAGCGTTGTAAGATCTTGAGCGAAAACCTGATGATGCACTGAAGCGTATTTTCGCGAATGATGAGTGGATCATGATAACTCAATCCTCTGATTTTGTGTTTTTGTTTTAACCTTTTCGACGTTTTTGGGGCTCATTTGAGTGATGGCCGGTGCGTAGAGAGAGAAAAAAACAAAAACAAAACAGACGGAAACGCTTTAAGGGGGGGGGGCGAAAAAATGCTTTGGAGCGCTGATAAAACAGCGCGGACCAATTAATAGACTTCAGTAGAGTTAACCAAATCTTTAGATCACCCAGTAACATCTGTATAGTTCAGCGTACACAACTTTTGGTTAGCTCTACTAAAATGTTTAGCTGCGGGGTTATTGTTCTATACCAAAGGTTTCGTTAGCGCTACCAAAGCGTTTTTTTCTGGCGCTGTATGAAAAAGTTTCCGACACCTGTCGGAAAATCCTTGCCCATTGACATCCCTTTTGAAACCCTGTAAAATATGAAAATTAATTTTCACTGTTTGGCAACTATGCTCTTGTTCTCTCCTCAATCCACCCCCTTGCCCAACGCGTGAAACGTTCATTACAAGCGTCGGATAACTTTGAAATACGATACTCTGGTATTGATTCCACTCCTCGGCTTGTGCCATGACAAGGAGAAGGGATTTAGATTGTCAGACAGGGATGATCCTTATTTTCTAGACACTGTTGCGTCTCACTCTCAAACGAAATTCAATCGTTGAGATAATCGCTCGGGCTCGATGTTTGTGCTCCAATTACTCTTTTTCATCCGGGGATCTGCAGGTTTAATGAGCAATCATGCATGGATCCCTAGGCTTACTCTCAATATCGATATCTCATTAATATGCTCTCAATATCGATGTCTCATTAATATTTTTACTTCCTCGATTACTCAAAGGGATAGAAATTATTGTTCTTAATCATTTTCTATTTCGTAGATGAAAAGTTCTCGAAAAGAAATTCTGGTCTTTTTGGTGGGAATTCTGGTATTATTATTTTTTAACCATAATTTTGGCCTTTTTGGCTATTATTTCTGGTATTTTTCACCACATTATGTATCAAAAATGTCAGATTTCTTTGGCTTAAAATAACATAAGTATAGCGATTAATACCAGAATACTGGTTCAAGATGCCAGACTTTTCGTCGCATAGGCCTGAGTAATTTTGCGGGAGCTTTTTATTAGAGTTCTGGCCATTGTAAGGCGACCTTTTTTCTCTGTGAATTGCGTATGTGCGTGCGTGTGAAATGGACGTAGAGAAGGGCGAAATGAGTCTTATGCGACTTATCCTATTTTCTATCCATGCGTTCAAATGGAAACCAGCTTCTGCAAAATGAAAGATAAATATACGCGCAAATAAAAAGTAAGGTGATTTGACTATTGCATAATCTGTTCATCGATTGGATTTTATCTAAAAATTCAGGCATATTTCTGTCTTAAAAAAAAAAAGAAATGATCCACTTTACGGTTTGACAATGAAATGGTTAAGTTGTTATACCTACGCGCGGTGATCGCCTGTCCATGCCAACACGTTTCAAGTTGTGAGACTTAAAAGTTCAGTCGCTGGAGGTTTTTTTTTTTTGTGCAGTTAAATGGTTCTTTCCTCAAATTCTCATTTAATAAACCCAAGGTAGGGATCAAACCAAAATGTTAAATTAAAAAAAAAACAACGAGTAAAGCCTTACCGATTTTGACGATTAGGATCAGTATCGGTAAGAAGTAATTACGCACAGATGTCATGTTTGTAATTTGTAATTACTTAAAGCGTATCTTACTCCGTCTCACCGATGTCAACGCGAGACCAAATTAGTAAATCGTAATCGTGGTAAATCGCGCACCCTCCATCTGACTGGTTAGTGGTTAGTGGTTACTGCTGTGCGCTCGTCATCCTTTGAGGAATTCCGAGACCCAATTCTGAACGATTGAACTTGCGAGTGGCTCGTTCGCCTTGGCCTCACAGATCAGACGTGCGAAAAAGTGCCATAAGGGTTTCTTTTTTTTTTATTACGGTTTTTAAACGGAATAATTGCAGTGTTGCCATGTCTCGAAGTGGAAAATTGGGATACTGATAAGAGAAACTATTTCTGAAAAGACAAGAAATTCCTGGTCGTTTGCATTAATTTAGAATACTATTGGCCGGAAGTTTGTGCGATTTTTATGAATAATTTCTGATGATTTCTAGCAGAATTTCTGGCTTGGAAAATTGATAGCCTTTGCGATCAGTACTTTCGTTCAGAAACATCTTAATTCATTTAGGGGACTCTTTAATTATTCGCACTGCTTTTTTTGCCGGAACTTTGTTTCTCAGTGCACGCAATTAGAATGGAAGCTTACAAGGAGATTCATTTTAAACATATTTTTCTGGTCCACCATTTTTGAAAAAAAAATAAATTACAGAACCCACTCAAAACAATGCGAAAGATTGAGAAAGATTCGTGTTTACCCTACCATTTTGAGAAACTTATAAAAGAGACCGAATCAATACCTGCATCCGTCACATGGCAGTTTCGGATTTTAAGGGTTGCTTTTCGGATTTGGCAAGACCAAATTGAAAACACGTGCTTTTCAGGATTGATTTGCGGATTTGGCGAGATCCATTTAGGCGTAAGTACGTAGCAAAATATTGCAGCGCCATCGAACCGACTCGGGGATAACGTTGCGAAGGATTTTCTGCTCTGATCTCAAGCCCAGTGATGGATTTTGTTTTTTGTCAAGGGCAACACAAAATCGTCTCCACTTAGACCTCTGCAAATTTACGATCCTCTGGAAATTCGACGAATCCCCAAAAAATTGATAATTTTCCATTGGTTTCAATAGTAGAACGCATAGTTGCCAAATTTCACAAGCCGCAATGCTCAAACCGGCAACGGCGCTTCGTCGTCGCCTCTGATTGTGAGACAATCCCTTCCTTTCCAAGGTGGTTTTGGTTTTACTATCTGCTAAAACGGCACGGACTTGCATCAAACACAGAAGTCGATTCAACTAGGACTTAAAAGTATAGTGAGCTGCTGAGCTTTGTACCGTTCATTAATCGGATTATATACCGTGTGAGTGTGTGAGTGTGAATATCTCCGTAAAATCTCCCGCTCTCGAAGAATACGCGACCGTCGCACTGTGATCCGAGAGCGTCAAAATGTGGCCAAACATCAGAAAGTAAATTTATCATTTTAAGGTTTCAACACTGATTTTAATTACAGAGAACACTTTAAAAACGTAGTTCAAACCTGAAAATGTTATTATAAGTTTTAAAACTAAGCTTTAAAGGTATGGAAAACGATGATTTTTGTTGACTTTTTTTTCACTGAATTTTTGCCAATTTTTTCGGTCTTGGACAATTGTGCGTCGAGGCGACCGTACCGTAAATTGTGCGCGGGGGCAGCTCGGTTGTAGGTCGTTTGCACTTTTGTGCAGGTTTGAGCTTGAGCTATGAAGGCAGTCCGCTGTACATCTGCCGCGGGTCTTCGCACAGTTGGTGATGGTGATGATGCTGTGTTGAGCTGAGCTGATGTTGTCTGAAAATCCCCCCAGGCTGACCACACTGCTGTATGCTCGTCTTTGTCGGCCACAATCTTCTTCAAAACTTCCTCCCATCGGTTTCCGCTTTTATGCCCCGAAGATGGTAACCTAACCTAAATCTTGAACATTTTCATCCACTGGTTTCAAACCAGAGACAAATACAGACGGAGCACCTCGCTAAAATACGTAGGGAAGATTTGAGGTTGAGGCACACTAAATCTTCGGGGATTCAACAAATTATAACCGGTAAAACAAGAGGCAACACCTTTTGATGTCGCTTGGTGTTGAACGGTGGCTTTCGGTAGACGCAGGGGAGATAGGCTGGGAAGTGTAGAGGAGGGTGCTCAATATTCAACATCCTGCGACGTTGACTGTTGTTTTGTTGAATCCGCGAGAATTTATCGTGCTTCTGCTGCAGCCGTTATGTTAGTGCTCCGTCTCTATTGGTCTCTGTTTCAAAGTGTACTTGATGCGGATGGACCTCTACCGCAGTTGGAAAAAATAGGAGGGTAATCGATGACACGATTACTGGGTAATCAATCGGTAATCGTCAAACCTTTGGATTGTAATTTAACACAGTCATCCCAGATTTAAAATGAGCTTAAGGGTCAGTTCGATTAGATAAAGTTCTTCTGCAACTAGTATGGATGGTGACTTGCAAAAAATTAACCCTATAATTACCGTAAAATCACTCGTTAAAGAAGCGACGATTACGATTACTCGGTAACTATGTAATCGATTACCACCCTTATTCGCCCAACTCTGACCTCTATAATAATAGACGGTTTAAATGATGACGTCATCCAGTGAAAAAGTTCGTTGAACGTTCCAAGCTATCTCTCTTGCTCTCTTGCTCTCTTGTGACCTCCATCTCGCTCTCATCTCTAAAATTGTATCTATAGAGATTTTTTTTTTTTTTTTTTTTGGTAGTGAAGAATTTCTGGATTAAAGTTTGTACGATTCTGATGGATAAAAAAATGTTGTAAAACAAGGTCCCGCACAAGAAATTCAACTTTAGAAAGATGAGGGTCACACCGCACACGAGATTGTTTGGAACGCTACGCGAGTTTTGTCACAGCTGATCGTAGCCGATACGAGTGCCAGTGCATTGTTGGTTGTTGACTGACCGTTGTTGACTCCTGTAACACCGCGCAGTAAAGCTCGATCGCTTGCTGTGAAATATGAATCCTCACCTCTGATTTATCACCGGTGCTTAAATTCGCTTTAATTGATGCTTGAAAATTCATATTGTCATAATCGTCATTTCCCGGTTAAATGCATGCCTCGCCCTCGTCACTTAATTCTCATAAATTTCAATTTTTTTATTCGATTGTTTCGATAGAGAGAAGAGTCGCAGGCCTTTATCACTATTTTACATTGATACAAGTAGAAAATTTCAAGTTTTAGAAGTTTTAGAATGAGAAAAGAAGTATAAAAATGCGACGAATTTTAGGTGGGGCAGTTAATCTAGAATGCCCCATAACTGGTATTAGACGCTCTGAAGATCGTGAAACTTTCTAGGCATTTCAAAAGTAGGTAACTATGCTCTCTTTTTGAGTTTTTTCCCCTGAAAACGGTGTCTCATTCTTAAGAAATACTCGTTAAAACTGGACACATTTATACTGAACAGACCTACTGTAATTTCGACGTTATGCCATTTAACCTCGACTTGTTAATTCCCTTAAAAATAGTCCGATGAATGAAATTGCTCGATATTTTCTGGAACAAGACTTAAATAGAGAAGGAAAGTTCCTGGAAGTTTCAAGAAATTGTTTGCGCTAGGTCTAATTTAATAGTAATATTTAAGTCAAGTGAAAATGGCAACGTCTGAAGTCGAGTAGGCCCCTTTAGTTTAAATAAGCGCAACTTGTGTTCCTTTATCAGGAGCTTTCGATTATTTCATAAGGACAAAACTGTTGCCACATTTTGCACTAATGAACTATACATTTTTCGACAGTTTATCACTGATCACTCAATACCTTCCATTTCTTCACCGCCTGGGTTTGCTGATAAATTGCCGAGACATTTTCGAGCTTTCAATTTGGTCGAAAATTCAAAAATTAAGATTTTAACGAAATTCTCTGCTTGAAAAATTCTGAGCATCATTAGCCAATGTGAAATATTTCTGAAAACATAAGTCAATTTTACCTTCTCAAAAGTAATTGCTCGTAAATTCTCATCTCGGTGTTTGTTGTTAACAGTCCGAGGCAGATGATTACGCGTAGATGCATTAGCTCATATTTTGAGCGTCATGCGAGTTATGCTTCTCTCGGGAGCTTATAGGTTAGGAACGTTAGTTGGTTTATCAATCAGTGATAGGGAACCGAAAAACGTTATCCATCAAATGAAGTCCCCGCATTTATCGACCTCATAATTTGAAAAATCACAGCTTACTTCGTGAAGTAAGTTGGTTCACATTATCCCTGTATTAATCCACCATATTTTCATGCATCTATACCTGTTTTAATCTACCTTGTGAATAGTCAGCCGAATGATGATAATGTACGCATGCAAGTAAGCGAGCCCACTACCAGTAGGCCGGTTTAATTCAGCCCAGATTTATGCTGTAGGATCAGGCAGAAACAATTAAATAGAGATCCAGCACATGCTATGCTTCCCGTGTTATGAAAGAGGCAAGTCAAATGAGTTCATTTTTGTTTTGGAACTCGGCAAAACGACAACTATCAGTAGCCTGTCCTGTTGAGTGGTGAGCACTGCTCCAATGGAATTTACCTGCATTTTCGATTTTGAGTCATTCTTTCGATTAGTTTAGGTCAGTCAGAGATCCCGTAGAACTTCAGTTTCAATCATGAACAATTAACCTTTGTCCACCACCCAACGATGTATGACTGTTGGCTGTTGTTTCGATGAGTCCCGACCAAAATTGAGCTGAATTAAACTAAGAAGGGCACCTTCCGCAAGTTTCGAGCTTGGCCTCTATTTGTATTTGGGATCAGGAAAGGTTAGCACTTTGTGGGCGGAGAAAGAGGCGCGGAAAGGAAAGAGACAAATCATCTTCCTTTTTTAGAAGGATTCGCCTTTCTATTTGCATCAAGTCTCTTCACGAGAGGAGAAAATAAAATGAAGCAGAGTGACAACTGACGAATATCGTCTGGGAGCTCGCGATCCGTCAAGACAATCTTATTTCAACGTCTAAAATCAGTCTCAAACTTGCTGTCGGTCCAAAATAAACCTGTATGACTATTTCCGGTAGATATAAGAATTCCTCCTTGTGTGTGTCGGTTTGGCCGGCGCGGTGCCACAGGCCCGCAGCCTCCGAAGCGCCTCCCGCGCGCCGCCACCGCTGCTGCACGCCGCGCGGCCGCGGCGTCACTGAATCTGTGTCAAATTACAAGCTCATTGTAATTTTTATGCGTAACATTAATTATCGCCCAATGCTTAGCTCGCGTGTTTCGACGATATCATGCAAGTGGCTGCTAATCTGTCTCTAATTTAAGATAAACATGTATTACAGCCGGTATGTGTGTGATGTATTATCGTTTTAATTTTTCTATTTTCTATTTTGTCGTGATTCCGAGCTAGTTGGTTGCACTGCCGCAGAAACGTATCGCCTCATCGTCGCGTCATTTCGTCTAGTTATCAATTTCTTTTCGTGTACTCACAGGCGTCAGAGCTGCCGCTGATTGTGAGTGGTAATATTAGAGTAGCAACATTTTGAGCGTCGGGTTCTGACAAGTAGTAGTGCCTGCTTCCGAATTGCATCAAAAGGCATCGGTGAGCGGTTGATAAGGAACAAATCGAAATTCTGCGCTAGCCAACCGCTATCCGATGCCTTTTGATGCTGTTCGGAAGCGGCACTGCTACTACTTGTTAGAGCCCGATACTCAAAATGCTTCTACTCTGATGAAACCTTTCAATTCACCAATGATAATATCTGTTGACCTAAAGATTACACTGTTCACTTCAGTTGATGACGTGATTGCACGAAAATGCTCGCTTCTGTAATATTTTCTCAACCGGTGGAGTTTCCGTCACTGATCCAAAAAATTTGCAGTAAAAACTGTTTTTCAGTATACAACGAGCAAATTTTGATCGGGCTATTTTCATGGTCCCGCAATGCTTGATTAATGCAGACTCGGCGAGGCATCGATCTCATTCTGATCTATTATTAGATATAATGAGTCTCTATTTTTTAATTTTTTCTACAGATCTAGCTTCATCGATTATGGCTTTGTTAATGGTTTGTGGGGGGTTTTGTGAGGAGTTCGTAAAATGACACCGAATGGATCTAAAATTTTCTTCGAAAGTGCCCTCTATCGCATTAGTTACTTTCAATTTCCTCTAACGAGCCTGCCTGTTATTGTCGCTTCACGATCAATTGTATGGTAATCGGGAACATTTGTGTCGCCTACTTTCACAACTTTCCTTATTCGTTTCACGCGCTCTGCTGACGCTTTTCCGCGATTGTTGATTATTCTACAAGCAATACACTGAAAGAACTGTGCTCCGGTAGTATACCTATTGCTCCGGTAGAGCCGAAGCATGTGCTGATTCAGATAGCTTCGCGGAGCAAAGCTCGGTAGTACATAAGCACGTGCTTCGGGAATGTATATAAAGAAGAGTGAAAAAAGAGCGTGCCGCTACCCAGGATCGAACCGGGGATGTCTCATTCCGGGGTCCAGTGCGTTACCACTGCGGTGCTCAGTTCTTGTAGAATATGAGGCCTGATTGCTGCGTATATAAGGGTAGCGCTCCGAGGCGCACACCCTTTACGACGCGCTTAGTTAAGTGAGCAAACTCTGTGAATATGCTCCTAAATTATAACGTAGCGTTCGTTCAGAGATCGCCGATGACAAATTCTCAGAGTGAATTGATTTCAAGAGTGAACCCGTTCTACTCTGATACTTAACAGAGAAAAGATGGCGACAGGTCCTGCTAATTGTATGTCATTGCACGTGTTGCCCGCCTACATCGCAATGCCGAAGCAAGAGGTTCGGGACTACTAGAGCATGTGGCTCGCTACTACCGACGGAAAGCCCGCTAGTCACAGAACTTTGCTTCGGATATGCCTCCTTCAGCTTCCCGAAGCATGTATTCGGTAGAGCCAGAACTTTTTTTTTCAGTGTGTATATGGCAGCGCCGCTCGTAAACAATCGAATTTAGTATTCTCGCATTTGGATCTTGTTTAACGATCGATAAGCTGAAGGTTTTCTCGAACCACCTAACGATCGATTCTTTTACGCGCGTTCAAATGGAGGAGTTATCGATACATGAATCGCCACAACTTATCTCGGCGAAGCGTCCGATCTGGCAACTTTGCTTTCTGTCCTGAACCTAAACTCTTGTAATAGGTCGAATTCGAGGTTGGTCCCTTGCATAGCTAATAGTTCGACCTTTTGTACGGGTTTGAATGGCCAAGATACAACGTTGCCTGATTGCACGCGTGTTTAGCCGCTGTCTTAATAATATGTGAATGCACGTTATTCAATGCATATAATTTTCATTAATTTATTTACGACTCGCCTGCAGTCTTGACATCCGTCCTTGTTCGAATGCAACAGCCGCTTTGCGTCTTGGCCGCTGCGATCTTCCGAAGCTGCTCCCCCGGCCCCGCGCCCCCGCTCCTGGCAAGCATTTGCACGTTTCCCGTGATCTCATCAACTGTTTTTTGCTCACTGCGTGCAGTTTCAAGGTGGTTTTAAGTGTAAGGATAAATACCTAATCAAAACTCTTACCTTAGAGATTTATTTATAACCGATTGATCAATCCTTTAATCTACTGCAGGTTCGTGCATTTTTTATCAGCGTTCGGACGTTTTGGCATTGAATTCCACTTCGAAAGCTTTCGTGGCGGTCAATTTTCTTAAACTCATCGATTGTCCACCCCTTATCCCATCCTGTGTCTTCCCCCTTGCCCTCACATCTTTGACCTGCGCGTGTAAATCTTGCCCTTGAACTTCAACCGAAATAGCACACAAGCTAATAAATGTATTCAACACTCATATAGCTTTTTATCAAACGTGCCGTGTATCGTAAAAAAAAACTGCGTTAAGGTCGGTTGAAGGCAATAAGGCACACTAAAACAAAAAGAATGGTCGAATTTACCACACGGATAACTAACTTTTGCGTCTGCTAGATTAAATGGTAAATTTCATCATATTGTGGTAAATTCAACGAAACTTGTGTTAAATTAGGTTAACATGTCGGTACATTTTACCATTATCTGGTGAATTTTACCATACTTTCTGGCAGACGCGCCAACATTTGCGATGCGTATGATAAATTCTAACCCCCCCCCCCCCGGGTGATGATTAATGCTGGTTGAGTGGTAGATGCATTAGCCTATATGGTGGATCGTTTGAGATATACTTCTCTGGAGAGCGAAAAACATCGCCCTTATAGGTTAGCGACTCGAGTTCACCAGATCTATGGTTCAGCCAATCAGCGATTGTGAACCGACTTGTGTCATTCACGATATTATTGTGTCCTTGCACATCGTAAATTGAACAATCACAGCTCATACTTTATGTCGTAAATAGGTTCACAACATCTCTTTATCTATCCACCATATTTTTATGCATCAACCTTGTATTCATCTACCTTGGGTCGAAGGAAACGTACTTAATGTAAACAGTATACGTATAAAAGTAAAATTACGAGTCGCAACTGAAATTTTGTTACAACATCTCCTGATTAATGAGTGTGTGTTTGTTATGGAGTTTCCACCAATTATAGCCCGAGTGACTAGATGATGGTGCTATCACCATTAGTTGAGTCGATAATCACTCATCTACCTGTTTAAGTAAAAATGATCCTTGAGATGAATTTAAAAATGTTCAATGACACCCATAGAGATCGACGTCTACCAACGATATTTAGCTACTTGCTGAAATTTATTAAGAAATGATGAGCTACGTTGTCATCGTTTGTGCGGAATTTATTCGCACAGCGCTCTGACCTCGCGAGTTGGGCGTAAAGAAGGGTCCCTCCCAATGTTACACCAAAAATGGACAAGATTGGTTTAGTGTTAACAGCCGAAATATTCATGGATGGATACATGCATTCGTCCTTATTTTTCTCCATCTACTTGATTGCATGCATTAGCTTGTAGGAAAGGGCAAAAGAGGGACAGTGGCGTAGCGTGCAATATGGCAACGTTGTAGTGTGTCCATTTAAACTCATGAAAAAGATTGAACTGTTGGGTGTTCGGTGAACACCTTCGCATTCGACCTTTTACATGGGTTTAAATGGACACATTACAACGTTGCCACATTGCACGCTACGCCACTGAAGAGGGGCCATCCCGTGACTTTAGCCACCAACTCCGTCTTCTTCTAGCGCACTTGTTCAAATGGTAGGTGAGAGAGAGAGAGAGAGAGAGAGAGAGAGAGAGAGAGAGAGAGAGAGAGAGAGAGAGAGAGAGAGAGAGGAGAGAGAGAGAGAGAGAGAGAGAGAGAGAGAGAGAGAGAGAGAGAGAGAGAGAGAGAGAGAGAGAGAAGAGAGAGAGAGAGAGAGAGAGAGAGAGAGAGAGAGAGAGAGAGAGAGAGAGAGAGAGAGAGAGAGAGAGAGAGAGAGAGAGAGAGAGAGAGAGAGAGAGAGAGAGAGAGAGAGAGAGAGAGAGAGAGAGAGAGAGAGAGAGGAGAGAGAGAGAGAGAGAGAGAGAGAGAGAGAGAGAGAGAGAGAGAGAGAGAGAGAGAGAGAGAGAGAGAGAGAGAGAGAGAGAGAGAGAGAGAGAGAGAGAGAGAGAGAGAGAGAGAGAGAGAGAGAGAGAGAGAGAGAGAGAGAGAGAGAGAGAGAGAGAGAGAGAGAGAGAGAAGAGAGAAGAGAGAGATGCAGAGAGATGAGAGAGAGAGAGAGTAGAGAGATGGATTGAGATGAGAGAGAGAGAGAGAGTAGAAGAGAGTAAAAGAGAGATTAGAGAGAGAGGAGGAGAGAGAGAGAGAGATTAGAGGATAGAGTAGAGAAGTGAGAAGAAAAGAGAGAGAGAGAGGAGGGGAGATGAGAGAGAGAGAGATGAGAGAGAGAGAGAGAGAGAGAGAGAGAGAGAGAGAGAGAGAGAGAGAGAAGAGAGAGAGAGAGAGAGAGAGAGAGAGAGAGAGAGAGAGTAAGAGAAATTCCTGCATCTGCGAAATATTAGAAGGGAATTTTGCCCCAAGATATTACAGTGAGTGCGAGTCAGATCATATCCATCTCTCTTGCACTCACTCTCATTTGAGCTACTGAGAGAGTTTCCCTTTCCCCCATGTCCCAGCTTAATCTTGAGTGTTTCAGCTTGACAATTTCAGGGAATCTTCCTGGATTGTGCACGCAAGTGCCGACGTACCTTTAATTTGTGCTTGCTGTGTTGCGTATATTCGTCAATTTTGACCAAAAACTGTTGGCTTTTCGACCAACGCGACGTGGTGCTATTGTTTGGAATTGATCGAAGTCCTTGTATAATCACCATAATTTGTAGATTTCCATCATAAATCGAACGGCGGCGAGCACTCAGCGCCATCTTTACTGGCGAATCTGGAACTACACCTGTGAGGCTTCGCGTTAGTTCGATCATTGATCCATATTGTATTTATAGTGCAATGTCATCGGGACGTTAAATGGGTTACATGCTCCGTAGCAGCTTTTAAGCCCAAAAAGGTCTTTGCAGTGTGCATTATTATCTGCTGGACACAGGATGCTCATGCGTTTTGATTTAAGCGGCCGCGACGCCTGAAGTCACGTCTCGCCCGTTATTATTAAAAAATACGGTAGGGGATACAGTGGATACACTCTTGGCGTTAAGCACTTAAGCGCCGTTGTTGCTTCTACGCGCCGTTGAAGGTTAAGCCTCTGCGTTGTTGCGAAAGATTTCGTGATTTGTACGCGATGCCATGTTCCATAGCGTTGCCATATTGTCGTTCGAATGAGCAGGTTATGAGCGGGTGTGTTTCAATGGCGATTTTCTAGCCGTATTTTTATAGCAACGTGGATTTCTAGCGCTGCATATGAATCACGTTACTATAGAATGGAAGTATAATTTAGCGCACGAGTCATGCGTGGAAGAAACCGAACCTTTCTCGATTTTGAGGTTAAAGAGAAAGGGAAAATGAAGGAAAGAGTGGGTTTGGTGTTTTTACGTGCATTGCGGGTTGCATCGACGATCCGACGCAACTCGTATTACAGGTCGCCCGAATCTTTTTCCATGTATTTTTAGAGATCAAAGTAAAAGGCCCTCGTACACGCTCAAATTATAGGATCGTCAAAGTGGCATCGATGAGCCGAGATCCACCACAAAACGGCAGGTGAGCCAACCGTTGCATGTTCCGTTGATTAAAACGTTGTAGAAAAACTCAGCAATTTGACGGCCCGTCAAACTGCAAAATTATTTGACGATGGATGATCTGTTCACCCATCTACCGTCACCAAAGCAAATAAACCCGTTTTGGAGGTGTTTTGGTCAAGGTTATGTTTGAACTTGAGAAATGTCAGGTTGGCAATTCAATTGTTTTCGGTGAATTTCAGCTCACCGATGCCAATTTGACGATCGTACTTTGGTCGAGTATGTTGATTTTATGTATAATGTAGTGGCGAAGCGTGCAAGTTGGCAACGTTGCAGTTTGTTCATTTAAACCCATGAAAAAGATCGAACTGTTGGGTGTTCGGTGAACACCTTCGCATTCGACCTATTTACATGGGTTTAAATGGACTAACTGCAACGTTGTCTACTTGCACGCTTCGCCACTGGTATAATGTGAGTCCCGTCGAATCGTTGACTCCGGAGTTGTGCCACTGATTGTACTATAGTAAACGCAAAAGTTTTAACAGTCAAGAATGTACGTTGAGCACAGAAGGTTGCTTTGATAAAACTAGGATTCGCCACCTATCTTGAATTCCTGACTGCCAAAACTTTAGCGTTTGATATCATTTACTATAATAAATTGTAAGTACAGCTAGGGACAAAAAGAACCTCTAAATACTCCTGGAAGTAAGCTACTCGCAATACTTATCTTATAGAATAAGATAGGATGGCCTACTTTCGCGCCGAATTGTATCAGTATTCAGTAGATGCATAAGTATATCTACTTCTGCTTACTGAACATGTGGTGTTGCATAAGTGGATTTTTGAAGGGGTGTTCAAGAAGTTTTTTGATGACGCATGCACGATTGCCTCCTGTTTCCTGGACCCAAATAAAACTTTCCTTGTAAATGTTGCGTCTACGTCGCGACGCGCTGAGAATATTTTGAGGAGGGGAAGAGTAGTCTAAAGAAAAAAAAATAATGATGCTCTTACACCATATTCGACCGTAGCCGCTTTCCTGTCCTCTAGCTGCATTGTGAAAATTTCGCTCCCGGAAGAATAGAATCGCTCGCATTCCTACATTCGAATTCGGCAGCGGTGTTGTCAAATAATTTTCGTAGAAGTGGAGGTATAATGAGATTTAGGAGTCCAGTTATTTTTTTGTAACATTTTTCCGGTAAAAGAAATAAGGGTGTGATCCCCGTCCCTAGCCCTGCTTTGTAACGACGATGAGTCCCATCGATGCGTCATCAAGACTCGTGAGTATAAACGTTCGCTCACGACGGAGGCATCATGATCAGAGATTACGGAGCCGGACGAGCCACGGTTAAAATAAAAATTAATTGAAACCACGAAGAAAACCTTCAAGACTTGTAATTTACAGCTTTAACACTGATTGGAGGTGTTCTCGCGCAACCGCATACATTCATTGCAAACATTACTGTTTGACTTACTGCAAAGGGTGCCGTTTCGGGAGCTTTTTTTGGGAGCTGCCCCAGCTCAGACCTCGCCCATTGCATTTATTCGAATTGTAATCTTTGATATCGATCTATGACTGTGCGAGAATGCCTGAAATCAGTTTTTGGACGATAACTTATTGGTCTTAAAGCATTTTTTATGGTTTTCTGCCGTGAGAGGCAGACATTTTGATTTTAGTCATGCTTGGCTCCCAGGGATCGAAAAATGTTGGGACAACATGGTTTTCCTCCTAGATTTATGGTGAGGATGTAAGCTATCTAATAGCATGCGACAGTAGCGCACCAAGAGTTTCTTCATTTCTCTCTTTTCTCCATTAAAAAACGTATGTTAGACAAGGATGGACAACGGGATAAAACCCCCTCTTTCTGTCCTTTTCCTACTTATGAATTCAAATGGGAAATGAGAGAGATGGAAGAGATCCTGGTTGCGCCAGTGACATGCTTGAGTTCGAGTCCTCATCAGCCACCATAGTAGAGCGACCGTTTTGGCTCAACATTTTTAGGGTCCAGCTTCGAATCCCTGATCATCAGTAAAATCATAACCGCATTTTGCTCGGGATTTGTTCGAATTTTGATGTTGTCCACAGTACATAGCTATAATCTTTTCTGCTCCGGTGCAGAGCTCTGGATGATGAAACCGCGCACCTGTATACACATAGACTCGGCAAGTGGCAACATTGATTTTTGAGGGCTTTGCTCTGCTTTCCGCCGCAGATGGCTCTCGGTTCGCTTCAGTTATTTTCAATCATTGTCGGTTGCATGGTTGGGCTGGAGGATCGGACGCTTGGACGGACTCTGATAGATGGACATGGACGGATGGACGAATAGACGAATAGACGGATGGATAGATAGATACAGCGTGTAACCTGTTCACTGTTCACTGTTCCGACGTTCGATTTCTATGAGCAAGGTCGGTAGTCGAAGCTCGAAGAGCGGCGCACAGTGTGACCTCTTAATGGAAGATGCGGCAAAAACCTCATACGATGCAAGAACCTCGTTGAATTTGAAATCAAATACGTAAAAACGGCGGTAAAGGTTTATTGGTTCACCAAAAAACATGCAGCGAGCCTCTCAACAAGATTTCTTTAAAACCCGCGGGGGGAGGGGGGGGGGAGAGATTTGTACAATCTCCAATTTCTCGGCTTTTGTCCCATTTTGGTGAGGATATTTCGCATAGCTGATTTGCTAATGTTTTCGTCGTTGTCACTATCTTTATCATTGTTGCTCTTGATGGTGATGGGAGTGGTAGTGGACGTTGTGATGTTGATTTTGTTGGTTTTCTTTGTTTTCAATTGTTTTTTTGTTTTCAATTGTTTTTTTGTTTGGCTTTGCTACTATACAGGGTAATTCAAACCAAACCACTCAGCCTCAATTTTTTTTAAGATAGCAGCTGGAGATAGTAAAAAGTGGACCAAACGTTCACGTTATAAATCTACCCCAAGGAATTCAAAGAGAATATTTTCAGCACCCCAAAACCAAGCCATCAGTGCTTTTTGGGAGATTAAAAATTGTTTACTTAGAATTTTCGGTGACAGTTTTTATATATTGGTGCAGTTTGTTCCAAAAACTGTTATCAGACAACTATGAAAGTGATTACCTATCAAGTGGGTGTTGTAGCAATATAATGATGAGCTATGTGGAGAGAGGACATAAATGGTTGTGTGCGATTTCGATGTTGTCAAGTCGAAGGATCGCAGCGAAGTAACTCAGTGCGACAGTGCAGTGGAGTGAGCAAGGGAGCCAGCGCAACGCGACAGGTTGGAACTTGTCTCGGCAACGCTGCTGTGCTGTCGTCCGCCGGAACTTTCGAGCCTACTAAACCTTGTGCCGTTCTCCCTCATTTTTCTCCCTTCCCGTGGCTTCTACGTAAAAATTGCTAGAGACCAAAATTAAAGACCATAAAATTTCCTTTCTTTTCATTGAAAGTTTTATTCCTTTAAGTGATTTTTAACTGAGATATGAAACAAAAAGCCAGATATATAGTTTCATTGAATTTTCTGTAGCCCCGCGCACGACCCCGCTTCGCTATGTTCAACGGCTCATATCTTCCAAACCCAATGAAATCCGGTTACAAATTTTTCAGGGTAGTTTGTCCACATACCCAGCATGCCAAAAATGCCAACGAGAAACCGGAGCTCACCGGAGCTAGCTTTTGAAAGTCTATAACTTTGCAAAAGTTCCTTCTAATTCGAGGAGTTGGCAATATAACTCTTGCCAATGCATGATAATTTTTTTTTTTTCAAACTAACCATGAAGGTTTATTAAATAGGTCTTATGTTGTCCAGAAAAGTGCCTCCTATTTCAAAAATAACGATTAAACAGTCTAAAAGTACCGATTTAAAATTTCCAAAAAATACAGCAAATTTCGGTTTTATGAATAAAACTCCAATTTCAAGCCTCATATCTCCAAATAAAATGAAAAAAAGTCGAAATAACCGTCCAAACCTATTAGTCTATACCCTAAGGAGTAGAATTACCTTAATTTTGAAGAGTTTCGATGGATTTGGACAAATAGGGTTTTTGCCGCTTAGGACACACTGTGCGGCGCGGTGCGGATTAAAACGCGCCGCTCGTGCTGCGCTGATGCCGTTCGATAGCGATCGCTATACCGCGTGCCGTCACACGGTGGCTCAAAATATGCAATTTTCCGGACATTACTCCATGGACGAAAATGTAATGACACGAATAAATATAATAAATATACAGGGTGTTTTACACGTATCTCACTACGGCATTTTACTTGTCGGTTTTTTGTTTTTGTTTTACGACTCTTTTCGCAGGAGTTATAGGCATTTTTGAAGATTGGTGCTAATTCTAACTTAGACCTTTGATGTATATATTGAAAACGGAAAAAGATAACGACTTCTGGTTTTTGCAAAGATTCGGAAGGCGCTCGCCTGAAAACCCATCTAAAATCAAATTTTGGGTTTTGGCCATATTTTTAAAGGAAATTTTAAGTCTGATTTTCTTTAAAACTGATTTCTCTTGATTTTTTTTTCTCATGGTCATCCGTTTGCAAGTTACACGAAACACTCTTTATGTCCACCCACCATCTCCTGTATTCCTTAAGCACAGTTTAAATAAGGAAATTCCACAAATTATCAAGTCGAGATCAGTTTTAGAAGGTTTTTACGTAAAGTCTATGGATGGCACACCCCTATGCCCAACAAGGCAAAAGTAAATTTCTTCGCTGAAACTTTTCTCTTCCGGAAAAACACATTTTTTTAACCCAGTGTGCGCTCACACTCCGTTTGGCCTCTCATCGCTGCTCATCTGCTAAAAGATGGCTCATCGTGTATACTTGTAAAATGTTTATTTATTTTAGCTGCGTTGTCATTTTCACAGGGTATTTTTCCGCCATATTCGAGGTGCGTCTGTTAAATGCCTGATCGAGTGATCGCGCGCGACAAAATGTGTAGCCACAGTGTGGACTTTTCAAATTTCCTTGATTCTGTCAAATTTTAGTCGAAAACCCGTTGTTTTTTTCGCGACTTTCTCTGCAAATCAGTGGCTTATATTCACATCCTTCAACGCAGGTGCGATGGGTTGCTGTGAGTGTCTGAATTTTAAATGATTTTATTGATAAAAAAGGTTCTTCTAAAACGATGGTTTGCGAAAATTGTCTTATACGACTACAACATTTACCGTAAAAGTTTTCCTTTTCCATTTTCTTCAATTGCTTAAATTTTTCAATCGGAACATTGATTCGAAACGAAGACTCTTACAATAGCGTCATTTTGGAAGATTTTCTGAATGCCGGGTGGGAACCGTCAATAATAACAGATACACCTGGAAAGGATTCCCGAACTGTAGCGCTATAGCGGATGCAAGACGCAATACACCTACTATACGCCTGTTGGATGTTCTGCTGTGCATTGCTTATTGCATGCCCTGGCCAGGATACGCTAAACGCAACACTTGCATACGTTTGTTGAATGGTATGCTATGCACTGCGTGTTGCATAGCCTGGCCTTGGATACGCAACACGCAAGACGTTTGTTGAATGATATGTTGTGCATTGCATATTGCATACCCTGGCCAGGATATGCAAATTGCAACACAACAAATTTGTGTGTTGAATGGTATATTGTGCTGTGTGTGTGTAGAGTCCCTTGATGGAAATATTGTATAGGGAGTACCGACACGACGCTTTATGCATTTTGACAGGAGTCGATTTTGTCGACCGCGTGAACGCATTCGAAGGTTAAGTTCGACAGTGGACCAGTGGTGGACTGGCGGATTTGCCGGCATTCCGGTCCGTTCCCATGCGTTCCTGTACGAATCGACTCCTTTCGTGTGGAGCCTTCGATGTCGTCGACTCCTGCTCGACTCCGTGAGAGCCTAAAACCAACGACCAATCACAACTCGTTGAGCTCGTGTCGGTACTCCCTATACAATACTTCCATCAAGGGACTCTATGTGTGAGTGTGTGTTGCATACCTTGGCCAGGACACGCAAAACGCAACGCACCTAGCACGTGTGTTTAATGATACGCTGAGCATTGCGTATTGCATAGTCATTCCCTGGCATGGTACCTTCATCCCAGCTAGAGCGTATTTTTATTTCGATTCAATCGTTCGAACTTTCGTAGGTTCATTCGCATTTTCACCTCGGCGCGAAGTGCGACGCCGCGTCGCGTCGCCGCACCGGTCATGCACTGCGGACCGTTGGAGGTACGACTGTACGGGTGTACGAGCCCTTTATCATAATATCGTCGACAACGCTGCCAGATCGCCAAGAAAAAACTGCTCTCCTCTCTTTTACATTCAGTCAATCGAGGCAGATTTTTTTCACAGCATCTGACAACGGAGACCGTCAATGATGTTGAACACTGGTGTATTTATTTTTGGAAACAGGACCTGACCACTAATGGGCCGAATTTTGGCACAATTCAAAGTTGGGATTTTTCGAGTGCTGCCCTATGCGATAAGCCCGTTGGAATCGCTCCAAACTGCTTCGTGACCTGATTTTCTTTTTCTCTCTCCTTTTTTTTTCTTTTTTTCTTTTTTCGTTTTTGTTTCTTCGTTAATCGCTCGGCTGTTTTACGAGTGCAGCGCGGCACGGCGATTAATTTGATCAATTTGTATGACATGCGCGTACTTTTAACACGTTGCCCCCCCCCTCTCTCCCTTCCACCAATCGGCAGAAGACCGCCGTGAGCTAAGCCCCCCTTCCAATCCCTGATTGTGAATAGTTGGATGTCTCGAGTCCTGAAATGTCGATTCCGTGATGTTGGCAAATCTTTTATATGCGCTTTTAACGGTTATGGTGGATAGCTTTTTATTATTATTTCACGGTGGAATGGGTGTAGTAGGAGTAGCTGCATTGGCTTTGTTTTACGTGTCCAAAAATCTATCAGGACCCTTATTTTTTTTTTAAAAAAAAAACTGGGTTAATTTGGATCTACAGAGCTGGCGTGCTCGCCCACAATGGTTTTGTAATCGCTAGATCTAGCATCGAAATACTTACGTCGGATTTCAACTACCATGTGGATACGCGATGATTGATGCTTCAATAGACTTTGACATCAAATCGGTGGATGAGTTATATCATTGAATCGATCTATCGGTGTGCTTTCCTGAAGCGGAACCTGGTTACTTTCTGGGAAGGGAAGGAGGTTTGCCCTGCAAAATTTCCTAATTCAGTCTCGGAGAAACCGGGTTGGAAATTTACCTATTTCACAGAAAAAATTAAGCTTCAAGGGGAGAGAAAGATACCCCCCCCCCCCCACCGGTTGCCTTACTGTACTTTTAATTCTCCGTCGCGTCTTAGTAATTCAATGTGGTAGTACTGTTCGATATTTCGATCCAGTCGAATTGATTTGCATCAGATCATGGATCATCGTTCTACATCGAAGAATCGCTGATTGATACTGCGGGACGATGGAAAATAGAAACTGCATCGTGGTTGAATTTATGTGTCAACGATTATTCAATTTCATCGAATATTCGACCTGAATAGAATTATCATTTTTTGAAACCACTTCGGAAGGTAGGAAACCAATGTGATTTCCATGCAGACATGTTTTTCACGTTTATAAGTCGAGTAATTTTACGAGCGCTCTTACGTAACAGTCATGCCGTTCCACTCTCTTCAAACTCGTCAATGTTACAGAGGTCGCTGACAATTATTATAATCGGAAGCAGCTGAAATTACCGCTTCAATCACTCTGGCTCAAAACTTGAAAATCGAGATTTCAAGTTGACATCTTTCTGATAAGGTTTGGATATTTGCGCTGTGAACGTAAATGAAAGAAAAAAATTATTAAAACTGAATTTGTCTTGTTTAAATTAAGAGTTGGTGACTGCGAAGTTGACTTGAGTTGACTTGCTAGTGGGCTCTCCCCGTATTCGATACTTTAGACTGGACTTGTTTTCATCGATTTTATCTTCTCATATGTATCGTAATCGAATTGATTCAATGTCAAATCGATACATCGAAACTTACAATAACTAATTATAGAATCATTCATTCCTTACTAACCCCATGCAGCATTATCCTATTCACATGCGTACAAAAAAATATCACCATGCCTGAGTCGAGATAGCGTGTTTTTACCATCTTGGTGAGTCCTCTCGATTTATTGAAACACATCAGCAAACACTGCGGAAAGACTCGGCTCGCGTAGCCAATAACGGTCTGCGTTTGATGCGCATTTTTTGTCCTGATTCTTTTATGTTTTGATGTCGATCGACGTCGTCCGTTCACTCCTCGTCTAGCTCGCGGTGTTTCTGTAGACTATTCTATAGTCTGTCCGCTCTAACTTGAGACCTGAGCGGGCAATAAATTAATTTCGAAAAATGGAGAATGGCAACATCGCTCGGGTGTGCTGAGCGATTGCTCAGCAAGCGCGCCGTAGCCCTATTGTCATGCAGTATATTATTCGCTGCCGCGTACAGGTAGCCACTGTCCCTTTTTTCTTCCAGTAATCAGTGAGCTTCAGCAAAATGCAATTTTTTTTGCTTTGCAAATTATCAGTGTTTTGGCATCAGTTCTGAACCCAGCTTGAATTTCTGATGGAAATGATACCCAGTTTACTTTACTTTCATCTCATCTTATTTTTTTTTGCCTACTCAACAAGTAGACATACATACCAAAACACATTGGTGTGTCAGAGCTGCCGTATTGCGTATAATTCATGGCATTTTTCAATTCACCGATGATTCCACCGATTGAGAAAATATTACCCAGTTCTGTTCAGTGTATGGCTGTGCTGGACAAAAATGCTCTAATCTGTATTATTTTCTCAATCTGTGCAATCACCGATCGATTATTAAAATGTCCGCAAGTTTCTTGAAGTCATCGCCGGTCGTGAAAATATTAAAGATTCGAGTATTGTAGTGCATTACAATTTACAATAGTATACTGAATAGAACTAAAATGTGTAATCTTTTCTCAACCGGTGGAATCATCAGTGAATTAAAAAATGCCATTGATTATATTAATTATACGCAAAACAGAAGCTCTGCGGTGTATATCGCATAGTTTATTCATTGAGACAAAGTTTTTAAATGAAGGAGAGAAAACAACTTGTATGCATTTTGTGAAGTCAGCTGATAGTCTCTCAGGGCTACGCACATTCTTTCCATAACGGCGTGACGAAGAAGTAAGAAAAGAAACTCCGTTTTCTTTCAAATTTTTTTTTAATTTCTCCTCCGTAGCGCTCATTATTTTCCGTTTTAATTTTCTTTTTTTTTAAAAACAATTTTGTTGGGCGACCCCCACCGGCAGAGAAAAGATTCCAGATTAGAGTATTTTCGTGCTTAAGTAGTCATAAACTGAACTGAACTGTGTAATCTTTTCTCAGTCGGTGGAATCATCGGTGAATTGAAAATACCGTTAAATGTACGCAAAATCATCGGTCGGGTCTCCACCGCGGTGTCGGCTCGTGAAATGCGATTTTTTGCTGTCTTCTCCATTTAAAACTACAGAAAAGTATCGATCTTCAGGGGGTTATTTTATAATTTGATACAACTCTCCGTGGTTTTTCTCTCTTTTTATTCATTTTTTTCATGCCATAAATGTGATATGTTTTATTTCATCACTTTAACTGTCATATTAAGTTTAATCGGTTCGTACCAGCTCTCCTCGTGAACCTGAACCGTACCGAACCGACAATTTTGCCGGTTGAAAAAAGCACTGTTTCACACGAAAGTTAACCTAACGAATAGAATAAACAGCCACCCCGAAATTTATTCGATGCACGACAGCTAAGATTTGAACTTTTTTCCTTGCCTTCCCCTTCCTTAATAAATTAGAAAATTCATTCTTACAATTAGTCTGATTTACCCTTTCATAGTATAAAAACCAAATAATTTATAACAGAAAAAAAGTAATTAATGACTTTGATTTCATCAATTTTTTAAGAGATTGATAATCGCTCTTGATCATTGTATGAAACAATAAAAATAGATCAATGAAAAGTAGCTATGCAGGAAGCAATCCAAGGGTGGTGGATGGGATGAGGCGCATTTTGGGTCGTCGTAGTCCGAGAGTGGGACAATAGCCCTGTCAACTCGGTGGACTGACGAAGGTGAGCACTCCTACAACGTTGCCACAGCGTGCAAATCTACCTGAATCGCCAGGACTCAAGTTAGAGCGGACAGACTATAGTGAGAAGCGGGAACTTTGAAATTGACCAATCAGATAGCGATTTCACGTTCAAAAAAAAAACATCGGAGCCAATCATATTCCTTGATTTTAAATTTCTCGCTATGATTGATTTAGATTTAGATTTAGAATGGTTTTGGATGGATACACCGAATTGTTTTTCTCTTGGTTCAGCCCACCGGCCATTCGCGTGAACTCGGTTGACGGGCCTTGAACAGACGGACATGCTGTAGTCAAACTCAAACTGAGAGTCGATCAAATATCTTTGGGTCCATTATTGTTTACAGTTACAGCCTTCTCTCGGATTTTCAAAGAGAGGTTTGATAATAATTGTTGGTAAACATTCGCCGGTCGTATAACCACTTCATTATTTTTGGAAAAGAGCCAAATGGAACGGTAACCAGAAACGAACGTTAACGAAAGTATAACCGCGGATTTCACTCTCTGTTCCGCTGTCAAAAGATATTAAGCTCTTTATCTTTTGATGATGTGATTCGTCCGTGAAACATTGACAAGATATTGATGTTGTGTCGGCTTGGGTCATTGCTCCGAAGTAACAGTGTTGCCTTTGGCGGGAAATTCAAAACTTTCACGTTGAGTTAAATGGGGAAATGCGTGTATATGATTATGCGACAAACGGCAGCCTTGCCTATAGTACCCAATAGACTGATTTAGTGTTATCGTCCGAAGTGAAGTTTGAAGTCATCGTTCTGTTTCTAAACAAGTCGTTGGCCGCTATTGGTTGATTCCTCGCAGATTGCGAATTGATGTCTCGGTGAGAAAATTCCGCGCATTGATGAAGATTTCAATGGAGTCGTTTAATTAATTTCAGACAGAAAATCCCACTAAACATGAATGAATATTGTCGTTTATCTTATTTTATTATATTGAGCCTTCATTATCTTTACTGAGGCTGTTGTTTTGTTTGAAATCTTGCATCGCAATGCATATACCAATGATTTTCAGTATTGCAGGTGGCCTACCTAAGCAAAAATCTCACGAGTTTTCTGACATGATTTTTGTCCCTGACTCGACGACTCTTTGGAGGTATAGGCTACCCGCAATGCTTATCTCGATGGATTTAAGCATTGCTGGTGGCCTACCTATAAGGAAACATCTAAGGACTAGTCTGACATTCTCGATGACTGTCAATTACGACCTTTCGTGTGGGTCCGAATTGTCAAAATGCTACGTTGCCAGATAGCACGCTTTGCCACTGATCTTCAAATATGGAACATATTTTTACAACAAGATATTGTCATAACGTAGGTTGATGGGTATTGCAGAAATTCCTGTATAATTGCTAGGCACCCTGTGCAACCACAACCTTATAATTGCTAGGCACCCTGTGCAACCACAACCTTAAAGAAATTCCGAACTAACGTGCGAAAGCTTGTATTGACGTCCCATGCATGACGATCCATCAAGCACCAAAATGTATATGCTTCGGACGTGAGTCGTGAGTTTGACACCGAGCGTAAATCATTTCCTCAACAACGAACATACTAATAACCACGACCTCTACCGTCAGAAATTCAGAAGCGAAGGCGAAGGTGGTTGATGGTTTCTTCAGCATTTCACGTGCCGATAGCACTCGGAATTCTCGAAATATTTTTTTGAAATTAATTAATTGTAAGTACCAACGAAAAAGATAAAAATAAAAAATAAACGCGGATTCTAGGGGAATACTAACACGACGGTGCGTGAAGCCGCAAATGACGTATCGAAACACCGTCGCTAGTTTTTTTTTTTTTCTGTTTCTATCGTGGTCATTTCCCATTCCCATTCCCCACCGCTGTCTAATGACAGTGTTCTCGGCAGTTGGCCGAAATTTTGATCGCGCAAGTTCCTTGCGGCCAAAGCATCCGTTATTTCGTATCCTGGGCGTTAGCGCATCATCATTGTTTTGTAATCTGGATTGATGAGAGGCTGGAGACCAACGTTGCCGGTACGAGATAATGCAGCTTTTTCTGTACTTACGTTTTTACATTACTTACGTTGTGTACTTACGTTATTATTTAGAAACACTATGCTGGAATCAGAGGCGGATCCAGTAATGTGTCTCTTTCACTCTGCGTTTATTTTTAATAATGTATTTTGGTGACTGTTGACCTTGTCTTACATTCCCTGCTCAACAATTATGTCAGCTGAAGTTCAAACTGATGTTCGAACTCGTTGTGGAAAGAGCGTAGATTTTTTTTTTTTCTTCCTATTGACTCTGCAAACGTATTTTCAAGTGATTGGATTCGGGCATCATTAGGCGCATATCAATCTCATCGGAGCGTTTTTCCGCGAATCATATGTTGGATCATAATAGTAACCCGATGTGCGCAACCTTTGAACGCAAAAATGCAACTTGCAATTCAGCTTTGGATGTTTACCGGTCATCGATGGCAACAAAATGATCGGGCTCATCTGCGTACCCTAAACAAAATTGGGGTTCAGATGAGTCTGTTGACCATGATGCCATCAATATCCGGAAAACATCAAACCTTATTTTGTTTTCAAAGGTTGGCTGCGGTCAACCCAATCGCATGAGAATGCGAGGATCTAGTAGTCGCGAAAATACGCTTTTTTAGAATGGAATATTTGATTTTTGTATCGATTTCTGTATACTGTAATCGAATGTTTCCCTCTTGGTTATCTGGACATCATTGGAAGAACCAATCTTATCGGAGCACCAAGTTCCCGTGTTTTTGAATAAAACCTTGGTCCTCGTGGCGCGATTGGCTCCTCGGATGATGTTTAGATTCAAGGACAAAAATGCCTTTCTCTGCGAAATACTTCTGATTTGCTTTTTAGTCTTCAAAGGTCATCTTATCCATTTTGGCGTTTTTCAGCCCTTGCGATCTGAAACTTAACCCAAACATTCCTCCAGCGCGAAGTCCGAAGTCCTTGTTTTTGAATAAGGGCTTGATGCTCCCGATAGAATTGGTGCGCCGGATGGTGTCAAGGTCAAGACCCATAAGCCACTATGAATCATATTTGATTTGCCTCTTAGCTTTTGGTTGAACGTAATCATATTCATTTTCGGCGATTTTCAGCCCTTGATGACTTGATGACCTGACCTGACTTCTTTTGACTTGAATTTATTAACTTTGTCCAAAATTTTGCGTCTCAAAATTCACGCAAACCTCGCCACTGTGCTCCGGTGCGCTACGGTGCGTCCGCGGCCAGTCCGCGGTTTCTTCTGCGCAGTGTTGCCAGATTGGGGTGAAAAAGCCGTACGTTTAACATTGATTTAAATGGGGACGATATACGGTTTTTTACCCTCGATCTGACAACACTGCTTCTGCGTGACCTTGTCTACTCTCTATTAACAAGCGCAGTATTGCCTAATTTTTTCGAATTCTAGGCGAAAGAGAGACGGACAATTTTATTTTTAATTTTTTTCTCGTAGTTTTTTTTTTCTTTCGTGTTCCCCCGCGCTCGTCTCCGTAAAAGTGGAGCCGCGCTTTGTTTTAAAACCGAAGATGTTTACCCAATCTTTATATGTGGCGCAGGCTAAACCAAAACCAAACCCTTCTCCGGCTGCGTCTCCGCCGTCGCCAGGAATCATGTATTCTGCTATTTGTCAATTCATTTATCTTGCTGCTCTATTTACTCTAATTACTTTTTCTGCCTTGTCGACTCTTACTCTTTACACCCAGCACATGCAGTTGGCTCCGAGCTTGATTCTTCTCGTATTGCTTGACTTATTTTTGAAGGGGGAGATGGTTTCGGTTATGCGTTATGCCTACGTCATCCCATGAAATTGTCTTACTTGCCAAAAAAATTAGGTTAAGGAATGCAAGCCCAAGGCGCAACAAAGACTACACTCCTATTTATTCAGCCGGAATCATTCAGAGTTTTTATTTGTCATCCAAATGAATCTCGAGCAATTTGTTTTAGTCTAAAATCTTACACTGCAAAGAATAATTCTTAGATTCTATAATAATGTCACCAGAAGCACAATGATATCAACCGAGGAATTTCCAGTATTTTTACCAGAAACTGCTTATAGTATCTATCAGAATCCAGTCATTGTACAGAATCTCCTCATAATTTTCTAGAACTACGATTAAGTTGCGCGCAGGAGAGAGAAAAAAAAAACAAAAAAAAACAAAAACAAAAAACAAAAAAAAAACAAACAAAAACAAAAAAAAAAAAAAAACAAACAAAAAATTAATTATGGAATAAAAAGAAGTTTTTGCCACATTGTACAAGCCGCCGCTGCTAAGCTCAGCTTTATTAGAACTTAAAGATCCTATCTTGCGTTAGTAGGATTTTAATTTTGATTTCCTTTTCGAGCTGACCAGCACCTATGCTTTTCAGACAAGTTATTCTCAAGGGTTTCACGGTCCGTCTGTTTTGTTTGATGGGTGAGGGGCTGCAGTTTTCGGTAATAAATCGGTCGGTGTCGATCGCTCTAGAAACGATGTTTGTTGAATTTCGAGTGTTACTCTCTGTTCAACGAGTGATTAATTTTGTAAGCGCTGAACCGATTCAAGACGGCGAAGTTGCCCGCTGAATATGAGCATCGAAATCTGTTCTTGCTACGCTCGGCTTTCCTTATCATTCCGCGTCGTCGCTTCGGGTCAAAGTTTGGTGCGAAATTTGCATCGTCCATTTCTTCCGTGCGATGGAAAAATTACACGTTTTGTTTTGTTGATCGGACAGCGAGGTATGGAAACAGGATTCGGTTTTTAGATTCTCCAAGTTACTTTTTGCTACTGGATTTGGTTGGATTCTTTGCTTTGTTGTATCATAAGTGGCGGTAGCCACCAGGCCAATTGTTGTATACAGGGTGACTGTAAAAAAAAGTCCCCACTTAGAAGTTACGGTGTTTGCCGCTCGAGAAATTGAAGGAGCTTCTTCCATTTAAAGTGCGATTTCAATTTTTAACAAAAGCCTCGATATTGATATTCCTTGCTATTGTACCCCATTTGCATGTTGTTTTACTTTCGAGTCGACTTCATCGCAGGTTTGTGTAGAAACTATACCTCAAAGTAATGGTTGAAAGTCCCTTCATTTTCTCGAGCGGCAACCATCTCAACTTCTGACAATGAGTAGAAACTTTTTTTACAGTCACCCTGTATTTATAATAATAATTGCCATCTGTGGTTCTAAACGGTACCGGCCCTCAACTCGTCAAAAACTCCAGAACGAAACAGCTCATATTTTTCAAATGCATCAGAAAAACTTTTTCCACTTTTTTCACTTTTTTTTTTTTTTTTTTTTTTTTTTTTTTTTTTTTTTTTTTTTTTTTAATGTGGCTGCTCCCAAACTTTTTTCAAGTGAGTAAAAATGTCGATCACCGTGTTGTCTTACCGCATTTTTGGTCAACGCATTGTGTAGACCCTTTCGCAGGAATTTTATATTTTTTCAAGCGTAGAATTAGGAAATGAAGGAAGTTAGGAAGTTGTGTCTGGTAATTTCTAGCTTGAAAATCATTTTGCATCTTACACCCGTTTGCCAAAATCAATCAAAACGGGCTCCCATATCAGAGTCGGATCCGCAGGCATTTGTCTTCTTCTGTCCATATACACCCGTTTGAATGCAGCATGTGTTACCAAAGGACTCGGCGAAAGTCACGTGGTGGCCACTCCCCCTATCCGTTCCCATGCACATGCGTTCAAATGGGCGGAGAGCTAGAAGGACAAATTCCTGGATCGGCGCTTCTGCTATACATATGTAGTCACGATTAAGTGTGTGTGAAAGAGAGAGCGAGGGAGATAGCATAGTACTCGGGGGTAACCATAAAGAGTAAGAGAGAACGTTCAGAACCAGTAATGAGCTGGCTATGTCTCGATTGTCTGACGTCATCTCTATAGTTGTCGATTACGCTACGATCCTGCGCATGATCGCCATGATGTGCAGCAGTGGCGTACCGTGCAATTTGGCAACGTTGTATTATGTCCATTTAAAACCGTGATGAAAGGTCGAATACGAAGGTGTTCACCGAACACCCTATCATTCGACCTTTTTCATGGGTTTAAATAGACGAACGACAACGCTACTGATGTGCAGAGGTCCGATTATTTCTTATGAAGACAATTTCTTTTAGTTGTGCCTGGTAACGAAAAAGAATGACCTAATTACGGAAATTGTTTGCCGTTGAAATTTTATGTAAATTTCAAGTGTTTGCAGTTTAACAGTTTGCATGAAAAACTTCTGTAATACTAGTTAATGAAAACTGTAATCTCACATTTAACTTCCGAAGTACTTACAAATGTCAAGGAGGAAATATTTGGGCGAAAAGTGGGATTAGTTTTCATCGGCTTTATATGGGAGGTCTTACTTTGATATAAAGCCGAGATATACCGGAGAAGAATTCTGATGAATTTAATCGGGATCGGGAACAAGGGCGGGCGCTCTGATAAATTGCATGGGTTAATCAGTAACGGGCTTGAGGTGTAAAAATGCCTCTTTAGTCGATCAAATTGGATTTTCAAAGTAGCCTCCAACTGAACATCTGGTGATTGATGTGCCCTACCACCATTATAGTTTGGCGACCCGCAAACCTTATTTTAGAGATCATTGGCGATTTCCAGGATTATCATCAATCATGGCACAGATTCATTTCCTGTCAAGATACACATTCTGAACTTTGAGACACCGAATATCCGTTAGTTAGCAATTATTCGAAAATCATCTTTGATGCGCACAGATCACCAAATGCCCTCTTTGGAAGCTATACTTCGAGGATCTAATTTTGATCGTCTGACGAGGCGTAAAGAACGCTATGAGCTGGACTTGTCCGGTGCTCCGCGGAAAGTTTCCCGGTGGATCCTAGAATTCTCCTTTGAACTCAAGTTCCTATCACAGTATCCAAAAGCCTACCAAGCTGACGTAATCCTGTAGGATATAGTGCTTCACATGACGGACTAGACTAGAAGTCCCGATTATACGATGCAACTGCTCGGCGCTCGACTCCAACGGCGCACAATGGATCATAACAGAATTTTCCCGGACATAATTTTACGAATATAAATCAAGACTCTAAACAGTTAATGTAATGTAAAGATAACTTTATAAAGTGTTAAATTGTTCATATTAAAGCTTATAATGGCGCTATTAACACGGTTTTTGCAAGGAAATATCAACACTAAACTGTTTTTTAAAGATAAAAACCACAGTTTTTCATGTCCGGAAAAACTCTTGCTTTTGTCCAGTGTGCGGCGGCTCGCATAATCGGAACTCTTTCGCGGTGGATCGTTTATCACGTTTTTTAACGGCAGAGTTCGTGCAGTTTGCAAACACGAGGAATAAGCTGTATAAAGTGTAGAGACGTTAATGTGCATCCTCCTCTTTTAGTTCTTTCCATTTGTTACCGATGCCGGGCCGAGCTATTTCATTTCCTTTTGACCGACAATGATGCTCCTCCTCTGTGTCTTTTATTGTCTCTCTGTGTGCGTGTGTGTGTGTGTGTGTTTGCTATAGCCGTGGGATCAGGGCAGCGATCACGCTAATAACATTTTAACGTCACCGAGCTGCAGTTCCTGGTTGTTGACGGCGCGGCGCGGCCCGCGGAGGCCCCCGGTCGGTCATAATCAGGAATTAGGATCTATTCCCGGGCTACTGTTGCAATGCTGCAAGGACCAGGGACCTCCACCAGTTCCATCGGTTCCATCGCCCATCCATCCAGTCACAGTAAATTCCTCCATTTGAGAGCGCGAGAAAGAATCAACCGGGCGGCCGTTAGTTGCCGCCGTTTTAGTCATCAGGGTTGTCAAATTTACCGGCTCGAATTTTATCCATCGCCTCCCGACGCAGATGTCGTCGCTTCGTAAGCGAGGTTCAGTTTTGGCAAGTGAAATTTGGCAATCCTGCAAAAAAATTAAATTTGGGTACTACACGGAGAAAACAAAGTTTAACTAGAACCGAAGCAGCTATTTAAAATAGCTTCGCAAAGATAAAGTCCTAGCTCTACTGGAGCAAGTTGTAATTGTCCTGAAGCACCACTTCGGTAGAGCCAAAGCAAGAAAAGAGGCTGTTAGTCTAAAGAAGTTGTTAGTCTAAAGAAGTAGTGTTTTGGTACACCTGCAACTTTCTCCGGTACAGCTTGAATTTTTGCTCTGCGAATTAAGCGGTTTTAAAAGGCTGCTTCGGCTGTACTTAAACGTTGTTTTTTCAGTGTACAATTTGACTGTCGAGGAGACTGACAACCTCCTGGAGAATCGATTATTTTACGATTATTTATATTGCATGGGCCACTACTAGTAAAATAGGTGGCGAAAAAATTAATAATATCTTTATTGCCATTAGAGACTGCAACTTTTTCTTCCCGATTTTTTTCTTTTTTTGTTTTTATGTCGGACAATCATTTTAGTAGTTTTTTTTTTTTTTTTTTTACGTTGATCAAAAATTGTGTCGTTTAAAAATTGTGCTGGTCTTTATTTTCATGCTAGGCGAAAATTGTAGTGGACTTTTTTTTTTTTTTTTTTTTTTTTTTTTTACGTCGGACAAAAATCGTTTCAGTAGACTAATTTTTCTTGAAAAGTTTGAGCAGAAAAAAGGGGCGTGCGTCGCAAGCTTTGAGCTAGGGCTCAAATGGTCTCTAATCCGGATCCGGATATAGATCAATACTCATCATTTTACTAGATCAAGATCAGTCGACAGCTTTTGAACTTTTGGTGTGACCCTGTGCTGAATAGGATAATTTGTTTTAAACTAAGCCTGAAAATTGGCAGCGCTGATGTCGATGCGCCGTCGAACTGCCACTGCCCAGTGTGCCCCTGTCAATTGAGAACATCCTTGTTGGCTGTCGGCATTGTGCATTAGAGCCGCGCGGGCGAAGATAAAACAATAATGACATGGAGACACTCACAATCAGCTCCAGCAGCGCCCCCATAGGAGTTTAACAGTTCAACTCCATGAACCCCTGTGCTATGCCGGCTCGAAATTCGATTTATCGGAATATGCCCCCCCCCCCCCCCTTCAGGACACGATACCACAGTCGTTGCTACTTACGTAAATGTACCAGTCCGTAAATGTGCTGTAGTTAGGCTGCCCGTAATACACATTTCAGTGAATTCAAGCGTTGCTGGTGGCCTACCTACTCTACACGAGTTTAACTTCAATTTATCAAAATGTTCCATACCTTTTTTTCATTTAGGACCTAATTCCACTGTAGTTGCCTCTTATAAATGCACTGTCCCGCAAAGAAACCGGCGCACCTGGCGCGCTGGATCATTCCGCTCGAAAATGCGAAAAAATTACGAAAGCGTTCAAATCGTCATAACTTTTGAACTAAAAGAGCAAAACATATTTCAAAGCCAGGGTCGGATTCATCATATTTTCTATTTTTTACACTTAAGCCAAATTTTCTTGTTGTCATTTTCATGCCCGTATGAAGAGTTTTTCCAAACCCTCGCAAAAACTGTGTTTTTTTTTTTTTTTTTTTTTTGCAGCGCATTTCTAAAAAGTTACACAAACTTCTCACTTATCTTTGGGCAAAACTAGCATCGATAGACAAAATCTGAAACATGTATCAGATTCCTCAGAGTCAGGGCTTTTGACCTGGTTACCTCAATTTTGTCTATAAAATTTTTTCAATGTCGGAAAATGCACTTTTCCGTGACCATGTAAATACTGCTTTTGAACACACAGTTTACAGTTTACACATCCCGCTCAAATATGCAAAAATATGTTAAAAGTACAAATCGTCATAACTTTTGAACTAAAAGCGCTAAAATAGTTTTAAAACAAGGTTCAGATTCCTCATAGTTTCCAATTTTTCTTGCTGGAACTCAAATTTTTTGTCGCTAATTTTTACACCGCCCGTCATAAGAGTTTTTCCAAACCCTCTTGAAAAATGTTTTTTTGCAGCACATCTCTAAAAAATTACTCTTTCTAGCATATCTTTGATCAAAAGTAGCGTAGATAGACAAAATCTCAAGTAAGCATCAGATTCTTCAAAGTCTATACTTTCGACCTGGTTACCTCAATTCTGTCTACATAATTTTTTGATGGACGGAAAATGCATTTTTTGTGCTTCAAAAGCACGCAAAGGGAAAACATTCGTGAGGGTTTCGTGAAGGTTTGGAAAAATTCTTATCACGGGCGTAAAAATGACCGATAGAAAATTTGATTTCCAGCATCAAAAACTAGAGGGTATGATGAATCCGATCCTGACTTTGAAATATTTTTAGCTCTTTTAGTTCAAAAGGTATGACGATTTGAACTTTCGTAATTTGTTCGCATTTTCGAGCGGAATGATCCATCGCGACAGGTGCGCCGCGGCCGGTTTCTTTGCGGGGCAATGCAGTCTCTATGAATAAAAAAAATAAAAAAAAAAATAAAAAAATAAAAATAAAAATAAAAATAAAAATAAAAATAAAAAAAATAAAAAATAAAAAAAAAAAAGAATGAATCGATCCTGAAAGTCTGCCGGTTTAACCCTGGGATACCCTGTATGACGATTATCAGGGTGGCCATAATTGCTCATGAAGAATATGCTATTTTTATTTGTAATTGAAGGAATATGCTCACTGCTCATGACTATTTTTCTCTTACGAAGGGCAAAAAAAGTTCCGATAGCTCCTCCTGAAATTATAATCGCTACGTAGAGTTGAATTTAAGTCCGCGGGTTGAACGTGCGATGACATACCACGTGCAGCCAGTGCTATGTAGTCAACAGCGACATTGACACTGTAGTTCAATATTTACGGCGACGGTAACTATAATAGATCCTTTCCTCAAACTAATGCCACCGCTGACTCGGTTACGAGAGAATTAATGCAAACACCAAAAATGAATGAAAACACCTGAGCCCATTATCTCTCGTACGTAATTGTCGATTATTGTTTTAGGTCGAAGACACCGTTTTTGGAGAAGAATTTTAAAAAAAATAAAAAAAAATTGACGGCTGCCATAAAATTTTTTACTCCTTTCATTCATTATTATCGATCAATGATAACGTCATAAAAAGCTTCATTGCCTCAGTTTATACCAGGTGTTACGGCATCGCATCGCTCGCACAAGTTCGAATTCCACATTAGGCAACCCGCTTCGCAGCCTCAAACTCATTTGAATAGTCAATCGAAGTGTAATGATAACTTCTGAAAGAGAAAGATGCTGATTTGAGTTTACCTAAACTCTTTCTAGTTCAGCTTGAAAGTTAAAACTCTATGATAGGACCAAATTTTGTTGCTAAGTTAAAACTCTATGATAGGACCAAATTTTGTTGCTGCCTGACAATCCGCGAAAGACGTTGGATACTGGATAGGATAGGAAGCACTGTAAGTGGAGGTTCAAAGGGCCGTAAGTGCATCATATCCGTGCGGGACTATGAGGACGGTACAGAATTTAGGCTTCGGGTTTTTTTTCCCCATTAGTTATCGGTTACCCTAAGATTTTTTGGAAGATTTTTAGTATTAGAAATGCCGCCGCTCCGTCCCTTTCTTCTTCCTGATAACGTTTTTTGAGAGCTCAGACTATCTCGGCAGAACTTCGTGGACAAGTCCCACAAAAGTTGACAAAATTAAAAACCAGAAAAAAACAGGAAAATCTCAGGAATTCCTTTCTCGGGTCAAGAATTCACTTCTTATCTGGACTCTTTGATGGGACTGTGAAGGAAATTTATACATTGAACTTTTTTTGGTGTATTTCTTCAAGCTATCAAAAGTAATTGCATTTTCAATGGGCTCGTTTGGAAGCCTGATTAAAAAGTGAGCAGAACTTCATAAACTCCATGTTGGAAACTCATGCAAAAAATAAGGATAAAATCAGGAAGCCTCAAAATCCAATTTGTGTAGCTACAATGAGCTCAGGGACTCCAGTTATAATCATTCAACCAGGCTGACAAAAAATTGCTGTTTGGACCCACCCTTCGCTCACTATATTATTCTTGTTGTTTGATATTTTGTCACCTCTGTACTTGTTATTTTTATGGTTTTTTCATCTTTTAACGTATTCTGTTTTTTCTGTTTGTTACAGCAGATGGTCCAAACGGGTATGTCACCTGCCGCAGCAGCATATGCAGCTGCGGCGCCATTCGCCGCACAGAATGGTGATGCGACTGCGGGTATGAAAGTAGAACCTGGAAAGGAGCCGACGACGGGGCCTCCGCCCTCTGTCCCGGGGCCTCCTTTCACACCTCCATCTCTAGCTCAGAACCAAGTTTCCTTAAATAGTATTGATCAGCAAACGGTCAGCTTAGTGAGTATTGAACCGGTACGTAGCAAATTTCAACTCATTTTCTTCTCTTGCTCGCATGTCATTTTCTTTTGATAGACAATTTGTTTTAGTGGGAGCGCCATGGAACTCTATGGACCGCTAAATTTTTTTTTTGCAGATACTCAGTGCTACATGAGTGTTACATTGAAACTAAACGGAACATGCAGACCTTTCTAAGCTGCTAAACTTTAGGAAGGTCTGTATGTTCTGTTCCGTTTCGATGAAACACTTATGCAGCACTGGCTATCTGCAACAAAAGAAATTTAGCGGTCCATAGTGTTCCAAGTCTGTCCTCTGATCAGTCGAAAAAGTTAAACAATGTTAGTTGTTTCCTTAGATTTGGGCTCAGGTAGGCAACCTGTAATAGTCATCATAATGAATTTAAACGTTGCGGGTGGAATACAATTAAGTCAAAATCTAAGGAAGTGACAGACATTCTTTAATTCGGCGGCGTACTCAAGACCCATTGAGGGTAACCTCATGTAACCTGTTCCATCTTGTTCATATTTTTTTATGAGTCAAAAAAATGTTGCCTATTAATTGATCAAAAGGCTCTAATTGTTGGTATTTGTTTGAAATTAGTCATATCAATTGGCCCGGACTCGCCTTAGATGCTGTTAGCTGTCTGAATGGCACAGTCTATATGTATATGAAAGCACTAAGCACCAAGAAAGTCTAAACAGATGAGTCTGAATCTTCTCAAATTGTTGAATTTTAACAGATTTTAAGACCAACTAGCTTCTAGTTAGATTTGAATTCTCCAGAGTCAAAGAGATACCTTAATAAAAAATATTGCAAATGTTTTGAAGCACTGATTACAACGTTATCTGTTTCGGTTTGTTCAGTTTTATTTTGGAGCTTATGAACAAGACGATCAAAAAGTGGTGGATACTGAACACCCTTTGGGAGAATGACTGTGTGGCAGAAGTGCGCAATAGACCAATGGGTCAGTTGTAGGGGTCTGAATGAATATTGATGTTTTTCTGTAAAGAAAATGAAAGTTCTTGATGAGCTGAAAACAAAGGTGCCTTTAGTTTTTTACTCTGAGTATCCCAGTTTCGAAGATACATTCGTTTTAAGGGTAAAAAAATTGAGCGTGTTGCAACGTCACAATGCGGAATTCCCTTTATAAAATGTGTTTTGTCCCAAAATCGCATTTCTTGAAACTTATTTAGAAACTTAAGGTATCCTGGTTTTCTGCTTACTGAGTACTATCATTTGCTTATTAAAAAACACCAAAATTCAGACCTCTGCAACTGCCTTCTTTTACATCCCAGGTATCTTAATCTGTTGTCATTTTGTGAATATTCAGCAGTTTTGCATTTTTTTGTTTGTTATTGATGCGGTCGTTCTGGAATATTGGATGCCCCTGATCATTTTCCCCCCCAAGTTTTTAGCATCGCTAATTGAGCTTTTATATTTTTCAGAAAGCTGAGCACGAGTCAGAATCGAACAACACGGTGGCATCCAATGGTACTGTAGGCTCACCAAATAGTATGACTTTAGCTTTGCCAGGAGCAGTTCCAACCTCAACACAAGCAGCATCAGCCGCTGCATCTATAGCTCAAGATAGTCTGTCAAAAAATCCTCCTAAAAGACTTCACGTATCAAATATACCTTTTCGATTTAGGGAACCTGATCTCAGAGCAATGTTTGGTGTAAGTTTCCTCTCCTCTCACCTTTTCTTTTCTTGTAGATCAACTTCTCTCCGTCTTTTTTCAGCGTTGAGGAAAGTGTCTATCCCTATCCCTACTTTGTAAAACATGGTTCCTTATGTTTAGGTATTTTTTTCTCAAGAGCCAATGAAGGTTATTCAATTAACTATTTTTTGGTGGATTCATTTATTTAAGGAGAACTGGAGAGAATGAGAGGTTTCTTGAAATTCTGCAAAAAAAGTGTCCGTGAATTTTCAAAATTTTGTCTTCTCTATTTTGGACAGATTTAATAATTCATGGGTTTTTTCCTGCAGAATTTAAAAAAAAACCTCTTGCCTAACGGTTCCTTTTGAAAAGATGAATCCACCCGTTTCTAAAACATTTCCAAAAGAAAAATTCCAAGAGCATACCAGTCCTAGTGTGCTCTTGAGATGTCTCCTTTCCTCAGGGTGCCACGCTTGGTGCGGTATCCCTCTCGTCCCCTTTCCTCACAGTGAGGTACCTTGGTAGGTATCTCCCTTCCTTCCTATTCCCTTTTTGTATTCTCAGTCCAGTCGTTCGCTTTGAAATACAAGCATAATGAACGAAGGTTTGGGCGGCTGGACTTTACTACTACTTCTATTACTTTTTTTTTTTCTTCACTATCTTCATTATCACTCTGCCAGATCAGTATGGCTGTTTAGACTTTCTAAAAGCTAAATAATTTTAACTGTTCATGAAAATAACAGCGCAATATTGTAGAATTTGCTGAAAGAAACGCCTTAAACAAAAATATTCATTCATTTGGTAGCTTTAGACTTCTTTTTTGATTCACTTTTTATTACATTTTTTGGCATCAGCAAAAAGTCCTGTCACTGTGAAATTACCCGTAACGTTATTGCATCAGTTCTGTGACATCACACTTAAACTGTGTTTTATTACTGTTTTATTGGTTTTTTATTAATACCTGCGATCTGATCATTTATGTTTACAATAAACCAATTGTTGAGGCTGTCTATGAATAACGCTATTGGTCTAGAATTGTAAGACTTGACTGTTGCTATGGTTACCGTAGTTCACAGTATCCTTATATCTGATTCAGTAGCGAAACTCAATGTTAGAAAACTGGCAAATGCCCCCCCTGGTGGTCGAAAGGTTGAACCAACATCTTCCATTGGATTTGCGTTTGACGTGTTGGTGGCGCCTAGAAGTAGTCGGAAGGTTACAACTCCATTTTCCCAGTTGATTACATTGAGAAGCAACATTGGCCAAAACACTTACTATAGCGTTTCGCTACTGCATGGATAAGTATATTGTAACGGCAGTTAAATTGCCAGTTTTTAATAGCTACCCATGAATAGCTGTGTCAGCGTTAAAGCTGATGGGAAACCTAACAACGGTTACCATTTGCAAATGCTAAGTCTCACAATGCTGGACCAATAGTGTCACTTATCGAGAGTCTTAACTATTGGCTTAGCGCTAAAGTAAACAGTTGGCTCGCTGGTTTATAACAGCAGCCATAATCAAGTCTCATCTTATTCTTAATCTTTTTCTTTCAGCAATTTGGTCCTATCTTAGATGTTGAAATAATCTTCAATGAAAGAGGTTCTAAGGTAAGCATTCCTCTCTTTTTCACTTTAATGAATTATCTTTTCTTGACTTTGAGGGTGCAGTCCTTTGACAGGCTTCATCAGATTGAAGTGTTTTGATTATAGATTTGTCGGTTTCAATCACTACTGTGGAAAGAATCTGCAAAATGGCAGCTGATAAATCTTGACTCAATTGACTTTGAAACGGATGAACTTGTCTTAGATTATACCCGAAACTTTTGCCCTGTTTGTCAACCTTATTGATAAACCTTTCCACTTTAGAGAAGCTGCCTGGAGACGTAGAAGCACCTGTTGCTGAAAGATAGTAGACTTGTTTTTACAAATGACTCGCAGGTCTCTTTGAATTGTGCAGTTCTTTTAACATTTATTTGTGAGATGCTGAACAAAGTTTAGGTATCCAGAAAAATCTGTACTCTCAAAAGAGTAAAATAATATGTTACTTGGTGAAGAGTGAAGAAGTTTATCAATAGAGTTGACTGTGTTCTTGTGTAAGAAAATGTTTCAATGCTCTACTCTTTGAGCCGAACATGATTATTTTTTAGCTCTAATGAATCAAAAATATTAGTCTTAAATCAATTCTCTTTGTGCTGTACCATTAGTGTTCAATCATTTTTAATTTTTTTTGTCCAGATTTTCAAAGTTTTAAAAAGTCTAACCTCTCTACTATCGTTGTACTGAGCAGCTTCGATTCGTATCTGTGCATTTTCCGCTTTTTTTGGAAAGAATGTCTTTCTCATTCCCATGCCGAAAATCTTTCATCTTTATATTTGACCTTTTCTTCTTGATAATGTACTGCCAACTGTTTTTGACTAGTCCGGTCATTATTTACTTGCTGTAGTAGGTTTACTTTTTAGTCGCTCTTTTTTCATTCACGACTCCGTCCCTGAATCTTGATGAATATGATTGAAGAAAAGTAATTAGGGAAAAAACTATAGACAGTTTTAGTCATCCGGAGAAAAAGTTCATTATTCGCTCCAAACTATCTCTCTCTCTCCATTGATTAATATGATTCAAGAAAAGTAATTAGGGAAAAAATTATAGACAGTTTTAGTCATCTGGAGAAAAAGTTCATTATTCGCTCGAAACTATCTCTCTCTCTCATGTAACCCAAAATACTGCTGTCTTGCTCTCGATGCTAAAATCGTTGACAGCGACATTTTTCGTGAAATATTTTGGCAGAAATGAATTTCTGAAGTCATTGATGTGTTTTTGATCCAAAAATGTCATGAAACAAGAACTCTGTGCACGAATTTCAACACCAGAAGGCATTATATATGCACGAGGGTTACAGGAGAAGAGAAAAGTAGTTTGGAATGCTACGCCACAGCTGATCGCGACCGATAAGTGTATTGTTGGCTGACCGTTGACTGTGTACTAACCGTCTTTGTCTCTTTTGTGTAAAATCATAAGAAACAATGAAACATTTTAAAGCGGACTAGAAACTTGTTCATCATATGTTTTTTTAAAATTACACTTGAGTTTTATTCGTGCAATTGAATTAAACGTATCCACAGTATCTTAAAATGTGGACAGTGCATCAGTGCCTCTTGTTCGACTTTTTCCAGAAAACGGGTTTTTCATGTTGATAGCTTATCGCGCAACAAGAATCTTTGTTTCAAAACTAAGAAAGGAAAATATCCATTGCAGGTATTACTTCATTGAAGGCTGTTTTTTTTTTTTTAAATGATTGTAAGAGCTTTTTGTTGGATTTAGTGCAACAAGATTGAACGCATAACTTCACATTGTGTGTGTTTTCAAACTCTCTAAGGTCACATAGGAAGGCTTAAGAGTTTGAAATTGTTCTTCTATCTATTTTATCAGTTCCTACGTGATGAGCATAGTCCTGTTTATTTATTTTTCCCAAGTAGAAAGGATGTGCTACTGTATTCTCAGCTCTCAATTAGCATTTTCGTATTTATTTTTGAGGACTGTTAATTTGTAAGCATTCGTTGATGCATTACATTAAGAATCTGTATTTTACAGTGCATGTGAGCCCTCACATTCATTCACAAATGAGACACTATTAGTGGTCGATGCTTTTGGTTTTAATTTTTGTGTTAGTGCTAGGTTCTAATTACACATTCAAGTTTGTATCTATTAAGAATGCCTCAATTTTACCCCTCAAATTTTTATTTCTTTTGTTTCAATTTCTCTCTCTTCCAAGAGAAAGTACTATTTTTGCATTTAAAGTTAGGCTTCATTGCAAGTGACCTGAGTTAATGTCAGTGTTGATTGTTAACCCTCTCTATCTGTGTTAGCTCTTGTTCCATCTGTCCAGCGTTATTAAGATTTTCTATCTAAGTTCTAATCCTATTTCATAAAAAATTCCTCTATTAAGTCTCACTTTTTGATAGGGCTCCTAAACTCAATCCTGGCTCTAATACTTGAGAGTTGTTCTTTGCATGGACTCAATTACACAATTCAAGCCTTACAATTTGTGCGAAACTAGATTTGCAAGACTTTCATTTTCCAATGCTTTAAAAAGACTTTCATTTTCCAATGCTTTAAAGTAGTTAGATTTTTGAAACAAATGAAAGTTGAAAATTCTTAAAATAGCATGAACTAAAAAATGACCATGTTCAGCAGTAAAAAGACAAATTTTAACCACATCTTATCTATCTCCATCGTGACCCCTCTTTCAGTCAGTTATTGTACCTTGATCCAGTAGAATAAATCCCTAGAAATTTAAAATTACTAATGAAGACCACGATCCATTTTTTAGAATTAACAGAAAAACTCAATTTCAAGTATACGATCATGAAATCAATAGCTTTTTGGGTAACTGAGCAGAATGTTATGAACATCAGCATCATCAAAAGAAAGTACGACCTCTGATGCCAGTTTTACTTCCGGTTGGAGCGTTTTAAGACGGCTAATAGAACTTATATTTTTAGGTTCCCCCGCTTTTCATCTTCTTGCTTTGTATTCCTAGAAACGATCAATAACCTATTATCCTTAGCTCTTGTTCGTGTGCATTTCTGTGGTTTGATGGCAATTATATTCGATGCTATTTTGTAGTCCCTGGAGAAAGACTTTTCTTATCTCTAATTATTGAGTGGTGTGTGTTCTGGTGAAGCAAAGTTTGTGAACGTTTATTTTGTTTACTAAGAACCTTGAATTGAATCTGATTTATTCCTTCGCTCCTGATACTTTTCATCGCTTCAAACTTTCTCAAGCGCATTCTGACATGTTCATTTGTTTTACTCGTTTGCTCCTCCTCAGTGCGTGCTCTTTTGTGTGTTTATTTCTAATTGAGGCCATGTTTGGAAAAGGACCCCTTAAAACAACAGGTGTGCTCTATCCAAAGACATTATGGAAGAAGACTGGCCCCTGCTATCTCTTTGCACCGGGGAAAAGTGAAGCCGGTCGTGGCACGGGCCGATGGGCAGGGCACTTCCCTGCACTGGGGTATGAACCAATTTGACATTAGCTCATATGAAGCCTCGCTCTTCAAACCTGTTTTAGTCATTCATTTTTGCGAATAACAGTGTCGAGTTTCTCATATATTGTACAGCACAGTATAATATACATGTAAACCGAAAATTTGGACCGATTTAGGGCGTCAGTTCTTTAAAAATTGAAGTTAACGATCGGTTGGTTATTGTTTACTTTAGCACCCATAACCTCTCTGCCGTACTTTCCATCATATATATCTAGGGGATGAATCGACCAAAACTTTTGTTTAAGTTTGTCAATTTCAACTTTGACATAGGCTGCATATCATATCTGAATACTTTTGAAAACTAAAAGTTATTAGCGTTCTTTTGAAACAGTTTTGTCTTGGCTCCACAAGCCGCAATGTTAATTTGGTTCATACCCCCGAGCTGGGAAGCCCAGCCTATGGCAGTAACCGGCTTCAAATCTTGCCGCTAGGGGCCAGTCTTCTTCTATAATGACTTTGGCTCTATCTAAGGAATCAGCATTATTGATTAAGTAGAGACTTCGGTCTGAAGAGTGCACCTTTTGTTGTATAGGCCCCATTTCTAGCAATGGCCTTTTTTTTCTTCCTCCTCCTCTTACTTTTACTTGGAATGTGGTGAATTTTCATTCGTTGCTAGAACCTAGCAGAGCTGCAGGTTTGGGTATAATCAATGGCATTTTTCAATTCACCGATGATTCCACCAGTTGAGAAAAGATTACAGAGTTCAGTTCTGTGTGTGATAGTTTTGCAAGAAAATACTTTGATCTGTAATCTTTTCTTAATCGGTGCAATTGCCGTTAAATTATTTAAATACCCGCAAGTTTCAAAAGTCATCGGCGACTCCACTGTATGACCGATCAGTGTATTTTTGTGCACTAGTCATACACGAAACTAAACTGTGTAATCTTTCTCTCAACTGGTGGAATCATCGGTGAATTAAAAAATGCCATTGATTATACGCAAAACATTAGCATTGGAACCTACATTAATAAGAGGATGAACTTATTGAAAAGGTGAGGAGTAATTCATGAAAACAAAGCTCTTGGAATTATGAGTGAAATTCAAAGAAAAGATCAAACTACATTCATCTTTTAAATCTGTATCTCTTGGCGACTCTTTAGTTTTTAGTGCCAATTTCTACCATTCAATTAATTTCAAATTACAGGCTTTAAAATATTTGTATTAAAAAAAAAAACTGGAAGTCGGTACCACATAATTGACTGAAGAGTGTCTCTGCATTTTATCTCATCAATAATTTCACAAATCATGCTGAAAGTACAAAAAAATAGAACTAACATCGCATTTCGATTCTAGAATCAATTTGTACTATTATTTTCTTTATTACTTTCAGCCTTATTTTTAAAGTTATTGACAAGTTATTTTGCAGAGATACTTTTTAGGTGATTATCTAGTTCCTAACCGTTTCCTGAGTAATTAATTTCTTTTGGTCTGTAGTTTGACATAAATCAGACAGAAGTCCTCTGGTGGCAGAAATCGACACATTACACTGATGACTCACGTTGAGGTGAACCCATGGGGTGCAGCTTATTTACATTAGATGAATATGAATTTATCGCTACTTTTGAATTTTAATAAAAAAAAAAAAAAAAATCACAATTTTGACTCAAGAACCTCTGCCCCCACCCCTCAGAACGAGTACAAAAAAGCTTCCTTTGAGACCGCTATCTCACCAATGTATTCTGATTGGTCAAAAGTTTTTGGTATTGTGTGATGGCAGTTGTTCCCTGAAAAGTTCTGAACTGCAGATTTGCCCTGGAACCGCGTATTAATTTTTTTTAAATTTAGTTTAAAATGTTATTCTGTGTGTTTGGATGAGTCAAGTAGTATTGACCTTGTCCAAACAGCTTTGCATTGAGTTTAATCCAGTTGTCAACCTTACTAACCTACTGGTCTCAGATCAATTTTTTGGCCTTTAAATGTCTCTTGTCAATTTGAAATACTCAGCAGAGCTCCAGTTCTAGGGACAAAATCATAACTTCTCAGTTTACCTTCATTTAATTCTATGGTGTTTGGAAGGGAAATAAAGTTTGATTATTGTTGAAGATTTTAGGTGACCCCGCCTTTTTTTTTTCTAAACAAGCTCTAACAAACATGCTCTATTTGAAATGCTCCATGCTGCAGGGCTGAAGAAGACAATCTTGAGTGATGAAAATACTTCCTGGTTAGACTTGAAGGGTTGATTTTTGCTAATTTTGTCCCTGGGAAGTCTCCAAGATGTTCAAAAAAGCTGTCCCCCTTATTTTTCCATGTATCTAAAGTCGTTAATTGAGTAGCAACTTTTTCATGTTCTATTTAATTTTCACCTTACTGTGCGTTCGTCCTCTGCCTGTCATTAATACACCACTGGATTTGTGCCTCGTTTTTGATGTGATTAGTTATCAGTTATCATGTAATAACATCGACCCGCTGAGATGTGGTTGTTTGTCTTTTTTTTCTTTATGACCTGTTATCTATTTCGCTATTATCATAATTCACATTTATTTAGCTATCTGTGATGATTCAGTTCAAATTGATTTTTTTTGCAAACTAACATGGAAGACGTTGGTTGGCTGTCTGGCTTTATAGACTGATTAGTGAGAAGTGGGAAGTTCAAAATTGAATAATCGGATGTTGGTTTCGTTTTGAAAAAAGAGAATCGAAGCCAATCAGAGCCCTGGATTTTTAATTTTCTGCTTGTCACTTAAACAGTTTATAGTAGTTGGCACATTTTGTCTCGTGTGTGACATCTCTTTAAGATGTATGTATTTGATCTGAAAAAAAAAAAAAATGCTTTTTTGTACCAAAGATTTCTGAGCATTGCTGTTAGATTATGTGCGTATACATTTGTGAAGTAGAGGAAAAAATTGCATAATTGATGATCGTAAATAGATGTATCTGCTTCTTAATGGTACTAAAAAGTATTTACCACCTAATGGTACCAAAGAAACAGCTCTAATAAATAATATGGGTGGGCCCAAAGGACAGTAAAACAGAATTTTTTCAATTTCATGGGGGGAAGGAGAGGTTTAGTCCAAAAATGTCTTCTTCGGCTCAAAGCTTTCATTTGGTAACTATCCTCCGAAAAATTCTTTCAGGAATAATCTTCAGGCAAATGGGATTCTAACAAGAGACATCAGTGGGCGAATCATTACTTTTTCGTTAAATCAATCTTTACGACTGTCCACAAGTGACTCTATTGGATAAGTTTCCTTTTGACTGAAGGCTACCTATGAGTCATTCTTATTTAAAAGGGAATTTGAAGGTTATTACCATAGTAACAGCCAATCTCTACTATTCTTGACAAAGAGCGTCACTCATTGACAGTCTTAATAATCAGTAAACGGAAAAAGTCAGATCGGCCAGCAGTTGTGTAAACCAGCTGGCTGATCATTTACTTTTTCCTTGAACGGATGGTTAAGACTGTCTATGTGTGACGCTATTGGTCTAGAGTTGTAAGATGCTATAGTAACCATCGGTAATTTGCCCATTTTTAACAGCTACCCGTGAGTAGTCTTTATACAGCTAAAGCAAATAAGAAACTTAACTACAGGTACCAAAGCAATAGTTAAGTCTTACCATACTTGATCAATAGCGTCACTCATTGACAGTTTTAATGATCAGTTGAACGGAAAAAATCAGTTCTGCCCGCAGTTGTGTAAACCAGGTTGCATATTTTGTCGGAACGAAGTATTATTTTGTTCTTGTGAACCTCATCTTTTTAAAAGCTTAGTTATCTGTGCTAGGTGGAAGGATGCTTTTGCTCGACTTATTTTTCAATTCAGTCAATATCTTTGTTTGCACCTTTTTTAAACAAATACACAAGAAGCATTCTCTTTTGATTTTTTCTCCTCAAGTCTGAATTGATTCACAGTGAACTAGTTTGTCTTTCTGCCTTGTTTGTTTTTGTTTGTTATTTTTTGGGTTTGAGTCACCCTGGCTGGAAGGACCCTTAAAATTAGTCATTCTTTCTTAATTAATGATGCATTAAGATAGTGAGTGATACTAGCAATGCTCTTCGCCTTTTTCAAGAAAAAAATTTCTCGATTTGAAAAAATTTTACTGGACTATGTGACAGAGCTCAGTGGAGTGTTTTTGGAGAAGTGTTTGAATTCAAGCTTATGGTTAAGGTTGTGCTGTATTATTTTTGGTATTCCTTCCTTCCTAGTCCTTTTTTGTATTCTCAGTCCAGTGGTTCGCTTTGAAATACAAGCATAACGATCACAAGGTTTGGGCGGTTGGACTTTACTACTACTACTTTGTCAATATCCATAATTACAGCCTCAAAAAGAGTGAAACTGTCATGGAAAACGAACGCCAAAATTCAACCAAACACTGTGAAATCATCAAAGTAACTCACAAGATTTCTGTGCCATAGTTCTTTCAGGTTATAAAAAATATCGAACTAGCTTATGTTTTTGGTATTTTGCGTAACCTAAATGTAACCCATAGGTGATACAGGTATGCTATGTATGAATACTTTAATGGTCTTATAGTATTTAGTTGACTTCTGGTTATTCATGATAATTTTACCAGTTTCATTCTTTCACAGGCTTCAATCACGAATATTGCCTTTTATTGAAAAATTACCAAAATCAATATTGCACAACCCAACCTCAGGTATCAAAACCTTCAATATCCATCGCAATGTATTAATGGCTGTAATTTTTTGTTTGTTCTCATAGAAACAGACTGCCTGTAGTTTTACACTTTTTTCTAAAAAAAAGAAAAGAGAACTGTAATTTAGCGTATTTTCAGTGAACTGTGAAAAAAAAAGAAAGTTCATTGGATTTGTGAAAAGAAGAAAAGAACATAAAAGCTGCAGAGCCATGAACATTTTGCAATGGATATTGCATATTGGAATACCAACTGCTTTTGTATCTCAGCGTTAGATTTTTGTAGGGACTCACTTTAGCTTCTTTTCGCCCCTCCATTTGTCAAAGTATTCCTATCTAAAGATGTCACGATTATCTATAATGTTCTAGTGAAGTTGATAAAGGCGTGTTCATATTGTTTTTTTTTTTTTGAGAAATAGTCAAACTTTTTCAAAGAATTGATTTTTCTTTTAAGATTTTGAAAGCTTTGTTTACATTTTTGCCGTGTTGTAGATGCTTTTTTTTTTTTTTTTTGATTAGTTGAAGTCACTGCCAGTGTCCAATCAAACTGAAAATTTCTGATTTTTCAAAAAAATTGTTGGCCTAAAGATTTATTAAACGAGATTGCAGGCATCTCTAAAATTAAGAGATGACACATTTTTATCCTCGTAAAACGCAGCTTAAAGCTCAGTTGAAAGAGTTACTAGTATCTGAGATAATGAACTCCTCAAAGAAATTTTAGAGAATTTTAAAGAATTTTTTTCCTTAGAATGGGTCTGTTGCAAACTTTTGCTACAGCGATATAGAGTGTTAATTTTTAAGTAAAATCACGTGAAAAGTCAATTGGTGGTATCAGAAAGTCATAAAATGCAGTAGTAAACTCACAAGAGGCGTTTAACTGAAGCCCAAGATAGCGGTAAAATATCGAGCAACCTGTGTGCACGCACCGTGAACGTCCATAGTGGCCAACGTTAACAACCTCACAGCATCGGAGATTATGAGTTTGTTTGCGTTGTGATTGATTGTGATCGGTTGTGATCGATGTTGTGAGGTTGGCCATCTTGGATGTTCATGGTGCTTGCATACATGTTGCTCGATATTTTACCGCCATCTTGGATTTCAGTTGAATGCCTCTTGTGAGTTTGTTATTGCATTTTATGACTTTCTGCTGTTACCAATGGACTTTTCACACGATTTTACTTAAGATTGATCACTCTATTGTGCTGTAGCGAAACTTTGCTACAGGCTCATTACTTAGAAATCTTTCTTGATGTTTTGTTACATCATGTTTACCTACTTTTTGTCATTCCTCATTCCAAGGTGATTAAAGGTTAATTGTTTGTCCTGGGGGTGGGGGGGGGATGGGACTAGAAGAGCCCCTCTTGGTTGTAGTGTAATTTGCTTCTATTCTACTTCCAGCATTTTTTTATGACCTCGCACTGATGCACAGAAAAAAATATGCTCAATGCCTTTCAGGAAACATTCAAGAATATTAGGATTCATATTTTGGGAATGTTATTAAGGAAAATTCAGCCCTTTAATGTGAAATAAATTGCAAACAATCCTGGACTCGTTTCTCATTAGATCTGATCGGTCTCACTTCTAATAAATCTGGTTAAATTATTTCTACACTTGTAATGTTTTTAGTCACTCACACTTGAGCCTGAATCTACTTTAAAATGTCAAGGTACATTCTTTTGTGTGTCGTCATCCTGATCACAGTTACAGCATCGTAAATTAGTTTTTTTTTTTATTCGCAGCTGTGACTTTTTTCTTTCATCCGCAATTTTTTTCCCCTCTTTTCTAATAGTGCTCTTAAAATATCTGTGCAATTAATCTCGCCTACTTTCATAATTTTTATTTTGCCCTATTTTTCTCTCCTCTTCGTTCTTACTTATATTCGTTGACCTTTTTTTACAGGTGATACATAATATAATATTTACTTGTATGTTTGTGATTTCATGAAATGCTTAATTTTGAATTGTTATATAGCACCTCAGTATCACTCATTTACTTTTACTCTAGCGCTACTCTAGATTGTTACTTCTATGTAATGCTAATGCTCCCAGATCCTTCAATAATGTATTGCCTTTTGGGTTAGCTAGAATGGCTTCGGGGAAAGAGCAATTGCTGTCTAGTGGCATTTTGCAAATACTGTGAATGGCGTAGTTTAAAAACCACACAATTCATTCTGCAGGCTGATCATGAAGAATCGTATTGTATTTGTATTGAATTGCTATCGAATGCGTGTTATTATAGGTGGTTTATCTTTTGAGTTGTCATTCCGATAGAAACTCTTATATCTCTGCAGAAATTCACTGATTACTCCTGAATTATTGTAGGCACATTGTAGAGATTAAAGGGTTTTCATTGGAATGCTTACTCCAAAGATAAACACCACCAGCGTATAAGGCAATCATCAACTTGTTATGACTACAGTACAATCCTTCTTAATTACCCTCCTGGAACTTCGTCAGTTATATATCAGAAATTTTAAGGTCACTCCATTGATTTCAAACTTTTGAAACTATTTGTTGACTGTTAATTGTAACAAACCAAACTTTTAACAGGGAATTTGACACACAACTCATGACGGAGTTAAAATATGAGTGGCATTTCGTTTAGTTCCTATATCATCGTGTGCATGATAAACTAATTGCTTTTGCATTTGACTCCTTTCTTTTCTTCTTGTTTTCACTCTCTGTAGTTTTTTCCGAGCCATAATTTTTTCATTGGGAAAGCTCAGAGTCTAGGAAATTTCGAAGAAGAAAATTTTCCCCGTCCTTCTAGCTAACCCATGCTCTGCACGCGTGAAAAGAGAATATTAATATTTTTGATTATTACTTATTAGTCTGAGGAAAATGTTTAAGTGTCTTCTATAGCACATGATTATCTAAAAAGCATTGCAAGATGTCAGGTTTCAAATCTCAGGGTCTGCCAAAATACAGAGAAAAAAATCGTCTAACAGTCTCAGGGTTATTTCGGGTTCCATGGGATTTTTTCCCGTCATGTTAAGATTACTTTGGTTTCCTAGAATCTATCGCTAACAAATGATTTTCAGAGGAAGATTTTCAAAGAGCCTAGACCTAGCTATGACATTTGTCTAGTTACAAAAAAGGAAAGTTTTCTGCTGTTCCAGTCCCATGAAAAGTCAAAACTTTTCCAAAGTACTCTCCAATCCACGAAGAGGGTTCTCTATTCAAATACAGAGAAAAGCCTTTCTAACTTCAAGTTCAAAAGAAGGTTTTAAAATATTTTGCTCAATTTTAAACTGAGAGAGAGAGAGAGTTCTAACATAATTTTCAGCCTGTTTTGTTCAGTGTTTTTGTTTAAAACAATTTTAAACAAATATTCTACATCCCACCGAGCAAGTTCAGACAATTTTGAATAAAAAACTTGAATCCTGAAGTGTGTGAAAAATAACAAAAATTTCTGTGGAACCCTTAATTTACTTTGGCCCCCTTTTTTTTTGCGTTTTCAAGGTATCTTAAGCAAGTTTAGGGAGATCGGCACTGTTTTTTTGAAGTATGTGCGCCTACTCTCTCTGAAAAGTCCATTCAGCATTTTTACTGCACATTTGCCTTCAAATATTATTAAGGGTTCTATTTTATCTATTGAGGATGCTGAAAATTTTCTCAGTATTCATCCAGTTAACCTGTTTTAATTCCTTCATGATACTAAAAAAGCTGGAAAACATTGCTGTTTTCTTCAAATTTTTTAGTCGTTACAGGGAATACCAATCGATTCTGATTTGTCTTTTTTTCAATCGCTTCAGTTCCCTAATTGTGCTATCAGAAGACGAAAAACCCTGACCTCTTTGTTTTATATTTATTATGCTCAAATTGATTTATTTTTCAAGTGACAATGTTTTATTTATTTTTTTTTAACTTGATTCAGTTTAATGAAATTCCAAAAATTGTTGATGAATGCATGTTTTGTCTGTCTTGCATGCAGGGATTTGGTTTCGTAACTTTTGCGAATAGTGCTGATGCAGACCAAGCACGCGAGAGACTTCATGGCACCGTGGTTGAGGGCAGAAAAATAGAGGTGTGCATGAAAGATGAAACACAACCTCGCCGGTAGCACTAAAACATCTTTTTGTGTATTTTTTTTTCTCTCTCTATTAGTTATTTACACAATAATATTTAGTGTTCGTTTTTAATTGCTTTGTCAAAAATACCATTATGATTTTCAATAATTGAGTAAAAAAGAAATGTTGGTTCTTCTTTTGAATCACTCTTTCTAAGTGCGTGTGCTCTTTCCAATAATTGATCAAAGCCATCAAACTTCTTTTTTTTTTCTTTTTTTTTTTGAGTTACATGTTGCTGTATTATATTTGCTTAGCGGCAAGTAATTTTGTGTTGTAATATTTTCATTCGCTTGCATCCTTCACTTCGCTTTGTTTTAAAAGTTTTTATTTTCCTGACTCTTGTTTTCTCGAAAATTACATTGACAATCACTCTTAATTATGAGTCGTACGGAGCGAGTTGATTATTGAATTAATGCAGTGATGGAGCAAGCCTATGATTATATTATTAAAATTTCATCACAAGATCTTGTGATGCATGATCCATTGATAACATGATACATAATTAGTCCTAAAAACGATACTTCTTTTTCAATACAGGATATAAAACGAAAACCATTTTGGATAGAGCTATGTTTTCTAAAAGGTCAATAGAAGAAAAAACCCTCACAAAGTCTTTCTGAAAAAATTTTCTGGCCTCTGTCTTTATGAACTTTAAATTTCTCAAATTATCGAGCATTTTCAAAATTGTGTGTGTTTTCAAAGCTCACAAAAGAAAAACAATTGTTGTTTAAATTATTGAAGAACAGAAGTATGTTGTTATTCCCACTTGCATCCATTGCTTTAAAGTGTTTTGCGTTAAGCTAACAGTTAAGGCATTAGCTCCAATTTCATTGACCAGGGGGACAAGTCTGCACTTTTTCGCAGCATTTTTAATTCTATCCCTCCCTCTCATTTTAAAATTGCTATAATATGTGAAGACTATGAGAAAATAAAAAATTCTTGTGATACATGTTCATAAATGACAATTGAGCTGACTAAGTTGAAAAATAATTGAAAATATGGAGCGTCCTAATCTTCTAATGCCAAAATCGATGAAAGTCCTTGCTTCACACTGAATGCTTCGCAGAGAAATCAAACTATTTAAAGAGGAAAGAAAAAAAGAAAGAAATGACTAATAATTACTCTGCGTGGAAGAGTTGTTTCAATGCACTAAAAAATTAACTCGGTGCTTGATTCATTCTTCAATTGTCTCTTGTTTTGATCTCTATTGAGTAATACTATCTTGGATAGTAGTTTAATCTCTTACACCCTGTCTAATAATTTTTAAATGCTTTTAATTTGAGAAAATTAGATAAAAGAAAAAGGTAGGATCAACTATTAGTTGATGATTACTTCTTAGTTCTTTAATTCAATTCCATTGTGTCCTCATGCATTCAACTGATCTATTTTTTATAGTGGTGTTAATGCACTGCAGACATACGTCCCTGTTTGGGTTGATGTGAAATCAAATAAGCTCTGACTAACTACTGAATTCTGGCTAAATACTCAAGAATCTTTCAGCGCAAGTTATCTTGGTCAACGACTCTTAAATTTGTTTCAGCTTTCACGCAACTTTAAATGTTTTGTTTAAGTTGGTATTGAAGCTTCAAGTATCCAAGTTTTCCAAAAACGGAAACAAAAAAGCAAAATCGGGTGTTAATTTTGGAACCTTTGTTTTTAAAAGATTTTAACATGCCTAGCTGTAAGGCCACTCTAAACCACTAAGTTCTTGGCCCTCAGAGGTAAGTTCTCGTGCAAACTTGCTCAGGTATATAGGTGTAAAGTTTGTCAGCCAAACAAGAGACGTGTGCCTGTATTTAAGCCCACTAGTTCACAAACTACTCTACCGTTGGTTTGAGTAGTGTAAGTCTCTCCCTTCACCTCTTTGTTGTTCAACCGCTATAATTCAAGCTAGAACTAATATATATACATATATATAACTTCCCCTCTCTCTCAGCAAAGTAATGTCAAAGGCCAAAGCACAACCATTTTTTTTTACCTAGGTGCTGGGGCTTGAATGAATATGCTCGGCTAGTAGTCGCATTGTAAGTTGGTTCGTTCGTAAATAAATGTCTTATTTTAGTTATTTTTTTTTTTTTTTTTTTTTTTTTTTTTTTTTTTTAATAAGTATCTTTTTGTTTGCAATTTGTGATTGTGTGTGTATATTAGCGTATTTATGCATTTATGAACGATCTCTAGACTATAAACTTGCTACTACGCATCCTGATGAAGGTTTGAAAGCGCCAAGACCAAAACCTGTCAGTTTGATTCACAGTAGCTAAGAATTCCCTTGAGGAAATCATAGAATCCTGAAGACAAGCATCCTTGTGGAAACAGAATGCATGTAGCCAATCTATATTTTATGGATCGTTTGCATTTATGAATCGTGTGATCCAGCTCCAAAAATATTGAGCAAGAGATGATTGTTTGTGGTTCAAACTCTTTGGACCTCATTTTTATTTTTTTGGAACTTGCTGTCGATGTGTTGCAACAAATTCTTCACACCCTTGCTGAAGTGCATAAATATCATAATATATTTTGCCTGATTCATTTAATCTCCTTTACAGTTAAATATTTATCATCCATTCTCTACTTACATTATACCAGCATTCAAATTTTTCATTCTTTCCTTTCATCCAGAAAGAGACATAATCCTTTCTTTTCTACTCTCCTAGTTTTTTCCTTGTTGATGACCAGGCATTCTCTTTACAGGAAATGGCTCCTGATATGTTTTTGTTTTTCTCTACAGAAATTGATTCTTCAAATGATACTGAGCGAAAGTTCTCACAGCACCAACTAAACTGTGCTTTAATTTTTGGAGATTTCCGAGATTGATTAAGTTTTCAATTTTGTAGGCTTGTGGGGTCCAGCTTAGTGTAGAGTCTAATAGACTATCAGCATGGAGTCTAAAATTCCAGAACCTGCTGCTATCCACTCTGGGTCTGCTTCCCTTGCCTCTGCCCACGTATGTGCATAAATGAGTGAAACAGTGGCAGGGAAAAGAGTGCATACTCTGTTGTCGATTTTTATGAACTAATATTTAGACTATACGCTAGTGCCTCTGAAAAATGAGCAAATGACCAAATGATTCAAAATGAATGAAACAACAGACTGATGAATGTTTTGTACCGAGGGGAAGAAGAATAGGACAGTAGTAGGTAACTAAGAGTTCTCAAGTTTCTGACTGCCCTATGCCAGGCCCCCTCTTGAGTCTTGACTGCTAAAACGCAGACTTCATTTGCAAATGTGTATCCCTGAAACCGTTCAAACAATTATACTTAATTGTAAGTTGGTGCCTTATTAATTTTTGCTCAGACTCATTTAAAGAAACAGTTCCTGTAAAAGAATAAAAGATGGATCAGGAACCATTTTCTCAAGGGAATTTGGCGAGGTCCTTTACCTACGAACGTAATACTTATTTTTCCTCGCATACTCTAGGATCAAGTAAAATTTTATCAATAAATTGTTGACATTTTTTCTAAGACATTGAATCCCTCTGTCGTAAAAGTTTTGCTCAAATCAAAAATCTATTTTTCATTTAATTATCAGATGTATTTTCTGTTGTCAATCAAACGGAAGCTAATTTTATGTAATAGGGGAAAGAAAAGAGCACCCATAGTACCTAAACTTCTTTTTAAAAAGTGGTTCAAGATTAGAGAGCTAGTAATGAGGAATTTCCTTTTTCCAGTGAACAATAGAAGAGAAATGTTGAAAAATCCAGTTTACCCTTACATTTTGATTAAGATTCTGAATTCCTTTTATTCTGAAAGATCTCTCTTTTTGTCATTGAACATTTTCAAAGAATTGAAAAATGCAATTTTAATGCAGAGGTCCAAAGTTTAATTTGAAAGTTTCCCATGTTTCAAGGGCCCTCGCAATTCCTCTCTATCATCCATTCATGGTCCAAAAATCAGTTTCTATCATCCTTGTTTCCACAAAGAAAGTCTGATAGCTGTAATTTGTTGCTTGTTCCCGTATTCTTGTCTGACTATTTGTTTGTATTGCAAAATAACATTCATCTATTCTCTTGTTCTTCTGTTTTTGACAACTTTAATTCTTCAGCAAGCTAATTCTCACTCCCCGTTCCCCCTTCTCTTTTCTTTTGCTCCATTATCAGATTAAGATATTTCCTACCCATGGTAAATGATTAGGAAGTGATGCTGATTTTATGGTAATTTACTCAGTTTACTAACAACGAAACAATGAATCCTTACCGACCTCCTCTAACGTTCTCATCTGCTTGTCAGGAGCCGCTGGTTAACTGTTTAAAAATCTTTAGGAGAATGTTACCATTGGTTAGTGTGGATTCATGTTACGTTTGAATTATCACTTTAAACCATGCAAGTCTTTCCTATTTATTTTTACCCTCAGAATAATAAGATCATTGAATTTGCATTCAGGGAATTGATTTTTTCAATGTATTTTCTGTTTTCACTGTAGTTGCTTTGCGTTTCACTTGCCATAGATCCATTACTGACTGATTGATAACTCTTTTAAAAAGAAGTAAATGCAGAAAGGATCGGGTACTCTGCAAGGAATGTGAAAGCAAAGCGGGAACCAATAAAAGTATCAGTACACGAGAGAATGATTAAAAAGTAAGAGGAGTCCAGAACATAAATTTGCAATAAAATTAAATAAAACGCCCATTGCACTAATATTGATAATGCTCTGATGCAATTCAATGCTTCTTCCTCTTATTATAGATAAAAACGGCATCATCAGCATTTTCTGGTGATGGGAGAAAGAATCTCCTGAAACACGTTGGAGTATTATCAATGTTAGTACTTTTTGAGTTTAATTTTATTTTACTATCTAAACAAGAAAATGCGAGCTTATTCCTTCAATGAATTACGTACCTACTTTTCTTTGTTATTCTTGGCTCAGTGCTCTCAATTCAGACAGAATTCTTTGCAGAAAATTTGGATCATAATTGGTTCCGACGGCTTTGTTTTACCCTTGAAACTTTGTCGGTACATCTATCTTCAATTGATCTGCTATGCCTAGTGAATTAAGGAAGATTCTTCTCTGTAGAAATCAACAAGTTTGAAATGAGGGGGTTCTCTGTAGAGTTTGAAGATGTGAATGACATATGTATCGCTCGACTACTTTGCATGATGGAGCGCCTTTGAAGTTGGCTGCGTGTGTTCATGCAACTTTTACTGTCAGAGACTTAAGATGTCAACAATCTAAGACATTCCAGAATCTGATAATGAGATTGATTGTTAACGTAAGGTAGATCGAATCATCGTTTGGCTGTGTACTAGTAACTGGACACTTTCCACTATTTCAGCAGAGAGCAAATTGGCTGTGCTTGGTTTCTCATTTCCAATTTTTGAATCTAGATTCTAACAAGGTTTTGGTTTGATTACGTTCATGATGTGTGTGTACCAAACCTATGAAATTCTGAAGTCAAGAAACTGCTGAATTTGTAATTTTCATAATTTCAGTAGGTACTCACATAGGATTGAATGTAAACAACCCAGAATTACTGTTGAGTGTTGCTCTCTGTGTGCAGATTTGGAAATTCAAGGAAGAGATCCAGGATTGCTAGCTAATCTGTCCATTCTATGCGCTGAAATGTTATAAAGTGTTGTGGGTACTGGTGTGTTGCGTGACACTTGTAGGTCTATCTCCTTTTTTCAGATCTGAAACGATTTCGTTCAAAAACATTGTGATCTCATCTGAACTGGATGAAGGATTCTTACTACCTCCAACCATGAATCTCATCTTAAAAGCAAAGTCTGCTCCTATTTTTATTTTCTTGTCTCATGTAGACTTTGAAAATTGTATAAATTTTTTTAATGATTTCAGTATGAAACCCTTAATTGTTTGTAAAGCTAGTTGGATCACTGCATCGTAAACTAGAGAAAAATTGGCAAAAAAGATAGCCTATAGTACAGTCCCTTTATATTACAAGTTCAGACTGGGGAGCCATAGGCATCACTATAGGAGGTGATTTTGCATGCAAAAGAATTGTTGACCCAAGGCAAAGTCCACAGAGTTATAGACCTTCTGGGGTAGTGATTATAAAAATCCGTATCATAATCGTATGCTCAGCTGCTATTGCATGCACATTATTCTGATGGTTAGTTCCATGCTAACAAGACTTTTTGGCTTTGCCAAAAAATTGCATAGTGATTGCATCATAAAAACATCAAATGCTACCAAAGTAAGGAATATTTTTGTTGAAGGGGTTCTTTTAGCAAGTTCTGCAATAACAGACTGCAAATTTAATGAATCCTTGAAGGTGTATAGCTTTAAGAGTCAAACCAGGCGGAATGACATGGTAGAATGACCACAGTCATTCCATCATAGCAGAATGATCTTTGAATGTTCAAAAGCAGTATGAGTCCAATGTATCATTGAATTTATGGCTTTTTTTTTTGTTGAATTTGCTGAAAGAAACACTTTGAACAGAACTGTGAAGTTGTTTGGTAGCTAAAAGCAAATTAATGATTCAATTTTCATGATGATTATTGGCATCAGTTAAAAGTCCCGTTACCTTGGAACTACCCTTGTGGGTGGCTTATCTAGGAGCCCTTTCATCTCTTCAAAAATTCACTGATGATGCCACAGCTACCGATCGCTTATTGTAAAATTTGAAGGCTTTCTATCAGAATACCGATTTAAAAGATAAGCACCATCCACAAGAATAACACAAACATGATATTGATGACATGACAATACAATCGTTCAAAATCAACCCCCTGGCTGTAACCTGTAACTGCACTTTCTGATTATGTCTATTTATGAAGTTATGGTTTCTTTTGGACATTTCATACATTTTTTTGGATGCAATTTGATAAAAATTAACAGCTTTAACAATAATCACTGCTTTATTCCCCCCCCCCCCCCCCCCCCCCCCCCCCCCAAGAGCACTCAAGTGCCATTTTCCCGCAAACAGGGACTCTGAAACTCGACAGGGCTGTCGAGAGCTATATTGAGAAGCTTTATAATTTTTTGGCTTAACTCTTGTGATTCATAGAAATGTGATTATAGTTCTAACTGCTTAATTTACTTTAAATTTGATCTGAATAAAGGAGAAACATTTAATATATGATGTGGTGTGCACAGGTTTTGATGTAACCACGGAATGTTTATTATAATAAATGGTGTATCCTAGTTTTAATATGATCAGAGACAATGTATAATAGAGACCACGCACTTCGCACTATCTATCTTGCCCATGTTTGCTCGTGGTGGGAACTTTTTTTTTTGGGATCTCAACAGAACACCTCAAAGATGGTGTATATGTTGACTTATGAGAAAAGTTGTTGAGGTTTTTGCCCAATGAGACCGAAGCACCAAAATTGCATCAGTCAACGTATGGACCTTGTTGGATGGTGCTCCTTCATGCTCCCTCTGTTTAATTCCTGTTGAGCTCTGAAAAAAAAGTCTGCCACTGTGCACACGGCTAGTACGTGGTCTCTATTATGTATTGTCTCTGAATATAATCATGGACCAAGTGTTTAGTTTTCATTCATAATAGGTCAAAAGGAATCAAGCAGCTAGAGCTGGCATTTATTTGCTGCCCCTTCTATGTCTTTTCTTTTTATAATTCCCTATTTGAAAGAGTTGTGATGCAACAGACCTAAAACAAAGATCAGAGCTCCATGCTGACACTCCTAAAATAAAAAATTAAAACTGATGAATTTTCAAATTTCTGAATGGACAATAGAACAAAACAAATTTTGTGGGTTAGCCGTTCGTTTGTAATGTTTTGTAGAACACCCTCAAGCTCAAACTTGTTTTTTTCTTATAGAACTGTTTTAAATAGAATCTCATATCATGCTTAGAATTTTGAGGGTTCAAAAAAGAACAATACCAAAGAATTGCAAGGTGTAAAGTAGGATCTCTGGCGTTTTCCAACGAGCAGTCAATGTAGTTCTACTTCATCGATGGTTGACAATTTTTCTCAGCTCAGATACTTACAAAATCTCCCTTTCCTGTTCCCTTCTATGGGAACTGGAAGTTTTCTTATGAACTGTTAGGTAAGGTTTTAAATCCTCCCTAACAAACTAATTCCCCATTTGTTTTCTAAGTTATTTTCTCAGTTTATTCAAACTTAGTTTCTCAAGATGTATTTTTATTTCAACACCATTCCTTCTTTTCCATTTTGTCTTTCATCTTGAAAAACCTTTTTTTACATATTTACACAAGACAAATGAAAGTTTTCCAAGTTTTACCTTTAGCATTAAGGACCCCTCTTATTTTTTTTATCCAAATTGTTTACTTCAGTTAGGGTTGTGAGTTATTAATTTCAGTATACTCTTTGTATGTGGCAACATTTGTGATTACAGCCTCGGAAAGAGTGAAAGTCTTAAATTGTCATGGACAACGAAAGCCAGAAGCCAACTAAATACTTTGTGACTGTTTAAGTATTGATCCATAAAATTACTGTATCGTAATGCCCATCGATTACATTTAAAAGACTCAAAGTACCAGCAAATTAAGCTATTTCGATATTTTTTGTACACCGGAAGTATTATACGTTGTGTATCAATTTCTTGGCGGTTTCACAATATTCAGTTGACCTAGGGGCTTTCCTTATCCACGACTGTTTCACTGATTTTATTCTTTCTGTGGCTTTACTCACAAATTTTGCTAAATACCAAAAAAAATTCCAAAAGTAATAATGCACAACCCTAATTTTAGTCCGTATGAAAGATGAAAGTTGTCTAGGAGGTTTCAAGTGCCATTACTTCTCAACACGTATCCTACATTTTTCTCCATTATGTTTTTGAGCAAAACCTAATTTTTATGTATATTGAAATTGAGTGTGCAAGTGTACGTCCAGTCATTGAGTTTCATTTTATGTTTAAGTTTCAGCTTTTTTTTTTTTCATCTCCATATTGTTTTTATTAATTTTTTTTATTTGTATAGATTTGGTTTCTTGATCAATTTAATTTTAAGTTGAGAAAACAGTCTCTCCTTATTAGAACAATAGTTGAGAAACCTCCCCTTTACGTTTTAAGTTGGTTGAATGGAAGTGTATATTTTCCTGGTTAATTTCCTTTTTAATTTAAAAGAAAAAGAAAAAAAGTACTAGGGCTAGGGTTTGAATCTAATTTTGTTGATGTGCTATTAATTTGACATTCCTTTGCTGATCTTTGGAAGCAATGTTTGGCGGTGTAGTGTAAAGCCGCTACTTTGTGTCCAATGCTGACGACGAGATACCTAAATCGATCATTGGTTCTCAAATTTATCCACCCGAGATATTCTGTTGGTTGGTAAGTCAGTGAAATTTCATTTTCCTTGCACTCATTAAATTTTTCAGTATACTTCTCTCCCCCATCTTGGCCAAATTCAATCATTATATGATATCAAACTTATATTTCTTCTTCTTTGTATCATCAGTTCATTTGTTGTAGTAATGCAACCTCATCTGAGTTATTGCTTTAGTTTTAGGAAAAAGTCTTTGATGACTTTGAGTGTCAACTGAGGCGCCATAGTTTTTGGCATCAAGGTATAGTTTCATCTCAGGGTATCATTGTTTACTATCCTCAATGTTCAATTAATGTTAATTTATTCTATATGGTAGAGGTAACTTCATTTCTTCAAGGTGATTCCAGGCAAAACTTATCTAGATTTCAATCCGACAGATAAAGCTGCGGATCTCTTTTTAGAAATGCTGCGTTTGTGGCATTGTAAATCGAGAGAGAAAAAAAAGCAGAAACTGTATCCAAGATCATTGGCCCTTGTGTAATTATTCATGGATTTTTTAAACATGAAGTGAACAAAATTGGTTGAGAATTAAAGCCTGAATATTGGAAGGGTATTTTGCCGTAAGCTTAAAACCCTTTGAGGGACAGTGGCTAGTACTCTTAGCCACCTCTTTTCATCATTTTCTGAGCTTGAAAGGCAGTGTCTAATACTGCAAGCCACTCACATAGGTTCATACCATTTTAGGATCATACTTCACCAATCTATGAAACCTATTTAGATGGTTAGCAACAATAGCCACTGCCCTGGAAGCGCAGGCAAAACAAAAAGTAAAGTTGGTTGGGCTAAAGATGTTGCCCTGCAAAGGGTTAAAGAAAGCATGTGAGACTATATCCTTCTGTTTCATTCGCTCTTGTTGGGTCTAGTCAAAATTTCCTTATTTCCAATATCCCTGCTTTATTTTTAAGGCATCTTTATTTTTGGGGCATCATTTTGAAATACACTTACAAGATCTGATGGTCCTCAAAATTTGTGATTTTTGATCATGCTCATTAATTTTGGACACAATTTGTTGACTTTCTGAGCAGCGCAAAGTGGTGCCAATATTTGGAACCAATGGATCCTAGAATCATTTAAACTAACCACAAAATAATATCATCAGGGTAAATTGCATTCTTCTGAAAAAGAAGTTCTTATAATGTTAAAGATAGTTTTTAATTTAGCTGATGAGAATATAAAACAACTGTGATTATTAGCTCTATTTCTTTCTTTCTTGTGTGGACACAGAATCTTCCAGTTATTGGTTTTTCTACCACTTAAGTTTGATTCATAACAAAATTTGGTTTGTAATAGTCATGAAATTGGTGACTTCAAATTTCTAAATATTCTTAGATGGCTAAAAACTTAGATGACACTCAAAGCTGTCAAGACTGCAAGACTCTTAACTCTTAAGTCTTCTCAACCTTTTGCTCCTAAAACTTGCACACATGTTTAGATGTATTAAATGCTAGTGTATTTTTTTTTCTGTAAACCCATTCCAAGAGCAGAAGGCAAGCATCTCAAAATTTCCTTTGAAATTTTCTTTCATTTGCACGGATCAGCTCAAAAGCTTTTTTTCCCTCCCCGAAGAAAATTTTTTCGTGAAGTGTTTGTATTTTTCTTCTTAGTTTTTAACTGATTGAAAAAGTTGATCATTTTTATGTTCCCTTAGAGCTCTATTAAATTAATTTTTTTGGTTACTATTGTATCAGTTCAATATGAATTATTCTCTATGTAAAATCAAGCAATAGCAAGAATAAATTTAGCAAAAAAAAAGAAAAATTGACAGCGTCTTTGGAAAAAAGGCCCATGAAAGCAATTTACAGCTGTGGAGGAAATGCAAAACAGTCTCGCCAAAACTATCAAAAGTGAATTAGAGCAGTTTATGGAGAAGAGATTCATGTGTATAGATTTAGAAATTTAACAAGTTGAGTACCATTAGGAAGCAAAAAACAGCATCTATTTTTCTGGCCCCTTTTTTTTTGGAGATATTCTGTAACTCCTACAGCGATGTTCCTATTGACGTGAAATTCTGTAGGACTAAAAGGTTAGACTATTAGAAGTCTTAAAATTGCATCTGTGAAAAAAGGTTCCCTGTAGCCGGGGCCCTTTTCTTTAAAGACCCTGTTTATTCTTCATCGCTTTTTTGTGAAAATCCTTTTCTCGCAGAAATTATTATTTCCTGCTGTCAAAATTCAATTCAAAATTGTTCCATGAAAAGTTTTAAAACTCAAGTGTCCTTGAGATCTATTGTAAGTGTAAACTGTATGACACTAATTCTGGGAATGTTTTAATGATCAATTTAGTTTTTGTTAATTTCAAATTTTTATTTTAACTTCTTTTTTATCACATCAAAAGTTGATGTATATTTTTTCTTTCTTTTTTTTAAATCAATAATTTTACCAATTTTTCATTTTTTTAAAAGTGCTACTGGTTTGAGGTTTGTTTTTCTTTTATTATTTCATTTAACTTAGTTTTTAGCTGTTAAGAATTATGAGAGTGGAAAACTCATTAGTTTTGAGGATATTATTGAGTTCGCTAACATTTTCTCAGTTGAAGCATTTTCTTTTAATTCTGCAGGGTAATTATGAAGGGTCGGCTATTAATTGGTTGCGGACCTGATATGTGGAATCATTAAAACATGATAGATTACAACTTTGAGTGGACTAGGATTCTGGTAGAAACTCCTCAATCTCCATTGTTTTCGGTTTTGTTGGATGGTTTCTCCATCTCAATCTCCCCAAGACGAAAAATTGAAGGTCATCTCCCTAATCTGTTGAATAACATAATCTTGATAAGATTAGATTGGAATGATAAGCTTTGATGTTAAAAGATTATCGGATCCCTCAATATCACCCTGCCAAATTTTTAGAAAATGTCTGCTGACTGAATTATGAAGTATTTTTGCCTGAGTTGGCGTTTCAGCTTGAATTAATTTAGTGACATGCGTCAGTACAAAGTTCAGGGTTTAAAAGATGCCAGTCCTTGCGTTAACAGTAAGTTGTGTGCAAGTTGCCCCTGAATCATTCAGATGCGAGGATTTCCAACTTGATTATGACTTACTGTAGATAGTAAGACTTATTTTGGGGCCTAGATTAATGGGAATGCTGTAAATTCATCTGTAAAGCAACTTTTGCTGTGAAAACCATAAACCAAAGAAATGTTGAAAAGACTCAAGGGTCAGGTTAATTTAGTTTGAGAACATCCTGTCATTATCCTAGCCGTTGACTATGCTCACTTGACATACAAAGCAATTTTCTGCAGTGCTTAGTCAAGGAGAATGATTTGGGGGGGGGGGGGGGGGTGTTAGAGAGAGTTAACATGAGTCATTCATATGTGTCAAAAATTGAAAGAAAAAGAAAAATAAATAAATTACCTTTTTAATCTTAGTTCTTCTGTTAAAATTGTTTTAAGTCATTAATTTGCTTCTTTCTTATACCCCATTCCAGGTAAATAATGCAACTGCGCGTGTTCAAACGAAGCGAACTGTGCCAATTCCTAATGGTGAGTGTTTATTTTCTAGTTTTCGTTGAGAGGTATTCTAAGTTTGTTACCCTCAGTCCAAGCATTATACATCAGGCAGTGGCGGATCCGGGGGGGGGGGGGGGGGGGGGGGAGGCTCTTCCTCAGAAGTCTCGAATGTTGCCTTTTTTCAACAGCAAATAGACCCGCATTGCTTCCTACGAAGCTTCAAATTTCATAGAGGTGCCTCTCCCTCTCCCCCCCCCCCCAGAAAAATTTGTGGATCCGCCATTGCATCAGAGCATACACAAAATGAGACAAAATTGGGAATGAGCTGATTTTTGCTGGAGGCTGTTTTTCGGGTGCTACAAATCAACCAACGAAAGTCCTCTGAAATCCAACCCCTGCATGTGTCTTTCAGGGAAGGGAAAGGGCCTCAAAACCCTTTTTTTATGTATAAGTAGTCTAGGAGCTGTCAGGAAATTGAATTGTTCCAAAATACATGGCATTTTTGCGTGAGTCCTTGGTGCTTTGAAAATTGCCAAAAAAATTGCATTTGTGAAGGCTTAGGAGTAGTAAATGCGAAAAAAATCTCAGGACCATTCTTGTTGCAAATTGTCTCCCTGTCTACAACTATGCAACGAACTGTTGATAACCGTCACTGTTTTCAAATCACCACAGCAAATACCGATTTTGGGGGCCTTCGCCCCTCTAAAAGGGTCACTGAGGGATCAAATTTTATGGGAGCTTATATGTACTAATTAATAGCACCCAAAGAACCACTGTTGGCAAAAATTAGCTTGTTCCCAGTTCTGTCCCTTTTTGATCATTTATGGTTATTGTTATTGTACCTTGTAAATTTCACACTTAAATTTTAGCCCCATCGTCTGAGATTGGGGTTCAATAGTTTCTAGCAGCTCATAATTTTTGAAGCTGTAGTCTTTAACTCAAAAATGATGAAGTAAATTGAGCAGGCTTGACATCAAGCAATGAAAGCTTAGAAGCCGATGAGGCATGTGGAACATTGGTATAATTGACCAAATAGTTTTTTTCATCAGATTATGATTTGTCAAATTTCGTCTATCAACCTTACGGAACTTTAGTATCTTTAATTATTTTCATATCTCCGACTATCTTGTGAGAGTGAGATAGGTAAACATTTTTCTCTTTTAATCACAGTTTTTCGTTTCTTTTTTTTCAATTTAATTTCTGTCTTTCCTATCATCGTGCTCTTCTAACTCCAGGGTCTCTTATTTTGTTTTCAGTGTTACAATGGCCTGATGGTGAGTTCAAAATTTATTTGATGCATTTAATAATTAATTGCTGCTTGCATGAAGGCAGATCTTTGATCCTTTCCTCTGTTTAATTAGTGTCTAATTCAAATGCGGAACTAATCGTAACGACTTCTCCCAGATTGTCTATGCTGATATCATGTGGTACCCACAGAGTTTCTGTTTAGTCCAATTTTTAAAACACTTGCACTTATATTCAAGTAGACAGTTTCAATTTAATTAATTACAATTTTTGATTTGAGGTTAAAAAAATAAGAGGTTAACACTATCCATGATTTCCTCACTTTGAGATTGGACTTTGACATGGTTATGTCCCTCTATAGTTAATAGTTATAGATCATTGCTTTTCTCTGTCATCAGAATCTATTGGTTGGAGGTATGACAGAAACCTTTTAGACACCCTGTATACGTCCTTGAAGTCAGGCTCCTCAGAAAAATGCTATCCTATAAATTAGTAAAATAATTGAGACTTCCTGTCAAATGAACCAGTTGAGATGGTGCATCTTTGTGCCCAAAGGTGTGAACTACTGAAAGAGTTAGTCATCATAATTTTTTAATTCTGAGATAGTAAGAACAGTCCATTTGTATCTAATGATATCAGCATCTCATATTTGTTTTTCAGATTTCGCGGTTTGGATTTAGACTTAACTAATAAGAATTATTCCCTCTGTTTTCTCTGAATTTCCTTGGAGCACTTGAATTTTTACTATGCAATTATTTTAAAAACCATGCAACATTGTAATATTCTTGTGTGTGCCTTCCGCAAGATTAGCATTTACAGTCAACGAATGAAATAACTTCATAGTCGACTTCTCAGATTTTTGTTCATTTGAGGCACCTGCTGCTATTATGTATTACATTGAATTCAAGCATTACGGGCGACCTACTTGAGCCAAAATCTAAGAATTTGACATTATTTAGTTCGCCAATTGTATTTGTTTTTTTTTTATCTAAGGTATGTAATTCGCTCTTGCAAGTTAATATTACATGTTCTAATGAAAAGTAAGTTTTGACAGTGGAAAACTTCAAGGAAATTTGAAGGATTTCAGGGATTGTTTTCAAATCTCCCCCTAAATCTGGATCTTTTATTTTATTGAATTTTATCTAATTCAAGAGATCCACTTTTTCTCTTACCCAGTTTCTCAATAGTGATATCGAATCAACTATCATTAGACTATGTCAATAAAAAACTATCTATAGTGTTGGCTGGTCCAATCAAAAAGCGGCTTCCTGTGTCCAATGATACATGAGGGGAATATGGAATTATTTTAACTGCTGTTAAAACAATTGATTTTTTAATTTTTGAAACTTTTTTTGTTTAAGAAAATGCTTTAAAGTGTTCACCTATTCAATTTTTTAATTCATAAAAAATTCTAAAATTATGATCTTAAGTACAGAAATTTGTAGGTAAGGAAACGAAGCAGTTGACTTTTTTAAAGTATTTAAAATATTTTCTTATCTCTGTCATGAATCAAGCTAAATGAATAGAAAGAGCAAAGTCACTTCATAAGCCTTGATTTGGCCTTCCTCCCCCACTGTTCAGCTCACTCAAAGTTGGGCAAACAGGGTGGATTCGAGTCCCTCGATTCTCAGTATTCAGGGTTTTTAAATTTGTTGTCTTGTATTCAGCAGTAATCAGTTGATTTTTAATGAACAAGGATCGTGACAGTTGAATTTTATTATTGGCGTGAGGTCCATCCTTCTTTCATTAAAAAATCAACCTTGATGATCGTCAATTGTAGATAAGAACATTTAAAAATCCTGAAAATTGGGGCTCATTGGACTGGAATACTGCCTCATTTGCCCTATTCCGTGTTAGTTTATATCAGAATTATTTTTCAGGTTCCCATTCATCCGATAGGCTCATTTTTTCATTTTTATAAAATTTTCATGACCTCATGAGCCTGCTTGATTTTGTCCTTTGATGACAGCTATAAGTAACAAATCATCCCTCGAAGGAGACTGCAACCCATGAATACAAGTTGTGCCGTAACGAAAGTTGAGAATGAGAAATGAATGGACCTTTAATCCATTTCTGGGATTTGCCCTACGAGTTGTACATCTAGTGTGGCAATCTATTGAGTAACTAAAGTAACCTAAGAGGAAGATTTTTTTAGTTTAGGATAGGAGTGGATACTATCCTATCCTTTTTATTTTGGTCTTCAACATCGTAGTTGCATCCTCGCATTGTCATCGTAGCATTGCACTGGAATACATGGGAAAAGATGGGTAATGATCCACTCTGACCCTAACCTGAAAACTTCTGGCGGTCATGCTCGGTATCCAATAGATTCCCTCTCGTGGATATTACTTCTCAATAAAGCATACAGATTTAAGGTCTTGGTTTGTGGCCTGAATCTCATTTCTCAGCTTTTGCTACTCTAGCATCCTGGATTTTTGGATTGCTGTCCCCATTATCAAGTTTCTTTCTAGCCATTTTTTTTTTTTGTCTGAAGACATAGCCAAAGAGGATTGTGCAAAAATGCTATTTTTGCCCTTAAAAAATCTGGTACAAACTAAGCAGAATATTCAAAAGATATGTTTATGGTATACTATTTTCTATAAAGTTACAAGCTTGAAAAATGTTTGGAGGCAGGGTCAAAGATTGAATTTTGGGAACCCTCAATTCTGTAAATGTTTGAGCGTTAGGGGATGTTTGTACCCAAAAAGTTATCGGATTCATGAGAATTTTTAATCACCAGTTCGAAAATTCCCAAAATATCAATTTTTGGTAGCTCAAAAATTTGGATTTTCTTAGGAAACTTAAAAAAATGATAATCTGACGTTGATCAAAAACTACGGGGTGATGGTCCTTTAGATAGATCCCGGGCTGTGGTATTTCTTGTGGAGTCCAAAGGTTACCGTGGGTTAAATTTTTTTATCAAAACTGAAAGATGCATTTTGGGTGCTCAAAGAGAACCCAAAGTTTTGTACTGTCACTTATTGAAAGCTTTTATTTTTTTGAACAAAAAATTGTTATTTTGATAATTTCTGATCTGATATTCTGAATGGTTATTTTTCAAATTTTTTTGTGTAGTTAACTCTTACTGTTCGAAACGTATGGTAAAATAAAGGTTTCTCTAAATTCAAACTCTGATCCCCCCCCCCCCTTCCAATTATTTTGCCAGCTTGTAACTTCATAGAAATATGTATGTACTCAAACATTCTTTCAATATCCTGCGTAGTTTGAACCACATTTATGGGGCAGGGGGAAGAAAAGCCTTCTTGCACAGACCTCTTTCTCTCTACTTTAATTTACTGTGAAAAATTATTTTGAGAATGCTACTTTGATTTTTATGTTAACACCGTCGCCAAATAGCTAAATCGTTTGAAACGAAATTTGGTTTTTTTTTTTGCAAAGGTACTCATGCTTTGTAGTCTGTGTAAGAGAAGATTAAATGTATTACTTTCGTATTGGCTGTATTTTTCAGACATGATATGCGGTTTGTGATGCAATGAATAATCTCTATTTTCACCACATTTTATACTCTAATAGGAATTTTTCTCTGTAATTATGCTGTCTTATGCTTTTACATCCCCCCTCCCCTTTTCTTAGTAGAAATATCTGTCTATTCTGCATAGCATCTTTTAGTTGATACCGAGGTATTTAGTTTTATTGTGTAAAATGATACCCAAAATTATAATTTATAGAGCCTCTAATTTAATCAATTAGTCATTTATTTATGAAACATTCACAATCATGTCTTCAAATTTAAGCGTTCTTTTGTTCTTCTGCAAAATTAGTTAACATTGGCCAGAACATTAGAATCAAGAAGAACTGAAAATGTTGTACAGAAAAATTTAAGTTCCAAAATTTTGCTATCTTTGAAGTTTAAATCACTATATCAAGTCAAAATTTCCTTGTCCTCACATCAAGTTGATGCTTAGAAAGTTGCTCCAGACAAGTCATGACTGAAAGTTACCAGGAAGTCTTCCTATGGACTGTTTTAGTGATGATGTCTCAATCAAAATTGGATCCAAACAAATTTTCTATCTCGCTCACTCTTGTAGAGTTACCCATAAGAAGTTATTTCCAAATTTCCGAATGCAAATTTATGCTCGTTAACAACCCATTTTCTCAAATTTTATTGCACTGATAGATTCCATGTACTTATAAAAATCTTTTCACTACAAATTATTTGTTGAAAAATCACAAGATAGTTTACAATCACAAATATAGCGACCGAAGTCCCATGTTTTGTCCTCATCTGACTCATGATTTCTTATGGGTACACCAGCGCCATGACCCTCAATCATCCTAACCACTCATCTTCTTGAGATTTTCTCAAAGCATCGTGTGTGATGTCATGGCTCATAAGAAATTGTGAGTGAGACAAGAACAAAACATAGGACCTCCTTTGATATAACTGTGGTTTTAAATTAACTTGTGTCAAGAATTAATTTTACGTGAAAAGATATTTTAAGGTATGCGGAATTGATGCTACAGTAAAATCTGAGAGAACTGTCTGTTTATTAGCATGTGATTGCGCTTGAAAATTTGGATCCGAATTCTTGCGGGGAACCTTGTGAGAGCAAAAGAGATAGAACATTAGTTTGGATCCAATTATTTTTGTGACGTTGCTCTAAAATGGTATATCCCAATTTTTTTTCTTTTTTATCATTTCTACTTTCTCACCTTTCCTGATTGCATTTCTCAGCAATTATCCTTTAGAATTTTGCACCCATCAAAAGCATCATTTGCTTCAATATGCTTGCCATGCAGATTTTACCGTGACTACATGCTAGCGAAAGCTGTAATTAGTGTGTGAATTTATCTTTCCTTCTAAACCGGTATATCTCTTCAAACTTCTATTACCTTTTCCTTCTGAATATTAGGCATGTTTTTTTTTTTTTTTTTTCCGCAAGTACTCTTTCTTTCTTTTCATGGAAATCCTGTAATTTGTGTTTTTCATCACACGAAATGTTTCTACATGTGTTTCTCTGCTCCATCCCTCAATTAGAAGTGTATTCACGTGATTAAGTATGCAAAATAGACAGTTATTTCTACTCCTTTTTTTGAACTAGTCATTTGCAAGCAACTTTTTATCTGTGTATTATTTCATTAAAAAATTGTTACTCTGTCTGATAGCACGATATTCACCATGATACAAGCCATGATGTTTTTTTTTATTATTAAATCTAGCAAGCAATATCTGATCCAGCTTACTTTTAATTTTTAGCATATTTGGTAGGAATGAGCTCTTTTGCTGCATGGAAAAGTAAATTGTTTCTGAAGTGTCTTCCCTCCTTTAATGAGTTTTCAACCCCCTATTGGAGAATATAAAGGAACTAGATTGATTCATCGAGTGCATATAGTTCTGAATGCACTACCCCCATGAGATAGGTCACGTGCAAAAATTTTCAATGCCTTTAGGTCACTGTATTGATCAAAATCAAAAATTCAAAAAAGGGAGTCTGGTCACTGCTTACTTTAGGATCTAGCAAGTTTTCGAAGAGCTGATAAGTTAATTTTTTCTTCCCTTGTCAGGAGCTTGTTTCATTTAAAATCATGATGTTTATCTTTTTTCATAGTGATTTCTGAAGGGAAAGTTGTTGAAACCCCTAAAATCCTGGGTTTCTTTTTTACGCTGCCTCTTTAACGGAAAGTCATTTGTATCCCCCCCCCCCTTTCGGCTTTTTAATTTTTTTTTTTTTTTTTTTTTTTTTTTTTTTTTTTTTTTTTTTTAAGGAAAACTGATTAGCATCATGATTTCTTTTAAGGAAAAAACAAGAATCCTGCTGTTTGAAGGTTTAAAGTTGAATTTCACCCTCTCCCGTCCCTTTTCTAAGTACTTCTTTGCAGAGGCAGCCTCACAAAGATTCTTTTTCTCAAGCAAGTTTTTTTTTCTTTTAATTTATCTAAAAATATTGCTCCTTTATTATTTTTGTTTCAATAAAACGGTACCTTTTGATTTAATCTAACGGTTTGGTGTGACAGGCTTCAGATTGCCCGCATGGTCATGGGTCACCAACCCTTTGGCTTTAAACAACCAGCGTCGTAGAAGGTGATATGAGTAATATGGAACTTCCCCTATCGTTTTGGAATGAATTTTTCTCCTACGAATGCTCTCAAAGCTGCTTGCATCAGCGTTTTATCTGTTTCCTTTCCTGTTTCCATCCAGTCAATTAACTGTTCTCTTCTTAAGGCGATTAACCCGTGCATGAATTTTGAGTTATTCTTCCTAGTTTTTTTTTTCCATCCCTTGCATTTTTCTTGAAGAAGTCAGAACGCCTTGAAAAATTATGAAAAAAGTGAAGTTAGCATCATTGAACACTTGACAGAAAATTTAGCTGCCGCATGGGGTTAATACTCATGAGGATGTTTCTATCTACTATTTGCTGTATCAGACTTATCAATTGATTCGGAGAAGTCTGTTGTAACTTCTATGATTTTTTTTTTTCTAATCACCAAGACCTTGAGCACTGGGTATGTAAGCTGTGCAGTCAGTGAATCAAAGAATGTTAGCCGACTCTACATTTTGGCTCAGTCAGGTCACCTGCTATGCTTAAATCCATTGTTAGGTAACGCAGGTAGCCTATCTGGACCAACATCTGAGGAGCGGACTGAAATTCTTCAATTCGTCGACTGAATTTATTCTGTGGAATTTGTTCTATGACCCTCCCTCTGCTATTGTCATGTCGTCTATCAAGAATTGATGGTACTTAACAAATTCGAACGTGTAATACTGTCCAGTTGCAAAGCGCAAACTAATTAATTTATCAACTTACTGCTGAGAAAGAGTGAGATCCCACTAAAAAAGTTTTTTTTTTCAATTTTCTCCAAATTTGGACAAGCAGACAGCTCATGCCCTCTGGCAACTGTATGTTTTTCCCATTTCAACAAATGCAAAACAATCGATTCTCCAGGAGTCGTAAAAATCGATTGTTATAATAAAGTTTTAGTGGAAAAATTGCGTGAGCCACCTCTGGTCCAGATTAGTCTGACTTCGTTTTCATGAAAAGGTTGAAATAAATGCTTAAATGAAAGTAGCAAAATAAAATTACAGCCAAAAGCGATGAATTTCTCTGTATCCTCCATGAGAAAATTTAACTACGTACCCTGGATAATGATAATGACCACATATTGAGTCCATGATCAAGAAAGTATTGTTCTTATGGGTGATATCATACGACTTGTGAAGAGATTTAGCTTTCGACTCGATCAGTTTGCACTAGTGAGTCCCAGGCTCTTTACTATAGAGAATTTTCATCGAGTTGAGAACTAGCTCTTGTAATAAGGAGGCTATTGTGTGATGTCACTCACAAGAACAATGCACCTTATCATCGACTGGATATTGAATGGATACAATGACTTTTAATCCTTAACCTGCAGTTTGGAAAGTTCAATTTCAATACCTCTTACTTCAGTTTAGGACTGTTTCACATGATTCATGCTAGTCCCAAGTGCTTAACTTCTCACCTTTTTTTTAAAAAAAATGATCTGTGATTCATCAGATTGTAAGATTGATTGATATGCTCAGTATACCAGATATTCTTTGAAGGATGGTGTTCAGAAAAAGTGTTGTGAGTTTTCAAGTCATGCAGCAAGTATTTAACATTTGTGTGACTGCCGTTTTGTTTACTTAAATTCCTGTGGAACTTAATTCAGCTCTGAAGACTCCTAAAATATTTAATCTACGGTCTACTTTTCAATCTTCCCTCATGTTTTGGTTAACGATTGCAGGCACTAATTCAAAGCTTACAAACTAGTAAAAGTATTCGTGTATTGAGTGTGTTTTTAATCAGAACAAGTTCTTACTTTCATCTCTGGAAACAAATGCAAGATAGATTTGAAATCCAATCATTGTTTGAAGGTATGAGCAAGTTTGTCTCGGTGCAAAACAAATCATATGCAAGATTCTTTAGCGTATCATTATGCACTGATTCAACTGGTTTTCTATTCCTCTCCCGCTATTTTTCAACTTTCTCTCTCTTCTTTTTCTCTTTCACTCCTTTTTTTGATGTTCCCCTTTAAAATTTGTTCCTTTAAAAAATCAAGGGAATAACTTATGAGGCTGTTTCAAGCTCTTTCTGCAGATAAACTAACTATTCACACTGCCCAGATTCCCAGAAACCCATTGATTTTACCTTGAGGCAAAATCCAGTTACAAAAATTACGGTGGCTACGTAAAACTCTGAAATCCACTAATTGATTCTCAAAAAGCTCAAATGGTGCAATCTGAATGGAGAAGAATTCTGACTTGCACCTTCCGGTGGGCGCTTCCCAATTATAGATCAGCGCTTTTCTGCAGTCGCTTTCCTAAATTTCATCGTTTTTGGATAATTCGGATGGAATAACGAGGTTATTATGCATTTGCACCTTCATAATCGTGGTTTTTGTTTTAAAATTGAAGTCCCCCATGATAAATAACTTGAAAAATGTCAGATAGTTAAAATTCGAGCAAGAGAGTGTATTACCTTTTTTTCGATGTCCTGAAGCTGGCTATGTCAATGCTCTTATGCCATGTGTTCCCAACACTATGAAAATTCGGGTCCATCTTTAATGTTTAATTTCATCATTATCAGATATCCGTTCCCCTCCAGTTCTTCTTTGGCGAGTGTAATTAGATCTCGTTCTACTTCTTCTCTAAAGCTTCTCCAACGACTTTATTTGCCGCTTTATTCACTTTTGGTTTTCGTCCTCCCTTTTGTTTTGTCCTTTGGAGCACTTAATTAACCCTTTCAGTACCGTATTTTGTTAAATCAATCAATCTCATATCTAATCTATACAAGTCGTCAAAGCAAACTTCTCTCCTTCGTTTAGATGAGTTTATAATTTTTTTAAATTTTTACGAGACTATAACGTTCAGCTTTCCCTTTATGAGTGGCACAATGACTGGAAGGATTGGTTTGATTTAAGTGGAACCAAAAGTATACCTCACTTCTTACTTAAGATACCTTAGCAATATAGTGAGTGGAAAGATCAGAGTTTAAAAATAAAATTTTTTCATTAGGAGATAAATTTGTTGGATTCATCTTTTAAAGCAGTTTTCCGCGGCTTAAATAACTCCTCTTGCTCTCAATTAATCATATTATTTTCGGTGTCTAATTTTGAGCCTCATATTTCACTCTTCATTTTGACGAGGCCCACACTGCAACAACAAGCGCAGCTTTGCCAGATCGCATGGATGTTTTGGTCACACTCACCAAAAGTTGTAGAATCTAGTAAAGCGGCTCGAATTGATGTGTTTTGGAACTCTTAACAAAATAAAGTGTCAAATCTTTGTAACTCAGAATACGTCCTTTCAAGAAAGCCTATTTAACCATCAATAACAGCAGTAGTTATCAGCTATGTAGTCAAGAATCAGTACTATAGCTTGTATGCTCTTGGTTTTACTTACCAGCCCCTTGTTAGCCCTGCAGTTGCATCTTAGGTACGGGAAGGATAATGTGAGTAAAGAAAAGATAGCGTTTGCAGTGTGTTGAGTTTTACCTATTTCAGAGAACCTTAGGTACCAGACCTTTGAACTTCATGCGCATTAGAGCTAGAATTTTTTAGTCAATCTCTAGCCAGCTCTTCATCCTTTATGAAAACCAAGATTGTTGGTTCAGTTTTATTCAAAAGCACCGTTGAAAAATTCCAAAATCAGTGTTGACCTTTGAACTTGAAGACTGCTCGGAAAAAGCATGAGAAGTCTCTTCAGGTGTTGTTAAAATTTGGCAACCTACTCTTCATTTTTTTGTCCTTGCGATTCACTCAAAAAAGAAATTGAAAGTGAAAAGAAATGAAAGATTTTTATCTTGCTTGTCTATAAAAATCCCAGATCTTTTTCACTCTTAATCTTTTTTTTGAGTGAGCCACATGGAGAAAAAAGTGAAGCGTCAGTTGCAAAATGTTGACAATGCCTGTAGGCTGATTCCGCTCTTTTGGACTATGTGAGATAGCAGGAATCGATTCGCTCTATTGGTTCAAATGACGTCTTGTGACTTTGAGCACAGCTCGGATTCGTTCTTCTCAGATCATCGACTCCGAGTCATGTTAAAATGGTCACGTGACGCTGTTTAAACCAATGGGAAGAATCAATTCCCGCTATCTCGTCATAAAGAGTGGAATCAACCTCCTGAATTGACTTGTCATTTTTGCGCAGTCTTCTGTTATTTTGAGGCAGAGCTAGGAATTTTTTTGTTTTACTCATACCAGCAGTTGAGATCATACTAGTGGACTCAGTTGAATTGTAACTGTCTTGATTTTAACACCCTTGACAACCAAGTGGAAGCTTGCAAAAGATCATGTTTGAATGTCGTCTATTCGAGACACGAGTTGTTATCCGTTTTGCAACATTTTCTTTTGTGTGTGAGTGAGAGCATGTACGTGTGTGTTTGCAGCGGCTCTTCGGGGAGTTGCTATCCAACGCGGTAGAGCACGGGCTACATTTCCAGCTACTGCTGCAGCTGCGGCAGCAGCAGCCTTCGCACGTCACCCCTCACCCTTAACTGCGGCCACTGCGGCTCTCAATCCCTACACTCCGTAAGTATTTACTAATCCTCCTTTATGGGAACAAAAAAAAAAAAAAAAAAAAAAAAAAAAAAAAAAAAAATTGAATAATTTAGAAAGATAAAAAAAACCATTGACAACATGGCCCGTCGTGACACTCATAGCAGGACACCTTAAGTGGTAGTTAATGTAGAACAAATCATTGAACTTCAATTCAATAATGACTCGATCAGAGGAAAACCTCCAAAATGTGGCCAATATCTGAGGAAATTACTTTAGCCGTGATTCTAATCGCTCACTCCTCGAGCAATTGATGTTGCAGTCTGTTTCAGCTTAAATGGCGGATTCTTGAAGTCGATAAAAGAGCACTAACGGCAAAGCAGGAACGCCTGAGCTCAAAAGTAGGTCGTCAGTGAACAAAGTGTCAATTCAAATTCAGGCTTTGACTCCCTTTATTCATGGGAAGGTTTGCTTTGTTATCTGTGCATTTTTAATCCTCTCAAGTCTCTGCCAATTTGGCTGAAGGAGACTTTAATTACAGTGAAACCTCTATTTACAGGATCACAGTGGATTGGCAGAAATATGCGTCAAATCAAATAACCAGTTTTTCTATGACAAAATCAGGAAAATCTAAGATTTGATGTTGTAGAATGATTTTATTAGAGATAAATGGTTTCAATCTTTTTATTTCATTAAATTACTCATTAAATGCAATACCTGAACTGCAAACTGAGCAAGATTAGTTTCTTGAGGAGAGAGAGGTGTAGAATCACTATGATCAGTTGGGCCAGAACTTGAAATGAATGTCTCTATCTACTTATTTATTTATTTATCTATTTATTAATTAACAAATGATTAAAAGAGATGATTGTTTAAAAATTTTAAAATTGATTCACCAGTTTTGATGAAAATTGAGAGTTTTGATGAGGAAGTTAGAACCACAACTGCGCTGTCATCACGCGAGCAGTTTCTATCCAATCAATGCAATGTCTTTTCATCCTACTTTAAGATGTGATGACATTTCTTTAACGTGTTATCTCCTCATTAGGTTATCTATCCGTAAATCATGGATTTCACTGATAGCCCTTTTACTTTTTTGACTCACTAAATTTGTGCTGTCACAATGAATCACATGACTTCATATTTGATGGTCTAGATCAATTGATACTTGTGAAAGGAGATATTTTTATGAATTTTTGCCCTAGCTTAAGCGGGCTGAGATGTTGAAACTGCAAATAATGGATCATAAATTAAAAAACTGAGGAATGGATGTTTAAGTAAAACGATAAATCGTATGGATTGCCGTCGGAGGACCTTTGATTTCAAGTAAACTCTGGTTCTACATAATTTTTCCAAATGCTCATTTTTGAATGGAAATATTGGCTATCAAACCAAGAAGCTTATGAAACCTCTTTGTGATTGTGAACTCTACATCCTGGAAAATGCTTTGTAATGCCTGGTGAAAGGAATGAATTTGCCGAAAACAACATGATATTATGGAGTTTTTGATACGTTTGTTGGTTAGAACCACTTTTATGTTAAAAGATTCTGGCAGTTTTTTTTTTTTTTTTTGGATCTGTGCATCATTTAGAATTTTTGAGGATGTAGAATTCATTATCGCCAGAAGGTTGTCTTAATTTCCTAGTTTAATATCCAAAATTTTTGAGCATGAATATTTTTCAAGGAAATTAAAATTCATCAGAGTTTGTTTGGAACCAGAGGTCCCCGGTTGTCAATCGATCTTACTTATCATTTTACCAAAACAGCCTATATAAATGGAGGTGTGATGGCATTTTTGGTCAATTTGCACTCTCAAATTATCTCACTCTTCAACTGAACTCAGAACTGATGAAAAAGAAACGGTTATCCAGAAAAATAGATAAATAAATAAATAAATATGTTTTGAAGCCAATGTATTTGTGTAAGTATTCACTGATTTGTGCTATGACTTCTTAATAGTTATGCATACATTGAATTAACTGTGTGACATGATTGTTTTTTTTTTTTTTTTTGGCATGGAAGTAATCGTTCAATGGCTAATTCATTTACAATGTAAATAAACTCCGAACATTTTCTTGAACTTCAGAAAATAGAAGAATTAAAAGAAAAAAAAGGATAGAAGTAAATCTTATTCACTCTATCTATTGTTATTTCTGCTTTTGTACGCTCTTAGTGATAGAGATTTTGGAATGAGGTGAAATCGGCTCAATTTCTTGCCACTGTCATTTAGTTTGGTTAAATAACTCGATACTTTTCAAGCCACTCATACTTGTGTATGTTCACCTAACATTAATTTAACAGCTTTCCTTTTTTTATTTCAAAAAGCACTTACACTTTTTTTATTTTTTTTTTATTACAATTGACTGTTTTATTAGAACAATATATTAACATCAATTGGCCTTTGGCTGTAAACAAATGCTGTTTGCATGCAATGTTCCTGAAAGAAGATTAAAAACAGAAATTCACATTTTCAAGAGAACTAAAAGGAATTTCTCTGCCACCCGAAATTGAGTGCCATCCGAATTGCTCATCTCGATAATTTTGAAACTATGAATCCATCAAAATTTGTTACATCTCTCAGTTTTTTGGTTGCCAACTATTCGTCCGAATCACTGAAGAATTGAAGACCTTGCCAATCAAAGGGAGTAAAAGAAAATTGGTTTTTGAGAAAAACTGGTTCATAAGTTTGAAAGTGCTCTTCTGTTACTTCAAAGTTGGAAATGTATGATTCCAAATCTCAGTTTAGTTTATTTTCTACTTAATGTATTGGAAAACCACTTTGAAACTTAAAAACTATTTTTACTTCTTACGATTAGAATTCGAATGTTTGTAACTGGCCCCCAGGAATCAACTGTTATTGAATAAAACTGCTTTTTCTACTTCTTCCATGACAGCATGCTGTCACTCATTGTTATTATGAGCAGTCTAAATGGCTAAAGGTTAACAATTGAGGAGCTCTTCAGAAAAACCATGTATAAAACAGGATTTGCTTGTCCTGAAAAAGTTATTTTTCAAAAATTTATTGTGTTCGTTTCTGATGAGTTAAAAGAGCTGTTAATTTTTACCTGACGTTTGGAGCCTAGTCGATTTGTTGGTTATAAAAGACAATTTGTCTAACTAACCAGAAACATGCACAATATGGCTTTGAAATATGATTTTTTGAGGATGATTACACCCTCAATTTTATTTGCTGTTTTTCTAAAAAGAAACTGTTGAGTTATACATAGAGCATCCTGAAAGAACGGAGACGAATACTCAAACTAAACTAATACTGAAGTAGTTTGAGACCTGATCCTATTCACATTTGAAAAATCAACTCATTTGCTTTTGATTGAGCTCAATATGAGCACATTTGGTAAAAAATTGATGAAGTTATGACAGCTTTCAAAAGGAAAAGAAAGTGACCCATTACTGATTTTCCGAAAAATGTATTTTTTCCAAAATGATGAAGTTTAAGCTTACTTATGTGTTATTCTCAGCCTGATCAGCTAATGAGCGTTATCAATCAGTCTCATTTTAAGTTAGACGACGATAATAATGTTGAGAAGTAGTATTTTTGGTGTTGTTATGTAGTATCCTGAGAAGGAGTGTATTTAAATAGTAACACGGGTGCGTCGTTTTTTTTTTTTGGAAAGGAAAAAATATTCGTTAAATGACTCGCTGGGAGTCAATTTTTTTTTCTCTGTAAAATTTTTTATAATTATGTTAATGTTTGATGGAATGTGTCCAGCTTAAGCTTAATCGAAAAATAATGAGTGGATATTTCAAACTCAACCTAGATCAGATTGCTAGCTTGGTTTGGAAGTTACAGTGTTAGTCTTAGTACTCTTGGGACACCCAGTGTTGAAAAAGTTACATTAGCTCTCTTAATGCAATATTGAGATTCTCTTTTGGAAATTCTTTCACAGGAAAATCACTTAGAAAAAGCTTTAATTTAGAACCAAAAACCAATTGATATTGATGTATAGTTTTTCTAAAACAGTCTATTATACTTGTATATGTATTTGTGAAGTAGAATTTGGTTTATCTTTTTCTGATATGTTCTCCTATTTCATTTTTATAATATTCGTCTCCGAATATATTGTCTTGCCATGCTTATTAAAAATTTAAAAAAAAGAAAAAGAAGAAAGAAAGATGCCCTTTTCTCAATGTTGCATCGTACAACCTTTACTTTCAGTTGAGTTTCTCTTACTTCAGTGACTCTCGATCATGTTATTGTTTCATCTATTTGCAGTGTTGTCAGATTTATAGAGAATTGAGCCCGTATATTTCTCATAAGAATCAATGTAAAATGTACGATTTTTAATCTCAAATCTGGCAAGACTGTCCTTTAGTGTTATTCTTTCGAAATGTCTCATCATCAATTCTCCCTCCCATTAGTTTTATCCGAGTTTCATCAACAGACCCATCACTTGTTGTTGCAAACAAGTGTCAGTTTCCATGATTTAATTTTTGACTTTGTTTCGATTTCAGCGGAGTTTATTATGATATGCCATTCCTCGCAGCACAAGCAGCAACTGCGGCTGACAGTAATTATCGACTTCAGGTATTTACTCCGTCTTGACATTTATCTTCTGTTAGCTTACCTAAATCCTTTCAGAAAATTCACAGGAGAATTTTTTTAGCTAGAGCTAACATTTTGAGTATCGAGTTCTGACAAGTAACGGTGCCTGCTTCCAAAATGCATTAAAACACTTTGGTGAGCGTGATTAGCTATGAGTTGAAACTTTGTGCTGATGAACCGCTCACCAATGCTTTTTGCTATATTTGGAAGCAGGCACCGCTACTTGAGTTTTTTGATACTCAAAATGCAAGAGCTCTACAATTTTAAGGTTTATAAAGGTATAAATGAAGATTGCGGCAGGAGTTGAAATGAAATTAAAGAAGGATAAGAAAGTATTTGATGTGCCAACTTCTGATTAGGTTAGAAAATTGTCTTGAAAAAACATAGTTGCTGGTTTGTGAGTATGTAATGACATTTCTTTATTTACGAATGATCACATTGATTGGCCAAAAGATTAAACAGCTCAGCTCAATACTGTTAATGGCTTTAATGCACACAAAAAATTGAAACTTCAATCTTTTTTGATCGGGGATATCACCAACGGTGTCCGGACATTTCCTCCCCACAATATCTGCTTGGTCACTTCCCCCTGGATATTTTCCCCCTGGCCAGCTCCCCCCCCCTAATATATTTAAAAAAAAAAAAAAAACAAATTGAAAGGCTGATTTCGAACTTCGGATTGTTAAAAAAATTCTACATTTTTTATCCTCAAAGGTGTTTTCTATTCTGTTAAATTAGTTTTTATAAATTTACAAATTAATTAAGTTCTTTACATACCTGCTTTCCTGTGAAATGAATTTCAGCCAAATGACTATGTTTCTGCTTATTTCGCTTATGACCAGTCCCAAGCCTGTGTTTTGAATTATGAGGGAAAAGTTGAAGCATTATTTGTTTTACTATAAATAACCTCTGGAGGGGGGGGGGGTTTCGGGGGAAAATGTTTCCAGGGGAGGTGTCAGTAAACCATCACCAAAATATCGACAACTTTTCTAAAGTCAGTGATGAAGACTTTACCGATGGAGAAAATATGACAGCTCTGAATGTTTGTGCGCATTTGAGTCATATGCAGAAGAGTAAAAGCTTTGAAAGTTTTTTTAACTCCTTGCCTCTCTTCTCTCTTTCCCTTTTCTTCTGTGAATTTTCAAAAAGCTTAGTTATTGTAATGGGGTTTGCTACAAGAGGGATTGAACTCATTTGTTGAAATTGAGTCAAATCAGTTTTATCATTTACGAAAGAAACAAAAAAAAAAAGAATATACTAACAGCGAAGAGAGTCCTAAAACAGGAAACAGAAACAAACCAGCAGTCAGGGCCCATTAGTAACGGATCATTCCGGTAGCATTGTAATCAGTTGCGCAACCAGAATATCTTCCATCTCTCTCATTTTCCCCTTGAATTTATCAGTACAAAAAGGATACAAAGATGGGGTTTTATTCCTTTTGCCTATCCTTGTCTAACATACGTGTTTCAATGGAGAAAAGAGTGGGGAAAGCTGTATAGCCTGCAAATAATATAAATCAAATGGTTGATGAATAAAATCGGAAAAACGATGTGCCGCATTTACTTTGCGCCTATAGAACAAAGTTCAGAGACTACAATACTACTGGACCGACTTATTATTGATTGACCTTGCCAGAAGCACCTGTTATAAAAAAAAATAAATATAACCTTTGTGTTGGTGTGTTTCTTCTTTTATTCAATGATGCGAAACCCAGCATATTCCCCCTCCTCAAGAATAAACTTGTGCCCTATACGGATGCATTTGAACTTTCAAATTTTTTTGTCCAAATCATGGAAGTTTCCAGATTATTTCCTGATTGTTGCAAACCTTTTTTTATTATTCCTTGATTCTTTTAATTTTTAATTTTCAACTGTCTTTAGTTAAAAATTTAAAATGAAGTAAAGTTTTGTTTAACTCATTTTTGATCATTCTAATTGATGCTCTAATTTATTTTGGAAAAACTATTTTTGTAAGTTTTGAATCTATACAAAATGTCTAGTCGAGTTTAGGAATACAGCTCCATTATTGAGAAAGCGTTGTTTGTTACAGGTGGCCCCTGCTACCCCGGAGGTAAACACACGCTTTTTAAAGCAATTTTTTTCTAATTTAACTTAATATGTTTGTGTTTGTTTTTGAAGTTTTGGGTGACAGATTTTGCTTGACTAAAACTAAATACCTTACTTCAACATAGATTTATTAGCTTATATTCTGTTTTGCTCCTCTTCCCAACTTCAAAGGGGACCAGTTGATAGTCTGTTCGGTTCTTTGCCGATTATCAGCAGTTTATCTTCAGACTTATTCTCTCTGCTTGTTTTGACTCTTTTTCATCCCGGATTAACTTCTTGTACATTGCCATTCAATTAAACAAAGTTGATGTAGAGATTGAAATAATGTGACTAACCCTCGTGAAGTATATAGCAAGATTTGTTCCTATTTTTTTCTACAAATTAACAATCCTTGTATTTTTGTTGTTGCTGCTTTTAGGCGTCTCTTCTCTGAGATTAGTGAAGAATGTAGATCTTCCATCCTTGGTTTCCAATTCGCTGTGTAGTCGATGCAGCATTATTTTTTTTTTTTTTTTTTTTTTTTTTTTTTTTTTGTCATTGATAGTATGATAATTTGCTTGGATAGTAGGTTGTTTGTAATTCTGTACACGAAACAAAGACTCTTTTTGTCATTGTCGCTGCGCACGGTGGCTTCAATTTAAATGAGGACGAATCTAGTGACTATTTCAGTGAAAAGTGGAAAATTCAAAATCGACCAATCGGATGCTGATCTCACATTGAAAAAAAAACATCTAAGCCAATCAGATCCCTGGATTTTAAATTTCCCACTCGTCACTTCAGTAGTCTATAAATTCCTCCGTGAATAAAAAGAGAATGATGCAGGTTCAAAGACAAAAGAAAGTCTACAAGTGATGATTTAATTTACTGGATTGCTTCAAGTATTTCCTGTTTGCCAAACTGGACTTAAATGGGTTCCCCCCCTCCCATTTTTTTTTTTTTTTTTTTTTTTTTAGCCCCCCTTTTTCCTCCTTTTTTATATGTAGTTTCATTGTTTCAGTCACTCCTTTTCAGCTCCCTATCCTGTGACTTCTTGTCATTGGGCGTCAGATTTGTTGAATTTTCTTTGTTAAGTCCGTTTTTCTCCATTACTCAAGTATAAGTATGTCACCTTTGTTCAAGCCACGTAGGATGAAAAACAATTACACGGTTTGCTTGCGATGGCTGTTCCTAGCTGTGTATTTGGAATATTTGGATCAAGCTGAGTAATCAGGATCATTTGCAATGTGGCTATAGTTTAGTGCAACTGCATACTTGTTGGTTTAGTCAACTGCCTGTATTAGAAACATTTTTTACTTTTGTCTGGCGTAACTGAAAATGCAGCCACTGCTCTCTTTGAATTAAAGAAGGAAATAAGTTGACCTAGAGAGGATAACAGCATCCCTCCTTCCATTTGTTTTTGAACCTTCCTAAAACTTGTGAGGTCAGGGAAAATAGCGTCAGGTTGCATTTGGGTATTCATGTGCTTTGCTTTTTCTTGGTTTCTAGTGAGACGCGAGACCTTGCGTTCATTAGCATTGTTTTGCTTCTATTTTGATCAGTAAAGAAAGGAGAACAAGAATTGTTCCTAGCGAGCTCAAGAATTTCAGGTGTTAATTGAGTGGTATACGCGCGCATCAATAAAGATGCGTGCCAATGAGACAACGTGATCAGATTCTGGTTGTCTGCTGCATAGCAGTGCCAGAAGTTGAACATTTCTCAACTCTGTCTCAATCCTAACGCAAAGCCATTGCATGGCATTGAAAATAATCCTATTTTTCGCGTGTGGCTCAACTTGGTAGTGTTTCGCCGTTGGGTAGCCTTATGTCTCATTGGGAACGAGGCTTTAGTTGCGAACTGGTAATTTAGTTCTGGCTATCAGTGTGGGATGTGACTTTTTCCGCTCCTTCTCTCTGGAAAGTCTGAAATTTGTTTTTCTATATGTGTTTCTCTTACTTTTTAGCTGCTGTAACTGTAAGACCTTTCATGGCTCTGTCATGTTTAGCACAGCAATGAACTCATGAAGTCTTAATCAGGAGAACAATTCAAAAAAATTAAAAGTGCTCAGTCAAACTCTAAGCACTCTGTCTATGATGAAGGAAAGCTTGTGCTAAATATCTCGATGGAAAATTTGAAATGCTAGTGACAATATTGAATTATTCTTTCTTTATTAGAAATTGATGCATTCATCTGATCAGTGTTTATTGGTGTTTGATTTCGTTGATCTGACTTTTGGTTGGTTTTGTGTGAGCCATTTTTGCACAGACAGAGCTTCTCTCAATCGCATTTTGGCTCATTTTCTTAATTTCCAGTATATTCTCCTGATAATGGCTACAAATTAACTAGGATGCCGAATCTGTGATCTCTCGGCTGCAGATAGACAAAATCACATGTTTGTAGAATCATCCAGTAGGTTGTGCCTCGTTTCATGTCTGTTTCTGGCAATTTCCGATAGGTGATGCTACAGACTGTTTTAATGATGGGCAGGAAATTTATAATCCAGGAATTGATTAGCTTTTATGCTTTTTCTAACGTGAAACTGACATCTGATCAGTTGATTTTAAATTTCCGGCTTCACATCAGAAAAGTTTACCAGCTAAGTGCAAGCATATTTACTCAGTTGAAAAGGAGCCTGTAAAAATGATTAATGCCTTTTGTTTTGTTAAATTATGTTTGCAAATTTATCTTTGTTGTTTTATAAGAATTCAAATACTTGCACCATCAAAAAAAAAAAATCAAAACATAATAGTCAAACCAGTCCTTTTTTATGAGGGTTTCTTTTTTTTTTTTAAATGGTCTGTTTGTTTAGTTTCTTTTGACGTGAAGTCAAAATTTCAAAATTAGTGCAACTTATCAATGGGCTATCATTGGTTTTTCACAGTACTCCTCTGTTACAAACTACGTTTTAGAGAACATACAATCCGTTATTGGGTCAACTTTCCTCTGTTCAGGCATCCTATCATTGCGGGAACATTTGTTGGAACTTGTCGATACTCAGCTAAATGTTCAGTTCCATCGAATCATTATTGTTTGCTATTTTTCCAACCAAGGAATTTCTCTTGTTAAAAATGTCAGGTGGAATCATTATTAATTTCTTTGGTTGAAAATTTCCGGTTGAATCAATATTGATCATTTCTTATCGTTTGTCTCGTTGCATTATCTCAGGATTGTCTATCGTCCCAATCACCTCTTGCCTTTGTCTGTCACTCACAATCTGCGCTGCATTAGAAAAAAAAAAGCATGATGTTTTCTTGTAAATCAAAATCGATGACGTTAAGAATGTGCAACTGTTGCATTGCTCCTCAAATGTAGTGAGGAACAAAGGATCGGAGGATCAATAACTATGTTGCGCTGTATCAGCTTAAATCTTGATGCATGGAAGGATATCAATGATAAATCACAAGGGAGAAATTGAATCTTCAAAAATGTTTAACTCTCTAACGATACTAAACCGTTCAAGCTTCTTCGTAGCTCCTAGAAAAATTTGGCGTTCTTGTACCGATACCTTGGGCTCTGCTGTTTTACCCTTGGTATTTTCTCAGTATTTGTTGGTACATATTCATGATTATGGCCTCCGAAAGATTGAATCTGATGAAAATATTGCGGTTATCAACAGAATTCTGTGAAACGGTTAAAGTTATTGATTCGTAGCATTTCTGTATCACGGTACCTCCATGTTACAAAAAAATACTGAGCTGTTATTGAACGGTATTGTAATTCCATCGAGTTGTTGATCAAGTACGTGTTATTCTTGTGGGTGGTGTCATTCCGATACGTCTATTCTGATAGCAACCCTTCCATCTCTGCGGAAATTCACGGATGACTCCTGAGTTATCGGCAAAAAGCCGCAAAGATGGAAGGGGTTTTATCCGAATGACACCACCCACAAGAATAACACTTTTTAATCATTGGTACACTCATAATTAGCCTGCTGGCTTTTTTTTGGGGGGTATTTGGTGTAACGGAAAGGTAACAGGAAGATATTATGATAAAGAAATGCTTTATATCAATACCTTGATAGTTTCATAGTATTTAGTTGCCCTTTGGCTTTCGCTATCCATAACAGTTATCAGTTTCACTATTTCGAAGGGTGTATTCACTCAATGTCCTAAAACTGAAAAATTACCAAAAACAACACCGCACAACTCTACCATTACTATTTTGAAGCAGTACTCAAAAATATCGAATCTTTCCAAGACTTCTCATGGAGATTTTAAATTTTTTTAAGAGTTACGTTTGGGTATTTACTGATCTGCAGCTGATCTTTTCGTTGAATTAAATTAGCTCTGAACATGGCACGGTGTGGTATCTGCTGAGAGGCGGTATTTTTGATGACTCTTGGTTCTTTGTGTCAATGCTTTTTGGGAAGAGAAATGAATCACACCTCAACTCTCAGTGCACGCTTTTAAAATCTGTGTTTTTTTTAATGTTCCTATTGTTTCAAAGTATTTCACTTTTAAAGTCACAAGTACTTTTACCTTGTTTACTTTTTGCTGTTTCTTTCAATACTGTTATCATTATTTTTATTTTATTTTACTTTTTTCACCTGAATTTCGTTTATGCTTAAAGCTTTTACTCTTTTAAAAAATGTCCTACCGTTACAATTTCTAACGGAGGAGCAGTTCTAGAGTCCATAGTATCTTTTTCTCCAGACGCTACCTCCTTTTCTTTTTCTATTAATAAACATTTTCTTTCTTGTTAGTCTAACTTTTTGTAGAAAGTAGTATCAAAGTTTTACTGCATGTCTATCTCAAGTGTAGTTTACATAACTTGCTAGTCGACTCAAATTATTGTTCAATAGACAGTTTTAGTGATGACGTCATGATCAAAATTGGATCCCAACAAATGTTCGCTCTCGCTCATTGTCGTGAAGCTACCCATAAGAAATCGGATCTACAATTTTAAGTGCAAAATCATGATAATAAACAACCCTTTTTCTCAAATTTTATTGTGCCAATGGATTCCATGGATTCTCTACTTAAACTTAATTCTTGAAAGGTCATAAAAGTAAATTTCCAATCACAGTTATACTGAACAAAGTCCCATGTTTTGGCCTTATCTCGCTCGCGGTCTTGAATGCGCTTATCATCGCTATGACATTCAAGAACGCTTAATCATCCCATCTTCTTTTCGTCTTGGAAGTTTCTTAAAGTATGAGTATGACACATATAATGGTACCAATAATTCCGTATCCCAGGGGCCATAAGAAACAGTAAGTGAGACAAGGCCAAAACATAGGACTTCCTTTGATGTGACTGTGATTGTAAGTATATGCGTAATGCTTCAAACATTTTGTCTAAGCGCACACATATTTATGGTATGTGTAATCCATTGGTGCAATAAAATCCGCAAAACTGTTTGTTTAGTTGCATGAATTTGTTTTTTTGGAATCATGATCTGATTTCTCGTGGGAAACCATGTGAGAGTGAGTGAGACAGAAAATTTTGTTGGCTCCAATTTTTTTCTTGACGACAAACTAAAATGATCTGTTATAGTTGGAAAGAGTGTCATACCTGTGTTGTGTTCGTGTGTGTGAGTTCTTCTGTTGATGGAGAAAGTTTGGAACGGAATTAATTGGAACAGCCTGTAAACTAAGTGACTTTTAAGTTAATCAATATTGTAGATACACAGTTTTTTTTTTTCTGTCACCAAATTTAATTTACCCTCGAAACCTTTCATTTTCCCCCCAGAATTTTTGATGTGCAGTCGTTTTGCTGATTTCTGCTGTTCTCTATCGAGTGAGATGAGTTCTCACCCTCAATTCTGTAGAACAGTTCATCTCTGAGCACTGCTGTAGTTTTGCGGTATTGCATGCAATGAAAAAAGTGACCTTACTTTATATTATCCTGTCAGCACAAAAATCAAAGGGGTTCATTCAAAATCGGCATTTTTCGCCCACTGCTTGTTTTTGACGAAACTTTGGGTATCGATTGGGTTTACTATTAGTAGTAGATCCTGAAATTTTCGCGACCTAAAACCAATTTTTAGAGGGGGGGTGGGGGGTCAAAGTTGAAACCTTCAAACTCGAATATCTCGCTAACGAATAAAGATTTTGAAATGTGGTTTGTGCGAAAAAACGCAAAATAAAATTTCCTTTCTTTTGACTACCCACATGTTCCACAAAATTTTGAAATTACACTTGCAATTTGCAATTTTTTGATTTTCAGGCTCAAAATTTTTTACAAATTTTGAAATTCTGAAAAAACGCATTCTTCGATTTTGATCTATACAAGATATGTTATTCTCTAAAAAATTTGCTACAATTTAGTCTAAACCGCATGTTGGGGAAACTTTTAGTTTCTAAGTTATGAATTTTTAAAGTGTCAAAAATCGCTATTTTAGCGTTCTCAGCGACAGCGACGAAACTTAAAAAAATAATTTCTCCGCTTCTAATCAACAAAACTTGATGAAAATTGAGATTTAGGGGTTTCGAATGTCGTAGAATTCAATTCTGCTCTCAGATTTGAAGAATTTTGAAATCCAAGATGGCTACCAAGTAGATGGGTAGGCAGCCATCTTGGATTTCAAAATTCTTCAAATCTGAGAGCAGAATTGAATTCTACGACATTCGAAACCCCTAAATCTCAATTTTCATCAAGTTTTGTTGATTAGAAGCGGAGAAATTATTTTTTTAAGTTTCGTCGCTGTCGCTGAGAACGCTAAAATAGCGATTTTTGACACTTTAAAAATTCATAACTTAGAAACTAAAAGTTTCCCCAACATGCGGTTTAGACTAAATTGTAGCAAATTTTTTAGAGAATAACATATCTTGTATAGATCAAAATCGAAGAATGCGTTTTTTCAGAATTTCAAAATTTGTAAAAAATTTTGAGCCTGAAAATCAAAAAATTGCAAATTGCAAGTGTAATTTCAAAATTTTGTGGAACATGTGGGTAGTCAAAAGAAAGGAAATTTTATTTTGCGTTTTTTCGCACAAACCACATTTCAAAATCTTTATTCGTTAGCGAGATATTCGAGTTTGAAGGTTTCAACTTTGACCCCCCACCCCCCCTCTAAAAATTGGTTTTAGGTCGCGAAAATTTCAGGATCTACTACTAATAGTAAACCCAATCGATACCCAAAGTTTCGTCAAAAACAAGCAGTGGGCGAAAAATGCCGATTTTGAATGAACCCCTTTATGCTAAGGTCTTTCTCAAAAAAGTCACAGTATGGGACCATTTTTTACATTTATTCAGAATCAGAGCCGCTCTGAGACTTATTTTCTGGCATTGTAATTTTTTTGGGTTTGCGACTCAATTTTGCAAAACTTGATGGCGTTTAACCTGTAAACTACTGGTTGGGATTTTAGGAACCCTTAGTAATTGGAGCCCAGTATGATAAGGTAGTGAACTAATCTCTATTTCCTGGAGGGCTTTCATGTAGGCTAGTTATGGGGATCAGGCAAGGTCCTTTGTCAAAATTTATTTCAAATTTTTGAAACATTTAATTTTTGTCAGTTCTAGCAATGCCTGTTGCTCTTCTGAGTAAAATTTCAATTCCCCTGAAAAATAGTGAAGGAGCTTGATAAAGTATGTATGGTAGGATTTACTCGCAAAAATGTACGAAACAAAAGTCTTCATTAGCTTCTAATTTGACAAATAAATAGAAACATTTTTGAGAATGAAGGTAAAAAAAAAAACATTTCAATTAGAAACGGCGGGACGTTTCGGCACTTGACTGTTTTCTCATCAACCGCTAAAAAAGAAGAAAGAACAAAAAAAAAAAACAAAAAAACTTAGAATGAAATAATAGCCTACAGATAGAATCGCCGATCTGACCGAGTCTTAAGTCTTTGAGTCTTGGCCTTTGGGGTGTGAAAGGCGACTCGATTTGTTGGTTATTATTTCTTTTGTGGTTGAGACGGAAACAGTAAAGTTTTGGAACGTCCCGCTGTTTCTAATTTAAATGTTTTTAGCTTCATTCCTTAAAATGTTTTAATTTATTTCACTCGGAAATGTCAGAAGGAACTTAGCAGTAACCAGGGAGAAAGAGTGAGTGAATAATTTGTCGTGTGAAAGTGTTTGAATGATTGAACCGAGTTTGATTTACAGGGTGTTACGAAGAGACATTTTGTGAGAGGTTCTTCAAGTTGGCTCATCAGTCTCATTAAATAGACTTTTTTTTTTTTTTTTTATTAGCCGAGAAGAATCAATCATAATCAATTAAATTATAATCAAATGGAATCAAATGGACCAATCCAATAGCAAGTTATCTAGCTGGAGACGTAATTTGAGGCCATTTCCAGGAAAAGGTCCCATGAAACAAAAATTGTGCTCTTTAGACCACAGTCTCTATTCACTCACATTGCTGATTCCTCAGCAAAAGCACCTCTGTTGTATTTTGAAAAAACAAAACAAATGAAACTAAATTCATAATGAAAGCCTATCTTATATTAAAAATTTAAAATGGCTTACATTAAAGTCAAAGCCATAGGCCTTTCAATCAACAACAGTAAAAAATTAAAAAAAAAATCAAAAACAAAAAAAAAACAAAACAAAAAACAAACAAAAAAACAAAAAAAAAACAACAAAAAAAAACAAAAAAAACAATGTAAACCAATAAAAAAACAGCATGATGCGGAACAATACGTTGAAGAAACAAAACCAAAAAACTAAAGTAAAAGAAGAAACAAAAACAAAATAAGGAAGTAAGGTTATTGTTTTTAATTTTTAGGTTCGTTTTACACTTGGTACCACTGATGTTGATGATTTTGTTGATCAAAAGACCTTTGGCTTTAACTTTTATGTAAGTCATTTTAAAATTTTAATACAAGATTGGCTCTTATTAAATGAATTTAGTTTCATTCGTCTCGTTTTTTCTTTTAATACTAAACATCTTGTTCTTTGCAATATTTCGATGTTGTTTTCTGGTCTCTTCCCTAAAATAGCCTCAGTTGACCGAATAGAAGGATGGTCAATGACAGTGGGTGATTTGAATTGTTCTATCAGATACCGGTTCAGTGGGTCAGTGAAACTGCCTGAAGAAAAGGTCTATAAAAGACAGTTGCAGCAATCTGTACAGCAATATGGAAAAAGTGGTTTCAAACAAAAGATGGTTCTTGGTAATTTTCCTTAGTAAAATTTTCAAATGGCAACCACAGCAAAAAAACAATAAAATCTGCGCCATGCTTATTGCAATAACGGATTCTGTGCTCGTAATACCTTTTGGAACCGATTTGAGATCTGGAACCATCATAACGCATTGGGTGTTGGCAGTTTACTGACACTAATCTAAGTTACATCATAACTGTTTTCAATGTTGCAAATTTAAAGAGTTACAGCGTGATGTGTGATGAGAAAACTTGATTTCAAAGATTTATGATCTATATTATTACATTGGTTATGCAACAGATGCGACATTCATCATCAAATAAAAAATGAAGAACATAGCAATTGATCCAAAAGTGGGAAAAGAGGAGTTTGAGTTTTTTACTTATTTGTTTGGTTTCTGGCCTGAACTTTGTTCCAAAATTTATTTTCAAAGGCCGAAAAGCTATTCGTTCTCAGAGGTTGCATTAGCTTTTCTATTTTAATGCTGTGATTTCCTTTTGCAAATGCTTTTATGGAAAAAGTACATTGAGCTGGGGTTTGTTTGGAGCCAAAACTACGAGGGGAGTTCCGAAAGTATAGATGCACTGCCTGTGTATAAAATATGGCAACAGGTATAATCCAATCAACGATGGAATCATATCAAATATACCCTAGAGATGAGCTGTGCACAGTCGGAGGTCTATTGGATCATTACACTCTAAGGAATCAGCATTTTAGTGCATGTTGTTTGAATTTTCTCCCGCCGGAAAATTCAAAGTTCTGCCGCGCATTCTTCAATTTTCAAAATACAGAGTTTGATCTGTTATCCAGTTTTTGGTTACCAGAAGCGAAAATTCGGCGGAAATTGATCAAAAATAGCTCAAGCGTCTGGTGACAATGCAACGAACCAGTAAAACGTTGCCAATTGGTGACAGGAAGTCGAAAGGGGCCAAATTGAATTTCATGAAGTTTCCGACTATCCAGCTTTTCAGAGATGATCTTTTAAAGACCTGTTCACGACACACAAGAAAAGAACTCTCGAAGCTCGTACAGCTTAAACAGTTTATTATTATGAATGTTTCTATCAACAAGTTCGATAAATTTGTAGGTATATTTCAATAGATGGTTGCCTGCTTTGCGCTTCATCTTTGTTTTCGTAAGCCCGCCGCCGCGGCGTCTGCCAGTCGGCCTGCGTTGAGTTCTCGGCACCATTTGGCATCGTTTTATCGGTTCAGCACTTTTTCTCCGTATTTTTGTGCTATTTCTTGATAAATTACTGCTGTATTATCACTTCTGGTAACCAAAAAATGGATTACAGATCGCACTCTGCACTTTGAAAACTTGCGAATGCATGGAGCACCGCACGCGGAACTTTACATTTTCCGGCGGGAGAAAATTCAAACACTATGGCACTAAAATTCTGATTTCTCAAAGAGTAATGATCCAATAAACCTCCGACTGTGCACAGCTCATCTCTTGGGTATATCAGATAAGATTTCATCGTTGGTTGGTTGATACCTGTCACCATATTTTATACAGAGGCCATGTATCATTACTTACCATACTCCCTTCGTAGCAACCTAACTTTTTATTGATTCACCAGAACTGTCCAGTTAAGTTTTGGAATGCAACGAGCTTCAACTGGTGACCCCCTTTTTGAGGAGCCTCTCACTAAGAAAACTTCTTTGAATAGGGCTGTCGCAAGCTTTTTCTTTTTATGGTCGATATGGTGACCCTTATGTAAAAACATGCTAGGGAAGTTATGGTTTCAAAATGTTCAAAATCCAACCCTTAATTTTGAATAGGCTTTTGAAACAAGGGCTGATAATTGTGCCATAACACTGATAAAAAAACGCAGACCTCTAATTTTTGTCTTTCTCCTCGCTGGCAAAATAGACACATGGAATTAAAAACATATAATAGATAGAAGCCAGTGGGGGTAGCGTAGGAAAGTTTGGACCGCGGACGGTGAACCAAGTCGAATAGAAGATTTTAGGAACTAACCAAAGCAGCCATAATTTATTTAGCTTGATTTTACGTTAGGATCAAAATTAAATAATTTTCAATGGGAAAAGTTGGCGACAACCCTATGGCATCTTAAAAAACACATTTTTTAGAAAAACTGTTATTCTGATACCTCAAGTTTTATTTTTACCTCCAAAATTTTCCTCCTATAATTTGTTGATCAGATCATTAAGTGACTTCAGTCATCATGAGTTCAAAATTGAAATCTCAAATAGTTCTTTCTTACTCAATCTATGGACAATTTTCCAACTCAGTTATCCCAAGACAGCCTCAATCTTCTATCCCTTATTTTCTTTTGTTTTTTTCCCCTCAGTTATTTATTTTTTTTTTATTTTTTTTTTCCTTTTCTAACTTCATAAAATATTCTGCAGTTGATTTATGAATTACATCGAAAGTTGAGTTTGTGGTTTTTGTTCTTTTTCGTTCCCAAAAGCATAAAATCATTGGTTGAAGTCCTCTTCGTTACTCTGCCGTCCATAGCTAAAGAGCAATATCTCTCTGAAAAGCTCCGGAATATTAATTCCTGTCTTTGAACTCATGCGCAAAGATGCTTGAATGACTTAAAGTCAACCAGCTCATATTCTGTCTGCCTTTTTTCTCTGGAGGTTTGTTCTTCGTCGGAGCTTGGGAGCCTACCGTGGTTGTAGACTGTTCGTGTTGAGCAGCCGCGGAAGTTTATCAGAGACTAAAAACACTCAACAGTTTGGAATTATTCTAAAGAACTACCTGAACTTCCTCTCCAACTTGAAAAGTGCTGGATGGATGTCCTGATATACTCTTGGATCTGCTCATTGCAAACTGTCTTGAAAGTTTATAAAGGGAGAACACACCTTGTTCACCTCTATTATTGTTCAAATTTTGTATGGAGGTAGTCGTAAGAAGGCCTGTCAATGCCTCGACTTCACTTTTTACTCATTGGCCCTTTAAAAGCTCAAAAAAGAGCTTTTGAAAGTTGTTTATAATGAAAAAGTTGCACTTGAAAATCTTTGAAGACATATTGATGCTGTGGGCTGGAGTGAAGGTTTTATTTAGACTACCCAGGTTTGAGTCTTACTATTCCAGCCTGCAGTGTCAATTTGTCTCCTATACATTTCATGCGCAATGCTCGCATTATTAACTCCGTTAACTTTCGAAAGCTTTTGTTAGCAAAAAGTGAAAACCAGGGGTTGATAAGCCTCTTTATGGCTACCTCGTTGCAAAATTTGAACGACAACAGACGTGGCCCAGCTGTGTTCTCCCTTTGTTAGACACTCTGCTCCAGAGTTACAGGATCTCGAATCAAATGCAAATATTGAACTTAATTTCAATAGGAGAAGTTTGGAAGGAACTTGAATCGACTCGACAATAATCATTAACAACATATGTTGTACATTGAATCAAACAGGTAGCGGCCGCAGCGGCATCTCCTCTGTTGAAAGCAGCAGCGCCTGCTGGATTGACATCGGCAGCGCAGCAACAGGCTAATTACGTAGCAGCGGCATCTTATACTGCGGCGGCGGCAAGGGCTTACAATGCGGCGGCGGTGGCAGCATCAGCCCAGACACCAGCAGCAGCTGTGGCTGCAGGCTATGCTCTACCTTCCGGGTAAGTCACTGATAATTTTGCTCTTTCCTCATTTGTTGTCAATAGGCTAATTTTTTTAACTAAAACATGATGGAACACAATGGAATGCTACATTTTTTTACTATGGTTGGCCAGCAAAATTTTAGTGTTCTGTTGGAACAGAAGAAAAAAGTCATTTTTTATAAATCAGAGACAAATAGAGATGGTTTATGTGATGTGCCAAGGGAAACCTTTACCGGATAAAATTGTCAGGAGAGAAATTTTTCGCGAACTGGATTAAAAATTGCACTTTTTTTTTTCTAAAATCTAAACGGATGTAAAATTTGGATTTAGTACTAGAATCATTGTAATTCTTGGGTTTTTTGTACCTTTTCACCATAAAATTTGAAAGGGATACATTGCTGAAACTTAAAATTTGTTTTTTGCAGTTTTTTTTTTAATTATCATGTTCAGATTGCTGTACACCCGTTCCTTCTTTTTCCATCATTTTTTAGTTGTCTCAGTGTCAAGTTGCCAACTAATCTGATCAGATTTTCTGCTTCCTTTTTCCCTGGAAATTCATTTTCTTTCTTCATATTTTCAGATTCTTCCCGACCTTGATAATTACATCTTAATTGCTTTTCCCAAACCCTTCATCTCCTCACCGTCCTCTCCTTCAAATGAGAGAATCTCCTCCTTAGCAAATGAAAGAACCGCCTCCTATTCAAATGAAAGAACCGCCTCCTATTCAAATGAAAGAACTGCCTCCCTTTCAAATGAAAGGACTCCCTCCTTCTTTCATTAAGATTGCCCAGTCAATGAGAAGCATTGTAAAAATGTAAATTGGTGAGAACCCGTTTGTAGGTATTTCTACTTGTCCTAGATTCTGTTCATTGCTCCCGCTAAAATTTGTTCCAGCCAAGAAATCTATTTATTTTTGCGAAAATGATTTACTTACTTGTTAGCCTTACTTTCCCCTTTTTTTCATTCGTATCACCTTTTTTTCCCCCCCTCATTCACTTTAATTTTATTATTAGTTAAAAACCAATCAACAGTGATGTGGCGTAACTATGTACAGTGTAGACTGTTTTAAAGCGGAAAATTTAAATCCCAGGAACCTGATTGGCTTTGATTTTCTTTTTGACATGAAACCAACATCTGATTGGTCAATTTAAATTCATCGCTTCTTACCTTACCAGTCTTTTCGAAACTTGTTAAAAATGAACGATTTTGAACCTTGCTGAAGAACAGCATGTAAGCAAAATTGTATTTTGAGAAAAATGTTCTTAAAAGGTAAATGATGTCCATCGACTAAAATATACCTGGCTTGTAGATAAACAATACGTTATTTTTAAATTACATTTGTTCAAATTAGATAAAATCTTGGTTTTTACCTTTTAGACACTTTACTATCTCTTAATACATGATGTCACTTTTTTTAATCGCTAATTTTTTCTGTCCGTGAATTTTTCAGTTATGCAAGAGAAGCATATGCAGATCCTTATCTAGCGAGTCAAGGAATTGGGCCTATTGCTGGCTATCAGGTAAGATTTCTTCCCAATTTCTTTTTTTTTGCCTCAGCATTCAGCAATACATAAGAGTTTATTTGATTTTCTCTCAGTGCTATTTTCCAAAAAATACTCTTTATAAGTCTTTATAGTCTTTATTAGTCTTCCATTAGGTCTTTATTAGTAGTAAGTAAAGCTAATTTTCTCAACATTTTTAATGGCCAGGAATATTCCCAGCTTTGTAAATTCCTTGTTGGAATTATTCCTATCAAGGTAAATTCCTGTCAGGAATATTCCCAGCTTGGTAAATTCCTCTCAGGAATATTCCTAGCTGAGTTTATTCTCTGTTGGAATGGGGCAGTTGCAAGGGTCTGAAATATTGTGTTTTTGATAGAGGAACTTAAAGTACTTGATGAGCTGAAGACAGTGGTGCCTTTGGTTTTTCATAAACATCACGGTTTTGGAGATACACAGGTGTAAAGTTGTAAAAAATCGTGAGCGCAGTGACTTCACTACGCGGAATTCCCATTTAAAACAATGTATTTTGGGTCAAAATTTTATCTCCGGAACAATAGGACTTAATCAGAAACCAAAGGTATCTTTGTTCTCAGTTCATCAAGTACTTTAATTTTCTTTATAAAAAACAACATTTTAGACCCTTGCAACTGCCACATTATGCCCATTGGGAAAATTTCCAGCTGAGGAAATTCCCAATTGGGAATACTTATCACCCTTTTTACGTATTTGGTTTTTTTCATGTAAAGTGTTGAATTAAAGGGAATGTATCAATTGGTTATTTTTAAAAACCAATATCCTTTAAAAAAAAAAAAAAATAGAAATATTTAAGGTGATTTCTGGCGAAACTTTTCTAGATTTCAATCCGATGGATAGGGCCTCTAGTCACTTTTGGGAAAAGTTGTGTTTTTGGCACTTAACATTGAAAACAAAGAAAAAATGCCAACTTTAAGAACGTCTGCACCTGAAAGAAAATTTGTTGGCTTTATTAGGCCAAAACAAGCTAAATTGGTTGAGAATTAAAGTAGTTAAGGAAATTCATTTCGGTGCAAGCTTTGTGAGTGCGAGTGATACTACGTCTATCTGCCTCACTCGCACTCATTGAGGCTAATGGGAATTTTTGTATTTCATAAATCGCGGCTTTATTTTTGAGTGTTTCAGCTTAAAACTTTCAGGGTATCTTCCTGAAGTTTTCTGACAGGTGTGGACGTTCCTCAAATTTGTACTTTTTGTGTAAATTCATCAAGTTTAGCCAAAAACTGTTGACTTTTTGAGCAAGGGGATGTGATGTTTATGGTTTGAACTAATCGTCCGTGGAATCGCCTTAAAGTTAACATTTTGAATGAAAAGAATTTTTCCCTCTATTGCTATTTGAAAAAAATCAAATGTTATCCTTTTTCTTCTTTTGGCTGTGTGATGGAATTGATAAGAAAATTATTCGTTCAACTTCTTTTGGTGTGTTTCTTCAAGCTATCAAAATTAATTGTTTTTTTCAAATTGTTCGGTTGGATGCCTCATTGAAATGTTAGGAGAATCCCTGCTTTTGAAACCAGAGTTGTGCTAATGAGGGCTGTAATGGATTATAAGATTACTGAGTAATCGTAATCGTCCTTTTTTCGGATGGTGATTTGATGGTAATCAAGACTGATTTTTGTCTAATCATCCATCGTAAAAGTTGTAAAACAATTGAATTTAGTTGAAAACACACCCAAGTTTATTTTAAATCGCTAAAAATTACATTAAATTACCATCTTAAGTTTTGAAAATTACCGATTATTAAGAAGTCATGTAATCAATTACATTCCAATTTGCCCAACTCTGTTGGAAACTCGTGGGAAACATCAGAAAATTTTGAAGAGAAGGTCAAGAAAAATCAAGAAGGTTGGAGACTCAACTCTTGTAGATACCCTTATAAAAGAACGGTTCAATTCATTGCTGATGAGTAGAATTTGCAACTTCTTTCAACAAATTGTATCTGATTTTGTTCATATTCTGTTTCAGGCTGTGTATCGGTCAGGCTACAACCGGTTTACTCCGTATTGAAATACATCCTAAGCAAGCAAAATGCTGAGTGTTAATTTTTTTTGTTGAAAATAGAGTACAAGTCGGTCCTATTTTAGCACCTACCACATCATTACTTACCCTTCCAATTTTTACAATTATTTCTATTTTTTGTTTCTTTTTTTTTTGTTCTTGTACATAGATTTGTATTCATAAGTGATTTTTGAATTATTAGTCAGTAAGGATACTGTGAATGTGTTATTTTAAGTTTTTATCTTAACTGTTCAGGGATAATAATCGTAACGCACTCTCCCCCTCAAAAGGCCTCCAGTCCTCCTCCCGTCTCTGTCTTCAAAAAAAAAAAAAAAGAATTTCTCTCATATTGTATCGTGATCAATTTTATTTTTTGTTAATTTACATCAAGATGAAATAAATCACCATGAAAAATGTTGCGATTAAATTTATCGCAATGAATTTCATGGAGATGAAACGCACATAAAATCTAATCTGCAGGATGTGACCCCTTGCATCACACGGTAGATCACGGTTTTATCAATTTTAAGTCAAACTCATGACGATAGTTTTAGTTGAAGTTTTCAAAGTTAAGTTCGTCTCTCTTTCTCTCTCTGCCCTCCCATTTCCCCGAATTTTTGGTTTCAGTTTCTTGTATTGTTACGTTTTTTACTCTCTGATTTTGTGGGGGGAAAAAATGTTGGTTAGCGTGAAAATGAACTATGATAACTAATGGAGAGCCAGTTGAATGTGAGCTTAACTAAAGCTTGTTTGGGATGAGGAAACTGAATTGATCTGTAATCTCTGTGTCACTTTATCAAGATTTATGCCGAAGATCACAGTTCAACTCATGCCAAGTATAACATCTTGAAAGCAAAATGTGAGTTTTTGTCTAAGTTATGGCTTCTTTGATGCATTCAGTTTGACTTTCATTGACTTCTCCAGGTCTGTCTGAAAATTACATTTGCACCCAGGCCTCTACGTAAAAAATGGAAGTCAATTTTGTTTTTCAAAATGAAAGCAGCCCCACATTTTTCTTTCAATTTCATATAAAGCTGATTAATAGTTCTTATTAGCTCTTGTTAAAGTGACCAGTATTTCAACTAATAAAGATTGTTATTCCATGTTTATTTTTTATTTTATTTTATTATTTTCTTCTTGAAAAATATGTTTTCAGTAATGCTCCTTACTTAATGTAGTCTTCTGATTTTTTGCCTCTGAAAAATCATCAGCATAAATCTGAGTTCAAGCCAGTTTGTTCGCTCTGGACCAATAACTAGCTGATTGCCATTTCATTTAATATGAGAGGAGCCTCTCTGAACAAACAAGCGGAACCCATATTGTGTCATTTGCAACGGAGGAGAGATAAAGAAAATGGGAGTACAGAATTTTGTTCTTTTCAAAGCTAGTCAATTTTCTACGTACAATTTTACAATCTGGTAACTCTCACCCTACGGTTCCCCCAGCTCTTCCCCCTTCATAGGTACTCTTTTCATCCTCCTCTGTCTCAGCTGCTTTTTATAAACGGTAAATCATAGAATCTCATTTAAGCTCTAAAGATCTGTTTCGTATAATACTCATCAAACGTTTTAACTTTGTGATCTGTACATAATTTTTGACTTTTAAGTAATGGTAATGATAATATTTATACTTATTGGCTGATTTTTCAGGAAGGAAGGTCTGTATCTTGAAAAAAAAAAAAAAGTTGAAAAGGGGGAAAAGAAAAACGTAAGGTTCTATTTTCACTTCTTTTTTGTTTCTGATTATTGTTATTATTACTTGAAAGTAAGTATTCCTTTCTTTGTATAGTTGTTGCCATTACATCATTTGTACGATTTTTATTTTTAAAAGTTTTCCCCTGCTTAATTTCTTTATGAACCGGAGTCTTCGCACTCTTTTCTTATAGTTGCGTCACAGTCAAGGCGATCTATCTGGCAGAACAAATCTGTTGATCTGTGACTGTCCCAACAGTTTTACTCTCTGACTGAAGTCTTATTCTGACTTAGACGTAAGCACAATGTTTTCAAAGGCATTTGTGTTTTGAGAGATTGCCTGCCATCGTCAGCATTACCTTGATGTGTGCATGAAGCCAATCAAGTGTGTTCTCTGTCTCTCTCTCTCCCCCCTTTCTCTCATCCTCTCTGATTTCTTTCTATGTGCAAACAAAAAGCACAAAGTTTAAATGTTGTACGCACATATCTGATAATTATAAAATTTTAGGCATAGTTTTTTAAAGTTATATTTTACTAAATCATGCTCTCTCTTAATTGTTTTATTTATTAATTTATTCCGTAATTATTCGTATGTATCATGCTCATAGTTTTTTGTAAATGTTGTACCCAATATTATAATTATTACATTGTTCATCATGATTATCTCTGTATCTTTAATATTTCTACAATTACTATTTTTATTACTGCTTCTAATTTTTATTTTTTAATTTATTTATTTATTTTTATATTGTACTGCATTTTCTCCTCAGGATAGAGAATACCATCCAGCTTCCAGCTATGGTAGGTACTGGTTTTAAGAATCAAGGTGGAGCTCAACTGATAATCTTTGAAATTACTTCAATGTTTTTTCTCATCGTTAGTGTTTTTACAAAGAGGTGTAACTCAATTCAATGTTTAAAAATCTCCCATCACAGTTTCTTCCTTCAGTGGTGAAGCAACCAGCCAATCTTCTCTGAATTAATTGATGAGATTTCCCAAGTTGCCCGCAAAATTAGAGAAAGAAAACCAGAAAATTTATGCTCTAGCATTTCCTTCTAAAATGAAATACGTATGTGAGATTTTGAAACGTTGCATCGGATTACGCTCTTGTGGAAACACCAACAATATTATGTAGTAAACATGCATAGAAATGAATCGAAACCTTGGCTTTTGTTTGAAGGATTCTTTAAAATCAAAAAGTCCTAGTTGAAGGCAAGGTTTCTTTTAACTTGAAGAAATGAAAATGGAAAGTTTTCCAAAGATTATCGGTGAGCTCTACCTACACCTTAGAAATGAGCTCAACCTTACTACTGCTTGTTTATGTTCCAAAGCAATTTGAGTCCACTCATGGTCTAGCGTTTCTGCCAATCAACCTCTATCATAATGCGCACAATCAGCAGAAATAAACAAATTCATCTTTTCCTATCAACTCTTATCCTTGTCAAAGGAATCCATTTAGTTTTTCCGAGCCTCGTGTCTCTGAATTCAGCGCAAATCTCAGATTTTGTGCCGTTACTTATTCACTTTCTATCAAGAGATCAGTTCTCGGAGGTTGGATTCTTGTTCAATGTTTTTCCGACATCTCGAAAGAATTTAAATTTTTGGAAGGGCTCAAACTTAATTTTTTGGCTCCTTAATAATGTTATCAAATTTCTGCTGTCAAGACATTTTTTTTTCTTTCTAGTAGACACGCTGAGTCTTAATGAAAAATATGTCGAATCTTTCCATCGAGCAAATGCAGTATAATATTGATTCTTTTTTTTTTTTTTTTTTTTTTTGAAGAATACCATTTTTAGTTGTTGGTCTTTCCTTTTTTTGTAAATTTTATTTTCCCTCTTCTGAAATGCATTTGATTTTCTCTAATGCAATGTTGTGACCTCTTATTTTTATTTCAATTTTTCTGAGAGGAGTTCTGCCAAGCAACTGATTTCAATCACATCTCAAGAATGATTCTTGCATAAATAATAAACATAGTTTTAATAAGTTAACTGCACTGATGACACAAATCATCCTTAATCTGATATAGCTGTATTTTTCCCCCAACTGTGAATGAAATACTTAATAGAATGCAATAAATATTTAAAAAAAAAAAGAAGAAAATATTTACAACAATTGAATTTTTACTTGCATTATTTGAGGCTTTTTTTTATGATACTTTAATTTTTTTTCTCGTTTTACCTCCTCTTGTTTTCAACGTTTGCATCCGATCGTTTGAAATTGAAACGCACATTTCACCCTTATTTGACAGCCTGATTTCAATTGAGCATCTGATGACGACACTATGATTTGTATTGATTATAGCCTGTTAGGTCATTAATGTCTTTGTTTTATTTTTATATTTTTCTTTCTTTTCTCTTCCTCTTAAGTTCTCTACATTTTGGTCTTCGACTAAATTCCACATCAGACATTTGAGCTGCACATTGTTATAAGTTTCATTTGCCGTGATCTGTGATCCAAAGCACAAGATAATTCAAATTTTTGTCTTTTGAAATTGAGTGGAAGCTCGTTGTGTGGAGCCTCCGGTCAGGTGATTTTTTTGCCTTGTGAAATTTTTTTAGCACTGGAAATCTTTCGTAAGAACATGGTGAAAAAATGTTGTTAGAGTGAAATTCTGTTGAGTAGAATATTTCGTTTTGTGGATCTAAATTTTTGGAGCAGTAATTTTTTTTTCCTTCACGAAGAATGAAGCATGGAGGTAGCATGAAACATGTGTGACTTTCCTCTACACATGATTTTGTAATTTTTGGTCATTTTCTCAAAACTTGAGAGAAGCAAGTAAGTAAGATCCGAGGATGTAGTTGCCAGATTAAGTATATTTTTCTCAGAAAAGCCCATTGAGGGAAATTATTCAGATTTTTCCGAAAAATTCAACTGGCCAATTTTTCGTAAGTGGAATTTTAATTGCGGCAGGAAAAAGGTTCCACACGATGAGCTTTCTTTGTATCAGTGAATATGATGAATCATAAACACTACTTCTTCTGACTACCCTTCAATTTTAGTCTTAGTTCATAATACTAGGCAGAATCGAAGGAACATGCACAATTATTTTCTAACAAACTTTGGATGATGGGAATGTACTCGTTCCTCTTTTCTACTCAAAGTTAAGTATGAGGACAATTGTCAGTTCTGCTTTAGAATCTGTCAACATCACTTTGCGGAATCTGGAAACTGTCCATCCGCCAATAGTCAGCAAGAAATTCCCCATTATATTTTACTCACTTCTAGCCAGATGTATCAACTCTAGCAGTAACGATTCTTTTGTTATCTTGATGGTCATAGATTTTTTATTTATTTATTTATTTTTTTTTTTTTCATACCAATTTACTAATGCCATCTAATTTCTCCAACAGCTGTTGTTTCAGTTTTTAAAAACTTTAACTCTTTAACAATGTAAGAAGCTCTGTAAGACAATTGAAATCCCATCAGGAAACAGCTGTTGCAGTCTAATTGATTCATTAAAACTTTGATTTGATCAAAAATGTTTGGCAACAACGCTTATGCGCAGGTTCTTTGTGAGTGGCGCACCCAGCAGTGAAACTACAGAAGTAAAGTAATGTGACGTTTTCTATCGGAAAAAGCCGTAAGGGAGTCACAGGGAGATTTTGAATTACCTCAAAGTCAGGAAGAGTTGACTCATCAGTTTCAGTCATTGGCGGCTTGGCAATTTGGCAACAGTGTTTTTTTCCATTTGAGATTACTCTGATTGTCTTTCCTACCCCTTCTTTTTTTTATGCAGTCCAGTTGTTCGCTGTGAAATATCAGCATAACGAGCCTCGTGTTTGGGCGGCTGGACTTTACTACTACTACTACTACTACTTTAATTATTGTGAAAAACTGATTTGCTCGAAGACTGTCAGCCTACTTAAGTATTGTGTTTAACACACAAGTTTAAATGGGAAAAGTGCACGGTTGCCAAACCACTCGAGCTACTACTGGTTTCAGTGAATAGTTTAATTAACATTGACATGACAAGAAACTCAAAAGAATCATGCTGCTTGATTAACCTTTCATATATTTTGCCCTGAATACCTCAATACAGAATCATGGACAGCTTTTTTAAATCGTGTCCGGCTTACTTAATTTTCTGTTTTTGTTTGTTATTTGATCTTAATCAATCACTTGTTCTTTTTTTATTATAACTTTTAATGCGTAAAAAGAAGAAAATCGATCTTTTCCTTGTGTTTAATAAGATTATCTCTCAAACATTACCTGTAACATAACTTGAACAGTGCAGAAAGGAAGTGATATTTTTAATTGTATTTAATGTATGAAGAAATGTTTTATTTTTTACCAATATTTGGCAATCTGAGTATTTTCAGTCACCACAATCACATTTTTGACCTTGCTTCCTCTTTTTTCTGTGTTGATATTTACGTTATTCTCAACCACATCCTCTCAGTATGATCAATATCTTCCGGTGGCTTAGGTTCTTTTTTTTTATCATAACTCTAAAATTGTCAATCCGTAAATTAAAATATTGGAATTTTTATGGACATACATTGCTTTATTTCAAGGAAAATGCAAAAGTACCTCTCAATCTAGAAATAAAGTTCAGCTTCTGTTTTTACTCACTGGTTCTTTCTTCTTCATTACCACCCTCTGTCTACAAACAAAATTGAAAACGACCAGTGGATCCTAGAGTCCTAGAGTTGATGGACAATTCTGTAGTAAGTACGGACACGAGCTCAACCAGTCCTCATCACTTGTTGGTTTTGGGCTTTCACAGAGGCAAAAAGGAGTCAAAGGCATTGAAGGTCTCACACTAAGGAGTAGATGAGGGGAAAGAGAAGTCAAGCTATTTTGGGAAAGGAGCGGAATTCTGACAAACCTGCTGCTAGTGCTCTGTCGAACTTAACCTTTGAATTTGTTCACATGGTCGACTTCTCCCAAGTGCATAAAGCGTTTTGTCTGTACTCCCCATAGAATTATTTATCCAGGAACCCTGATAGGTTCAGGGCAGGGTACCCAGCTGTTCAACCTACTCGTAGTTAACTAATTCCCAACCCTCAAATTCAATAATTCAACTACTATCACCACCCCGGGGCTGGGGGTTTAGAATGGGTGTTAGAAACTAGGAGTGCTAGAAGGTTATCTAATGCTGAGCATGCAACTATTCCCACATGCCGGTAATGCTTTTGGTATCACTTGGAAATGAAGGCGCTGTCAGAGGAGGACAACCAAGCCGTCTTTTTTTATGTTCACAATAGTTCTCTGTGGTCCACTGTGAACGGGCGGATGAAAATAGTTCTGCGGTTCATAAGCCTTCACATGCTTTTGAGCTTGTGAACGTTTGTGGACCGCAAAGGAAATGATGAGGGAAGGTTTCAAGATTCAAATTAGACAGATGCAATGAGATTCTCTCATAAGAACAGATAATTTCATGACCGCGTTTTGTGAACTGCGAGCGACTGTGGACATAAAAAAAGACGGCTCTTGTAGACCTATTTGCATTTCTACTATCATAATACTATCATGACATTTCCGCTGATACTGAGGTGAATGGAAGAAAGCTCCTCAAGGGAGGGTTTTTTAATGCATAAGTGATCTCTTATTTTTTCTTTTTCCCTAACAGATGTCTTTAAATTTGTTAATGTTCAAAAGCTCTAATTTCTTTGTGGTGGCAATCTTGGCCTCCAACCAAATTAATATTAAAGGGACATGAGGTTAACTAAATTAATCCCTATCAGGAGCGCGTTACTTCACCGTATTTCATGGTACGGTGGCACACTTTTTTTCAGCCACAATCTTCAAATCAGATGGGTCATCCTCCTGCAGGTTTGCATAAGGGTAAAACAGGTTAAGAATAAATTTTAGGCAAGCTGAGAAGGTGGCTCATGGAACTTAAAATTTGGGAGCCTAAACAGAGTTAACACAAATTTCAAGCAAAGTAAAAGGTTCATCCTCTCGCACATTGCCGAAGCTTGTATGTAGTGGGTATGCTCCGCACTTTCTCACAACTTGTACAATTGAAAAGGCTTGCGCAAAAATGTCCTATGTCGAAAATATTTTTATTGAGAAGACAAAAAAAATGGAAAAATTAGCAAATTAAAAAAAAAAATTTAAGAAAACTGTCAAGACAGGGAAAATAGGTGTAAGAAGCGGAGGAACAAGTCTGAGCAGCACTTGTGCAGACGCAGCGTTTTCTTAAATGTGATGTACGCTCACAAGGTCAAATACAAAAAAAATGGACAGCGGATGTTTTCACATGAGCCTGTTCCATTAGACTTATTTTTGTTATGATAGAATAGATATTCACAAAAGATTATCGGTGAGCTTCGCCATTTCTTCTGAAAAGCGCCCAACCATCATCCATTTTTTCACCACTGAGGGATTTAAAATGTTAGTAAATTGTAGCTAAGTTTTGAATCAATGTCCTCGGAGAAATAATGGCCAATTTTTTAAGTTTGAACCTCTGGGCGGCAAGGGACCACATGCGGCGTAATTTTCCAGAGGCATCCATTAGGTGTGGCATAAAGTGCGGGCCAACGTCAGGGAAGTTTTCAAAGTCTCCGCCCACTGTGTACAGGAAGCTGGCCCATCACTGATCACAGCGGTAGTAAACCCTCAAGGATAGCCTCCTTCAGGATTTAACTCCGCTGAAAAGGAACTCCCATCGCAACACAGGGGGTCAAAAAACTGTAAGTCCTTGGAAAAAAGGATGGCTAGCTTTTTTAGTATTGACCCACTGGGCGGCGATGGCAGCCCCACAACAGCGTAGGTAAATCTTCTAAGGGGTTCCTCATGCATCCCGCGTTTGATTTTAAGATCACTGGCCACCATAAAAAAGTGTGTCATGGACCATGGTACCATGAATTACAGGAGCATGGAACACTTATTTGAGAAGATGGTATGTACCATGAACTGCCGGGGAGTGACGTGTAATCAGTTCTTATCTGTCTTTCTAACACACATTCAAAGAGGCAAAGAGGGACAGAAAAAATCCTGTATTCTCCAGAGGATGAAGCAACTATCAGTCAAAGGGTTATTACACGAATGTCCTCATTCCAACAACATGAAAACTCATTATGGCACTTCAGGTGAAAGGGGCAGGACATTAAAATAATCTACTCGTGAATAAAATAAAAAATAATTTATTAGTACAAAATGATTAAGACACACAATGTGATTAAAAAACCTGGTTATTTATGAAAAGATTCTTCTTCAAAATTGACACCTTTAAGAGGGGAGGAGGTTTAAACCATGAATATTCGGTTTGATAAAAAAAAAAGGGGGGGGGGTAGGTAAACATTTATTGAGACTCTAAAATATTCATTCTTCTAAGAAAACAAAAGAATTCCAATTAACCTAAGAAAAAGAAAACTTAATGACAAGATAAAAAGGAGGTACACTTAACAGGAACATTTCTTTAAAAGTTAACATTTAAAGTGAAGAAGACTTGAAACATTAATGGTAACAGATCTCATTCTTGCTTATCTTCATTGATTATTTCCTGGAACAAAAAAAAAACGTAGACATTTAATACAAATTGAACTAGGATGAACTGTCTTGTGAGGAATAAGGAAAAAAATTGGAAATGCTCAGTCTCTTATACTCAGTGGATTAAAGAGGGAGCTTCCAATAATCAAGAGAGACAAAATAAAAGTAAATAATGAAGGAAACGGTAGATACCTTAAGGTACATTGAAATAAGATGGTGGAGCCAAATTTAACTGACAGCCACAAGCGGGTAATTTGACTGCACGAAAATTGGAGGCTGTGTCTTGAATACGTGCACATTGAGATCAGAACATCTCGGATTTCGGATTGTTTTGAAAAATTGTATTGAAAGTCGCAGATTGACACGGTTAATTTGCAGATAACGCAAAGCAATTTCAGAGACAATGATCCCAAGTTTGAGAAGTTAAAAGAGCGGAGTCTCAAGTTTGGCTTGAGAGAAAAACACTGCAGGGATAACAAGAATCATTTGGGAACCAGTAATAGGTGGAATGTAAAAGTATGATTTAGGGTGTGATTCAGAGACTTTACTTGACTTGACTTGGCTTTCGAGAAATATTCAAGTCGAGTTGAGAGAGAAAAATTGCAATTCCGAGACACTTAACATAAATCAGCACTTCTAGAGAAGTCTTGAGTTTAGTTCAAGGTCCTGAACGAGCTACCTTGAAATTATCTCTCTAAGGCTAATCTTGAGTGGAAAACCTTGTGTTTTCAAATTGCTAATTTGTGCTAATTCTTACTTAAAAATATCTTGAAACTTCCTTAAGAATCTGAGAGAAATATTATTCAGAAAATTTGATAGGGGAATTGCGAAGATGCTCTACAAGTGAACAGAGAGAAGTGGCAAGTTTGTTCGAATACTTTCATTTTCGTAGGTATGTAAGTAAATTAAAATGAAAGGCCAGCTTAGTGGATGAATAGGGTTATAAAGTTCAAAATGCATTGACTGACTAACTAGTTCCAAAGAAAATTAGGAGAACGCATCGAACCTGCTGATGGTTGGAATCAGTTGGATGCCAACTGATACCTTCTCAGGAATTGGATGTTTTTGAAAACAACTCGATATTAGTGGTTGGAAATATTGGGTTGTAGACTTGATTTGTTAATGGACATGATAAGTTTTGGACTTATTGGATCAATTGGGTACTATTGGACAGTGATGGGCAAAAATCATTTTTTGAATAACCATGAATAATGAACTACAATTATTTGCATTATTCTCATGTTATTCCTATTAGAAATCGAAGTTTAGAGTTTACCAGGATATTCATCTGTCATAAGATGAATGAGTGGTAGTGTTAAAAATTTAATTTACTATTAGGAGTGCCACAAGAATAATGCGAATAATTTTGGTTCATTATCCATGGTTATTCAAAAAATGATTTTTGCCCATCACTGCAATGGGTCTATTGCACACTTTTGCTGTAAGCGATTTAACAGTCGATTATGGCGTAAAAACTTAAAAAAATAACGATGGCGGCACTAAAAACTTCCAAAATCCACTCCTAAACTCAATAAACGCAGTTATTTGCGCGAGCGTAATGGTGACCAAAGGCACTAACAATGGGAGATTCCTATCTTAATTTTGTCACTCTTTCTATGCTGACAAGGATAATTCACAGAATAATTAGTCGTCAGAGTGATGATCCACATCCGATGAATGGTGCCGCAACACTTAGTGACACCGGTGTCAAATGAAAGTAGTCTCTTATTGGTCACTTGTTGATTGAGTTACAGTATTGTTAGATGGGAATCTCCCATTGTTAGTGCCTTTGGCCACCATTACGCTCGCGCAAATAACTGCGTTTATTGAGTTTAGGAGTGGACTTTGGAAGTTTTTAGTGCCGCCATCGGTATTTTTTGAGGTTTTTGCGCCATAATCGACTAATAAATCGCTTATAGCAAAAGTGTGCAATAGCCCCATTGGACATTTCGTAGTCAGGACATTTCCACCTATTTCCAACATTGCAACATTCAAACATTTAAAAACTAACTGATGAGATGAACAACTTGCAGACATAAATGGCATTCCCTATGTGTTCTGTGTTGTCACTAATTTAACGCTCTATTTGGCAACCTCTCCTTCCTCAACTGCCCTGCGGTAAGTACTCTCCAGCTTAACAAGAATACAGTAACCTATGTGCCCTTATCTAAACTCATGTGTTCTTTGAGTGTTCTTATCTTAACTCAATCCATTGCATGTATTGAAAAGACACCACCTCCTACGCTTTTGATAGTCTTCTCAACTTTTGATAAAGTATTACAAAAGTTCTCTTATCATCGGAATGTAAAGGAAAAGTTGCAAATCTGACAACATTGTGTCTGCTGAGGTTCAAGAGCACAGAACATAGTTGCCATACGATGGCTAAAAACCACCCGCTTTTCCTATTTAACTCAACGTACAGTGGGCTAATTTAATCATACAATTTGGCTAATTTAATCATACAATTTGGCTAATTTAATCATACAATTTGGCAACTATGGTTTAATGAGATAGCATATTCTTCTAAACTCTAATTTTATTACCATCAGTTCAGAGTTCAGATTCATGAAAAGAACCCCAGATTCTCTGTGCTATTACATTTTCTTTGGCTTGTGCAACAATATTTTTATTCATTTTTATTTTAAGGTTTAACTGAAAAAGAATCGATATTAGGCCTACAAAAATAAGTGCAAGTGGGGTAGGTATGTATTTTTTATAATATAAAAAAAAGGAGCAATTTTCAGAACTAAAAGCAAACTAAATTTTCTTCACTGAATTTGAACATTTGAGAGGAGATAAAATGAAGATGTGGATTGTAGATGCTTTCACTGACAGTCCTTATTCAGGCAATCCGGCCGCAGTGACCATTGTTGACAAATTTCCTGGAAATGAAATTTGCCAAAAAATTGCTGCTGAAATGAACCTATCAGAGACATGCTTTATCAAGCATTTAGAGGAGGATACGTTTCACCTTCGATGGTTCACTCCGACAGCGGAAGTTAAGCTCTGCGGGCATGGAACACTCGCATCAGCTCACATTCTCTACCAAGAAAAGCTTGTTAAAGATAAGGAAATTACATTCAAAACCCTAAGTGGTATGCTCAAAGTTCAATACTCATCATCAACATACACATTAGATCTTCCTTTATCTGCAGGCGAGGCAGCAGTTGATCCTTTAGCTATAGCAAAATGCAATTTTGGAAACGTAATCACAGCCTTACAAATTGATGACGATGTACTCGTCGAGTTATCAACAGAAGAAGAGGTCAGAAATTATGTTCCTCGCCCTAGCGACATTGTGCAAATAGTTTGCCGCTTAGTCATTATAACTTCTAAAGGAACCGGCCAGTATGATTTTATCTCGCGATGTTTTGCTCCAAGAATAGGGGTTCTCGAGGATCCAGTTACAGGGTCAGCACATTGTAAACTCGCACTTTATTGGCAGAGAAAATTGAACAAATCAGTCTTTACAGCGTACCAAGCATCTAAAAGAGGCGGAGAAATTGGAATCACAGTTGTCGGGGACCGAGTTTACCAAACTGGAAAAGCTGTGACCGTTATGACTGGAGAGTGGCATGGACCTTTGTCTACTGGAAAATAAATGGAATTTACTATGTGAAAATCAGAGAAAGCACCCAATTGAACCACTCTGTGCTGATCTTGGGGAATGGCTCCTTTTTTTCACTCGTGTGCAGAACTGAATATTCTGTCCATTTGCGGTGATCAAGTTCACACTCACATCAAGATCAACCTCTAACCGAGCGGATCATCATCCTGATTGACCACGTAATACAGTGCTATTTCATACCAAAGCAAGTTGCAATCTCAGTTACAAGATCAGTTACAACTAGATTGGCTACACAACAACATCTCTCGCAGCACTAAAGCTCCATAAAAACAGACCTTCTCAAGACCACCAAAACGGTTGCCGGATTTGGAGGATAATTCATTGGATTTTACATTGAATTAAATGATTGTGGGGAATCATCTGGCAACACTGGTCACCAACTACAAGTGCACTTATTGTTCCATACATTAATATTGGTGGTTTTAAAAGTTACAAGAAGAGCAGATCGCTTGAAATTATCTATGTTATAATTACAAATAAAGAGGAAGTATTTTCATTGTAAAACTGGAGCAGATTAAAAATGGATGTTGAACAAACTTTCAGTCTTACTTAAATTTATTAGTATTACTCCCTTTGTCTACTCAGGGGTACGCAATTTTTACAGATCAGGCCATGAGGTAACAAAAATGTAGCGACAACCTATAGTTAGTGGCAAATCTAAAATTCTTTTGCGCGGGGGGTCCTGGTTTTTCAACAAGAAGCTTAGAATTTTTCCCAAAATCGCTTCGAAGGTGTGTGAAATTTTGGTTCAAGGGGGGAGGGGGCAGCTTTATTTGATCCGCCACTGCTGTAATCCAATAAATATGGAAAGCTGCATTATCTGCAATGCTTAGGGGGATGCTAGACTCCTTTGCTAAATTGACCCATTTCCAGCAGTTATCGAAATAAATTTTGAATATTTCAAAATAATTTGAATATTTCAAAATAAGCAGAAGGAATCAGAAAAATCTCTTACAGGAAACATACTCAGAGCTTTCTTGCATGAAAACATTTCCTAACACCCAAAAACCACACTAAATAGGAGTATTTTGGATTGATATAATGTATCACTTCAGAATACTTCTGTTTGGCGTAGTATCGTATATTTTCGAATATGAGCTGCCGTCAAATATAAGCCGCACCCGAATTATCGGTCCGGAGAAATGGGGAAAAAATCCTCGAATATAAGCCGGACCCCCGAAATTCTTAAAAAATAGCGCCGAAAACCGGCCAAAATTATATGGAATGAAGTAAAAAAACTTCTAATAACAGAACATTTATTACATTGAAACAAAAAAAAAAATTACCTATGAGATCATCTGTTTAAAATCGCGTGCGCTGAGACGAGACGGAACTGGAGCACCGTGCCACAGCTGAGCTGAGTGATTGCAAAATCACTAAACAGCAAAAAATCACGCGAAAATGACCCGTGAAGCCGAGGCCGAAGCCACACCACGATTTTCGGTCTTCCCCCCCCCCCCCCCCCCCAGGAAATCCTCTGGTATAAGCCGCACTTAGATTTCATACTGGAAAAATCGGGTAAAAAAGTGCGGCTTATATTCGGAAATATACGGTATTACTGTTATTAGAGGAAGATGCTTTTTTGCAAGATTGCTCTTTAGTCTTTAGGTATGTTTCCTTGAAGTTGAATTTTTCCAACATTCTTTCTAAGTGCTAAAAACTTATTTAGATTTCAGCTATTTATCGATCAATATAGTGAGCAAAATGGTAGAGGGGTCTGCAATCACCTTCACCAACTCATCGGAGGCATTTTCAAAAGTGCACAGACCTCTTGAAAATTTCAAGGTAACACTTAACATAGACAAAATAAATATTTATTTTGTCTATGATGTTTTTTGGGCCATTTAGTTTGTAATTTTTTTAATATTGTAACACTTAACGTACTACCCAAGGAGAAAGGGCAAAATAAAATTAATTTTGGCACAAACCTGACGTTGCTATCACTTTTTGTTTCATAAACATCACCCCCAGAAATCTCTTCAAAATATTTTTATGGAAAAGTAGGATAGAAGATACTAACAAGAGAGCAATATTGTAAAGCGATTTTGTTTTAGTTTCGATAAAATTTTTATGCTACTTTCAGTCAAATTTTTCCAAATTTTAGTATTTTATCTACACTGAAAAAAAAAAAGTGCTGTGATACCCGCGGGCGTTGCTATTTTAGCAATTCTGAAGTGCTGAAATCTTGGCTTACGCGTCAACTGCTGGGAGAGCAACTGTAAAATTTGCTGAAACAGCAATTTTAAAACTGCAAAATTGGCGTCAATACTGCTGTTTCAGCGGGAAAAATGCTTTCTTTGCAGATAAGCTAACTTTGCAAAACATGTTGCTAAATTAACTAATATTGTGCTGATATAGCAGTTTTGATTTTAAAAGTAGCAAAACAAATTATTGCTTTCATGGCAAAATTTTAACTAGCTGAGACATACAACTAATAATGTAAGTTTTGCCGAATTGTCAGCTAATTTTGCAGTGTGCGTGGTTGACTTAGCAATATTTCCGATACGCTGTTTTTCCAAAACAGTTTTTGCTGCAACAGCAATTTCTTTTTTTTCAGTGTAGCTAGCTGTGTAATGAGATGGGCTGTAGGTAGTGAAATATCACATTTTCGAATGTTTTAAGCCAGAGTTAGAAGTTTTGTACAAAGTTAAGTACTTTCTCTTGTACTATGTTCCAAAAAATAAGATGTGATTCTGATTTGAAAAGTTTTGAAGGGTTTGGAAATATGAAAACTTCCATCCCACTATCGCAGCTAGACAGGAGTTTGTTTCAGAAGTTCAGGTGGACCCCTGCCGATTATCTTCGGGATTTTTCCAACATTATTCCTCAAATAACATGATGGAAATGAATAAAAATGAATTTGAGCTTTGGATTTTCATTGAATAACGCTTTAAAATCATAACGTCAAGGCTGGAGGTAAATTTTACTTTGATACGAAGAAAGGAAAATTTAAAATTCACCAAAGCTTATTAGTGAGCTCCAACTTCCGTCTGAAACAAACTCACCATATTTAACATTTCTTTTTAGAGATACTTACAGTTAAGACTGTGACAATGTCAGCTGTTTCATAGAGCTGTTGTTTACACAGTTTGTTTTCTTCTTCTAAAAGCTTGACTCGTTCATGTAAAGATCTGTTTTCTCTTAGAGTTTCTTCTAAAGCTTTTGTTAATTTTTGGCATTTTAGTTCCCAATAAGTTGCACTTGGAGTTTCTGAAATTAAAATAGAATTTTTTATTTCAACAGAAATTGGATTACTGAGGGTTTTACTTGGGCATTTCTGAAAGAAAAATAAATAAGGGGGATGATGGATGAACACCGGGTTTCCAAACTGTTACATTGTACCCACAATATGTAGTAAAAAAAAAAAACTTTGGTTTAGTAGAACAAGGTAAAGCTGTGAAAAGTTCTCTCAACAAATAAACAATCTTCATTGTCTGGTGTTAATGTTTCCATGGATGTGAGACTATCTTTGCTGGGTTAGCATTCATCTTTAAATGTTCAAACCCCGTTTCGCATGCATTCTGTCATTTACGCCGTAGACTTGTATCATTACATACAATGAATTAATGTATTCATAATTAGTAAATAGTTTTAGTTATTATTCACTCAAGTAATAACAGCTGAAAGTCTGTGACGTCAAGGTCCACAAAAAAAAAAGTGTTGCCAACCGCACAAAAGTGATAATTTCTCTCACAATCAGATGTTTTAACCTGGCACAATAACAAGTCTCAAATTTAAAGAGGTGCATCAATCCACTTTTTTTAGATTTGATAGAATACATGTAAAAAATTCCCACTATACTGCGCTTGTTGAAGTTATACATTAGATACTGCCTTTGCCACGAGTTTGAATCGCTAGACACTCGAAAACGCTTCCGTGAAATTTTTTGGTGCCGAGAAAACTTTCTTTTAAAAAAATGTCTCCAATATGCTACTATCTAACTTTAAATCTAGACTAAAGACGGTAATCTCATAAGCAAGGACCAGGGCCCTTTGAAGAAACATTGATTATATTCTGACTCGAGAATTTTAACAGAAATTAAGATTTCAATAAAAACTTACCTGAGGTTAAATCGTCAGCTGTGATAGCCATTTTAATTGGTTCTTTCGATTCTTTAAGATTGACAACAGGTTTTTCTGGAGCATCCCTGAAAAAAAAAAAGAAATAATTGAAACATTGAAGTATCTTTGGAACCTTGACATCCACACATCCACGGATCCAGCTCTCACAAACGAGGGGGGGGGCACTTTGGATTTTTGTCCCCCCGTGACCCCCCTTTTCTTTTTCTCTTTCATCCGCCCTCCCTTCCCTCTCTTTTCCATTAATTGGCCAAACAGGGGGGGGGGGGGCCTTGTCGCCTCTTTGTTCCCCGTATCCACCAATTCTTACTCACTGAATGTGAAAAAACTGAGGAATTAGACTTGATCAACCAAGCCAAACAAATTTTATTGGAGAGAGCAACTTAGCATTGTAAGATTAAATCATAAGAGAACACACAAGACTGTTTTACGGCTTAGTTTTACATGCTTTAAAAAAAAAAAACATAAATGAGTAAAAACAATGAACAATTTGAAAGCTGAATAGTTAATGAAAAAAAAACTGCAAATATCTAAAATGTTAGAAGTATTTCGCTAGAAAAATTCACAACATACTTGAAGGAGCTGGCTCTGCCTGCGCCCACTAAATTTTCTTTGTCAACGGCTGATGCTTGCAAGGGCTGGAGTAATTTACGAAATCCTTTCACTGGAGCTTTCTGCAGAGATAGACAGACGTATGAAGAGATGGATGAAAAAAAGGAGTTTAATAGTAAAATGGAACTGAGTAAAACAAAGGCATGATGTCAAGCAATTTTAAAGCACAATATACTTATCTCACGCAGTAGCGAAACTTAATGTTAGAAAAACAGCAAATGCCCCCTGTTGGTCGGAGGATAGAACTAACAGCTTCGATTTGATTTGCATTCGACGTGACGGTGGTGCCCCAAAGTAGTCGGAGGATAACAACTCAATTTTCCCCATTTGATTACATTGAAAAACGACATTCGCCAAAACGCTCCAATAGAGTTTCGCTACTGTATAGGATGATTATATTGTGTTTTAAACTTTCAAATTCCCCGATTTTTCCCAGATTTTTCAACAATGTCATGAAGGCATACCTATCGCTAAAAAAAATTGGATACATTTGAAAACTAAAACTTCATAAAGTTGGACATTTCAAAGAAAATTATAATGCCCTGATTCGGTTCCCAAGTTTTGGATTCAAACTCACTGATGAAACTGGTTTACCATCTAAAGTCCCTTATGATTTCATGTTCCCTCTGATTCAGATTAGAATAAAATTCTACGACAATTCCGGGTATTCCCTGATGCTAAACACCCTGAAAACGATTCAGTAAATTGAGCGAAACAGGAGCTAGGTTAGACGCAAACTTCATAGAAAAGTAGTATGACGGGTCATTCCATGCCAAACCAGACCAAAAAATGACGATTTCTGATTTGTCCCCCTCCGATTTGCATGAAATTTGGTACACTTTTTTCGCCTATTGCACTGTGTCAGAAAACAATTTTTTTAAATTTTTTGGACCCTCCTTTTTCAATTTTTTAGCAAATTTCAAAGTTGCCAAATATAGCCAAATTTTTAGCAAAATTTTGGCCAAGGCCATCCTCTTTAAACTGCTGTAGCTTAAGAACCGTTTGTCACAAAACAGTGGTTTCAAAATAAACGCAGCAAAAAATTTGTGTCCTCAATAAGACAAACAATTCATCATCATTATTTTTGTTTTTAAAAAATTATTTTGTTCCATCTTAAAAATACCCTTGAGCCAAAAATGTTAAACAAAAAAAGAAAAACAAAAAAATTCCCTATGCGACTGAAGACTAAATTAAGAAAAAATTTAAATCAGTTTTTTTAAATAAAAAGAACTATTAGGTAAACCAGGTTTTATAAAAATCAGAGACAGAGACAAAGGGTTATATTTTCAATTTTTATTAGGTGAGCATAAAATTACCCAGTCTCCATTTTTATCAAGCTCTCAATACATGAAAAAATGTACAGATTTAAGGTTACAAAACGAATTTTACCTTTGCCACAGCGGTGTCAGTCTTGTTAACAGTCTTCATAGCCCTGCAGATGAAAAACAAAACTGGTTAGAACATAAGAAAAAATAATGACCCTAGGAAAGAGGCAATTTAAAAAATTTTAAATTTAAAAATAAGACAAGGAAAAGGGAGAACAGCCATTATGTTAATGAATGTCATCTCTGTTACACTATTTTTTGAGACTTTCAACTTCGTACTATCTTTGATGTTCCTTGAAAAACTGAAGAATCATGAAATTTTTAACTATGAATGGTAGAAAGAACCATTCCACAGCTTAAACGCTTTGAAAAATATTAAGGTAATTTCAGATTTATTGCTACACAGTCTGCTAAGGATACGAATCATTTAATGCCCAGTAACTTTCACTCTATTTCCTGACTGAAACATACTTGAAAGTTTATTGTAATGTTTAAAATTCTGAAAATAACAGGAGGCCATAATTTTGGACTACATATTTTTTCAATAATTCAGGTTTAATAGTAAATATTTTTTAGCAACGTTAATGCGAAAAAATACACTGTTCTGAGGTCCTTTTAAAATATTGGCTGAAAAGGGGATTTCACAATTTTGAGTCAGTAAGATTAAAGGAACCAAAAAAACCAAGAAACCAAAGACCAACAAAATTTTCTTTGTCTTTATTTTTAAAATATTTCCATTTCGAGGTTTTGATTATTTTAAGATCAATCGCTTTTGAGGCAAATAATGAAGAACTCAGCTTATATCTTTCAGATACACTATTTAAAAAAGCTGGAATTTATTCCTCAATTTTTTTCCCCCATACTAATTCTTCCTCTCCTTACTGTATGCTTATCCCCTATCTTTTTTAACAGTCTCATCTTGTCAAAGAACTTATGTGGTTCTTGAACTAAATAGTTCATCCAGTTGATGGTTGATGAAACTGACTTAACCCTTTCTTGGATAGTGGTACACATGTGTACCATTTTATGTAACATGTGATTCTATGGAATTTAAATGGACATTTTTCAAAAAGTTGTGTGACCCATCAAAGTTCTTAAAAAAGTGTCCTCTTTCGAACGGTCTAAATAAATCTCAAAAAAACCCAAATCCCAAAATGCGTGCATGAAAGGGTTAAACCTTTCCTTCTCATCAACTATCTTTTCCATTCCAAAAGTTTGTAAGGTTCTGTTAAGTAGTAAGATGGGTGTTTTCCATAGAAATTAAAACAGGAAAGGACAAATTTCATTTTTCCTTAGCCCTCTAAATTATTCCACTTGATATAACTTTTATGATTCCGTTACACGGCAAAGGTAGGCATTTTTCATGGAAATTAAGGAGGGGAAGGACAAATCTAATTTTTCCTTGGCCCTCTAAATTTCCAGTAAAGATGAAATTATCTTAAAAACGGACAAAATTATTAATATTTCCATCTTAAGAAAAAAAAAAAAAAAAAAAATTATTGAAAAATAAAAGAATGATAATCTGAGGGAGGAGGATAAAATAATAATTGGCAAAGAACAGAGAGAATCCAATGGATTTAAGACAATTTTGGTTCTCACTGCAATTCTTTAAGCAGAAGGCAAAAATTGTACAAGATGCAAGAAACCTCAGACTGTTATGAATTGTAACTGGAGTGAGATTTCAGCAAATATATATGTATATATGATTAGTGGGCATCCTCTTTGAACACAAAATAAGTGAAAAATAATTGAACCATTTCCAAGTTATTTCCTATTTGCATATCTTTGGTAAAGATCCAATTTTGCAGGGTCAAATTTTAATATTTCCCATCCGTTTTTTTCATCTCAAACTCTGTATCTATTTTAAGTTACACATGTGGTATAAACATCTTGAAGTCCACTGAAATATTTGGTGGAGGCACTTGTTTGAATGCGGCTATCTTTTGACCTGAGTTAAATAGTGTGCTAAAGAAAGTAACAGTTTATTCATTTGTGTAAATTATCATTGAAAGGATCTTAAATCAGAGCTTGATGACTTGTTTAGAAGAGACAAATTAACAGATCATTTTGTTACTCTTTTTGAGTTTTTACAATTAAGTAATTAACTAGCTCAAATCTTTCTTCCTCCTGTCTGGTTCCATTATTAATTTAATAAGTACTTGGTGCCTGGGTTATTAAAGAGCAAAAAGACAAAAGAAAGGTGCTTACTATTGAATATCCGTTAAAAGAAAAAATAGCAAAGGAGCTGAAGATCAACGGAAGAAGGTCCACTCTATAGCTGCAAAGAACACCAATAACAGATTTGAACTACTATCCGAGGAGGAGGATACTGATGAGTCAACCTATGAACCCGATTTAACTCTGGGGTCAGATGAGGAAGTCTTTCAATCCCCCTCCAGATCAAACAACCCAGTTATAAAAAAGGCTGCTAAGCGAGTCCAGCAAAGACAAGAGGCCCAACAACGCCAACACCAACAGCAACAACGAAAAACAGTAGATAAAGCTATCGAAAAGGGTAAGAAAAATACTACCTTATCTACCCCCTCTTCACAACAACCAACTATCAAAATAGCCAAAGTTCTAAAACCACCACCTATCATCACGGCCACGGATACTGATTTTGTATTTTTATGTAATGTGCTTAAAAACGTAGACAGGACTAAATGGTCATCCAAGATCCTGCCTCAAAATTGTTTTAAAATTAATCCGTTAGATGATGACACGCATGCGGTTATTATCAAATCTCTCAAGGAGAATAATTTGCAACATAATACGTACGAAAACAAAAATCGACGTCCCATAAGAGTGATGGCAAAGGGGCTGCACCACTCCATCCCCCCCAATGAAATCCTGGAGGATTTAACTCTCCAAGGTTTCAAACCTATCGATGCAATCAATATAATCAGGAAAGATAGGAAACCTATTTCGAAAAATGATACAAATTCTCAAATTCCCCCCGATAGTTCAGATTTATCTCCTTCCAAATCTAACGCAGAGATGGAAACAGCAGAAAAGAGTAATGAACTTGCTATCAATACCCCTGCAACAGGTAATGATATCAACGAAAAAATTAAAGATAGTCAGGAACCGCCTCCTATTATTTCCGAAAACTCCCCTGATAAAGAAGCAGCTCAAGCTATCACCATTCCAACAACTACGAATCCTAACTTTGAAACAATAATAACTCCGCTGAATCTTTTTGCAATATCATTTGAAAAATCTGATGATATTGAAAAAATTTTTGAAATTAAAACAATTGCTAATATGCTTGTAGTGATTGAACCAGTTCGCCCAAACCCGAAAACCACCCTGGTTCAATGCAAAGCATGCCAAGCCTTTGACCATACAGCTAAATACTGTAACTACACCCCTCATTGTGTCAGATGTGCCCAAGAACATCTAACCACGGATTGTCCACTACCTAAATTCATCCCCAACCCGAAGTGTGCAAACTGCGGACAAAACCACCCTGCCAACTATCTAGGTTGCCTAATTGCAAAAGAGGTGACACAAGAAAAGAAAGCAACTCTCAAACGCGCTCTAGAAAAAAAAATTAACACTAAAACTGAGAAACGATTGCAACAAGTTCCTACCCCAAAAACTACCCTTAAGAAAGGAGTCCCCTTTCGAGACACTCTGCGAGAGCCAAACCTTTTAGACCAACGAGAATTCCCAGCTCTTGGGAAGACTCAAAATAACGCTCAATCTCCCCCTTCAACCTCTCAAGGTATCCAGCTACAACAACAACCCCATCAGATATGGAGTTGACATTGACTAAAATCTTGTCTACCCTCACAGTCCTAACTGAGAGAGTGGCCAAGTTGGAAAACCAACGCCCCCTCCGGGCGGCTGGCTCTGGACCAATTCTTAGAAATGGCAGACGCAATTAAAGTCGCATGCTTCAACTGTAACGGTCTAAATTTTAGATCAGACGAAATTGACCGTTACATTGTTGATGGTGATTTTGATATAGTTCTTTTTTCAGAAACCCATCTAGCTCCAGGGCTGCATTACCGTGGGAAACCCAGAGGATTCTCTTTTTATCGTGTCGACCACCCCAGCTGTAATTGTAGGGGTGGTGTCGGGCTGTTAATTAAAAGTAACATACCTCACTTTTATGATCCAAATTTAAACGTGTCTACCGAATGCATACAGGCCGTGGGGGTCAGTATTAAGACAAATCTGGGCGAAATTTTTGTCGGAGCTGTGTACTGTCCCCCCAACGCTAGGGGATTCGATAAACAAACTTTCTTAGATTTTTTCGACTCCATCCCAAAAAGGTTTATCCTTGGGGGTGATTGGAACTCAAAACACAAAAATTTTTGGGTGTAGAGTTAACAACCCCAGGGGTAGACATCTTCTCCCTGTCCTTCAAGAAATTAACGGTGCACCTAAAACCCGATGGGTTTCCCACATACTATCCTTCTGATCCAGATAAAATACCCGATATTCTAGATTTCTTCATCATTAAAAATGTTTCTCGGAACTATTTGGCTGTAGGATCTGATCTTGACATGACGTCTGATCATATACCCATCAAATTGGCCCTGCATAACTCAATCATTCTCCGGAAATGTAACCATGTTACTAATTCGGGGACCGACTGGGATAGATTTAGGTCCATTCTAAATTCTCAAATCTCTCGTCTCAGAATCGACTCTATTATGATTTTGGAAACAGAAGCTGAAAATTTGGCGGGTTTGATCATATCAGCTGCACAAAAAGCAACCCCAGTTAGAAAATACAATAAGTCTAATCTTACACTGCCCCGGGAACTACGAGACTTGATTCAAGAGCGAAGACGCGCTCGTGCCAAATGGAACAAGTCGCGTTTCTACCGGGACAGGCAATACTTCAATAAAGTGAATCGGATTACTACCAATAAAATTTCTGAATTCCGCGAGAACAAAACTCGCGACTTCCTACAATCATTGACTCCAACTTTCCAGACGGATTATTCATTGTGGAAAGTCACAAAGTATTTAAAAAAAGAGGAAAGATTCAAACAACCCCTTCAAAGACCAGACGGGACTTGGACTAGGTCGTACCAGGAGGCGGCCGATGAATTTCGACGCCATCTGGCCGACGTTTTCCAACCCCCTCAAACGGTCCACTCAGATTTAGATCTGGGCACCGAGATGACAAAATTAACCCCCAACCCTATTGACGAATTTGCAAAAATTTCTCATCATGAAGTGGCTGATATGATTAAATTTAAAATTAAAACTAAAAAAGCCCCTGGGATGGATTTGATCACGGGGGAGCTTTTAAAACAGCTTCCTAATTTGGCTCTAAAGAAACTGGCGGATATATTTAATGCAGCACTGGAGCTCAGACATGTCCCTTCTGCTTGGAAAAAGGCAGAGGTAATTCTAATCCCAAAAAGCGGCAAGCCCCCAGCACTGGCCTCATCCTATCGCCCCATATCTCTTTTGTCAATTGTGGGGAAACTCTTCGAGCGGCTTTTCCTAAAGCGTCTCCAGCCTATTATTGACGAACGCAAAATTTTTCCACCCCACCAATTTGGATTTAGGCGGGGACACTCCACTATAGAGCAGGTCCACCGAATCGTAAACCTGGTCGAAAGAGCCATGGAACACAAGCTGGTGTGTTCTGCGGCCTTCTTAGATATTGCGCAGGCCTTCGATCGTGTCTGGATTGAGGGACTGTTATTCAAAATTCTTAAACTTCTTCCTATTAATTACTACGAGATTCTGGTATCGTACCTCTCGGACCGCTCTTTTAGAGTCAGGCACGGGGATGCGGTATCAGAATTCTCAGAAATCTCCGCTAGTGTACCACAAGGCTCAGTGTGTGGACCTATCTTGTTTTTGATTTATCTCAGCGACTTTCCAAAAATGTCAAGAGTTAAAAAGGCTAAGTTTGCTGATGATACAGCCCTTGCTTCCATTGGACACGATCCAAGGCAAGCCAAAGAGGACTTGCAAGGGGGGCTTGATGAGACTTCTGGTTACTGTAAAAGATGGCGAATTCTGCTTAATTGCCAGAAGTCTCAGCATGTCACCTTCACTAACCGCAGAACCCATCCAGCTCCTGTCTATCTGGACGGGAATGTTATCCCTCAAACAAAAACCGCAAATTATCTGGGTATGCTGCTCGATTCAAAACTCACGTACGGGCCACATATCCAGAGAAAAAGGCGCCAAGTATTAGACAAATTCAAACGAATGTGGTGGCTCTTCCGACCAGGAAGTGGAGTCTCCCTAGCTAACAAAATTCTCCTTTACAAAATGATAATAAAACCAGTGTGGACATACGGTTGCCAGCTCTGGGGGTGCGCTAGCCCCACCCTCATCAACCGCATTCAAACAGCGGAAAATTATATACTGCGCGGACTCTCAGGTGTCAAATGGGATGATTACATCATGAATGATGTAATCCACCATATCCTTGGAGTCCCTACAGTGCAAGATACCATAACGCAGTTATCGTTGGGTTATGCTGAACGACTCAGTAGGCACCCTAATGATAAAGCTTTTTCCCTTTTCTCTCACTACAACGACGGTCTAAGACGTTTAAAGAGGCGCAAGCCACTTGACAACGTCGCGGACTGTCTAACTAATCTTATGTAACGTAATGACATTACCTCTGCCTCATTCCAAGCTCATTGTTATCATTTTGTCGTCCTATTGATTTATTTATTCTATACTTCCTATCAATTTTCTAAAGACAAATTCACTTCTTATTTCCTTGCACCCACGTAATAGCTCTAATCCAAATTGTTTCCGTTTAACTTGATTCATATTTAATTCAGCTTATTGTGTCTTTCCGTTTCTCATATCAATTTCAGCTTCCTTCTCATTCTCATATTTTTTTCTTTTTTCTCCTGCCTTCAATAGGAACTGTTATACTCCTAGATTAATTAATTAAAGACATAAACTCTTAACCAAAAAACCTATAAATTAAAAACTGCCCATTGTCCCAATGGGCAGTTCAATCATCTTATGGTACCCTTCGTACCAAACATTTTTATTCCTTTTCGCCTTAATTATAGTAATATGAATTAATTCTTTGAAGATTTCATGTATTGTAAACTTTTTCTTCGGGCTGGGGAGCTGTCGTGCCCCAGTTCCACCTTGTAGTTTCAAATAAAAAAAAAAAAAAAAAAAAAAAAAAACTATTGAATAAATAGACAAGAAAATGTGATGAAACATGTTGAAAAAAAAAGGAGAAATAATCAGGAAGGAATTTCCTATTTTATTCTTTGGGTTGATTGTGCTTTGGATCAAAACTTCTCTCCTGAATATTTGGATTAAAACAACTCCAGCAACGTTTCTGTCTCCTACTTTGCAAGCTTCTTTTATTTTATTTTATTTTATTTTTTTTTTGCAATCTTCTGACCCAATCCCCCTTTGTTTTCCATTCCAGGTTTTTCACCATCAAGGATTACTTGGACTAAATGGGAAGCTGCCCGGGGACAGTGGTACACTCAGTGAGCCCCCCCCCCCCCCACAGAAAATTTTGAAAAACGAAATTCTTGAGAGCCCATTTAGTGCCATCTTAGGGAATACAATAATAATAATAATAATAAAAAATCCAACTATCCATGCAAGTCCTACGTAGGATTCGAGAAAACATTGGTTTTTCAACTGAAATATTGGTACTTATTACATAAGTGAATTTAACAAACCCTCCTAAGTACTTCAGGGTGACAATTTTTGTTTCGAGAGGCACCCTAATCCCTCCTGCTCAATGGTGATACCCTTCAGCCAGGCAGATCTTTTCATCATACCTCCGCCCACATCTGCTGTTTTGCTCTATTTTTCTGATCTTAATTAAATTTCTTAATTTTCTCCATTCTCCTTCTCAATTTGAAGCAAATTCACTAAGAGTGTCACCCGAGGTAGACCGCCCCCTTGCTACGCCACTGGCTGGGTACAGATTGCCCCAGAAAAGACAGGGCTAAAAAGCTCTATATGGTTTTCATGCAAGCATCAGTTTTATAGAGCAAACAGCGCAACGACTACAAGTTTGGTTCATAGCAATACAGAACTGAAGTTCTTAAGAAATCTAAACAACTGTCAAGTCCAATATCTAAAGCAACCAAATTAATCTATCCCTATCAGTCTTTTTCTGACACATGCATTCAAATGGGCAAACAGAGAGAGAAAAACAGTTCTTAGAACCGCCGGTGCAAAGAATAGGCCGGAAATGTGAGGATACCTTAAGGAAGCGTTTACGATCAAAAAGCTTAGCTATAGGTTGTCCCAAGAATGATTGGACTTGACAACTGTAGCTTTAAATGAAAACATCAGCTTACATCCTCAGATAGAGCAACCTGATTGGTTAGGAGCTGTAAGAAGCTGATGTTTTCATGAAAACCATAGAAGCGTCAAATCCAATCTTTTCTGGGACAAGCTATAACACTATAAAACATCACTTAAATCTAAGTAAGTAAATATAAGAAAGAAGATTATTTAGTTGACGGGTAACCTTCTGAATTGATAAGAACTATGTTACATAACATTCTTAAAGAGCAAGCTTCATGAGCATCACAAACAATACTGTGATTACATATCTACTTTGCTACCTCTGACTAAAGAGTAACTAGCAGCCCCATACAATTCCTACAATCAGTAGAACAATTTTATGACAAAGGTTTGATAATAATGTAGTGGGTATAGGATAAACCATGGAAACGTTGTCACCAAGCCAGCGCAGATGAGGTGAAAGAAAGACGACCAATTAGGGCACTTGATTGACGTACCTATGTGTCCGGATAAACGGAAATATAAGTACCTCCAATCTTACTATCAGAAACCCTGCTTCAAAAACTTATGGATGACAAGCTCACTAAGACATGAGAACAAGGATGAAAAATAGGGAGTTATTTAAGTTTTCCATAGGTTAACCATCATGTCGAGCATAGACTGAACTGAAACTGAATGTCGGAGGGACCAACTTGCTTACCTTGCCTATACACAACAGGACTTTAAAGCAAAAGTTCTATTTTATTTGTATTAATCCAGAGAAATCAAAGCACTAAACTATGTTAGAGTGCTGTGGGTAAATTAATAGAATTAGGTAAGTATCAGATCTCGGATTTTCTATGGCTTCATTCTGGTCACCTGTGGAGTTACTAAGGTTGCCGAGGGCTAAGGATTCAAACAAGGTTTCAGAAGTCAATCGACGCAATTGAAATAGAAATAGACGCATCAAATTGACTTCCTTTTCGAGAAAATTTGGGCCTTCAATCGTTAGTTTTGAAGAAAAAATTAGACAAAGGCATTGAACGAGCAAGTTGTGAAGGTTACGAACTAAGTAAAAATGATTTAGTTTTCCGCTTAGAAATCAGGGAGGAAAATTGAAGAAAACTTACGATGAAGAGGAAGGATTTGAAAGCCACGATTGAAGAGCACTTGGGTAGAAAATTCAAAATTACATAAAGAAATTGAAGCACATTGAAGACGAAATCGGCAGGAGGATCCGATCCCACGATAATCACAGCTAACGGATTTGAGCGCGGTTTTCGTAAACAACAGAAAAAACAGCTGAGCGACGTTGCCAGTCGCGCCAACAATAATTTAACACTCCAACGTTTGCAAACGTTGCGATGCAGAAATGGCGGGTTTTGGGCTGATTTCGAATTGGTGCGGTAGATTGTCACAGCTTTCAGGGACGGAGTAATTAGAATTTAAAATCTATGTTTCTTCGGTTTTATTGTATCTGAGATTAAAAATTGAATTTTAAATCAAAGACATAAATGTAATATCTTTACCTCCAAATTAATATGTAAGAGATTATGTAGAGGCAAAACCTGTACCTTCTTTACTCACATAGATTCAGAAATTCTGGATCCAAATGAAATATAGGTATGGGATATACAGTACTTGCACCGGATTTAAAAATTGATGCACAGCTTAAAGGAAGCAATTGATATTAAATATGTATACAGAATTTACACCCATTTCATACAAGACGTAAGTCCTCATTTCCAAAAACAATCAACTTTTTTCAATTTTTTTTTTTTTGCTCCTTTATGTCAGGCGAACAACCCATCAGCCACTTGTCTCATACACTATTTGGGCCCTGCGATTAATATGTATACAGGGTGTAACAAAACTCATGTGCCAAACTTTGGGAGCGTACAATTGTTGCCAAAATAAGACTTTTATTTCCTCTTTAATCATTGTAATAAAATGTCCCCTAAATTTTTGAAAAATGTATGGTTTTTTTATGGAATAGCATAAGTTTCCAACACAGAGTTTTGGAGTTCTGACAAATTTTTTAGTCAGGCCTCCAACCAAACACATTGGAAATCCAATAACTTTCGATAACTTGAAAAAACACCTGAAAAAGTCAGTATGATTTTCCTCCGAAGTTTCCCTGACGAGTTATGTTAAGAAAAAAATTCCAGAATCTTTCCTGACTTTTTCCAGAGCTTAACTTCCTTAAATATTTTTTGATTTGTTTGGACGGTAGACACCCTTCATCACCGTTAGTGATAGTTGAAGAAAGAAAAAAAGAAACGAGCCATTAAAATTTCACATAACAATTTATTCCTTCAATTATATAAACAATTTCAATTTTTCGATTCTTCTTACAAAACTAGTTAGTGAAATTGACGCTTAGAAAAGTAAAAAAAGTAAAAATAAGACATAGTCAAAGGTGATCCTTTGAAAACAGTAGATCATGCAATAAGACAAGCCACTGCATCAAGCAGTTTCACAGATCTGAGACAAATTACAGAAACATTTTGTTCTAAAGTTTCAGATGACAGACACATTGAGGACTGTAATTTCCCGGTATATTGATTTGATAAAAACTTTTTCCATGTTTGCCTAACTTTCAATTTTCAATTTCCTAGTTTCGAACTAAACAAAAATACTTCCAGGATTTTGAAAGTCCAATGTTGGTGATTAAAGGCAAATAAACTTTGACAAAGTCATTAAGTCATTATTAAAAAAAAAAAAAAAACAAAAAACAAATTGCCGATTCTCAACCTTGATGGAGTTTAAAATTATTGATGTCAGTACGCAGGCATCCCCTACAACACTCCATAAGGATGTAGGACTAGGAGGCTTTTAAAAGAACATGCAATTTAAAATTGATTTTCTTTCAATAGCTATTGAGTAATGTTGATGGTCAAACAGGAGACTCCAGTGGATAGTAACGTTTGGCTGCATAGTAATGGAGAAATTGGCCTTATTACCAAACTGACACAAAATAGTGGCACGCCAACTGAATCAAATTGATAAGACACACACAGAAAAAAATATCAACGGCAAAATTGCAAAAAAAAAAAATAATATAAACTGGAAAGACACTTTACATTGCAAAAAGTTGCATTTTGCGAAATGCTAATTTAGCAACAAATACTGCTGAATTATCGATATTTTTTTATTCAACAGCAATTTTATTGCTGATTCAGCAATAATTTTCTGAATTAGCAGTATGGAGGACTAAATTAGCATTTTAAAAAATTGCAATTTTGGTAATTTAAAGTTTATTCCCAATTTTTAGCATTCCCACTGCAAGTTTCGATTGAATAATACAGATATCTCCACTCAACTGGAAACTTCAAGTTGACCACTCACAATTGACTTCCAACACAGCCGTATTCAGGAATCTGTCTCTCTCTCTCTTCGCCCATTTAAACACATGTGTTGGAAAAGGATGGAGGAAGGGGCTATCTCGTGCCTTCAGTCCCTATATCTGTCCTCTTCTAACACATGTGATTAAATAGGCAAAGAGAGAGGAAGACAAATTCCTGGCCTGGCTACAGCTTTCAATAATATGTAATAACATTTAGTCACCAAGAATTCACAGCATTCTGCCTAAGAGAGGTCCATAAAACCTAAATTTGACTCCTAGTAACCAATTACTGGCTGCAAAATTAACAAGAAGACTCGTTCCTAGGAGACAATATTTTATTTTATCAAGAAAAGAGCACACTTGATGATTCAAAAGTGGTGCGTTTTTTTATTTACCAGTGCATCGCACTGTTTTTTTTCTAGCTTGCATATCTGATGAATTGCACTGGAGTGTTTTTTTAGTAGCGGTGCGATGCACCTAGAGCAGCTCTGAAGCATCTGAGTAGAGGACTGTTGCATCAGAGGAGAAGACAGTTGCATCAGAGCATAAAAAAAGTATCTCTCTCGCACTCATTGTCTCTTATGGAGAGTTGCTCTCGGTCTCCCGAGAGAGGATTTTATGGCGGAGCGACGCAGGTATTGTGGGAGATTCCTATCTAATTTAAGACATATCTCCGTGTCGAATCAATTTTGACAGTTTTGAGCGTGTAGTTGGGTCGAAACTCTAAGAGTCTTTAACTCTCAGAGCAACATCATCATTTATCAAAAATTACCTCAAAATTTTCGCATGTCTGTGTCCGCCAAGAACTAAACCTTTTTTTTACAATTGTTCCCAAATATTCATCCTATTTTTTTGAACTTTCGGTTTTGGAAGACCGTTGCTTCAGAGTAGAAGAAAATCGCACCGGAGCTGGAGCAATACATCAGAACATTGCACCAGTGCAGATTCCGGAAAATAAAAAAATGCACCATTGTCCTTACGCAGGAAAATACTTGAAGAATTCAACTATCACAGATCAATGTGAATAAGTTATTTTCATGCAAAATTATTCAGAGGCTGTGCACAGGAATAATAAGAAAAAGGGGTGTACATTTGAATATCTAAAAGTTATGAGTTAAAAATATTCTTCATTTGATCATGGACAACATAAGACATCGAGTGAGGCGTCAGAATATTCGATGCATTTATTGACATCCTGGTGGTGTTTTTTGGAGTTTTAAGAAAGGCACAGGATCGACGTAAATTCTTCATTAAAATAGTTGTATCATCATTGGGAGAATCAAAATTTTCATCTTTATGCAAGTTCGGTGTTCTACCTAGTCTAATGGACTTTCTTCCAGCAGGAGACTTCTTGCTCCTTTTACTCGGCGTCGTGCATTTCGAGAGATTTTCACTCATCAAAGATTTTCTTGGACAAGTCGGTGTCTTAAACTTAGATTTGATGGCTGACTGAGAAAGTCTCTTCGCAGAGTAATACTTTGAGCAACTTCCTGAAGATTGAGAATCTCGATTTTGATTCACGGGGGTTCTGAGACTGTTTTCCTTGAATTCAGACATAATTTCTTCGGTTTCCATTATATTTAAAAATTTGGAGGGATCTTTGGATTTTTCAGGAGTTCTGTGAAGTGTTGCGTTATTACCTGAATACTCTTTCTTAGCCGATTCAACTTTGTCTAAAATTCGTAGAGACCTGCGAGGACTTTCCGATTTAAAATTATCGTCAAATATTTTAAGTTTTTTGGTTGCACAAATAAGAGAATTGTTACCGTCATTATTCGGATCATCTCCCAGCAAATCTTCATCTTCATCATTACCGTTACCAGCAATACAGCCGGTGACGATTTCATTTTTCAAAGACTTAACTGCATTTGCTGTCGCTAATTTCTTCTCTTCAACATCTTGTTCAAAATTGAAAATGAAATCATTTATTTTTGAGACAATTTCATTTTGTTTGGAGAAAAAGTTTTCTTGTAAAGATTTCATCTGATTGAGCAAAGTATTCTGTTGGCTTAAGAAATTCTCTTTGTGGATAGTTAAATCATTAACACAATTACGCAAAGTGGTGATATGTTCTTTGGGTGCACGTTTTTCTGATTCTGTTTTTATATCAGCTGAGGAACATCTTGCTGGAATTTCTTCCCTAATTATGCTCAACTTTCGAGGAGTAGGCAAAACAGTTTTATTCAAAGAACGGGAGGTAATTTTTATAGTTTCCTCTTGGGGATCCGTAGAATTTTTGACAGTTTCGTCAGTATTCATTAAACATAGGGTTTCATTGTTCAGAAAACTGTCATCATTGGATCTGATTGTTATGTCTGTATCATTACTACCAATGTGGTCATTTAAAACAATATTACCAAGCGATGCATTCACATTCTCAAAAGCATACAAATTTTTAGCACTTTTTGAGCCAGTTTTTTCAATTGGTTTCATTACTTTAATTGCTGAAAGTTGCGGAGAGTTAAAATCAATTGAACTAGTATTGGATACATTTTCTTTGCCACTTGTATTCGAGGAGCTCTTTTGGGCAGTGCTTGTTAGCATGCTCAATGTTCTTGACAGACATTCTGGTTCATCAGGAGATTTGATTTCTTCAGCTATGAGCGTTCGCTTATATTTCGCTGCATTTGACCAGGGGATTGGCGATTTAGGAGACTCGATGGCCTTTCCAACATTCAGATGAGAATAGTGAGAAGAATTGAGAAGATTAAACCTGGATTTCTTTAATACGTCAGCCTTCGATAAACTTTCAGAAGATGAAGACAAGTCGGTGTTTTTGGAGGTACTGGCTCGTACGGTCCAGTTTTTAGGCGATTCTTTGGCCGTCTTGTCAACCTTTAAAAGGAACAAAAAAAACATTAATTAGAATAAGAATAGAAATTGATACCTACCAACAAGGCTACTTTGGAAAGTAAGTTTCCATACTTTTTTTTCTCAGCTCTTAAAACCAATTGACTTTCCATTTTTTTTCTTCACTCTTTCTTTTTTTTCCCACTTATTTTTTATTCATTTATGTATTTGTTTTTTCTTTTCATCTCTTTTGGTTTGACGTGTTATCAGGTAACAGTAGATCAGACCCAGAGCAGCGCTGCGTGATGTCACATGAAAGTAAGTCAATGGATTGAAGATTAAACAAAATCAAAAATAAGGATTAGAAGCATTATAATCTCACAAAAATAGTTCTCTTTTTTTTTTTTTTTTTTTTTATTTTGGAATTCAAATTGGTTCAAAATTAACTTCAATATGTTAGTTTTTGAGGACCCACCTCAAAAAATGTTCGTCCACCTCCAAATTGAGAAATTACGATTTCACAATCAGGCCCACAGTCTGATGAAAACTCTTTGCAGTCTAGATAAACGTTCTCATGGGACTGATATTATTAAGATAATGTAGAAAGACTCTACAGCCCAATCCAAGGTTTTAATCAAATAATATCATTTCTATTTATCAATATTTTTGATATTTTGTTTGTACGACCCGAAAACGACATCAACTTCGAAACTTGGCAACAACATTTCCCGGGGGGGGGGGGGGGGGGGCACCAAATTCTAAGGCCAGATTCAGACGTCCCATGACATGCTGTATCACTAGAGTTGGACCATCTAATGAGAAATGATGAAATGAATCCGGCAACACTGACAACTGGGTTTGCTACCAATGAGCTATAACTTTAGAGTGGCAGCGGGCTGGTCCACCTTGTGCCACACAGGGTAGAAGGAATCCCGGGAAAAAGCGGAATTTGGACGGCAGATTCCGAGGTTTGAGGTTAAATTTTGTAGGTCGTTCGGAATTTGGCGGGAATTTGGACGGCAGATTCGTAGGTCGTTTCCGGCGATGCCCGAGTTTGTTTACAAAACGACCGGAAACAACCTACAAAATTTAACCTCAAAATCGATTTTTACGGCAAGATGGCAGCGCCCTAGGTGACAACAATGAACCAGCGGAACGTTCCTTGATGTGCCACTCTAAAGTTATAGCTCATTGTTTGCTACCTGAGCTGAGGAAAGGTTAACATACAGAAGGTATAGATCAATGGGGCAGTTGCAAGGGTCTAAAATGTTGTGTTTTTTATAAAGAAAATTAAAGTACTTGATGAGCTGAGAACAAAGATACCTTTGGTTTCTAATTAAGTCCTATTGTTCCGGAGATAAGATTTTGACCCAAAATACATTGTTTTAAATGGGCATTCCGTGTAGCAACGTCACTACACACACAATTTTTTACAACTTTACACTTGTGTATCTCCAAAACCGCGACACTTATGAAAAAACCAAAGGCACCACTATCTTCAGCTCATCAAGTACTATCATTTCCATTATAAAAAACACAACATTTCAGACCCTTGCAACTGCCCCATTGTAGGATTATTTGTAGATTAACTCGATTGACTCAGTGATGCCTGACTCGCCAAATAATTTCCAAATAATTTTTTGCCCACCTCTGTCTATCACCCTTGAAATTTTCATACTTTCACGAATGGTTCACCAAAACGAGTTTTTGAATAAACCTCTGTCTTCTATCACAAATAAGCTATCTTGGTAATGATTTGCTCTTGATTCATGATGGATCAGTGATGAATTTAGCAACATACCTATTCTGCATTATAATTTGTAATTTATTCAAATCTTACCTTTGTCATGTATTTATATTTTACAGGTGAATCTTCTTTAACTGAGTTTAGGCGAGAGTAGTGAGGACTTCTTCTGTCTGATCTTAGCGTGTCATCAAAAAGTCTTTTTTTCACTCCGAAGTCGGATTTGGTTGGGGATTTCGAGATCAGGAAAGGTCTGGTCTTGCGACCGGATTCTGTAACAGGAATAACCAATGTTTATTCACAACAAGAAAAGTTACAAAAACTTACCCAGAAATAGTAGGTTGTATTAAAGCACTGCACACCTTCCAGAGGCAGCAAAAAATTTGTCAGAACGTAAAGAGAGACAGTTGAGTAGTTCTTTAGAAACACTATGTGTAAAACAGAGGGTGTGCTCATCCTCATAAATTCATACTTTGAAGCATATTATTGAGTGTAATTCCGATGAGTTAATGGGTTGTTTTTTCTTACCTGACAATCAGAGCTTAGACAATTTGTCAGATAAACAGAACAACTCGCTTAACTCATCAGAAACACAATGTACAATAACGCTTTGAAATTAGAATTTATGAGAACAAGCAAACCCTGTTTCATCAATTTGCTTCCAAAATATTCCTCAATTAAAAATATGTTCATTCCAGGGCTGCAGAATTTCTTCGCCTTCGCATTTTTAAATTCTTTTAACAGTGCTATTATCTTGGAAATTCCCTTAAATTTACTTTATCTCCATAATTTTCAAGCAGTCACCTATGAACAAGAATATTTTGCACCCATGGTTTATCAATACATAAAAGCTGCCTCTCTGTTAAACCATGACCTTGAAAATTTGTACCAGTGAATATTTCTACTGAGCTAATTTTCTCAAATTTCCAAAAATGTCCTCCTCTCCATGCAATTTTCGGATCGCAAAAACCGGCATTTTTTGCACCCCTGCTGCTAATTGATGACTTTGATGCATTTTTGGTGGTTCTATGCTTACTTCTTACTTGTCACGGCCAGGGACAATATGTGATAGAGACCACACACTAGCCATGCGCACGGTGGCTGACTTTTTTTTCAGAACTCAACAGAAATGAACAGGGAGCATGAAGGAGCACCATGGATGGATCCAACATGGACCGTACGTTGACAGATGCAACTTCGGTGCTTCGGACTCATTAAGTAGAAACCTAAACAATTTTGCTCATCAGTCAACCTATGGTCCATGTTTGCGGTGTTTTGTTGAGACCCCCCCCCCCCCCCCAAAAAAAAACAGTTGCCACCACGCGCAAACAAGGGCAAGATAAATAATGCGTGGTCTCTAGTATATATATTGTCTCTGGTCAAGACGCAATCAAACTAGAATGCATCTGCTTAATCTTGCTCATAGTGCTTCAGAGATGAAGAAGGCAAGAGAGAGTGAAGTTGCTCTCATCACAGTAAGCCGCTTGGAAGACACGAGACAAGATAGCGGGAATCAGTTGATCCGATCGCTTTAAACAGCACCACATGGCTACAATATTTATTTATTTGAAGTAGCAAACGGACTTCTCATGCAAAAAAGATTTCGTGTCACTCATTTCAAATGACTCCAGGTCTTGCCTAAATGGTCTCACGACATCATTTTCGAACAAAAAGGATTAAATAATTCCTGCTGTCTCATCTCTTGTCGTTAAAAAGAGCGGAATCGGCCTGCAAGATCATCAGAACTTGTTCGATCGCCATGCAACCAATATGTACTTACTTCTTGGGCAGTGCAAAATTTGCTTGATCTATAGAGGTTCCAAGTCATTTTTAAAAGTTTACCAGTTTAAAGGTTTTTAAAGTTTTCAAAATTGGTTTTAGTTTACGTACAAAACTGAAAGTGAGAGATGAGACTGGAGACAGTGCAGTCAAATTTGGCATGTGAGATACCAATTTACCATAAACTCAAATGTAAAGTTTGTATCTTTTTTGCCAAATCTGGCAGCACTGACTAGAAATGCGAGGCTACTTGACGACTTTCATCGATAACAAAATTTTGATCTATAAACCGAGCCATGACTGCTCAAAAGGTTAAGCACAAGCAATGAGTCAATGTACTGCGCAGTTTGTGATTGACAAAATATAATATGAAACCACAGACAAATAGAGGCGGTGCACTGGGCAAAAATACCTCAGGCCGATTTAAGGCACATTTTAAACTCACGGATTCAACAAAACAACAGTCAACATCTCCCTGCTTTGGTCAAAGGTTGATTTGTGATGCTCAGTAAACACAGCGGAGATCAGGCCTATTTGTGCGCTCAAACAGGCAGGTAAGGCAACATGACACTGACAGAATTCAAAAATGAACACAGGGAAAGTCATTGTTTCAAAAATATTGATCATGGAACTTGTGTAAAAAGGAATTGTTTGACGGGCCATTAAACTAGCCTTCAAACAGCAGCTTATGTTGACAAATGCAGATGGAACATTTTCAGCTTTAGTGTGCAGCTGTTGATCACCAGATTTTCGTGATGAAAATCGGCTCAGCGATTGCTCTGTTTGATCTAACTGTATGACTGTGTACGGAAGCCTGTAGGCTGATTGTGAACAAGAGCATGTTCACCATCCAGAACCAAGCAAGATCACAGCGCTGTCGACTGTTAAGTTATTGAATTCATAGAAGTAAAGTGAGCCTCTGCTGCAGCCGTTCGCAGGTACATCGTCTCTATTTGTCTCTGTGGAAAATGATGTGCTAGACATGCTATAGCTATTAGCCAAGATCATAATCACAAAGCACCATCTAAATACTCTAAAATTGAAATGGGTGGTAGGGACTCACTTCCTAGATGTGAAGACTCCTTTCCTGGGACAACTAGTTTTATCGGTTGTAACCCAAGGCTGCTCCTTGTTCCCAGCATACTGCGTCTTCGTCCACCGTTCATCGTTCCAAAACCACAAAGAAACGGCACAGAAGATTCCAGATTCCAGATGGAAAGAAATGGCAGCGATGATAAAGTTCAGAAAGTTTGAACCGATGATACTTTTTCAATGTTTCATAATCACTTGACAACACAACCACCAATAACAATGGGTGTTTCACAGAAGCACTCTGTGACAGAAGTTGGGAGATGAACACATAAGATTCAGAACACGAAAAATAAGAATAGAACCAACGTCTTGAGCTGAAAATCACTCATTCAAAAGTGACGAATCGGAATCTCACGAAACTCTTCCAAAATCCTTTAAATCACAAGGTAATCACGCAAAACACAGACCGCCAAGAGGATTTATCAAAACCATGTTCATTTCATTGATCAGCTGACTGACATGATTGTTTTGATTCATTTTGGCGCGATTTAAAGGCGGCTGAACTGAAACGCTAAAAGCAGAGATAAAAGGATATTTTCTGATAACGGATATGTGGGCAGTTCGTGAGTGTAATTACTGCTCTCTGAAGGTTGTTTCTTCACAAATCAACGCAGATTGTAAGTTGGAAGGTTTTTTTATTGACCAATGAATTTGATTAGATAGTGAGGCATTATTTTGAAATCCTCTGAAAAATGTAAACGTCTACACTTGAAATAACAGCGGCAACATTGCTTGCTAGATATTCAAGGCTAAGGTCCCTAGAGAAAACAGGTACTCTCGCTTGGGATTATGTAGGTCTTGGGCGTAGCGGGACGTTTGAATTTACGTGTATTTAAATGGGCGAAACCGACTTTTTCATCTGAACTTTTAACTATCTTCTGAGACTAAGTTTACAACCAAACTTTTTTAACGTAAACTAGACCCTTTGAACTTCGTTTTTGAGGAGTGTCATTGATACCAGTCAATTTTTTCTTATTGAAACAGATCCCTGAAGTAACCTCTATCTGGGCGCTGGAGACGTTTTCTCTAGGGACCTTATAGACTGTTTTAGTAGAGCGATATATCGTATCGATTGCCGTCCGAGGGCCTCTGGTTCCAAACAAACTCTGGTTCAATGTAATTTCCCCATAAGCGAACTTTTGAACGGAAATTTAGGGTATTAAATCAAACAATTAATGCGACCTTGTTGCGATTATGAATTCTACGTCCTCAAAAATGCTTAATTATGCCTGGTTCCTTGACTAAAACTGCCGAATTCAATAAGATATTACAGATTAAATGTTGCATTTGTAGGTTAGAATAGCCCGAAATCCCGCCAATTCCACAACAACAATAACAACATTTGGGTGATTCCAACCTCCAAACGCATCGTTTAATCTGTAATATCTTGTTGATTCCGGCAGTTTTATGGGTGGAACCAGACAAAATTAAGCATTTTCGAGGACGTAGAATTCATAATCGCAAAAAGGTCGCATAAATTGTTTAATTTAATACCCTAAATTTCCGTTCAAAAATCCGCTTATGGGGAAATTACATTGAACCAAAGTTTGTTTGGAACCAGAGGCCCTCGGACGGCAATCGATACGATATATCGCTCTACTAAAACAGTCTATTCAAGGCCCTCACCAACCTGCCAACTGGTCATCATCCATCGCTTAAGATTTAAAAAGTTACCGCGAAGATTACGACCCGCAACCGCAAGTTATTTCTTGCACTGGCGGCTCGTGGAGGTGAGCAGGTGAGGCGACGAAAATGAGAGGCGTGCAGGATGTTTTTTGAAACGCTCTTCACACAAACTTTTTTGAAAATGTTACGTTCAATTCATTCTTTTTGGACTATTGAAACAAAGGATGGTGGATAGAGACCTGAAAAAAGCGTGATTTTGAAAGGGCAATAATCGGCGGTAAATTGGTGTTTTCAAAGGCACAAAAGCGGTACTTTCATTTTTGTCAAAAACCTCTATTTTATGGTGACAAATTAAGGTATGGGGTTATTGGTTCCTGAATCTACCTTTTAAACAACTGAAACAGTTGTTTTTGTGCTTTTTAAGTGAAATAACCTGACTTTATAGAGAAGTTACGACAGAAACCTGTGTTTGGTGGCTGACACGCGTGAAGTTGCGCTTCAGGAGTTTATGCCACCACTTTTAAAACGATTTTTTGTAAGTTTTGCAGCGAAAATTTGACCTGGCAGAGGAAAGACTCAGTGGCAAAACATTTTAAAACCGAGTCTTTCATGTTAAAACCAGATCAAATTTTTGCTGCAAAACTTACAAAAAATTGTTTTAAAATCGGTGGCATAAACTCCTGTAGTGAAACTGGGCAGCTCTATCATAAGCTGATACTTTATTTTTTGGCATGATTTAACAATTATTTGTGTTAAAAAGCACACATAAACACAACTTTCAACTTCACATATTTTCTTCACGTCCTTAAAAAAACACGCGGATCCATCTAAAATCGTTAAAGAAACACGAGTTTCTGAAAATCGGGGTAGCGAGCGCATCATCAGCTGATAAGTTTTTATTTCTCTTTGGCGAAACTACAGCGCGGCGCGGCGCGCCGCCGCCGGGAGTGGCGGCGAAAAAATATCGCGGAAATGATGAAGTTCGGATGCCTGCCGCGATTATTCATGATTTCATAACTCGGTTTTGATGAGGCCGAAATTCGCGATTTGAATCGCGAAATTCGCGCATTAGATCGCGAAATTCGCGTTTTGACCCGAAATTCGCGTTTTGAGCCAAAACCCCTGAAAATCGCGTTTTGAAATTTCTTAGAATAGGATTCAGCAGGTTGCCAGCATCATGTAGGTACGGGTCTCGCTTCGATTGGACGACTTTTAAAAAAATCGCGCGATTCGCGGCCGCGATTTTTTCAGGTCTCTAATGATGGAATAATAACCATTTCAACCTTTATATGTTATTTTTTTAATTTTATTTCTTTCTTTAACTTCAAAAAATGTGAGGCGATGGCTCCTTGTCGCCTCACTTGCCTCACCTGGCAAGCCGCCACTGATTTCTTGTATAGCTGGCGGCTGGCGCGATGTAAGTTGAGCCATGCGCCATTTGTTGGTAAATGCCTGATAAGTAGTCTGAGTATTTGCCTAATTCGCTATTTGTACGATTGTGAAGTAAATTAATAAATAAATTAATGGAGATTGGCGACGACGTACTGGACATATTGAGTGCAACAGCTATTGCTTGCGAGTATCACTATTGTTTTCGTTGGTTGCAGGTCTGAGCAGAATAGGTACACGTCAAATGACAAGGGTCAAAGTTGCAACACTGTGAAAATCTATCTGATTTTTTGGGGTTCCACTTACATTGCACCAGCTATAGAATCCTTTAAATAATAAATAAAAAAAAAAAAAAAAAAAACAGACTATTTAATGTTCTATTTGTAGACATTTGCTACTTTCACTTTAAAAACTATCCTTAAACCGCTAGATTTTCCAGGAAACTGATCAGAGTTTCACAAGTTAATAGCTTAATAAAGACCTTTTCTGACAACCGAATTGGATCCTCAAAAATTTACTTCCAAGGGAGCATCTGGTGATAGTTGCGCACCATCCACCATCATAGTTTAGCAGCCCGCAAACCTTTGACGATCATCAATGGTGTCAGGGAACATCATCAATCATGGCAAAGATTTATTACCCATCAAGAAATCCAACATTTCAAAAGTTTTGAAGTCAAATGTCTACTAATTTGCGAATATTTGAAAATGATGCATGATACGCACCGATCATCAAATGCCCACTTGGAGGCTACTTTGAGGATTCAATTTGATTGTCTGAAGAGGCCTGTTGAGCAGTTGAATTCAAATTCTATTTGTAGTTTTCCCCAACCAAACTTCAGTTTTCTAAATTTTTTTGGTTTCTTTTGGTCATTTTAAGGCTGGATTTCCGTTATTTTTGATATTTTAAATGAAATTAATTGAGAATTGAATTTTTATTTGAAATGGCAACCAACTTTGCATTCAACACTCTCATTTCTGAGGGATAAAGTAAGAATACATTTAAAATTGCTAGTTCAGAAATGAATCTTTATTGAAGTGTTAGAAAAGTGGTTCATGGTGGGATTCTGGTAGCCAACGTCTGCAAAACCGCCAGCAATATCTCATTTCATCAAACTTCAGAAGAGGACGAAAATTCAGATTCATGAATAAAGTCAAGGCAGCTAACTCTTGAACATAAAGGACAGAGCTGCCACATTTGGTGGGAAATTTAAAGATTCTACATTAAGTTATATTAGAAACTGCAAGTAACTTCACACAAAATGGCAGACCTGACAATAATAATGCACACTTGAGAGTGACCACACTATACGACTAAGGCTTGCTATAAGATAGCAGGTTGAATTTACTTCCTTTTTATTTACTTTTTTGTAAAAGTGATGAGTTGTGAGAACTGATGTCTCCCTTTTTTTAAAAAACAAGCCTTTTCAGAGCTAAAGTCTAAAACTAAGGTGCTTAGCAAATTAAAATTTTACAATACGAGTCCAGCAAAATCTAAATCAGCACAATAGGGCTCTTGCAAACTTTTGCTGTGAGCAAATAAATAGTCAAATTTGATGTAAAAACAAGCAAAAATCACGAAAATTACACGAAGCAAGTCTGAAATTTAATAAGAAACTCACATACTTAACTGCTAAAAGGGCAAACTCGTCGTGGCGGTTCCACGCAGGTATCATGGGAGATTCCTGTCAATTAGGCCACTTTCTCTGCGGAAACACAGATATATGTTTCAATTTAGATGGGCATCTCTCATGATACCTGCGTCTCACCACCATTACGTTTAAATCCGATTCTGAGAGTGAATTTTGTGATTTATTTATGTGCTCATCGTTAATTTTACAAGTTTTTATGCAGGAATCAACTCTTCAATCACCTGTAGCAAAAGTCTGTAAGAGCCCCATTAGCTGACTATAATCTAATTGTATGAGTTGCTGGAAGTTTTAGACCACTACAGATAAAGTTGCATCGAATAACATGGATAAAAAAAAAAAAAAAAAAAACAAACAAAAAAAAACAAAAAAATAATTGCACAAAACTAAAACCTCTTTTCCAACTCATTTTATTTTTCTTCTAAAATTACAATATTGCTTAGTAACTAAGTAATAAACACATAAAAAATGACAGAAGTAATTTTACAATTTGCAGCCTGGCAAATAAAAATCAATCACAAAATCATAAACTGAGGAATCCTAACTAAAGTCTCAAAATCTACAACAACAAGAATTTTTACAAATCAAAGTACTAAATCTAAATGTCGCAATGGTAGAAAAAAAAAATAAAAATAAATAAATAAAAATAAAAGCCTCAAAATAAAAATACTATGGAGACATTGAGGAGGAGACTAGATAAAATTTTTCCCATCACTGGAATGAAAAAATAAATCAATGGAAATAAGTAAAACTAGTTGACACTGCTAACCAGTTAGAGCAGTCATAAAAGATTGATCAATAAATCAATCAATCAATTGTGCATTTTAAGAGCGTGAAAGACTACAGTTTGAGTAAAAGATAATATTTTATTCTTCTGACAGTAAATTAATAAATAATTTAGCAACAGATAGGTGAATTAAAAATGAAAAAATTAAAATTGTACTGGATTTCAAAATCTCAAGAGAGTAGGTAATCAAGGAAACAAAGATGCAAAACAATAATCGTAGCATAAAAAAGTATCTTGGAGAGAGACAGAAAATACCTAAATACAACACCTAAATTTACGATTTACAGCTCGTTGTGTTCCGCACAATGAACTTTCTGTATAGGTAATTAAAAAAGCTCAGTCCAGCAGGAAACCACAATTCCCTAGGGGCTCATTAACGCAATACTTCAAAAACTGTTTCTTGGTTCTTTTTTTATTTTAAGTGTCAGAGAAAAACTTCCAAAGACATTGAAGAGACAGGAGCTCCCTTGGTCTCTGGGAAACTTTTCAATTTCTTGGGGCTGAAAAAGTTAGAAATGTAATATTTTAACAGTAATTAGCGTATTTAAAGACAAACTGTATTTTATCCATGCCTGAAAATGGACTTGAACCTGGTAACAATTGCAATACTTTTTAAACGGTTTCTTAATTATTTTAGCAGTCAGGAGGCAGATCAAGTTGGCAAAAAGACGGACTTGACTAGACGTAACCTTGCTCTTTGCTCACCAAACGACATTCACAACCAAGGTAGATGGAGGAGCAGGTATGGACAGGAGGCGGAGTTTAAGGGGTTTTGGGTGTTTTAATTCTTGGCGATGGCGTAAGACACTACGAGTGACATAGCCGTCACCTATTTTTGCCACGCAATCCCCCTATACCGTTGTGACGTAGCTGTCGCGTAAACTCAAACAGTACTCACTCATATGAATGCTCAAATATTAGCTCCGCCTTCTGTCCATACCTGTTCCTCCATATACCGTGATTGATGACCCTGATGACCCTTACATTAAGCTCTAGTGTGGCTGAAGCTTCACAAGAGGTTGATTGGTGCTCATCAGTTGAAGTAGGTCAAGTTCCAGCTTGATCCGGCTCCAGAAGCATTTGAAATTGTTTCAAATGAAGCATGTTTTGGTTGCGGTAGCTGAGTCAACGAATAGAATCTTAGGCTTTTAATAAACATTCTTCAACTTCAAAATATAAAAAGAAAACCTCAACAAAACTAGCAAGAAAACTTTTGTTCTAAGTTTAAGAACATGCTGATATCAAAACCAATGGCGGAGCATGCAATTTGGCAACATCATATTTCGTCTATTTAAACCCATGTAAAAGGTCCAATTTGGGGGTATTCACCGGACACTTAATAATTCAATATTTTCAATGGGTTCGAAATTCAAATAGGGAAAGCTCAATATTGCCACGTTGCATACTGCGCCACTGATCAAATCATATTTTTTCGTTCAAGTTCAACTGTTTTTCCAAGGAAAACAATGTCCATAAGGCACCGATGTTTGAAGGTAAATTTAGCCTCATAACCTGAAATGAATTTTACCATGTGCATTGGCGTAAGTAGTGACTAGTGACAACTCAACCCAAGAATATAAAGCAAGCCCCCGCTAGACTGATAAAAATTTAAGAAGTTGTTGAGCGCTAACATAAAATTTAGTTCTCAATAAATTTTTAGTGAAAAAGTAAAAAAGAACATGAACAAAAAAAGTACGTACAAAATTTTAATAAAGATTAAATAGAAACCAAAGAAACTACTATTTGAGACAGTTTGTTTCTTAAACCCTAAAATTATGTGCTTGCACACTTGAAGTATAGCTTAAGAGGTGATAGAAGTATTTACCGGCAAAAACAAATAAATAAGCAAGCAAGTGAAACACCTATATCTTGAAACATTCAATTCCAATATGGAACACAAATAAAGTATTGCTCGGAGGGGTCAGTGGATTGACCGTCAGCTTTCTCTCTCGGCAACTGTGGCGGCAACATTCTATAATAAAAATGAAAAACTTGGATTAAAATTGGAGACTAATAAGTGAAACACCTGGGATCAAAACTGGATAGATCCATAAATATAAAAATTCCAGTAAAACAGGAGTTACTCCATTAATCAAAATTCAAAACTCTTAAATCTAAATTCTGTGTGTTTTTCTGCATTAGACCTGGATGAATAGATAAAGAGTTTGATCCAGCTTCCATAAGGAATGGACTATCCTCAAAAAAATCTCACACATTCAGGACATGAATGTATGCGGGTATGGGCAGTCTATGTGTGTATGGCTATTACTCTATTTACCGATCTCTCGGAGCGAGGGTAATGTGTGGCATTGAAAATATGCACTGGCCGCGACGTGATTTCGGAGGCGTGCAACTTTAAGCGCTTAAAACTTTGGAACAAAACATTTACTCGGATTATAGTTTGCGCCATTTGGAAGAGCATAACTTGACATTTCATTTCATACTTTTTCATTCTGCTACGTGCATTGCACATATTTTCTAGACACAAAAAACCAACTTTTTTAAGTTCAAATATTGAAAAAATAGATTTAAAATTTTTAAAATTGTACTTTTATACAAATCAATTGAAAGCTCTTTTTAAGAGAAATCTTATGGTACAAAGTACAAGTCAAAATTTTATTTTGGGCCAAAGTTATGAGACTTAAAATGTTTTGAATTTGAAGGTGTCTTACATAAGCCTATCAACCCTGCATTTATGAGATTTTTTTGAGGATAGCCTAATGCTTATGAAAACTGGATCAACCTCTTTGTAGAGGCAGTATCTTCCCTTTGTAGTAACACCCAAGAATCTTCTTTTTTTGCAGTGCAATTAAAAACCAGCTCTTGCAATAACTTAGACCTCCAGCAAACCAATCATTTACTTTATTTCAAACTGATAAGGCTAAACTGGGCTAAACAAACAAAATTTTTGCTCCTAACGATAGTGACTTCAAATGTCTAGTAGGGAATGATGCCCTGAACATCAAAAATTGAATGTTTTGGACTTACTCCCTTTTCGCCTGCTGAGACTCAAGTTAGTATCATTTCTCATTCACATCCTTGGACGAGGTGCGTTTTCAATCACGTTTTCAAATAAAAATATTGATTCTCCCAAATTTAACCCCCCCCCCCCCACAGCCTTCTACCCTAGGAACAAAGCTGCAAATATTGAAAGTTACTTACAGTTGACAAGATGATGGTATTATTGTGTTGTTGGATTGTGCCGCCTCGTTGTTTCTGTTGATTGAACAGCTCAGACATTCTTTGCTGCAACAGTCTAAGCTCTTCACTTGGTTCAAACTTTTGAGGAGCTTCAGTTAAGTCTAATGAGGGCGGTGCAGTTTTCAAAGAATCCAGATCACATTTAATCGTTGCTCGGCAAACAGGACAAACGGGCTAGTGACAACCATTAGATTAGACTCGAGCAAATAAAAATTGTAATTGAAGTGCACAGTTTCAAAATCAGCAATATCCACTGTCCTTGATTTTTGACAAACTTCAAAAACAGTGGTTACGCAATGATGTGTTGTAAAAGAGTGAGTGGAAGTTTTGTTTCTGCATTGCAAATTGAATCGGAAGGACTTTTCAAGTCAAAGCCGAGCCGAGGAGATTTCAAGATAAGTCTGAATTGCATCCTTAGGCCCGGTATTATGACCTCTGGGTGGGTGATGGTTTGGCCGTGGCCATTGACTGAAGCATAACTTCTGACAAGATTGACATGAGCTGACTCAGGAGTACAAAAGATGCCCAAACTGGCAATCCTCGGATCACATGAATCGTGAGGAAATTTGCCCATTAAAAAAAAAATCTTGGAGAAATGGCGACAAAATTTCGCAAATATTTGGGCCCAATAAATGTACAGTACACATGGTCCTCGGCCCCAAGTCCGCCCTAAGTACTTCAACAAGCATCGGCCACCTGCCAAGGACCGCATTGGACCATTTAAAAATGGCGAAACCACAATACTAACCTTAAAATAGCACTTAGGGTGGGTTGGAGAGGCTCTAAACCCGTCCCAAGTAACGTAAAGTTGGGAGCGCTCCCAACATTCCGATGTGCCATGAAAGGAATGTGAGGCTAGAATCAACATTTTTAGGTACGACCAAAGCCCGTTTGTACCGTACATTTATTGGGCCTTGGTCATCTTGAAAGTGATAAAACATGTTAACAGTACATACAGAGATGAAATAGTTACGATAAGCCAAACAGAAAAAAAGAAAGTAATCACTAATCACTCGTCGACGTAAAGTGAAGAAATTTTTCCGAAATTTTTTTATGAAAAAATCATGGACCCCATGAAACTTCCAGCGTTATGGAACATTTTGCAAGCCTGAGCTGACTTTCTTTTCGCTATCCTTACCATTTATATTTTGTAAAAATATTTGTAAGATTTCTAGAGCCAATATAAAGATAAAAAGACAAGAATATTAAAAGTAAATCGGTCAAATAACTATAAGAACAAGACAGAAGTGGGAACTAAGCCAAGAAAGAGACAGACCTTTGATTTGGGTCAGATTCACATTTTGTTTTGCTTTGTTTTTTTGTGTGTTTTTTATATCCGACTGATGAAGATTACGTGTTTAAACTAAGCGTTTCGGGTTGTATCTGTCCCTTTCTTGGCTTCGTTCCCATTTCTAATAAAAAGACATGAAGTATGATTTGCTTACATGGAATTTTTCTGTTTTCTGCCACGGCGGAAGTTTGTCCTGTTCTTCTATGAAAATCTGCTCCGATGAAATTATGTGGTTGGCTAAGCAATTAGAGTGAAAATAATGGTAGCATTGAGTTTTGGTAAAGTGGTCGCTAGGTCTGAATCCATACAGGCAAATACAGCATGGACAACATGGAATGTTACTGGCAGTAAGTCCTTCCCTGACAAGCTGCTCATTTACAAAAAATAAAAAATAAAAAATGAAAAAGAAGACACAAAATTAAACAAACTGGCAAAATATCTAGAAATAATATGAATTATTTTCAATGATCTATGGATTGTTGCAAGCTTTTTCTCTAGACTAGAATCAATTCATGTTTTTAACTTCAGCAACAGTCAGTATGAAATCTTTATTGCTTCTCTCTTTATAAATCTCCTAGGTATCGAACTTTAGAGGTAAGGTTGCGAACCGTTGGGACACACTGAGGCAACTTAAGTAGTTTATACTAATAAAAATGAATGAATTATCTTCATTTATGTTTTTACGTTCTTCAAAACCAGAGTTGGGTAAAAAATTATTTGGAAATTGTTTGGTGAGTCAGGCAACGCCAAGTAAATCAAATTAATCTATGACTAATTCTACAATTGACCTATACCATCTGTAGGTTTTCCTTCCCTCAGCTCAGGTAGCAAACCCAGTTTACAGTGTTGCCGGAGTCATTTCATTATTTCTCATTAGTTGGTTGCCTAACTCTGTTCACGACCTATCCCTGCCTGCCCTGACCCAATTTTTTTCTGGACAGGTTAGGACACTTTTATTCATTAATGTAACTAGTAGTAGAAGTAGAAAACTCCAGCCGCTCAACATGCATGTTCTATAGGCGGTTGTTCCACAGCAAATCACTGGACTGAGAAGTCCAGTAAAGCTTGAAGTTACTCGCTTAGTCGCCTTAGATTGTTGAGTAAAGCGCCCAGTAAAGTTACTCGCTTGAAGAGTACTTAGATGGCTAAGTGTAATGCTGTGTGAACCTAGCTAAGTGTAATAACTGTGAAACGCAGAGAGCTGTAACACAGATTGTGTAAAACTTATGTTATTTGACTTGTACCATAACATTGAATGTTTCATGTGCTAATTTTGGCTAAATTAAAAAAGTAAAAAAAAATAAATAAATAAATAAATAAATAAAATAAAATAAAAAAAAATAAGAAGGAATGGCGGTATCTACCACTTGTGCCTCACAAACTAGGTATTAAGAGTAAAAAACTAACAAAATTAGTAGGGGTGTGCGAATACCACTTTTTTGCACTCAAATCGAATTCGAATAATTTCCTCGAATATCGAATCGAATAATCGAATAGTCGAATAATTTTACTTGTTTTTTCACGATCTATTTTCTACACAAATTTTTCCAAAAAATTCTTTTCAATGTTAAATAACCCATGAACTATAGAAAGCTACCATATTAAATTGTTCTGAAATGAAAGAAGGCGAACAATTTGAGAAAAAAGTTGAGCTTTTATTACTATACTACTATACTACTAAGTAAGTATCTATCCATGTCGATTCGAACAATAAATCGGAACGCCAAAATTAACTTTACCCGCGTGCTGTTATCGTTTTCGCAGGTCTTCGGAGCTATCGATGCGCGGGTGTTCGTTCGCGGGTGTTCATTCCAGTGGCGGATCCAGCCTTCGCGAACGGGGGGGGGGCGAATTTTGGATTTTCGCCCGTAAATGACCCCCTTTTCTTGTTTTCGCTCTTGCTTTTCCCCTTCCTCTCCCCTCTTTTCCCACTTCTTGGGCCGAACGGGGGGGGCGATCGCCCCCTTCGCCCCCCCCCCCCCTGTATCCGCCAATGGTTCATTCGGAACTCCAGGAGAAGCCAAAGAGGAAACTCTCCTTCGGCCTTCCTCTTTCCTCTATTCGCGATGAGTATCGAGAGAAAGTGCCTTCAAATGCGAGGTTAGGCAACCCTCACGTCCCAGTGGCGCCGCCGCGTCGCGTATTTGCTTGGCGGAATACGCATTTTGCGCTGCGTCAGCGCTGTGTCGGTTCTCGTAAAGACTCCGCGAGTCCCTCTTATCAGCATCACCTCGAGTCTTGGAAGCTACTTTATTCCGTTTGACACCGCAAAGACGCGCGGTCAATGCTCTGCGCGATTGTCTAAGCGCGGAATACCATGTTTAGTTTCGCCGAAAGAACGAGAAAAACGTTTCCAGAATTGGTCATATTCGGCGAACTATTCGAACACACTATTCGAACTCGAATATTCGGTATTCGAGGAGCGCTATTCGATATTCGGACCCGACCAGTAAACCGGTATTCGAGTTCGAATATCGAATACAATTCGAATATTCGCATACCCCTAAAAATTAGTAAAAGTAACTTGAAAATACATTGATAACCACCAAGAATCTTATTGAACTCGGAATTTTTGTACCCTGACGTGCCCCATCTTCACATCCTTCAGTATGAAATTGTGAACCACAAAAATGCTACTTGTAAACTTACCTCAATAATTTCATACAAGACTGGTGAGCCTAAGTATTCCAAACATTTGTTTGAAATCTGTTCCTTCAGAAGATCTAAGGTTGAGTCAGCAAGTCCTCGAGGATTACGGAACTTCACATCTGGGGCAGTGTCTGGGTACCCAAAGGGTAACGTGACATCTAATGTAACTGTCACATACTGATCATCTGAATTTAAATCAGTTACTGGTAGAACTTCCATTTCAATTCCAAATGGATTCCCTCTGAAAAAAAAAATTATAACTATTAATTTCAAAATTTGGTTCAGGTATTGGCCGTTAGGCTAGTGTATTAAAGGTCAGGAATATGCCCAGCTGAGTAAATTCTCAACGGGAAATATTCCCTGTTTTCTATTTCCTCGTCTCCATCTCTAAAAATATTTACTTTTTCACTTTGGTCTTTTTCTTGTGATGTGTTAAAATAGCGGTAAAATATCAAAATTCTTTTTCATAAAAAAAAAAAAAAAAAAAAACAACCAGCATCCTCAGAGGAAATTTTTAGATTAAAACTAAAGAGCAAGGATGCACAGGATTGGGGAACAGGACTAACAGGAGCAAACATCAAACAATGCAAAAACAAATCTGTTCTTCTTTCTTAACCATTCAATACAGCTATTAATTTCAAAACTTCTCAGTTAAAATGATTATTTTCTTAAATTTTAAGAAAAAATAGAAAGCGGGCAATAATACTTTTTTTTAGAAAGTAAATTCCCAGTAGGGCATATTCTCAGAGAATAAATTCCCAGGAATTTAAAGTCACTATACTAGGGTCACCAGGAATTCTCTTTTCACCAGGCATGTCCTCATGTTTGTTTAATGTCAAATTAAACCATTAACACCAAAACACACATGCATTTTTTGCAGTTTTTTTTTTATATTTTTGAAAATTTTGTTTCATGTCACCTCAGCGCAATCAATTTGATAACCATTGATCTAATTAGAGAATTTGCAAATTATTTGAGTTGATTCCTCACTAAGCAGTAATCTTATAGCTGTTCTCTTAGGTGCCTTCCGATAAGCTTGCTGCAGAAAATATTGTGTTTTTCCTCAAATTATACTTTTAATTTTTCAGCCGAATAGTTTCTTACAACAATTCAGATTCAAGCCGAGAGTCAACATTTTGAACGTTTTCTAATTCTCATTCCTGATTAAAAGAAGTTCTTAAAACTTAAACATTGAGTTAGTTCAAATTTAATAAGTTTATGCAGAACATTTGTTCTTTTTTTGGAACAAGATTTATTTTATTGTGAAGAGGTGTAGAGCTTGCTTCACAAAAGAAAGCTGATGGCAGATCGTGCCATTCGCTGCGCAAAGACGAGTTTGCATTCTTGCACAAGCGCAAAAACGCAAACTGGTCTCTGCGCAGTAAACAAACCCATCTGTCATCAGCCAACTTTTCTGAAACGACCTCTACTATCCGACTATCCATCTTCAATTTGCACTAAAATAAACACTACGCTATTTTAACCATCTTGAAAATACAGATGACAATGCTTAGTTTCCTGGAGGCAGGAGGATACGAAAGAATCAACATTGATTCTTGTGAAAATCTGAAAAGATTAACATTCAAAAAGTGATTTGCTTCGAAAAAGTGTCCTTTTCTCCTGGAAAAATATCCTACTATAGGTGTAATGTAATGCAAGTGTATCAAAAATAATAAAGTGAAATAATAGAATTTGGAAAATCATACAATTTTAACACAGGTCTGAATGTAAAATATAGACCAATGGTGACTTACTTATCGTCCGTCTTGATTACAATTTCATCCATCAAAATTGCTTGTAACGCCTCAAGTTCTTCAACCAATCTAGAATAAAAATATGAGAGTGAGTTATTGATACAAGCAACATGATAAAAAACAAAAATTTGGTTGGTTAAATCCATTTTCTTCGAGGAGGCGCCTCAGCATCTTTGGCTGTTTACACCCCTGTGAATACATAAAAAAGATTTCTAGTGTACAGATGTAAGAGAATATCAGAAAATAGAGTAGATTGCAGCCCGTAATCATCGGATGATCGGGTCATGTTGTCAGGGATCATCATCAATCATAGCATAGATTTATTTCTCATCAAGGTACTTAAACAAAATGTTGAAAGTTTTGAGGTCAAATGTCTTAATTAGCGAATATTTGAAAATTATGTACATTGCACACCACTATAGTCAAACCCAAATCAACTGACGCTTGACGCTCCTTTTCCCCTCGCTCGCCAGCACTCATTTTTACCCTCTCCACTATGCACCCTGCTGGACAATGCGCCGCACACCATCCCCGGTCATCATTCTACCTGAGGCTCCGCACGCAGGTACGGGATTTTGAATAGAGCGCCAAGAGACGATGAAAGAGGAGAAAGGCACGACGCCGGCTACTGTTGGCTGGCGAGTTCGCTCGGGCCGTTGTGGTGGGGGAAGGCAGCCGAGGAGCGTCGAGCTTCAATTGATTTGGGTTTGACTATAGGCTCATTTGGCAGCTACTTGAAGGATCCAATTTAATCCTCTAGAGAAGCCTTGAGCTCTTTGCTCAAACCAAAGCTAACCGCTTACTAATGTAATTTGTGGTTTCATGAGATTATGGTCGTAGGCACCATTACTAGTCAGAAGCCAACACTCAAAATGATTCAGCCCTAGAACTTGTTCAGATGAATCAAAGATGGACTCAAGCAGTCTTTACTTACTTCAAAACAATTAGCAGAGGACATTCAGCACTATTAAAGCAAAGAGTAGAGGTCGTTTCGGAAGTGTTAGCCGCTGACAGATCTTTGTTTACGTATGTGAAGTAGGCCGGTTCTGCACCTATCGGCAGGGCGCTGGTGCCGACTGCACTCCCGAACTTTGGTCAGTGCAGCAGGCGGAAATACTTATGTCTGTCCGTGCACGTAGACAAAGAGCTTTCAGCGGCCAACATTTCTGAAGCAAGCTCTACTAGCTCACCGTTTCTGCTTAAATATCAGTAGAGGCATCTGTATCAATAAAAAAACCTCAGAGCAGAAAATGTGACTGATGCCATTCACCAACGCTTGTGTAACAAAGTCTCAATAGCAAGAATTCGAAAGAACAAAAATATTAAAATTGAAAGATGATAAATGAACAGCAGCAGATGCTACTAGCATAGAAATCTTACTGAGTGATTCTGCTTTGATATGAGGCAATTTTTTTACGTATAAAATATGATGGAACAAGATGAAATGGGTTACTCTTGGTTGAGAATAATTCATCTGGCAATCCAATTTAAAAGAATGGGCTTTATCCAAATTCGGTTCTATTTATGTTTACCTTATTGAACTGCACTATTTATTCATTTATTTTCTGTGTCATTTTGTGTGGGGAGGCTCACTTTGCTGGATTTTTGAAATGGCGCTTGCACTGTTCACAATTCAACCAATCAAGGAACTCAAGATTCCAACAGGATTGATAGGTTTGAGGTTATATTTTAGTCAGACAAAAGTGACCGCAATCAAAGGACTAACTCATCAGAGAGGTTAGAGAACTCCATTCCATTTTGATGGACCACGCGACCACGCAAGTCACACTGACAAACTGCAGTATAAAATAGCGTGTTCCGTGGTGTTTCGATTAAATTAATGAGCTTTCAAGAGCGGAGGTACACTTCAAAGCAAGTAAACTATGGCAACATAAGATGATGTTTCCACTAAGCTTGAAAGATCTTGTGAAGAAAGTAACGTGAGAAGGTAAGTACTTGCTTCATGCATTCTTCCTTCTACAAATTTGAGAAATGATTTTTTACAGATAAATTAAGTAAGTACCAACTTCATTCCTGACATTAACATAACCTTAGATATTGAGACAACTGAAACTGAACTTCAACTTCAAAAAAAGAGGTTACAGAAAAATTGGAAAGGTATCTATGAGACAATTAGAAATTCATGTTACCTTTCATCGGCACTCATGATTAGAAGGTGGTTGGACTTGTTGGTTAGTATAGTTTTAATAGAGAGATAAAAACAAGTGTAGGCCACTTATTGATAAGAGGAAAAAAACTATCATTTCGGCTCAACTTCGTGTGACACAGTGAACGTTACTCGACATCTTGTCATCAGAATAGATGAAAAACAGCCACCTAACGTTAACTTTTATATGAATATCGTGATACCGAAAAGCTAAACGGCAGCAAACATTAATTATTTTCGAATTTGTATAGAGGAGAGCTGAACACACAAGCACAACACAATTTTTACTACTCAGCTGTTTACTGTCAAATTGCTATCAACAACAACACACTTCTTGGAAGGAAAAAACACCATCAACCGGAATAAATCGGGATTGAACCGCTCTGTTTGAATATTTTGGCGCGAGAATGGGAGCGCAATTTGCTTCGTCGTTGATTAAAAAATCATAAATGGGGAGTGCTTCGCAAGCAGAATCTACTCAATGTAACTAGATTAATGATATTCTGTCTACATGGTTATACATATGTAGATTGTAATAGCTTGGAAGAAAGACAAAGCAATTTATTTTATGGTGGTCGTATTTGATTCTTGGCGAAGCGATTTTGTTCGTGTGGTTATAGATTAGAATCATGGATTTGGCGTCGTAAGGAATAACGAGAACGACAGAGAGACCGTTTAAACGGAAGGGTTCCACTATCCATCTTTTTTTATTCGTTCGCGGCTCACATAAATTTTACATGAGGAGTCTTAATGAACGACTGCGAGTGCGAACCAGTGCACTACGGTATGAAATAGAAAAAAAGTGGTCAAAAATCGGTTGTCGAAGTGATCAAAAATCGTCGTTAAGATTTTTAAACATATTCTAAACCTTTTCATTATTGACATTTATATACATTTCAATTACTTGTTGAAAGTGTGCTCTGTGATTAAAATTGGTACCCATTGACAGTAATAGAAAAGTATTAAAAAAGTATACAGAAATTAACTTACTGATTTTTGGCCACTTTTTGACGATATCTGACCATAGTGCAGTGGTGGGTTATGCAATTCAGCAACCAAGTTTTTATGGAATCAAAATGCAAAAGAATCGATTTTCTAGGGGCCAATGAACTTCAGGAAGATCGATGATGTAACTTAGGTTTAAATAGATACAATCCGTTGTTGTCACACTGCACGATCCGCTACTGCTGTAAACTATTGCGAACGGTGGGTAGGGGGAGAGGAATACTATGGTCTGTCGTCCGTAAGATCGAAAAAAGGCGAATAATCGGTGAAAAAAGTTCATCAAGTTATCGTTTTTCGAACTTGGAAGCTAAAGTTACAGCTAACTTTCTAGTGCATTTCTAGGTTTAAATGAATTATTTAAAGTGTTTTCTGTATAGTTATACCAATTGGTTTTGAAAGTTTACAAATGATCAATTTATGAAAAATCTTTCTAATTTTTGCCACTCTTTGACGATCTCAGACTATAGTGGGGGGGGGGGAGAGTCGCTACTGTTTTTTTTTTTTTTTTTTTTTCTTTCTTTTTTTTCTTTCTTTTTTTTTTGGGTATAAAATGTGGGGTAAATTGTTTTCGGCCTGCGCAGTTTGAGAGATAAGAAATTTCGGTAAAATTCGAGCCACAAAGCCACGAGCCTCAGCGCATGCGGATGATAGTCAGACATTCAGAAAATAATAAGGATAGGGGCTGTCATGTGACTTCAGCTTCTGGTTCTGTCCTTTTCTAACACATGCAGTCAAACGGGCGAAGAAAAAGAAAGGCAAATCCCTATATCTACGGCAAAGTCATCAGACCAAGGGTTCATTATTATAAACAGGTTACTCCGATAACGCTGTAGTCTTTGCGACCAAATCGGGAAGTATGTTATTCAGATGTGGATTGATTACCCAATTTGGTTAAGGTCTATTTAAACAAGTTAGTCCGATCACGTTTTAATGTTTTGCTCCCTCCAGTTTACATAGATGCCGGCCGGCAGTGGGAAAAGTGGCCGAATCGGAAAATCAACCCCCATTTGAATTAGGTTTATGGTTTTTCGATTTGGTCACAACGACAACATCAACAGTGCGATCGCACTGACCTGTTGAAATAAACCTTGCATCGCAGGCCGACGCGTATAAGTGAGAGGGAGTAAAGGACAAATTATCGCCCAAATACAGTATGACTGTATTCAGACTTTCCAAAAGATATCCGTTACTATATACTTACATTAGTCACTGAGAAAAATTTCTCTTTGCCGTAACTGGACTTCTTGTTAAAACTTACTTAACCAGAAATTCCTGTTGTTTCAACAGAAATTCCTGTTGCTGCAACAGGAATTCCGGTCAAGTAATAGGAGTTCCTATTGAAATAACCGGAATGCCTGTTGAAAGAACAGGAATTCGGGTTAAGTAAGTATTAAACAGACGTCCGGTTGAATTAAGTGGAAAATTTTTCTCAGTGGTCGTTAAACCACACTAAACTTAAATAGAAGTAGGCTAGTAGGTTGGTAGCCTACTAGGAACCGAGCTCTAATACAAATTTTAATACGCTATGCCATCTATGGGAAATTTCGAGAGATATGTCAGATAGCTGGGTAACATAGGAGAAATCATTCCTGAAAATAATTGGAATTTAATCAATATTGAACGATTAGGATCGATGTCTGAAAGAGTGAAAGATAACCAGTGCCAGTGGTGAGTGGCAACAGAGCAGCCAGGCAATTACGGAGGACTGGACGGACGCACGCGGGAGGCGTATTTTGCCGCTGAACTAGAACTGCAGCAGACGCATTTTCAGTATCGGGTTCTGACAAGTAGCGGTGCGTGCTACCGAACCGCATCAAAACGCATCGGTGAGCGGTTGGTTTGCGCAGAATTTCAACTCGTTGCTAATCAACCGCTTACCGATGTGCTTTGATGCGGTTCGGTAGCACGCAACGCTACTTGTTAGAACCCGATACTCATAATGCGTCTGCTCTAGTACTCGGTAGAATCATTCCTCAAAAAAGAATCGATTTATATGATCCTCGACTCTCCGAACTTCCCAATTTCCATCAACATGAGATGCTCTTCCATTCGATTCATTTCGTCTGATGAAACTCGTGTTATTATGGAACCATAGTGGCGGATCCATAATTTTTCTGGGGGAGGGGGGGACGCCTATAAAATTAAGGAAGATCCATAAAAGGAAGCAATTTTGGGCAATATTCTGATTAAAAAAATGGCACAATTCGAGGCTTCCGTGGGGGGGGGGGGGGGAGTACGTGCCCGTGCGGCGACCAAAAATAGCTACGAAAACAGCTTTAATCGGATCAGAGGTTATTTGACGGGAGACAAAAGAAATCGTTAAATCGATGGCCGATTAAGCCAGTCAATGAGTGACGCTTTTGATTGAGAATTGTAAAATTTGGCTGTCGCAATGATAACCATCTTTAACCCTTCAATGACCACGTGAGTTCAAGAGAACACCACTCCTCCGTTTTTATAGGGAAGGTAGTTAACTGTTCGTACTCGGTGGAGTTGGAATTGCCTATCCTACAAATTGAAGGCTCTCGACGAGACCTTAACTTGGAGTATTTTCATCTATATTTGCGTTTATTCGGACTGAGGACTGAAAAAATGTGTAATAGCTCAGAGAAGAAAAACGAGTAACCTCGGGCTCGGCCCATAAGGGGTTAAAGTGCTTGATTTTTTAAAACTATCCATGAACAGCTTTTAGCTAACGGTACTTATACCTACTCTTAACGATGGTTACCATATCAACGGTTAAATTTTAAAATGATCGACCAATAAACGGTTTTAGTGATTACTTAATGATGACAATATTCGGCGATGGAGCGTTCAAAACAAAGACAAACTGTCTCACTCCCTCTCATGTACTGCTCCCAGTGCTATCTCACTCTCATTTCGAAAATCGTATGTACTTAGAGACATTTTTTGTAAACATTTTTGGCAGAAATGCATTCATGAATGAATTGATCATAATATGTCGTTAAAGAAGGCCCTGTATACGAATCTCGAAACTAGAAAGAGATGGGTATACATGGGGGTCACGGGAGAGTGGAGAGTGAGTGAGATAGTTTGGAACGCTACGCGAGTTTTGTCACAACCGATTGCGACCGATGAGTGCATTTGTTGTGATTGTTGGCTAATTGTTGACTTCGCACTAAAACCGTCTATAGGTATAGCGTCCTACTCATACGAGGGTCATCCAAAAAGTAAGTTTCGCCATCTCATAACTCCAAAAGTAAAAGCGATGGAAAAATTTAAAGCCACAATTTTGTTTGTTATATTCGCAGCTTTTCAAAAAGCTCAAGTTTTTGAAAATTGGTTTCCTAGATCGCGAGAAAATTGACTTTTTGTGAGGGTACCTTTTCAGGTCACGTGCCCACCTCCCTGTCCGCTGGCGTACACTACTGGTCACTGGCTACTGGACTCGCAAGGTGTGTTATTGGTTGATTACTTAGAGAAGGGATCGACAGTTAATACGGCCAGATATCTACTGTCAAGTGCTTACTCATAGTTAAAATAAGCGATAAAACGGAAACGCTCCGGATTATTAACCCGCGGACCTTTGTTTCTGCACGACAAAGCTAGACCTCATACAGCAAAACAAACCGGAGCTTTACTGGCGTCATTCACTTGGAAAATTTTCCCCCACCCCCCTAATCTCCAGATTTGCCCCCCAGTGATTTCCACCTCTTTCCACTATTAACGGAAGGTCTTGCAGGACACAAAAATTCGATTTTCTTGCGATTTAGTGAACCAATTTGACAATTTTTGAAACTTTTTAAAAGCTGAGAATATAACAAACAAAACCGTGGCTTTGAATTTTTTTTTATCACTCTTACTTTTGGAGTTATGAGATGGCGAAACTTACTTTTTGGATGACCCTCGCAGAACAGTGGCGTGGTGTAGCGTGCAATTTGGCAACGTTGTATTGTGTCCATTTAGATCCGTGTAAAAGGTCGAATGCAAAGGTGTTCACCGAACACCCAATAGTTCGACCTTTTCCATGGTTTTAAATGAACGAACTGCAACGTTGCCAAATCGCAAGCAACGGCACTCTCATAGAAAATCTACACTATCGCGATCGGTTTAACGAAAAAATCGACCCACAGAGCTGTTTACAACCAGCTTACATCACTGATTAATGATTTTTTGTTTAGGCATTTCTCGTTAGTTATGATCGAAAGCTGGACCCTATATACATAATACAAATAATCCAATTTTACAATAAGCCAAGATGTCAGTGGAAATTCACAGAAGTTTACATAACTTCATTAATTTACATTTTACACTCACTTGTGAATGCAATGAGCGGAAGATTTCTCGCGTTCCGAGAGCTGTAGTTTTATCAAGCAATATCGAGTTATTGTTGCTTCAATGTTCTCGGCTCCCATTGCAATGTACTAAATCATGAATTACAAAATCTGAGACCATACATTGCATACCTACCTACCAGCTCACGCTCCAAACTCAGCTTACCGAGTCAACGCAGTGCAGTGTTCAAAACGCATTTGCGCCCGCGACACACGCAATATGGATCGAAACGCAGTAGCTAGCGACTCGTGCAATGAGGCAACACTGTTCTCTCTCCATTTGATTCGATGTTAAACAATCGATTTGATATTGAATCGCTGCTTCATCAACAATCGATTGTTTTACATAGATTCAAATGGAAGAAACACATTGTTGCCAAATTGCTTGAGCCGTCACTGATCAAAATATGGAATTTCCCGGACACAATTTTACAAATCAAAATCAAAATGGAGCTGTTGCAAACTTTTGCTACATGCTTAGTAATAGATGATTATAGGATAAACACCTGTAAAAATAACGATTAGCGCACTAAAAAATCACGAAATCTACTCCTAAACTCACAAAATGCTTTTAAACGCGAGACCGTAATGGCGGCCGGGGCCGCGGTTTACATTGGGTTTCCCTATCTTCAATCGACGCCATCTACAAGAGGTGTTCTCACAACACCACACAAGAAGAAGAAGAAGCATAAAATTGCCATAAGAAAACCGCGGCCTCGGCCGCCATTAAGGTCTCGCGTTTAAAAGCATTTTGTGAGTTTAGGAGTGGATTTCGTGATTTTTAAGTGCGCTAATTGTTATTTTTACAGGGGTTTACCCCATTTTTAACCATTAATAAGCCTGTAGCAAAAGTTTGCAACAGCTCCATTCTTCCAACACAGCCAGTAGAATTGAATACAAAATATGAAATATAAGCAATGCTTGGGGGGGGGGGGGGGAGTGTTCAGTTGGATCAAAGTATAACCATAATCTTCAAAATTAAAACTCTAAATGCGTTGAATATAAGTAATGAGAATACACCGTTGAATCAGCAGCGCGTCTAGAGGCTACGGGAGGGGAGAGGGGCTCGCTCCCCATTGATAAAATTCCCTACGCATTTTTGCAAAAATTTATATTCTTCGCGAGATCCACCCCTTAAAATGTTCCTTGTGCTAATCGGAGAAACAATTTTTTCAAAAATGTCCTAAACAAATAATTTTAATTTGCGTCTCAAACGGTATAGCCATGGCCGAAATAGCAAAATTAACATTATAATTTAGGGTGCGTTTGATACTACAATCCGATAATCATTGAACCGAGCAGTGGCCCTGTTACACACAAAAAATCGTCCGTTTTGCAAAATTTTATTATTTGTTCTGCACTAAAAAGGCCTTTTCTGAGCGTCAGAAAATAACATGATGGCAAAAACAATTTCATTTCGGGGCTCAAAAATGGGTTACTTATAGAAGTGAACGGTTAAGAAAATAAGTGAAACTGACACACTTTTTGACTATTTGATTAGGGCCGCACAACTTGGTAAATTCACGAGACATTAATGCATGTGTCAAACTCCCAAAAATTCTCATTTTAGACTAGGTCCTTTGAGCCACGGGTTAGAGACATTGAAAAAAAATTTATTTGACAAATTATTAGACAGGGTGTTTTTCCTACACAGCACATGAAGCGTGAAACTCCTCGCATTTCGAATTTTTAACAAATAATAAACACCCTACCCTCTCCGCAAAAAAAAAAAAAAAAAAAAAAAAAAAAAAAAAAAAAAAAACTAATTTGGGAGCCATTGCTCACAAAAAGTGTCAGCTTGCAGCCGCACGTCACCGCAAACTCTCAAAAGCCTTCCTTTCCTGAAGTCCCTATATCCTCAATCGAGGTTCGCGATAACTTTGGGTGACTTATTGCGAGCTCTTTGAAGTAAATTTTTAGTTGAAGAAGTTTTTTATTTGCAAAATCATCAGAGGGCGTTGATTCAATTAAGAGGACAAAGAATGCGATTATTGTGCTACCTATATGTCGATGTGACCGGTGACCTTCTACTGCAGTTAGCGTACGTATTCTGTGAACGCGCAGCTAAACATAGACGTCCATCATTGCAGAAATTCAATACTGTTCAAAGTAGTTTTAGTGGTCAATGGGTCATAGCCTACAGCCGTAGCCAGGAATTTCTCTCTCTCTCTCTCTCTCTCTCTCTCTCTCTCTCTCTCTCTCTCTCTCTCTCTCTCTCTCTCTCTCTCTCTCTCTCTCTCTCTCTCTCTTTCGCTTTCGCTCTCTCTCGCTCTAGGGCTATAAGCAAATTGGGTAATTGAGCAAAAATTACAGGGCGCTAGCCCATGTTAAAAAATTTGAAGGGAGACCGATTCGACCTGTAACCTTTGCAAATTGTAACTGATGTGAAGTAACAATAATGACACCTATATATCTTTGTCAGAGTCGAACAAAGTTTACGTTTACGTTTTAAAAAGCGATTTGCATCATTTTGCAGGAGGTGAGCGCTGATTGGTCGGCGAAACAAAAACCTTACAAATTGCAGCAAATCGGGATCACTTGATAGGCATTAGGCGGGAACCAATCTGCGTCCACTTCCTGCAAAGTGTTGTGAACCACTTCGCAGGTGCGACAAGGATTATAGTGTTGCTAACAATGACGCAGTGCCTTCAATTTTCGAGGATGCAATTCGTCATCTCACTAATGCCGGGGATGTACGTTTTGGGCGAATGGTAAGAAACAGGTAATAAAAAAACAGTACCTTTTGGGCGAGGCAAGAGGAGAATAATTCTGAGAACTACTCCATTTCTTAGGGCGTTTTGGGCGAGAGAAAAATATCGGAAATTAGTAGGAAAAGTGAATAATGAGCACTTTTGGGCGAGTGCGAGAGATGATGCTATTGCTGCATGTGGCAACCTCGCCTTCTCGTAAAATGTCTCGTGTCCACGTCATGTACAATGCTGAATTTTACAATGCGCACCCGGGCTCACACGACGTTGTTCGAGTGTTACAGGAACTTCAAACAGAGAGAACTTACACAAAAATTATGTTCATAAAACGTAATATGAGGAACTCCGTAAAAATCTCTACGCAAGCCAGAATCGCCGAATTCATTGAAAACTGGTATGAGTATAGCTCTGGTCCGCGAACCGCCCTCCGTCGCACGGAGGAGTATTGTGCCTCTAAACCTGGCCAAAAAGATTTTACCGCTCAAATTGCTTGAAAATACCATTTATGGGGTATTTTTACCCAAACTTTTCGAATTTTTACTCAGATTTTCAGTAAGAAATATTTTTAGGCTGTTTTGAGGTTATTTATTCAATTGAGCCCTGAAAACATTAAGTTTAAAGACTGCTAGAGACTGCGTTGAATGGATTCCGATGCAGATTTAGTATACTTATAAAAGTGAGTTATTCGAGTAACATGTTATATTTTGAGTAGGAAGAACAGAAGCAGGAATTTGATTTTAATCCATGGTTGCCATATCGTGCAAGAATGATTTTTCCCCCCAACACAATCTCCTTATAATATGATGCTTGATAAAAGAATGAGGTAAGAGTAGTCCTGCATAATTAATAATTATTGGTTTTCTACCGCCTAACCTGCCACACACCCCCCCCCCCCCCATAAGAGCATATCATCTTAAAAACAAGGAATTAAAGATATAAATGATTGATTAGCATCAAGATTTTTTATTAAAAACCAAGCAAATGCACAACGGCTGCTGGCTGCCCTCGTGATGGAACAACATGAGTTTTCATCTATTCAATCATATTCACAAGAAAAACATCTATCCTATCATAGGCGGGGAAAGCTGCAAGCTGCTTATTTCGGAATTTATTTAAAATGAAAACGTACTGTTACCAACTAGCACTATCAATTTTGTTTTGACCGAAATAAAATGAACCTAGTCTCTAATTAAAGAGTTTTCATTTCAGTATGATTATTTTTGTTTTTTTTTTTTTTTTTCATAATTAATACTTTTTTTTTTTTTTTTTTTTTTTTTTTTTTTTTTAAATTTTTTTTTCAAACATATGACTAAAACAAAATATGCATTGTAAATCATTCTATTCATGGCTTGCCACCAGAACATTCGTCTGGTGAGGCATCCTCAGGTCCTTTGTGTCTTTTTTGTATTTTTTGTATTTTTTTTTTTTTTTTTAATTTTCTTAATTGTTTTTTGTTTTGTTTTTGTTTTTTTTTGTGGTTTTGCTGTGGCAGCACGTGATTTTTATGCTTCTCCCTTTAGAAATAGGACTGTAAGTTAACGAAAATGTACCGCGTTAAACTAACTCAACCTTTAATTTAATCTCATTCCCACGATTTTAACTATGTTTAAGTTATCAGATGCTCTGACCCCCCCCCCACAATGCTTCTTTCTTCCCCTGACCTTTGTAAAAGAAAATTTTAGAGACTGTGCGTGGTACTTGAGACGGGTTTGCTGCTTAAATTATGATTTAGACTCGTGTGAATGCTAAAACTGATCAAATCTGAAAAGTTTGGCCTAGTAAATGAAACTTTGAACCTCTGTGCGCTTTCGGGGAGCAGTTTGGAGCAGCTACGGTTTTAAAAATCTGATTCTAGACTATCTTCCGCATCTTTTCATGCCAATATGATCACTGAATACCGCTGAATTGGGTACTTTTACCATATTTCTTGTCCAAATTCTATGAAAAATGAAATATATAGGTATAATAGGACTGAAAAACAAATTTATGAGATCAAATAATGATTGAAATGTATTTAATCACCTTTAGTATGAACATAAATTACGTATAAAACCCAAAATTCAATATTTAAAACTTTCTAGCAACGTCATCTGTAGATATGAATGGAATAGTGGATAATATAGTTTTTACCCGACAAGTGACAAAGGGTCAACTTTGAGTTCACCGTACTTCCACCGGTGGAGTGAGTCCGGTCGTTTCAGGACGTCTTTCCACACCCCTTAGGCAACTCTAGGTACCAATGTCATCCACTGAAGTGCGAATTTCAAAATTTGACTTTTGGCCAGGTTTAGAAGCAAAATACTCCTCCGTGCGTCGCCTGCAATACCTAAAACAAATGGCCAATGGGCTACCAGGCTACCTTCATCAAGCTCAGAAGATTTAAATGTTTTTACTCCTACTTTGAACTTTAGTTTCTCATTTTTACTATTTTTTTTTTTTAAATTCATCGATTATACATCAAATTTTAAGACTTCAAGCTACAGACCTACAATAATTGCTGGTGAGTAATACACTCTTGTAAAACGCGTACTCGGCAAATTAAATACTTCCGGTGATGCCAAACTTACAAAATTACCACAGTAAATGCCTTAAATGTACTCGCCCAAAAGTCCCTTCGACATTGACTGAATCCCTCACTAAATTCAATTTTTAACTCGCCCAAAACGTCCACTCGAATCCAGCTCCTCGCCCAAAAGGTACCTTTTTGTGTCGCCCAAAACGTACTCTTTCTCTCGCCCAAAACGCCCGATTTTCGCCCACCCTCGCCCAAAACGTCATCCCCCCCTAATGCCTGCAGCAACTACTTCGCTTTTTAGCAACATTCTCTAACATGATGTAGGTGTGCCAGTGGCTTAGCCGCAGAAATTGTTCGAATGAGGGGGGGGGGGGTCGGGGTTCTGAAAATTGTCAAGGGGGGGGGGGCACAAAGTTAACAAAGTCGGCAAATTTCTCTGAAAACGCAAAAAAAAATCTTTTTTCGGGTTAAGTGCTTTTTCCATTAATGAACAAAAATTATTACTTATACAGATCTGTATCAAAGCTACACCGTAGTACCGACAGTTTTGTTAGTGACCACACTTTGTTCCAGATTGTTAAAGAGTGCACTTTTTTGCGGAATTTTACGAGCCGCCACGCCACACATTGGAGCTAGTCAATGGGAGAGTCCGGGCAAGGCGTGACCACTTTAAATGCGTAAATCTTTGTTGGATTCATTGGCTTTATTGTAAAATTTCCTACAATAATCACCCACTCTTTAGTTTGTTTTTTTCCTAAAAAAAAAAAAAAAAAAAAAAAACACTCTTTGCATTTTTAGTCATATATTCCATGTGGCGAGGCAACGTTCCTTTTCCCCCATTAAAACACATTAGAAAGGTCGAAATGCCTGGTCACCGCGGATGACTGGAGCGTTCGACTTTTTTGGTGAAATTAAATGGAGAAAATACATTGTTGCCAAATTTCACGCTTCGCCACTGGTCTGGCCCCTTCCATTGACTCGCTCCACTATGTGCCGAAGCAGACTGCTGACTGCAGGGGACACTGTAGGTAACAGTGAAGCTGCGTGTGATCTGGCAACGTCGCATTTAGTCAATTTAAAGTCATGAAAAAGGTCAACATCTGAGGGTGCACAGTGCTATACCTCGAATCAATATTTTACACGGGTTTAAATGGACGAAATGCAAAGTTACCAGATTGCACGAGTCGCCCCTGCGGCACCCCTACAATGAAATCATACGCTATCTCAGGTGCTCTCGATAGTATCGAAAGTTCACGAGCTATCGTAACTATCGATACCATCTATAGCTCGAGTGAATGTAAGCACACATATCAATAGGGCTCTTGCAAACTTTTGCTATAAAAACAATTATTAATTGGAAAATATGATGTAAAAACCAGCGAAAATCACGAAAATCACACTGTAAGAGTCTAAGGACTCAGCAATAAACTCAGAAAACAGCTGTAACGACACGATCGTAATGACGGTGCTACGCAGGTATCATGGATATGCCTATCTCATAATTCGTCACTTTCTCTACGGAAACATAGAGATATATCTCGAATTAAATTGGAATCTCCCACGATACCTGCGTGGCTCCGCCATAATCCCCAATTCTGAAATAAGTGAATTTTCGTCATTTTGACAGGTTTTTGTTCAAGAATCAACTCTACAATCACCTATAGCAAAAATTTGGAAGAGCCTTATTTTGGCCTTACAATTAGTACTACTCCAAACTTTGAAGCGGTCGTTATTCACATATTATATGTAGACACACCTCCATTCAACTTCATCTCCGTCCTCCGATGTCCGCCAGCGTCCGGGGCGTCCTAAAACTGGGCACGAGTCGAGCCCCCTCCGGCCAACCGGCCAGCTCTCGGGCTGCAAGTCCACGACTTGCGAGAGGGAGGAGGGGAGGAGGGGAGGTCTCCGATCAGAGTCCATCGTGTATGATTGCAGATTTCGATAAGATAACTCGACGTTAAATGCAGTGCAATATAATTGTTTGCACGTTTTGCACTTCTAATCGTGTGTACGTCGCGTCGCCGTATGGGTCTGCCTGCACGGGTTTCCTGTTGACAGTGGCAGTGGTTGGTGGCCACTGTGACTAATAACTGCCGAACGCTGAACGAGATGGTCGCGGTCAGTTGACATGACGGCTGAACGTAGCAGTGTTGCCAGATATGAGGTGTTAATAGAGCTGCCGATTTGCGTAGATTTAATGACATTTTGAAATTCACCGAAGATTCCACCGGTTGAGAAAAGATTACAGAGTTTAGTTCAGTGTATATGACTGTAATGCACGAAAATACTAGCGCATTTTACCTTTTCTCAACCGGTAGTGTCGTCACTATAACTTTGAAAACTTTCAGATAATCTAATTAATTAACGGCGTTTCCTCCGATTGAGATAAGATTACAGATCAGAGTATTTTCGTGCATTACAGTCATATACTGAATTGAACTATGTAATCTTTTCTCAACCGGTGGAATCATCGGTTAATTTAAAAAGGTCATTACATCTATACGCAAATCGGCAGCTCGGGGTGTTGAAACCTTATATTTTACATTGAGTCTTATGAGAAAAATACGGCCTCAGGCCGTATATCTGGCATTCTGGCAACATTGCTGAACGCAGTCGGATATCGGTATAATCGGCATGCTCGTCATTCCATTCCGCTCTCGATCCCCGAACTGAAACTGAACTGAACTTACCTCCCGGACAGACGGACGGACGCGACGGACAGACGAAACAACTCATTTACTGCATCATTATCAAGACCATTAAAAAGTATCGAAACGTCCTGTTCTCATTTAAAAAAAAAAATAAATAAAAAAATAATTATTGTTTGTTTATCATAAAAGTAACCACGCTTGTTGCTCACGATTTTTTTTGTTTTTTTTGTGTCCGAGGTTCATAATTTTAAATGACATGTGTGTGCATTATTTTCTATTGCGTTATTCAGCCGAACAGACAAAGGCCAGTTTGATATAGAATATTGTGTCTTGAGGTAGGTTCGCAAGAAAGAAAAAAAAAAAGAAAAAAATTATCGATTTGATTTTTTTTTTATGTTGTGTCGAAAAATCGAGTTGGATTTTAAAAGTGAAACAAAATATTGAAAGGAATGAGAAAAAACGTGTCGACTATATATCATCCCTGGAATTGAAGGATTCTCATTTTTTCGGTCTGAAGTGTTTCTGCGGAAAGTTAAAGTTTGAAGTAGTTTACAGTGTCAACAATTTCCAAAAAAAGAGGTCGTAATTTACTCTCGCGATTGTGATAAACCAAGTCAATTTCATGAACCATCAGCTCATCCGACTGGTAGTTTTTCCGATGCTCATATTTTCTTAATCAGTCTCGTGGCTTATTAATTAAGCCGTGGAGGTGCGTGAAAATTTAGTTTTTTCTCGAAGATATTTAGAATCATGTTTTTTCTCTCTTTCGAATTAAGAAATTATAGGTTTTGACGCTGGATTTTTTTTACAATCTCAGACTCGTCAGAGTGAAGTTCAAGGCATATGTGTGTACTTTAAAGCTCATTATCGCCATGATTAATTAAAAAAGTTCGTCATTGTTCGCAGTGTATACCAATGTGGTGCGGTGATTAGTTTCAGTTCGATTAAATTCGCGATAAACCAACACTAAAATCAACTTCCTCATCGGCTTGTAGTTTTCGGCAGTTCGAGCCGTTTGGCTCCGTTTAGGTGAGTTTAATCCATTTGTCAAACTGATTCAATGCCAACTAATAGAACTCAGCTGTTCTCCATCAGGCAGTTTTGAATTTATTATCGGATTCTGTAAAGCTTGTTCATTGGTGGTAGTATAAATAAAATTGAGCTTTGTTAACTTTTGTGCAATGGGGCTGTTGCAAAACTCTTGCTACAGGCAATTTGAGGGTCGATTCAGATAAATGAACCTGCAGAATCAACTACGGCACCACTTATACAAAATCCTCCTCTCAACTCATAAAATGCTTTTATACGCTTTTATATAAATGTTTAATTTAAGTTTTTGTCGTTGTATATTTATGATTTTCATTTGTCGCATTCAACCTACGCTGAGAAGGAATATTTTATATATACATATATCTTATAGAATAGTTGATTCACTGCCGATTAAACCTTTGTGTCATGGACATTTTTTCTGCTTGGTTAGAGCTTAAACTTTTAGAGAGAATATCTTTATGTCTATTTGGCAACATCAAATTTTCCTCAATTGAACCATTGAGAAAGGTCGAATTCGAAAATCATCGCCGACTTCTCAATAGTTCGATAGTTTCCATGAGTAAAAATGAAAACATTACAGCGTTGTGAGAATGTGAGATTGCATGCTTCGCCATTCTGATTACTATATCAATTTTGAACAAACATGCCGCGTTCAACATATTATTTTATTAAGAAAATTCAAATAAATCGATTTAAATAAGAGGTTAGAATACAACCCTGTAGTTTAGGTTTTAAGGGAAACGACTCGGGAAGTGGATAGGTTCCACTAAAGGCGCGTTTAAACATGACGGCAAACGTTTTGGAAAGATTTCGGTCCTGATGATCTGGGTTTAAAATCAGTGGCGTAGGGTGCAATTTGGCAACGTTGTTATGTGTCCATTTAAATCCATTTAAAATATCGAACTATTGGGTGTTCTTGCATTCGACCTTTTACATGGGTTTAAATCGACACACTACAACGTTGTCAAATAGCACGCTACGCCACTGTTTAAAATGCATCAATGGGGCAGTTGCAAGGGTCTGAAATGTTGTGATTTTTATAAAGAAAATGGTAGTACTTGATGCGCTGAGAACAATGCTGCCTTTGGTTTTTTCCTAAAAGTACCGGTTTAGCTGATACACTCATAAAAAAGTTGTAAAAAATGGTGTGCGTAGTGACGTCACTACGCGGAATTCCCATTTAAAACAATGCATTTTGGGCCAAAATCTCATCTTCAAAACTATGGAACTAAATTAGAAACCAAAGGCATCTTTGTCCTCGACTCATCAAGTACTTTCATTTTCTTTAAAAAAAAACCACAACATTTCAGACCCTTGCAACTGCCCCATTACGCCAATTCAAATATTTAAAAGTTTGGGCCCTTTTTAACAAAAAGCGCTCTTAGTAACTTCGAGATTTGATCCCCCTGGTTTGAATCTTACAATAATTGGTTAGATTACTCTGATTGGGAGACATTTTTATCAAAAGGGCGGGCGGGGTGATCATCAACAGCCAATGCTTGCCACAAAATTCGTCAAAACGTTTGTTCATTGCATAGGTAGGTACTTAAACAGTTTGTAAAAGCTGCACGGGAGGGAAGGTTAACTTTGGATTAAAGGCCCTCCCTTCCACTTCTTGACAACGTCCTCACTCGGAATTCCGGCAACGTTACTTTAGTTGAATGTAAGATATTAATCGTTGAATTTAGTTGCTATCGCAAGTTTTGATTGGAATCGTAAACAGCGTTACACAGTTTCAACTTGTGCTCAACTTTTATCGACATTTCGTGTTATCTCATTGTAAAGCTCTCTATTCCGATAACATCTATTGATCCTTCAGCGTGATACAATCTTTCATTATCAGACTGTTGCATTCATTCAGCTTTGGTTCTCGGGTATACATTTATGAGTCATTCAATTTCTCATGATGTAACGCCGCGCGCCGGGTCTTTCATTTCCATCCATTATTTATTTATTTATTTATTTATTTATTTATTTATTTATTTATTTATTTATTTATTTATTTATTTATTTATTTATTTATTTATTTATTTATTTATTTATTTATTTATTTATTTATTTATTTATTTATTTATTTATTTATTTATTTATTTATTTATTTATTTATTTATTTATTTATTTAATTTTTGTACATAAGAGCCACTAGCTTGAAGTACACGTCAGGAAAAAGAATAAAAAAAAAAAAAAACTAAACAGATAGATAAGTACATAATAATAATGATGGTTCTTAAAATTAAATTAAATTTTAAGTGTTAGCCCACAACTCCTCCACACTGTAAAGGGCTTTGTTAATAACAAATAGTCTTAACTGTCCGACTGTTATTGACCCCCGAGTCCGAGATTGGTTAGGAATGGCAGAACATTACAAATAGATAAATGCATTGAACATTTTCTAGAAGAATCTATACCATGACACCTCTAATAACCGAATTTTTGCATTCATTCAGGGTTCACGGCCTACGGCATTTTGACACTGATTGTGATAAGTCTTATAGACGACTGTGAATGGTTCTGAACGGGGGAAAAATAGATAGATAAATGGATGAATAGATAAAGACAACATTAATTACTAAATGGATGGGTAAATAAATTAAGAAAATTGGTTCCTTGATGGAATTTTTCTGGCGCAATTATCGCCGAGCACATTATTTCCGAGCACAGTTTTTTGGTAAAATTCGAGCCTCAAGGTCACAAGCCCTTTAAGTAAATATAACACCACATTCCGTTCATTTAAAATCGTGGAAAAGGTCGAATTATTGGAGGAGGGAGACATTGCATTTATTGGAGTCGATTCATTGCATGAGCTTTATTTGGACAACATGGTGCGTTGTCAGATTTCAGGCGACGCTCCTGAGATTGAGATGAGGGGGAGATAAGCCAACGGCGAAGCGTGTAGTCCGGCAACGTCGCATTTGTTGCATTTAAACTAATAACAAATATCGAACTATTTAAGAATTGGCGATAAATATCGAATTCAACCTTTCGTAAGAGTTCAAAGGAACAAAATGTTACGTTGCCATAGCACGCTTCACCACACTAACAATAAGATACAAATAACTTGGGGAAATAAGTAGAGAGTAAAGAAATGTATTTCAGAGTACCGTCTTTATATCTATCACTAACAAATGAAAAATAAATAAATAGTTTCAATAATTAAAAGAATGGATGATTATTTCAGTTTCGATCTACAAAGAAACTGTAAATTATACAAATTTGCCGTTAATCGCCGACAAACATTTGAGAAATGAGCATACAAATAAATCATGCATTAAAGTGCCTTCATTTTTTAAGGCAGGCAAAAACACGTTCACGAGAGTACGAATAGTTATCTATGTCCTTCATCATTCTCCGCTCAGCAGGTGTGCGTATTCAAACGCACTTCAAAATCCTCCAGATTAGCGAAAATTGCTGCAATCTTCATGAAACTTCAAAAGGGTTTGTAGTGTAAGAAACAACGAATGTATTCCAACGATGACTTGCAAACAAAAAAGGTACCATGACCTAGCCTCGAGGAGCTCCTTGACTCATGCATTTATATAGCAACCCATTCAAGCCCAGAATCAATCTCCATTTTTGTTACGTGCTCGACTAAATCATTAGGCAGGTCTGTTTTCAACGAGTTAAAAGTTCCTTTTAAATGATTTAATACGATCTGTGTTTCCTAAATTATAATTTTTTTCCGTTATTGTCAGTTTCATCAGAAATTGTATCGGTTTTATGCCGAGGAATACGGATTTTAGTACAACTTCTAGCCGCGTGGCCGCATTAGAGTCATTCAAAGGAAATCTCTACAGGTAAAACAGACATGATGCTTTATGCAATTGAAAAGAGTTGACCGCGTGAACGGATTTGAAGGTCAAGTTCAATGGCGCGACCAGCAACGGACTGTCGGATTAGCCGATGAATTAATACGGTCCGACGTATTAGAACGTATGGGAGCGGACCGTAAATATTTACTCAATCTAAGGAGCCCTAGAGATTTGATCATCACATGTTAGGTTTCAGGACATTTCGTCAACGACTTTTTGTCCGCATGCATATTTCGTCCAGTAGTTTATGTCCATGTAATTTTTCGGCAAAAAAAGATTCGTCTTAGACTAATTCATGTCAAAAAATGATCAGCCCATAAACTTTGGTATCAAAAAATGATAAAACCACGTATCATGTAATAAAAACCCCGTTGTCAATGTAATATCCATTTTCACGAATCATTCAATTCAAAAAACAAAAGAAAAAGAAAATTTAACGAAAATTTTGATTCAAATTCACGACAAAACAAATAAGTGTACACAAATTTTGGGCACAAAAATTGGGGGACAAAACCATCAAAAAATTGAGAAGGTCGTCAGAATTACTTCACTCGTAAATGCAGTTACCTAGGTAACACCTCGAAGTCTTCCTTTCTTCTCTTTCTTTGTTGCCATTCAATAAAAGTCATTCACGATCATAGAAACGCATGCTCCTCTTAACCATTGACAAAAATGGAAAATGTAAACCGAAATCCAACATATGGACCAAATTTAAACACTTGGACCTATCAACTCTAGCCCAAAAACACATGGATGTAAACTACTGGACGAAATATGCATGTGGACAAAAAGTCGTTGACGAAATGTCCTATAACCACATGTTATCAAGAGGGGTTAACACAGGGATGCGGACCGTAGGTAAAAAAAAAAAGTAGGGAACTTGAAAGTGATGACTTTTTCTTTAGCTGCTCTTTCCAAAAATATGTCAAAACTGAAAAAAACGGCGAAATTACTATGCGTAAATAGTTGTTTCTTTTGAAATGAATGATGAATAAGGTCGGCGACAGTACTTAATTTTTTTTAATGTCATGAGGTCCAAAAATTTGATCAAAATAAAATAAGAGTTTTCCGCAGAAAAAAATCACAAGGGCTAGTACCTCCGCAAAACCCTGAAATCAAAAACCAATCAGAACTCGGGTAGCTCGAGTCTATAGGTATAATCTCTTCAGAACTTTCGTTGAGGGACTATGTGTAAAGACCAAACTGTGCTGACTTCATCGGGAAATGGAGTAAATATTACACCGATTTTTCTGTGAGCAAGCGAAACTGAGGTATTGGCTATGCAAAAACTCCTTTACTTGGAAGAAGCCTAGTAACTCCGTCCCTTAGAAAAAAACTACTCCTATTGAACTTTTTTTCTTTTTTTTTCTCTTTTAGATATAGCTTTATCAATTTCCTCTTAACTTTTCCTGTATCAATTTTCTCTTACCCGTGTGCGATCACGAGGTATCAACTTAGCTAGTTAACGCCAATTCCCATGAATTCTCTCGCTAAGCCCATCAATACAGCGCATTCCTTAGATTGAGTAAATAAAACGCGCAGATCAAAGTTTTTATAAAAGTTGAACATTATAGGTAGTTATAGAGATTTGACGGCCGAAATGAAAAGTTTATTTCCTGTTACTTTTTGCGCCCTAACTTTTTTCATTAAACTTTATCAATCGCGGGAACGCGTTTTAATTGTTACGTGTTAAGTTCAAAACGTTGCTCGAGGATCAAATATAAATACGAGCTCTTGGGTGATGGATAAAATTTATCATTGGATTCCAGAGGATTTTGAGATTTGAGTGTAGTGTATACCAAATATTATTGTGCTTACGACGCTCACGTCCTAGACTTCACTCCTCAGTGCTCAGAGTAATAATTGAGCAAAGTGACCACTGATCACAAACGGCAGAAAAAAACCTCGGTAGAGTTTATTTACGGGACGTCAATTCTATTTTAAGATACCTAGAGCGAAAAGCTTATAGGAAACTGAAGCAGTTATCAGATGGACTCAACTCGACGCAATAAATAACATTGGCGGATCCATCAGGAATTCGTGCTTCTCCTCTCTTACCCCATCAGAACGCGTGTATTAGAAAAGGACTGATTAGGAACATAGTCACATGATCCTCGCCCCTTCTTCTTTCCTTTTCTAACACATTGCATTCTTATTGGGTAAGAGAGAGAGAGAGAAGGACAATTTCCTGGATCCGCTTGTGATATAAAACAAAGTACTTACAGTTTACATGCGATCCTTATATTCAATGTAAAAATTCTCCTTCATAAGCTTTTAATCGATGATCTACATGCTGTACATGGATTAAATGGGTTTTACGAATAGTATTTTTGAAAAATTGAGGTATGTGGCGAAGAAAGTATAATAAAATAACTATGTGTACAAAGCTGCGCTATCGAAAATTTGAAACTATATTCGCGTCATTTGGGGTTTCCCTGGGTTTGGCACATCTGGACAACCCCCCCCCCCCCCCCCCGACACCAAAATTTTGATCTATAAAAAGGTAATTTTTTGCATTTTCAGACAAATTTGACCAAATTTGTATCTTTGGAACACCCCCCCCCCCCCCGACAATTTTGGACCTACGAAACCCCCCCTCCCCCCACAAAAATTCCTGGCTATGCCTTGGACCAGAGCTCTTGCTTTGCAGGTACGCATTTAATTACATTTTCTATTCATCTCCAATAGCCGTCTTTTTTTATGTCCACAGTCGTTTGCGGTTCACAAAACGCGGTCATGAAATTATCTATTCTTATGAAAGAATCTCATTGCATATAGTCTAATTTGAATCTTGAAACCTTTCCGTATTATTTCCTTTGCGGTCCACGAACATTCGCAAACTCAATCAGCAAATTTTATTTCGTGACCAATGGTCACCGGTTACTTCTTTCGTAACCAGAGTTTCGAAACCACGGTCACTTGCGCGAGCCAATCACAGACAAGGCGATTCAAAATTCAAATATTCCCTCCGGTCACTTACTCGTCCGGTCACGTTTCACGTAACCCACCTCGGGAGGTAGGTCTCGAAATTCGGAACCAAGCGGTTCCCGGTCACCTTTTGATACGGTACCGTACCTAACCGTACGTTGCTTGGCTCCGCCCACTTTTAGGTGACCGGAATAATAAAATTTCGGTCTCCTACCGATTTTCGAAACCTGGTCACGTAAAACGTAACCTGGTCACGAAATAAAATTTGCTTAATAGCATGCGAATGCTTGCGGACCGCGGGACTATTTTCATCCGCCCGTCCACAGTCGTCCACAGCGGACGATTGTGGACATAAAAAAAGACGGCTAGTGATTTCACTGCACTATGGTTGACTAAAATATTGTTCAGTTCAGTGACTGCAACGCAGGAGTAACCTTTTTCTCAAAAGGTGGAGAATCCGTCTCTCTAACTTTAGAAAAACGTCGGATATTCTGATAATTCAATCAGTGAATCCACCGATTGAGAAAATAGCAAATGTGAGTATTTCCGTGCACAGTGGCGTCGCGTGCCATCTGGCAACAATGCAACAGCTCCATTTAAACTCGTTAAAAATATCGAATTTTCCTTGTGCACTGTGCACTCCCTGATATCGATCTTTTACATGAGCTTAAATGGATACAATACATTGTTGCCAAACTGCACGCGACGCCACTGTCCGTGCATTACCTATACTCCAAGACTGCACTGTACTGTGTAATCTTTTGGTCAGTTGGTGTAATCATCGTTGAATTAAAACATGACATTAAATGTACACAAAGCGACAGCTCTTGACTGCGCATGCTCAAAACATGACCACACCCGTCCACAATATTTATGTATGATTATACCTTGTGCAGAAAATACTCTGCAAAGCGTCTGCTATTATTCGTGGAACGATTACGCCACCATGTCTCATTTTTACATTCGTTTATCATTGATAATTATCAAGCAATTGATATGATCTAATTGATTGGTGGGACAGTACAATAATAATTTAAAATTGATATGATCCAATTGATTGGTGGGACAGTACAATAATAATTTAATCGGCGTTATCAATGAGAGATTGTTTGACGCATATGCAGCAATAAGACAATTATTTTAATTTTAGTATTTAAAGAGGGTTATAGATCAAGGCAGCAGTCTTGCCGGTTCAACTTAATAAACACGCTATGGGTATAGCTGCATTTTTTTTTTAATAAAAAGAAGCTTACAATTTTTTAAAGTTATGAGAATCGTCTCCTAATTCTTAATTCATCGATTGAAAAATTTTGAAGAAGTGTAACCATCACCACGAGAGTCAAAATCCACACATGTTAAGTCTACAAAGCATTTTAGATATTCAGATTTTTCGCTCATAACCTTTGGCAACTGTTGGCATAACCCTTGAAATAGTTTTCGATGAGGATTAAGGAGCAGTGGTACTCAGATATGGAGTTGAAACCAATCATTTTAAATTTGAACTCCGTTTCTCCCCCCTCCTGGATGACCACCATGCAGAAAAAATGATCTGATATCGCGAACACATGGAAAACACATGCATGCCATGAAAAAGACAGAAGCAAGTCCAACAGGCTTATTTTTATTTGGAGGCTCAACAAAAAATCAGTCAACAGTCGCACCTACTGGCGAATATTGCTCCAATTCGAATTCCACCTGTTTCGCTTACGAGTCAAAATTTCCATTAATTAGGGTGTATAATTTATTTTAGAGCATTTAATCAGAAATTGTTTGTCTATATACATGTATGAAAACAAATATTAAATCATGAAGAAAACCTAACCTATATCCATCACCCTTCTGTAGCCGACTGTTGGCTAAACGAGTGAACGTAGTCTCGATGAAGCCCGACCACAGTAAAATTGAGCATGAAATAGGGACATCTGTCGGAAATTTTCAGCGATGCTGCGGGTCTCAATTTGTCTCTAATACAGATCCGGATATATATCGCTCTATACTCGGTCTATTATACTAGATCTAAACGTTGAATTTCGTTCATTTCAATAATTGTAAAAGATCGAATTCGATGATGTGCAATGAACGGAGAACGTCCAACGGATCGATATTTTTACTGTCTTTAAAAATACATCTCGCAGCGTTGCCAACTTGCAAGCCCCGCCACTTTTTACCTGTTGACTGCTTTTGAACTTTTGGTAGGTATGACTCTGGGTTGAATAGGATAATTTATTTTAATATAAGACTGAAAATTGGCAGCGTTCATGCCGATGCACTGTGCCCCATCAGGGGTAATTATGAAAACGATGTGTGCAACGTCTGTTTGTCTCCGCACGCAAAAATTATAAAAAATGGGTGACATTGATGGATCTGACAACCTCAAATATATACCCTTGAATCGGCCATATACCTATGAGCCCCATTAATTGATAAGAAACGTCCGATAAATGATTAAAACATTGATCAAAAACGTGAGCTTCATAGGCAGTGAATGTAGGTATACCGTTGAGAGCGCTCGGTGCGTTGTATTTCAATTCTCTAGCTGTTCCTCCGGTGTCAAAAATTTGTTTATTGATGTACTCGACTATACCTTCTCGTGGAAACAGTAAGTTCTTTCGTTGAGTTATTGATCATTTCAAACTTCAAAGCAATTTACAGCTGATTAATTGGCGAGTGGAAAAATCACCGTAATGAGGAATGAGGTTATGTTGCACAATTTTGCTGTAAGCGATTTAAGGATCGTTTTGGATGTAAAACCCTGCAAAAATAACGATGGTTGCACTATTAACTCACGAAATGCTTTTAAATGCTCGAGATTCATGGCGGAGGAGGGCACTAATAATGGGAGACTCCCATCTAATCACACTGTACGACTGTACATAACTCCACCAAGAAGTGACCGATAAGAGACGACTTTCCTATGACACACCGGTGTCACCAGATGTCACGGTCTCGGCCATTAATCAGATGTGCAACACTACTCTGGTTCCTATAAATTAATCAATCAGCGTATGAATTTTCCTTGACAGCATAGTGAGAGTGAATTAAGATAGGAATCTCCCATTATTAGTGCCCTCCACTGCTATTACACTTGCTCATTTAAAAGCTATTTATGAGTTTAGGAATGGATCTCGTGTGTTTTTAGTGCTACCATCGTTCTTTTTGGAGGTTTTTACATTTGAATCAATCCTTAAATCGCTTACAGAAAAAGTGTGCAACAGCCCCATTCTGTTTCATGTTTCCTTATAACAATGGCGAAGCATGTTATCTGGCAACGTAGCATTCTGTCTATTTCAACCCGAACAAATGGGTCGAATTCAGAAATAACATTCGATTCCTCAATATTTCGATATTATTTATGGGTTTAAATGGTCACGAGCTTAATCTTGTCAGACTGCTTCGCCACCGTTTATTGACCGGTAGTTTGGTTAGGAAAGTCCAGGAAAATTTTTCTCAATCCAATATTTTTGCTGGTTTTGACTTCGCAGCTAAATGGCTTCGTCATTTATTACGGGCTCTCCAACGAGTACTTGGGATGCGGGTTGTTTGAACACATTTAACCTGACCTAACCTAACCTAACCTAACCTTTATAAACCTAACCTATAATTCAACCTAACCAGGTGTGTCACAGTACCAAGCTAATCGGATGTGAATCACTGCTCTTGTGCCTAATTACTCTGTGAATCTTCTTTGTCAGCATAGAGAGAGTGACGGAATTAAGATAGGAATCTTCCATTATTAGTGTCCAACGCCGCTATTGTGCTCGGGCGCATGTAAAATCATTTAATGAGTTTAGGAGTAGACCCCGTGAGTAATTAGTGCTACCATCGTTATTTCCGATGTTTTTTCCTGAATCGACCTTTTAATCGCTTATAGTAAAAGTGTGCCACAGCTCGATTCGTTGGGATTTTTTTTTGTTAAGTATAGGCGGTGTTAAACGTAACGTAATTTATATTAGTAGATTCATTTACATATATATGTATACGAAAGATTCATCTAAACTTTGGGCTTAGTTTCCTTTGCTAGAGGTGCGAGGTTTGAACTTTTTTTGTTTGTCTCAAGGTTATTTTTGCAGCATATTACATCAGATTTTGATAGTACATTTGCCTGCTACAAAATCTTGCAAGAGCTTCTTAAAATCTGGTGGGGATGGTGGAATCCTGTTCAAGTGCGGCAACATAGCGTTAGAGCTCGTGTTTGACAGTAATTTTTTTGTTTTTCCCACTCACCTGGTTTGGAGATTGATGCTTTCTATTTTTTCTTCATTTTCCATTCTTCTTCAAACCCAAGACTCTCTTGCGGCGCTATAGTCAGCGAAATTGAATTGTAACAAGGCGAGGCGAGGGTGAGAGGAAGTGGGTATTAGTGGGAGTCAGTATGACGGCTCGTGTGATTTGGCAATAATGGATTCTCACCATTTAAAACTGGGGGAAAATAATCGATTATTTGACGAGGGCGTTGTGCCTCACCTAGTATCGATCTTTATGCATAGATTTAAATGGCAAAGGAGCGCACGGTTGTTTGATTGCATATGAGTCACCCGCGCTGGTGGTAGTGTTTAGACACAGTTTTGGGAGCTTGGAGATTGCGGGTTAGAGACAAGCAATGCTCTTTGGGCATGGTTTGTTTCAAACACATTATAGAAGAAGACTGCGGCGAGATTTGAAGCCGGTTACTGTCATAGGCAGGGCTTCCCCGCTCGGGGGTATGAACCAAATTAACATTGCGTATTATGGAGCCGATACATAAAACTGTTTCAGAAGCATGTTAATTACTTTTAGTTTTCAAAAGTACTCAGATATGATATGCAGCTTATCCCAAAGGTTGAAATTGACGAACTTAAATAAAAGTTTCGGTCAATTTATCAGCTAGATATTTACGATAGAAAGTACAGCAGAGAGGTTATGGGTGCTGAAGTAAACAATGACTAACCGATCGTTAACTTCGATTATTATTAAACGGACGCCTTAAATTGATCCAAATTTTCGATTTAAATGTATGTTACACTACACTGTACTACATATGTGAGAGTCGACCTTGTTATTCATAAAAATAATTGACGAAAATAGTCTGAAGAGCGAGGCTCCATAAGAGCTATGTTAAATTGGTTCATACCCCGGCGCGAGGAAGTGCCCTGCCCATCAGCCCGAGCCAAGACAGGCTTCACTTTTCCCCCGTGCAAAGAGATAGCAGAGGCCAGTCTCTATAATGTCTTTGGTTTGTTTGCAACGTATTATTTAACATTAAGGCAAAAGTTGTAACACAGCCATTTGAAAGCGGTATGAAATGAAGAAGCGGGTGTTTTGGAGTGGCTATCGCTGGACACAGAAATTTATATTACTATATTTTTAGGAAGACTTTACGGGGTAAAGAAACTGACACTTAATGTAGACACAGTTGATGGATTAATCCTTCAACGACCAGGTTAGTTCAAAAGAACGCCACTCTTTCGTTTATTTTGTGAAGGTAGTTAACTGTTCGTACTCGGGGGAGATGGAATTGCCTATACGATGAATTGAAGGCGCCCGACAAGACCTTATCTTGTAAGTGTTTTCACCGATAATAGCTTTTATCCGGAATGAAGACCCGAACAATATGAAATAGACTTGAGAAGAAAAACGAGAATACTCGGACTGGGTCCATAAGGGGTTAAATAGATAATGTCCGACGACGCCATAGATTTTGGTTCTGGTAGGCTACGCGCTACACTATCACAATGAATTTGAGCATTGCAGGTGGCCTACCTAAGCCAAAATCTAAAGCGTCGTCTAACATCATTTAATTCGTCGACTGTTTAATTAAAGTTTTCTGTTCTGATTTAAGGTTAAAAATAAAAGACAAAGCAACCATCCATGCTGCCTCACTTTGGGATAGGGTTTCTAGCCTGGCGCCCTCTATGGTTATAAGCTCATCGGTCCCACCGTTGGCGTAGGGATTCAACTTGTAGTACTTACTATGACTTTCAAAAGAAAGTATCCTGATGGAAATATTTATTCTTTCCTCTCTCGCCCAATGGGGCTTTTGCAAACTTTTGCTATAGGGGATTAAAGAGTTGATTCTTGCATAAAAACCTGTAAAAATGACGATGAGCACACTTGAAAATCACGAAATTCACTCTCAGAATCGGGCTTAGTAGCGGAGAGACGCAGGTATCATGAGAGATTCCCATCTAAATTGAGACATATCTCGACTGTGTTTCCGTAGAGAAAGTGACATAATAGACAGGAATCTCTCATGATATCTGCGTTGAAGCGCCATTACGATCTTGTCGTTATAGCAGTTATGTGGGTTTATTAATGAATTTTAGACTTTCTTAGTGCGATTTTCGTGATTTCCGCTGGTCTTAACAACAGATTGAATTATATTTATTTGCTTATAGCAAAAGTTTGCAAGAGCCCCATTGTAAAGAATGTTGAGGTTTTAATTTGTTTCAGAGCTAAACATCATTACCACGTGAAAGTATGCTTTGAATAAAAATCTTTCACTCTTTGGAAAAATAAAGGAAACATAATCAAGAGCAATTTGAATGAGAGGACTTTCTTTCGCAAGTCATACTACACCGGTCTTGCGAGGTGGGAGCAAATTACAAGGTTCGAGTGACGAAACGGCGAATCCGAAATTTCCCAACTCTCAGTTGGGACTCCAAACTCTAAAATTCCCAGTAGTGGGAGGCGCAAATATTTCAAAATGCGGGAATATTTTTACAATTTGACGTATATTTTTGTGCATTTCTCTTTCTCGACAATTTTTGTTTCGGTGACTAGGTATATAACCTCCTCCCCCCCCCCCCACCTTTTTTCTGAGATGCAAAATCATAAAATCTAAATATTTGAATGCAACATGAGTTTATAGGTTTGTTCTTGTTGAAGCGACGCGACGCGACGAAACGGCACACTTTGAAAACTTTGTAAGTACCTCTCTCTTTTCACTCCCCTTTTCTACATTTCCCTCTTCTTTTCCTCTTTCAGATTTAGTTTATGTCAATTCTTGATGTACAAAATTACACACTCATTCAGTTGTTTTCTAATTCATTGTCTATTTTTCATTTTTTCTAGTGTTTCAAGAACTTGAAATTTATGAAATCCACTTCTTGACCGAACCGGACGAAGGAGCGATGTTACCATTGGTACAAAAAGGGACACTCCGTCAAATATTGGCCAGCGTTGCAGGTAACTTGAGCAGACTTTTCCTTGCTTTGAGTAAAATGTGCGAAAATGTAGGTATTATCGCCGAATTAATGATTGTCGCGAGATTTCCACGAGCTAGATTTCGCCTTGAAATTTGAAAAATTTGTTTGAACCCTCCAAATACCTCCCTAGGAACTGTCGGGGGCTTTTGAAAATAACAAAAATGACAAAGGGGTCAGTTCCCTATTTTAATTTTTAAGCGTGCCATACGAAGTATTCTTACACAAGCTTCTTACTCTCGTTTCACTGTATACAATGAATGATATAATACAGCGTAAAAGGCGCCCTCTGGTGGCCGTGTGTGTTTTGGAAATTTAGTTTTCAGGATATGAATCAAAAAATAAATGCTCGGGCCGTATTGAGTATTTTCGAGAAATTTTTAAGTCCGTACAATGATACACTCAGAACAGAGGAGTATGAAGAGTAAAGCCGAACTTCTGAAGGCGAAACTTAGTTGGTGAAAATCTCGCGACAATCTTTAATGCGTCGATAGTACATACATAATGCGACCAAGATGGATTAATACAGGTGTAGGAAGCATAAATAAAACATAGATAAGTAGATATGGTGGATAAATACAGGGATGTTGTATAAACAGACTTGCGTTTCGAAGTTATGCTGTGATTAATCAATTTACGAGGTCGATAAATGCGGGGATTCCATTTGCTGGATGGCGTTTCTGATCGGTGAACACGCTCTGATAAATCTTGCTATAACTAATACGATCCCGAGAGAATTAAATCCAACCTGACGCTCCAAATAGACTAATGCATCTACTTGTATTAATCCGCATGAGACAAATAGAGGCCTAGCACACCGTATACACATGCTTCCCCTGTTAGAATAGTGAACTAAGTTTAAAGTGAGCACAGTTTTGTTCGAGAGTCACCGGCTGCAACAATAAGCAGTCACCCATTGTTGAGTGATGTGGTGACTGGTGAGCTCAACGAGAGGCTGCACTGAGAGAATTCTTTCTTTAATGCAAGGTGTTTATCTCGTTTGTGTGAAAGAAACGGCACAGTGAAATATTGACTAAGAAGAAATTCCTTTAACCCAAGGAATATATCTGATTATCTGCTGCTAAAAGTGAAGAGATTACGTGTTGTGACAGTGATTCTCCTTCATGCAATCAGAACTTACTTCGCGCAAGGAAAACCGTCGCAAGTAAACGAGTTTCCTTGTTTTTAAAGAAGTGATTTCTTTCAGTGTGTGATTGGTCCGTGGTCCCGGAAACGGAAACAGGGTTTGCTTAGCGAATGATGACCACGCACTCATCAGTCAACAGTAGGCGACTGTTGGCTATTGTTTCGATGTGTTCCGACCAAAATTGAGCTGGAAAAGTGGACACACCTATCGCAACCTTTGTGCTGGGTCTCCATTTGTCTCAGCAATTCTACCTTGCATAATGCCTGGAAATAATTTTTCCAGCGAGCATTCCAGGATTCTTTTATTTCTTTTTGTTCCTCGCGCGATAAACAACCTGTTGAAGTGACGTCAAGTATTCGATTTATAGTCACGAATTTAAGTTTATCACTGTTCCTCCCAGAAGGTTTTACACTTCAATGCGCACTTTCAAATCATAATAAGTGTTTTTTGATTACGCAGTTTACATTCGTTGACACTTTTTACTCTTTATTGTTTAAGAGGAATCACGAGTGGTTGAAAATACTACCGCAACTACCATACATAAAATAACCTTTGAAAATGGGATTTGCTGAAAGAGCAACGAGTTTTATAGTAATTTGATGTAATAGGTAACTATGACTTTCAAAAGAAAGTACCCAGGTCAAAATCCTTATTGTTCAAGTTCCCTGTTGTTTCCAATAGACGTTTCGATTTTTCATGACGTACTGTATGAGGGGCATTCTGATAAGTCTTTAAACACTCGAAAGCCGCAAAATTGCGTTTAAAGGTTGCCGAGATTTAAAACTGCATGGGCGGAGCCAGCAATTAGGCAACTGCAGATTCTTCCTATGTGAATGTATGAGAAACAATCGATTAGAAATTGGGCCATGGCCCCCTCAAGAATCGATTGTTTCTCATACATTCAAATAAGAAGAATTCACAGTTGCCTAATTGCAGGCTCCACCCATGCAGTTTTAAATCTCGGCAACCTTTAAACGCAATTTTGCGGCTTTCATGTGTTTAAAGACTAAACAAACAATTAAATTTGTCGTTAGTTGCTTAGGTAGAATAGTTGTCTGTTGTTTGTTGTGTCTATTGTTTCATCAGGTTAGTTGTCTACCTGAGCAAATCGCGACTAATATAGTTGCTTGCCAGACTAATTCGATGTTTTAATAGTAGTTGTTTTTGCTTCGACGACTTTCGATTAGTTACGCTTGAGCGTAGCCAACTTCGCAGTAAAAACGGGCGTATTTTATGCATTGAATAAATTGGTAAGTGTGCAGCTTTTTATACCATTTGGTTGGCAACGCTACAAAAGCCGCTTGACGCCTCATTTCAGACGCCCAGCTTGGCGCCGCGCCGCACCGAACCAGATTGGAGTTGTTAATTCAAAGTCCAACTCAGCCCCTGATTCCAGAGATACCTATAAAGAAAAGAAAAACATTAATTGCTTGACATTAAGCTCTCCCAAAAAAATTGAAAACGATGCGCGAGTGAAAGTTGAGAAATTAATAAAAACGGCTGAAGAAAAAGTTTAAAAAAAGTTCATTGAACGCGAGGTTGCCGATTTTAGGGAGAAAAAAAAACATTAATTACTTATCTTATAATTGCAAGGTTACTTTTACGTTTGGCTGATAAAGGTTTTCTTCTTGTGAATTGTCTGAACGTGTGAAAACAAGTTGTCTTATTTTATGCATCCCCCCCCCACCCCTAAGATTCATAGATGTTGGTATATCTTTAAAAATGATGCATAAAGTCTCATCTTTTTCAAGAGTACTTCCTATATCTTTACACTATTTACGGAGACGTTGTTTTAGCAAAAACAACATTTTTGCATCGTATTGAACCCAAAGTTTTTTTTGTCAAAAATACTAATCAAAATGAGCGACAAACGGTGTTACTCCTTTCAGCACCAAGTTTATCAATAAATTTACCATCTCATTCAAATCAAGTGAGTAGATGAATACTTCTGCTCCGCGGTACGCAATTTTGCCTGTATCATCATCGTTCAACAAAGCGCGCTGTTGGATTTTCCAGTATTCAACGCTCTGTTTTTTCGATGAATAATGACGAATAAATAATGAATTGAAACCGTACATGGTAAACAGATTAACGTAAACGTTTGGATTTGGTACTTAAAAGGGTCAAACTATAATCAAATGATAGCGTCGCATTAATCAAGGTGAATGGGTTAATCAACTAAAAAGTTTAATATTCTAGATTAATTTTTAATTTCACTATATTTTAGTTCATAGTTTTTTAGGGTTGAATATATATTCTAATTGAAAACTTGAATCAAATTCTTCGGTTAGTTTAATCTATCACTTTTATCAATTTAACCACACGCTGTGGGGAGTTTCACGTTTAACTAAAAACATCGGGGTCTGTAAAAAAACAAAGCTTTGTTTGCTGAATTAGTCTGTTTTCTCCTTGCCACTGAGTGGTCTATAAAGGAAAGAAAGTTGAAAAAATTCGGTGAAAAATAGTCATCAATAATCATAGTTTTCGAATTTCCAAGCTCAATTTAAAACTATGAAGTGTGACATTTCTAGATTTAAATTTCTTGCACAAAGTTCGTTTTCTGTCACTAACCCTCCAACTCCCACGTTACAAAGCCAAGTCCCGCTTGCTTGCTTTCATTTAGTGGGTAGATAAATATTCCTACTCCGAGGTGTTAATTTTGCCTATCCTCCCAATTAAAGGGGCTTGTCGTAATATTATTTTGCAAACGTCAACAACTTGGAGTAGCTTCTGTCAATAAAAAATTCAAAAGTTGCGAGGCAGATCTATATTGACGTAAACGAGTATACTCGGGCGTGGTACAGAAAGGGTTAAAATTGGAATTGAAATTTTATAAATCATAAATTGATGATAAGGAAAAACTTCCTGATTTTTGGTCCCTTTTTGACGATCTCAGACCGTGCAACAGATAAATCAAATTTTTCCAAGGCGGGAAATTAATTTGAATATAGCAACCGAGATTGTACCATGCACGGAATAGTCTACTGAAACACCACAATTCTTGCGCTCCGAAAATCACGCCAAGGAAGAGGGAGATGATCAAATCGGCAGTACGAAAATTATAACCAATTTCAATTTATTGTTGTCATCTAATTGCGTGTAGTGCGTGTTCAGAGGGGGAAAACTCGGAAGCATATTCAAAATATTTTTTGCCGGGAACATTCCGGCTTCCCATTGAAAACGAGTTTCAACCACAAGTGCATGAAATCCCATTTGCAGTAAAAAATAGAAGTCAGCTCAAAAAACTAGAAGTTTGTTTTCGTTTTTTATTGTTTTTGTTTTTGTTTTTCGGCTCCATTTAATGTCACTGGAATCGATACAAATGCCAGTTAGAATAATCAGCGTAGGGAAAAATTAAAAAATGAAAACTTTTTGTCCTTTTAGAAACTCTTTGAGCTGTGATGAATAAATTCATACTTTTTTCAAGCCTCCGCCCTCTCAATAGGGCTCAAGAGACCCTTGAAAATATACGTACGAGCGAGCTATTGGAAAACTTTTGAGTCAACTTTAAAAAAAAAAAAATCTTCTTGACCAAAAGCGCAAGAGGAAAAAAATGGAACACAATTGAGGGGAAAACAAGCTCAATAATTGAGGATATATCATAGAGGACCTGACCTATGCCGTGTTTGAATCTTTAATTGAATAAAAAATACTTGAGCTCAATTTTGGAGCTTTCATTGAATCATTATTCTTTCCAAGGCCATAAATGACACTCATACTCGTATATGATGCTACCCACTTTTTCCAAAGAAGCAGCCGGGTATGTATAGCAAAGGCATTATATCACATAGACGGAGTGCATCCTATACCGTAACATTGAGCTGGATGAGGCAAACTTAGCGTACACTACAGTAGGCAGACGGGCGTGTCCTCTGTTTGAAATTGGGGGTGGAGCCTTCAACTGGCGACAAACAAACAAACACAACCTCTTAATCAAAACTTACTACTTTATAAAAATTGAGAGCGAAGATGGATGAAACACTATTTAATTACCATCATTTTGACAACAGTATGATTTAAGATCAAAAAAAGCTTCAAATAACTTACAAAATTGGAAATAGTTTGCAACTTCTATCACACTCAAAATGGTGTCGGTTTTTTTGTCACCAGTTTTACCAAAGATTATAACTTAAAAAGATTAACAATTTAAGTTTTGATGCAACCGTTGAGCAGGCTGATGACTGGTGAGCATTTTTGGTGAACATGCGAAGTACCGCAAGTTTGCCTCAACGATCTTGTTATGCACTCCGTCTATATGATATAATGTCTTTGATGTATAGAGACGGTATTGGTATAGCTTTTAAAAATGGACAGTTGAACTATATGGTTACCATGACAACAACAAAGTCTTGTTGTGTCACTCATAGACAGGATTATTTATCGGTTTAACTCAATGAGCTATAACTTTAGAGTGGCACATCAAGGAACGTTCCGCTGGTTCATTGTTGTCACCTAGGGCGCCGCCATCTTGCCGTAAAAATCGATTTTGAGGTTAAATTTTGTAGGTTGTTTCCGGTCGTTTCGTAAACAAACTCGGGCATCGCCGGAAACGACCTACGAATCTGCCGTCCAAATTCCCGCCAAATTCCGAACGACCTACAAAATTTAACCTCAAACCTCGGAATCTGCCGTCCAAATTCCGCTTTTTCCCGGGATTCCTTCTACCCTGTGTGGCACAAGGTGGACCAGCCCGCTGCCACTCTAAAGTTATAGCTCATTGGTTTAACTTAGAAGTAAACGATCAGCCCGCTGGTCGTCGCAAAAATACACTTCTTTGGACGCCACGGGCCCGCTTTGTTGTTTTTAGTGTTTGTGACTTCACAGTTCACACGCTCCGTCGATGTCAGTGCTGCAAGATTTACGGCTTCAGGCTGTATATTTCCCACGAGACTCGATGTCAAATAAGCGGATTTTAACTTCAAATCTGGCAACGATGGCTGAGGTCGACCTTGGCGTATCCGCATAGACGGTTTTCAATTTCATATCAGATAATTCAATTTTAAACGATGGCCGCAACCAACGAGCAAGATGAAGCAGGGGTCTTGTACGAAACATAAGTTTTGAGAAACCACGAATGCAGCCACGAAATGGAGATCTCATACGGCCAATTCACGAGCAATCGGTTTCTACTGCATCTTTAGTTTGAACCTTAAATTGAAAATTGTAGACCATTCACCTAAAACTGCAGGTTTAAATTAAAGCACCGGAGTTCAAGGGCGGCTATCTGAACACAGACATTTTATTAATGTTAGCGTTTCATTTGGAAAATTTTGAGCAATGAAGAAATCAAAACGTGATAGAAACATGCAAAATTATCTCTCCTGCAGGCCCATCATTTATTTTTTCTTTAAACTGATCGTTAAGACTGTCCATATGTGACTGACGGCGCTGCTATGGCGGTATGTAGCTTGTCCTAGAAAAGATTGGAACTGAAACTTTCAGTACGAAGTTCAATCAGTTAACTCACCATGTGTTTATATTCAAATCACGCTAGAAGATAACTATTCCTACTCCGATGTACTTGTTTTTGCTTACATCACAAATTGTAGGCGCTTAAACTATTTTGAATTGCTGGCTAGTCCACGTTTTTTTTGTTCACAATAACTAAATTAAAACCATGTTTTTCCCATTACATGAAACGAGTATATTCGGGTTTGGTATCTAAAGAGTTAGTATTGATATATAAATAAGGTTGAAAGTACCAAAACGCATTTTGACACGAGACTCGATTTGCGGCGATATTCCAGTTTTCGGTATTTTTAATCTTATTTTTAGAGTTATGGACGAGGAATTTTGTAGAAACATTCTTCAGATGATTATCAGACTAGTTTGCCTGCTTTTTTGAATTTTATGAGAGTAAATTGCTTTCCTCGCGTAATTCAGGATTCTGGTGAATAGTATCATACCTAATAAAATTTACCATCTTGCTTACTTGCGTCCATTTTTGGACATCTGGATGGTACATTAAATAGAGCAAATGTTTTTTGAATACTGGCCTTCGTACACAATCAAACTATAGTTTCATTATAATACAAGGTAGCCAACAATTGAAATTTCCAAAATTCAAACCGAAACTTGACCAAAACACCTTAAAAACGAATTTTATTGACTGAAATTGGTGGACAGATGACACACCACCGGACCACCCATCGTCATATAACTCTGCAGTTTGCATGACCGTCAAATTGCACAGTTATTTTTGACAAAAAGAGCAACGACTCGACACCATGCAACGAATGGCTCACCCGCTCATCGATGCTCATCGTTGCGTTGCCAGTTTGGTCAAACCTTTTTGATCCTGTACGAAACGCTTATTCAGTTCTGAGACCAAATAATGTTCGGTCCCGAGCGTAAGTTCTCTGATTGGTCGAAACCGCATGCAAGATGCTCGCAATGGAGCTGTTGCAAACTTTTGCTACAGGCTTATTGATAGTTGATATTGGGGTAATACCCTGTAAAAATAACGATTAGCGCACTAAAAAATCACGAAATCCACTCCTAAACTCACAAAATGCTTTTAAACGCGAGACCGTAATGGCGGCCGGATGCCGCGGTTTTCTTATGGCAATTGTGTGCTTCTTCTTCTTCTTGTGTGGTGTTGCGAGACTACCTCCTGTAGATGGCGCTGATTGAAGATAGGGAAACCCAATGCAAACCGCGGCCCCATCCGCCATTACGGTCTCGCGTTTAAAAGCATTTTGTGAGTTTAGGAGTGGATTTCGTGATTTTTTAGTGCGCTAATCGTTATTTTTATAGGGTATTACCCCTTATTTAACTATTGATAAGCCTGTAGCAAAAGTTTGCAACAGCTCCATTCAATGCTCGGGATCGAACATTATTTGGTCCCTGACAAGTGTGGTGCCTACTTAGGCCTTCGCACACATTCAAACGGGTTTGATCAAACTGCGGCAGGTAACTTTTCGAACAACTCTGCAGTTTGGCGGGTCGTCAAACTACCGAGCTATTTGCGGATGGATGGTGCGTTTTCGGTTCATCGATGCCCGTTTGATCGTTTTCGGAGCGCTATTGCGAAATGCATCAAAACGCATCGGTGAGTGCGGTGGCTGGTTAGCACGTTGTCTCAACTCATTGCTAACCAGCCGATGCTCACCAATGAATTTTGATGCATTTTCGATAGCTCAACTCCACTAGTTAGGACCCGATACTTAAAAAGAGCGCCTGCTTTACCAAGCTTCTTTTTCTCTGTGCCAATCTATTCCAAATGAGTCTTCAAATAATATTTTAATTAAATAAGCGGGAATAGTTTTTTTTCTGCACCATATGCTGGGTCGATGACTAAATCCATTGGCTAATTTGTCAGGAGTTTGAAATGTAGATAGGCACACTTATATATGGCTGTTTTAATGAAGCTGTGTAGTGTATACTGACCGCACTTATGGGCAGACCATTTGAAATAATTATTGAATAGATATTTCCAATTTCTTGTGGGAAGTTTGGCACCACTGATAGCAACAGTTACGCAAAGTTCATGCTGTATGACTATTTTATTGCCGCAATAACTACGTAGGTATTTGTTATGAGTTTTTGTTTCGAAGTCGATATTGATAGTGCTTTCTTTTCAACTCCTTCCTCTCCTTATCCTCAAAGTACAGCAACGGTGCCAAATTGATCGTTATAATTAATTCTCATTTCCAATCACTTAAAACCGACGTCCTCATGACTTTTAGCTTACACATTTTTTCAAATCTGTCTTACAGCCATTTAAACATTACGTAATTGCCCGATCAAATTGGTCAGAAGTTTGTTTTAATTTGAACAGGTGTCTGGATTGATTACTCGCCTATCTTATGAAATTGCTTCTGTATTATTGCTCGTACCGCATCTATATAACGTGTTTTCAATAAGAAGCCGGTACATGACAAGATGCATCAACATAGATTAAAGGAGCTAGGCGCACTTACTCTTTCTTTTTTCTATTTTGTTTGGCCACAACTTGGTTCTCTTGGTAATCTTCAAAGTTTAGCACACAACGATTATAATATCTGTCTAAAATTTCAATTTGATTGCTGAAAACCGGAAATAAACTTTAAATTGTAAAACCTGCAATTTAAATAATGGTAATTTATAGTCTTTAATACTGCTAATTTAGCAAAAAATATAGTAACGAATATGCACTGAAAAAAATCAATTGTTAAAGCAACCATTCAAAATTTGCTGATTTAACAAAAATTGAAAGTTGCTAAATCAACCAGGGTTTTCTGTTAAGTTAACAATTTATTTCTCGAGTTTACAAAAATAGTTGTTGAATCAACCACACAATGGTGTTCTTTAACAAAATAGACATTGTCAATTTAGCAATTTTAAATAGTTAAAAACTACAGAACTTAACCCAATTAGTTGATCTAACAATTCAGCTTGTTATAGCACCAAAATAAATTGGTGATTTTACTTACTAATTTGTTATTCCAGCATAAAAATTGTTACTTTTACCATTTGATTTGCTGGTTCGGCAAAGTTAGTTGTTAAGCTAACAAAATGAATTGCTGATTTAGCATTTAAGTTGTTAATTTAACAAAATTATAGGTTAATTTAGCAAATCATTTTGTTCTGTACTTTTTTAACTATTTATTTTTTTCAGTGTGTCTAAATCAGCATTTCTTAAAATGAATTTTTTGAAATGTAAAGTGTATCCTTGGTCTGTAGCACTTTTTTCGGTAGCTTAAACAATATTTTTTTCTGTGCCCACTAGACAGATTTCAGAAATGAGCCTCACTACCAATGTTTAAAAGAACACTTAACCTTTTTTCAAGAATTTTTGGGATTGTCTTGATCAATTGAAATAAGGGAGAACTATGAGTCGACTATTTCGATTCGCCTTAAAATATTTTACTGACTATTGAAAATCGTCGATTGGTCCAAAAAAGTGCCGCATAACCTAAGATATGTTACGGGTTTACGACTTCCAGCTTTATTCACTACTCCGTAAATCTGGCAATGTGGCGATTTCTGTGCCGGCGCATGATTCGAAACTTAACAGAGCTAGCCTTGACATTGCGTGCAGCATGAACGGAAGAATTTGATGCTTGTGTTTAAGTAGCACTCATTTTTATACGGTGGAGTGATGGTAAAAAAATGGACTCATATAACAGTCCATCTTTCACATTTTCTATCAAGAATATATGTCATTAATATTTTCTATCAACGAACCAAAGTGAAGTGGCAAAGTATCATAATTTTTGGCATACTTTTGAGTCAATGTGATGTATAGACTTATGGGAATTCCAAAATAACCGTACTTTCCGCTAAAGCCGATTTAAATGTCAAATGGAAATTGCATAAATTCAAACGAAAAAAAAAAAGCTACATAAAAGCTACCAAACGAATGAATATTTCTTTCAAAAGTGTTTCTTTTTATAGCGAGTTCAACAAAGACAAAGCGTAAATCCAACGGTACATTGAAATGACACTACTTTTGACGTTTCAGGGGTCAAAAGGTCATTCGAATTGACTATGGTCATTATGTCAGGTCATTCCACCTGTTTTAAATCTTAAAAAGGCAATAAAATGTCTACGATTCATTCTTGCGGTCTCTTATTGTAGAACTTGCTGATAGAATCGCCTCCAACAGAAAACTTTATTCATTCGGCGTGGCCCGCATGGCCGTAATGAAATATGCGATAATTTGAAATCCAACACCACTCTTTTTTTACTCTTTTTTCCTTCAGTCACGCGATTATAAACTTCATAAAAATGCAACCTAGACCTCTGAGTTAAAAATATATTTAATACTAAGCATGGTTTAAAGTCCAAAAACGCCCGTAGCCCAGATATGAAGCAAGATTTTGGCAAGATTTTAAAAATCTTTGTGTTCTTGCCAAAATCTTTCCATTCTTGCTAAAATCTTTCTAAAATATTTCCAAAAAAAGTTTCTTGAGAAACTTTTCTAAAATGTTTTAAAATGGTTTTTTTTAAAGGTTTAGAAAAGATTTTTGTTAAAAGATTTCGCAAACATTTCGAAAAACTTAAAAGACGCGACAACGGGTGCACAACCGCACCACTAGATGTCGCGCGCTCCCTCGCATACAAATATATTCATTTATTCCTTTTATTTATATTATTGTTATTTACCTTTTTCTTTATTATTTCTTTTCAAGTGTCTTAAACGAATTTAGTTCCATCCATACGTCTAATCATATGAATAAAAATCTGCATATATCTACTCTAAAATTCCTCTCTAAAACTCAACTTCTCACAAATTCAAACCATTTTCTTTCGAGAGGCATCCCATCTGGAGCCCCAGCTAGCATACTCACTTACCCATGTAATATAGATGAACGCGAGGAATCTTTTTGACGTACAGTTGTGTCGGAGCATCTCACAAACCGTCCTAATAGAGATGGGTAGTATCCGTTCCTTGGTCGGATCCGTTCCAAACGGATCCGGTCCGCGATCGGATCCGCTCACCGGATTCGTTCCTTCAGGTCCTTTGGGTCCTCTCGCTTGTCTCGGTCCGTCGGATCCGAGGAGCCGGACGGATCCGATCGAGACCGATCCGTCTCCAATAATAATAATAATTGATAGATGATTATTTATTTTCATTTGGGTTTAACTTATAGAGGTTACGTAAAGTAAAGTAAAGAAAGTAACAAACACAGCGGAACGGCAACGGCCGGTCCGGACCTCTTTCAGTTTCAGGCTCATCAAGCATCAAGCCAGAGAGAGAGATTACTTCAGAGGTCCGGAACGGATCCGTACTTTCAAGCCATCACGCGAGGGTAGCTATTAATATAGGTACCCTAGCTATCAGGTGATCACTGATCGGGTCCTTCAGGTCCTGGACACGTGGAACGGATCGCAGGTCCTTCGGGTCCTGGACACGTGGAACGGATCGCAGGTCCTTCAGGTCCTGGACCCGTGAAACAGATCGTAGGTCCTTCAGGTCCTGGACCCGTGGAACGGACCTGGATCTGTTATGGTGTGGATGCACTGCGAAGTCGTTGCCACATTGGTACCGGCACCATAGACTAGGCTCACGCGACTCCTTCGCTTCCTCCTCTGACTGAGTCCTCTGTCCCAGTTTCGAGTTTTGAGCAATCGTTTTATTTTAGACGTATTTTTTAAGGTTGTTTCGTGAAAACAGAGAGAGGTTATTGGAAATTAAATCAGTTAAAAAACAACCCAAAAATGGCTCCGGACCGAATCTTTTTGCGTCACCGGACCCGTTCCGATCGTTCCTTTGAAGGATCCGTTCCTTCGGACCGAATCGGTCCGGATTTACACACCTCTACGTCCTAACGTTTGGATGCGAATCAGTCTTAATTTCTTAAGACTCGTCTCAACTTTAACCCTATAGTAGGCTTATGTTGAAAAGTACAGAAGCGCCTTCCCTGCACCTTTTCTCTTGCCCTCTTCTCCTTCTTTTAAATATAAATCTTCTTCTTCTTAAATAAATCCTTTCTCCTTTTCATATTAATTAATCATTTATTTTGATTGATTTTGACAATGATTCTGAAAACCTTTTTGAATGATTTTTTTATTACAATTTTTAAAAGATTTTACAGCAAGATTTTGCAAATGTTATCAAAAACATTTTCAAAATATTACAGAAAGATTTTAGTAAGAATTTGAAAATCTTTTTAAAATGTTATCAACAATATTTTAAAAAGATTTTCGCGGCAAACAAACGGATGGAACATAGCAATATTTTTGAAAGGTTATCTGCAAGAACTTGGCAAGATTTTAAAAATATTTTTAAAATCTTTCTTTCATAAATGGGTAGGACCGTACGGTAGAGGTCGTTTCATATATGTAGGCGCACCTATCCCGATAATCTTTACAATTTCCCAACATTATTTCTCAAATTACTTAGCAAAAATGAATAAATATGAATCAAAAAGAGTTGTTTTCCATTGAGAGACGGTTTATAATGAAAAGGTCAAATTCGTGGGCAAGTGTTTCTGTTTGAAGAAATGAAAATTGAAAATTTGCCAAAGATTATATGGGTTGGCAATACCTACACTTCTGAAACGAACTAAGCCGAAGTCGAAAAAAACGTAGGTATATTTACTTCACTTTGATACACGCATCAACAGGTCTCGAAAGATCGGGAGTGTCGTATTTATTGATTCACACGAGGAATTCTGCTAACTGCAAGCTAGCGAGTAGATCTGTTGTTCATCAAGGTTTTTTTTTTTTTTATTTTTTTAAACTTGAACCTGACAAGAACTTCTGTTGGGGCAGACTGTACAGTTGGCCATAGGAAGTAGCGACTAATTAGACAGCTTTACTTATTCAGAAGAGAACCCTATTTTTCCCGTGTCAACCGAAGGGAAGTAACTTCATAAGAAACCCACGGTCCCACGGTTCCCTTCTTCAAACACCTAAACGTTGGTTCCTTCCTGCGAAAAGCCGCCCAATTCTAAGGAAGAAGTGAGCAATGATTCGCACCGCGCTTGCGATGTTCTCTTGTGGTCTATCTAGAAGGTTTGAAGGCGTTTTATCTTATTCGTGCATGCTTATCATGGAAACTGGGAACTGGGAACTCGCCAATGCAATGTTACGTAAAAATTACGGAGCGCCTTCAAAAAAAAAACAAAAACAAAAACAAAACAAAAATACGCAACGTGAAGGACATTGGATCGGCTTCCTGAAGTTGTAGTTGCTCGCTATTTCTAATCAAAGTTGTTTTCGTTCCTTCTTTCGTACCGAATTCGAATGAATGTCCTCAAAACTTCCGCAGGAGACTTTCGTGATCGCCATTCGGTCATGGAATGATTACTTTAGGATTGTCTCGTAAGTTCGAGGCTTCTCCCGTTCTGATGCAGATTGATACCTACTTAGGTCACTTACAGTAAAAGTGTGCAACATGACCATTTCAAGTGTAAAAGGGAAGAAGAAGAGAGCAGAATAAAGGAAAGTCGAAAAAGAGGAAAGAATGTATGACCTTTTTAACATGCGTTCTTTAATTAATAACAGATACCATCTCATCTCTCTCCCCCTTCTCTCTCCCCCCCTCTCTCTCTCTCTCTCTCTCTCTCTCTCTCTCTCTCTCTCTCTCTCTCTCTCTCTCTCTCTCTCTCTCTTTTGACGAGCACGCTTTTCCTCAGCTTTGAACGATATGTATGTACTTACTTACAATAGATGCATATATTAATGTTCCTCTACAGAGGAGACGTCAAGTGGACGTTAGTAGACGTCAATTTGTAATACATTTGCGGCTTTTATCATATTTAATAAATGAAAGCTATGACGTAGATCTGCACGGAGAGAGAGAAGCTTTTAGCTTATTTTAGCAACAAGCCACTGATGTCACTCGCCCGTGCGTATGAACCATTACAGCTTGTTGCGTCGGCTCTGATTGAAGGCGCTCCTGATATTTTTTTCCCCGTTGCGCGATACATGAAATATTCAGTACTTTCTCGCCCAAAATCTTCAACGAGCAATATAATAAGATGTGTTTTTCATAATGCTTTTCTTTTGTTTTACAGCGTCTCTGGCCGGATTCAACTCTGGGATGTGGAGAGTATGGCCCTCGCTGGCAATCCCTTTCCTGAAGTCAGATCGCTCTCCGTTTCCAGTGACCAAGACGGATCTATCACTCATCGCATCCCTCTCGTACCTGTCTTACTTCGCCTCCCCTTTCCTTGTCAAATACATCATCAGGCTCGGCCGAAAGTTCTGCTTGCTCACATCCCTGTTGCTGTTCGTTTTGACTTGGACCGGCCCATCCTTCGCCACAAGCCCCTACATCTATTTCTTGTCCAGCATCTCGGCAGGTTTTGGTAACGGGCTAAGCAGCTTAGTCTTGCCGCTGTATATTGCTGAAATTGCTCACTCATCGATCCGAGGAACTTTGATCTCAGCCTACGTCCTCTTTTTCACTTCGGGTCAGATCTTCACGGCGAGCATCGGTTTTGAGCTGAGTTTTCATTCACTTAACTTAGTCGGTCTGTCATTTAGCATCCTCTGCTTCAGTTTTGCTGCCATGTTTCTTAAAGAGACGCCTCAACATCATTTGATTTATGGACACGACGCGAAAGCACGTGAAAGTTACAGGTACCAACACTATACATTAGAATGATACAAACTTTTTAAAACCCATACCAAACTGAATTATTATTTTTTTTCTAACTATTTTCATCAAAATCCCTCAATAAAGTAACCACCAAACCTTGAAAACATTTTTTTTCAGTCCTAGAATGCAGTGGCGTAGCGCGCAATTTGGCAACGTTGCATTGGTCCATTTAAATCCATGTAAAAGGTCGAATGCAAAAATGTTCACCGAACACCCAATAGTTCGATCTTTTCAATGGGTTTAAATGGACGAATTGCAATGTTGCCAAATCGCACGCTACGCCGCTGCTAGAATGCCCAGTAAAGGCTGATGCCAAATGACATCTGACTGTCAATCTAATTTAAATACCCCTAAAAAATGAAAACTACCTTCTATACTGTGATCATTTGGTAACTCAGGGTGTTATGGGTTTTAAATAGCCCAATGTAGCCAAATGTTTACGTAGGTTATTCCAAAATAAAAATCAGGCCACCTGTTTAGGCCATACAATTTTCAATAAAAAAGGTGTGAGATTTTTAATTGGAATTACCAATTCATACTTGGCAAACGCTTAATTTAAACGTAGGATTCAATCAAGTTAAATAATCTTATTAATATTAAAATAATGTGCTGTTTAAATTTAGCTATGTAGCTAGAAGTAGGTAGATAATTCCAAATAAACATCAGGCCACCTTTTTAGGCCATACAATTTCCAATAAAAAAGTGGCTTGATTTTAAGTAGATTCCATGAATCTACTTATTGCAGAGGGTGCGATGTTGGATTTTTCGGGAAATTTTATCAAATGAGCACGTTTCATGGTCCCCTGAGTGAGAAAATACCACTCGTTGAAAATTGTATATATATATATATATACAATTACTCTATCTCCAGTGTCTCTGTTTATTTGTCTCTCCTCTTGTCGGTATGCGGTCTGATGGTCAGTCCTTGCTCCAATGTGATTTGGAACGGGCTCACCTGCTCTTTGTTTTTATTTTTATTTTTTTTATTTTTTAATTGTCCGACTGATGAAGATCCACGTTGTTTGTGTCGAAACGTTTCGGTATTATTTTAGCTTTCTTTGGTCTAGTTCCCATTTCACTGTTGTATATTATATATATATATATATATATATATATATATATATATATATATATATATCTTTATATGTATGTTTCAGCCAGTTTTACCGTTTTTATGTCCCACGATCCTGTTCGTAATTTTTGGTTTTTGTTCTTGAAATTTTTCTCAACTATTTGTTGGGTTTATTTCTTGGATGAGTTCGAAGATGGTGTAAATCCGACAGTTAGTTTTCGCGTTATGGGCCGTGTTTCAGTCGTAAAATGTGTTTTTGAGGTTTATTTTTAGGAGTGTTTGTTTTGAGTGTTTTTTTGGGGGAAATTTATGTTGGCCGTTTTGTTACGCAACTTTTTTACTCGAGTCATTTTTTCGTGTTTTGCGTTGTAAGCGAGTTATAGTGATGTGTTTTTCGGGTTTTTTGGCAGTGTTTTTATATGAAGAAATTGTTTTTTTGTATCGTAAATTTTAGTATATATCGTGGAGGATGTTTTTAGTTCATATGCTCTTTTCCTTGAATTTTCCTTGTGTTTTACGTGTTTTACGAGCTATTTAGTTTCTTATGGGATTTTACAAGTGAAAGACAAGGATGGTGTACTGGTATAATTGCTCTTTCTTTGTTTTACACGTACACTGTTGCTTAGGTACGTTATTTTTTTATTTTCTTGTTTTATCAGCTGCTCTTATTCAGATTTATTTCTCATTACCGTTACAAAGATTACACATTTTTCTATCTTGGTACTATAATCTTTTTCTTATTGGCATTTTTATTTAAATGCGTTGAACAGCTGATAAAAAAAATTTAATAATCCAAAGAAAATCAAAACATAACCTATTTATTAAAATTTGTGAAAAACTTATATAACCTAGCTTTTATTTCTCACTTGCATTGAAAAGATTACGCATTTCTCTATTGCTAATATAATCTTTTTCACAATCATATTTGGATTTTGAGCAGCTGATATAATAAAAAATAAAAAATCAACGAAAATTATAACCTATATTTAAATTTGTGAAAAAATGATTTAACCAAGCATGGAATCTACTTCGTCTTACCGGCCTGCCGGGAGGCATTTTTGTTTTAGGAATTATACCCACACTTTTTGCGATGACTCAATTCAAAACATATAAGATTAAATTATAAGTCTAATGATCAGACCGAAGTAGTAAAATCACGATTTGTAGGTCAAATCACATCTTTACGTTTTGAAGGCAAATCATTCAATAATATACCGACAAAAATTATGCTTTTGCCTACTAAAGTTACAACAAGGACTAAATATATGATTGAATTGGTGGACTTCTAAGAATTATTTGACATTTTTCTATCCAAGCCGTCACATAAAAAATAATTAAGATATCGATTTTTTTTTGTTTTTTGTTTTTTTAAACGTATTGAGTATTTTATTGATTTCGAGTATTTGAAACTTGGAAAGTATTGAAAGTAACATTGCTTTGCCACTATGTAGTATCAAACCAAGCTCTCATTCATACGAAAGGATCTGTTCCTTTTTTTTCTTCTTTCCCCCCCCCCCCTTTCTTTCTTCCAAAACTTTAGTTTGTGCGTTGATTCACGTGTGAAAAGCACGAGAATGAACCGCACCAAGTCTCATCTAAATACACGAAGGCTTGCAACTCCAATGAAATTCGTGCTTCCGATAGATGCAGTCTAAATCCAACTACTATATTTTGCTTTATGTAGAACATTCTTACGTCTGCAAAAACTTAAAGCTACGTGATCAGCAAATATCATTCTATAAACGGGTTTAATGCTTTTACTGCGTCTTCTATAACATCCCTACCTACACAGTCTGATATTTGGCTAACATTTCGGTGCTTGATTTCTCTCCGTCAATGTAGGACCAAAATTGTTGAAATTCGACTAAAAAATTGAGTACCGAATTACGCAGTTCCTGTGGGGACGCTCTTTTCGATTAGTGCTTTTAGGAAAAATGATACGCCTTTAACCCTTGTGAGCCTAAGGTATTTCGGTAACACAAAGGACTAAGGGGGGTATTTTTGTACCCCAAGGATATTTTCATGCAGCACAGTCAGTATCAATAATTTTGAAACTTTAATGGATGGATTATGTACTTGGTACCCTAAGAGAGTAATTTATGTGAAATTTGAGTAAATTTTTGCTATGTTGCCAAATTTACGCCTACTTTTAAAAGAAATGTCAAAATGAAAAAAATGGAAACAATGAAATGAGGTAGGTACCATCTTATTTTTCCATTTTTGACAAATTTCCAATTTTTTTTCAATAATCTGACTTGTTATTATTAATCTACATAAAATTTCCGTAAAATTCACTGTAATAGATGGTTCCAAATTTAAAACTGGCAGGACGAAGGGGAGGTATATTTGTACCCCCAACACTTTAAATTTCTATAATATCGACAAAAATTCATAAAAATTAATGAAATTTGGTGGACGTGTTCTAAGTATCCTAACTTAAAATGTCATGAAGTCCCAAAAAATTTTGAGCAGTTTTGACAAAATGGCGTCAAAAAAACTGGCCTGGGGTACAAATGTACCCCCCCCCCCTTAGGCTCACAAGGGTTAAAGTAGATTTCTCGATAAGTGACTAGTGACGCTACATTTTATTGAGCCAGAATCTCACTTCAGACAGGTGAGGAATCACCATAATCTCAAAAAATCCAAGACCCTCCAGAAGGTAAATTTTAGGTCCCTTTTTGTAACTCAGAAATTAATACCAGATGAAGTCAAACTAATCTCAATGATTTTAAATGACCTATTACTGATACAGCTAACTAATATTCATACAATTTTACCATGTTCTAGGTATTTCCACGGTAACTCAGCTTCAAAAGACGGATGTGAATGTGACGAGAGCGACCCGAAAGGTGATACAGTCGACAAAGACCTCGAAGAAATGAAGAAGAAGATACTGGCAGAGATGAGCTCGAAATCCAGTTTCCGCGAGCTCATCAGCTCGAAGGGAAGTCGCCGAGCGACCCTCATAGTCTGCCTCAACTCCTCTCTTCAAATGTTGGCCGGTACCACTTGTGTCATCGCGTTCTCCTCCATCACTCTACCGCCTTCGGGGAATTTCCTCACTCCCGACTTGACCATACTCATCTGCCTCGTTTTAGGCATTATATCGAACAGCATCGGATCATATTGTATTGACAAGGTAGGCCGAAAACCTCTCCTTGCCCTATCAAGTTTTGTCGGATTCCTCGTTGCTCTAAGCTTAGCCACCTTCTATTTCATCAGTGATAAAATGGACTTCGACTTGCGGCCGTACGGCCTTGTCGCCCATATCTTAACCATGGTCTACATGACCACATATTACGCTGGTATGGGCATTATTCGCCCTGTATTTATCGGCGAATTGTTTCCAACGAATGTCAAAGTTCACGCGTCCATGATTTCCATACTTTTCCTTTCTGCGTCCTCTTTCTCGATAAACTTCTTCTACTTGCACGTGATGGGTTTCGTGGGAGTTTACGCAATGTTCCTGTTCTTTGCAATTTGTAATTTGCTTCACTTCCTTTCGGCTATTTTCGTCGTGATAGAAACTAAAGGCAAGTCATTGCTGGAGATACAAGATTTACTAAAGAATTTGTGAGCTCCAAATATGTCGTTACTATTGTGCCTGAACCGTGTTGACAACCCCCGAATTGTACTATAACAAGACGCTGAGACGATTTTATGTGTATATATTTGTATATTTTATTTGTTAAGGGAGATTTTACTATTTTACTTAAATGGAAAATGGCGTGGTATTTTTGAATGTATGTGTATTTCTTGTTTCAAGCTGATCATTTGGCTTACTTTAATAATATTTTTTTTTAAACAAAACCAAAACAAAAAAACAAAAATTAAGCTACAGCCAAAATATGAGTAAATGTAAATGAAATGCAGGCCACTTTTTAATCAAAAAAATTGTGTAACACCTTTAATGGAAATGTTTTTATTTATAAATACACTTTAAATTATACATATGTATAAACGTTTTGACCGTACACAGTGGTCTTATATCAGTGCGAAACAAAGTGATAATCTGAATACAACTACAGAATACACATTTTTAGCTCCTTTCATATAATGTAGCTTTTCGTTGTTGCACATTTTGTTGATTTTTTCCTTCAAGTAAACATGTTTTTACTAATAGCTTTGTATTTTGTAGTTGTATTATTTCAAATATTATGTTTTTTCCACTGATGAAGACTACTATGTTTGGTCGAAACTATTTTATGTACAAGTATAGCTCAAAATGTATTTATACACCAAAAAACTTCAAATAAAAGTTTTGCATAGATATTCGTTTAGGATAAGAAAGTGACCTGATTTTACTTGAATTTACTGTATATTTTGACTTTACCTCAATTTTTTCTTGTTTAACAGAAATATGTTTTGTTTTCATCACGCTACGGCGTCTTTTTTGTTTTGGGAATAAAAATGTTTTAAAAAAAACTGACAAATTACAACAAATTTCCTAGATAAATATGACACGTTCTTGAATATTATATTTTGAGGTGATATCGGGTTTAGTCATTGTCAACTCGATATCGTATAAGTATCTACTGTATAGTATAAAACATTTTTACAGACCAAAATGCGTCGGTTCAATATCCACAAAAAATCATTAAATTACTTGCCAATAGATGATTTGTCAAGAGCCAGTTACAATATAATGTCAAACTAGAGTACGCGTGTCAATACAAACATTTAACCAAAACTATTTTCATTTCAGTGAAAGTTGCTCTTACAAAATTGTGATAATTAATTGACGAACATCGAAAGTTCGATTTTCATAGTTATAATGGTCCTGCAATGGTATTATTTTAACAATAGAAAGAATATCTCACTCATGCGTTACACTATAGTCTTTCGTTAAACTAGTCATAAGTGACTGAATTGAATTGGTGCAAAAACTGAAAGATTTAGTAAAAATAAAAGATAAGGGATGAAATTGATGTGTAATTTGCAGGTATTGTAGGATACTGATATTAGAATTGAGTCTCCTGAGCATCAGAATTAATAAAATTGGCTCGTTACTGTGACATCGCAAAAAACCTCGTCCATTTGGTATGGAAAACACCCCCCCACATTTCACAGCGAAACAATTATGTACTTCAAACCTGACATCAGACGTACTGTCGGCAAGTTAAATATTGCCAGTCGACTCCTTGGATTTTAGATAAGTTAGGCAACCTGCAATACCGAATCACAATAAATTCAAGCATTGCAGGTTGCTTACCTGAGGAAAAATCTAAGGCGTTGGCTGACATTATTTAATTCGTCAACTGTACTTAGCTTCGAAGTTTAAAACATCAGTTTCAAATCAGGGCGATGTCATTGTGCGAGCGAATATTATTCTGTTTTAAAATAATTTAATCTTAAATTTAAATTTTCTGAGTCTGTCTTAAAAAATTCAAGAACAGTGAATTGTTTTCAGTCAAGCTAAAATGGCATGTCTAACTGAAAGCGGGTGCAAGTACGCAATGCCAACTGGAACCGACATTTGAACCCAAGATCCATAAATTCTTGGTCCTGCGTTTGCCTGATTGCCGTTTGTTTACCCGATAATGCTGTAATCTTTGCGCCCAGAGCGGCGTCACGTGCAATCTGTCAACGCTGCATTTCGATAATTTAAAACCATGTAAATGACCGATTCGAGGCCGTCCATTCCTTATTAGTTTGACCTTTTCATAGATTTCAAAGGACGAAATTCGATGATGCCAAAGTGCACAGTGCACTCCCTAGAATCGACATTTTACATGGGTTTAAATGGATGAAATGCAACATTGCCAGATTGCACCCGTGTGACTCACAATGGGTAGTCTTATTTTTCTTCATGTTTTCAAAGTAGACAAATTTCATGGATTTGACGAGTATTCAATAATGTATCAACTTTTAAGGACCATGATTGTACAAATGTATAAAAATATACTTAAACTTAAGCTTGTGATTAGCCGTGATGGAATAAAAGTAAAATTTACGAAATGTGCATATATTTGAAGACAACAAAGTTCCTAAAATTTTGAATTAAGTAATAAGCATTTCTGTCATATTTTTCTCAAGTTTTGTTTTTAACGTGTGCCCCTTTACTCAATACTTCGTATATTCATCTTTATTTTTATGTATATAAATGTTTATTTTTACCCCTTGGAAACTTGCGAATTTTTACCGAACGACTTTCATTGTTACTATAGGATAATCTGAGGAAGTATACTAAGAATCAAAATAAATTTGATCTCAAAATACAGAGAAGAATTCTACATTTCATTTATCTATATACATCATCCATCTCACCCAACATAGCCATATAGCCAGGATATTGTGTATTTCTTGCTCTTAGCCCATTTGAACGGACAAAAACAGGGGCTGAAGTCACGTGACATCCTCTGTAGCCATCCTTTTCGAACGCATAGTTCAAATAGGCTAAGAGAGAGAGAGATTGAGAGAGAGAGAGAGAGAGAGAGAGAGAGAGAGAGAGAGAGAGAGAGAGAGAGAGAGAGAGAAAGCCAATATACTATGGCTACAGCTATGGCACCCTTTATCCCGTCTCTAAATCTTGGGAGGAAAATCAACATTTAAGGCAAACACCCTTGTAGCCGGCATCCCTAAAATTTGCAACAGTACCCGGCACCCATTTTTTACAATGTGAAAAGTATTAGTTTGGTGGCAGTGCTGGTGTTTTTTGTGGTTTTCTTCCGAGACATCAAGAAAGAAAAATTCGAAAAAAATACTCAAAACACCAAAATTGTCACTAAACTAATATTTTTCACATTCTGAAAAATAAGTGCCGGGCACTGGTGCACATTTTAGGGGTGCCGGCTACTGGGGTGTTTACCTTACCAACTTCACAGATGTCGGCACCCTTAAAATTTCACTATAGTAGTCAGTAGTCACCACCCAATTTTATTTTCAGAAAAAAAGAGAAAAAAATGGTATTTGTTACGCCCCAATCGTGTAAATGCTCATTCCGCAATCGGGGCTGAACATGCATACGCGAAATTGCAATAGCGGATCCAGCAATCTATACAGCAACTGGATATTATTCCCATTTGCAAGCACGAGAAACAATCGATTAGTAACAGGACCATGGCCCCCTCAAGAATCGATTATTTCTCATACATTCAAATGGGATGAATTCGTGGTTGCCAAATTGCTGGATCCGCCCATGCAAAGCGGCAGCTCTGTTCCGTTCCGCTAACGAAATAATTTCATCTCTCTCGCTGATAGGTCTCGATGCACAGTGGACTAAAAAATGGATTGTTCCGGAAATGCAAAATTTTTGCTTTAGCAACTCTTGAATGTCGATACTTTCTTGCAAAAACCACGTAACTCGACTCAGTTTAACCTGTAAAATGAATGTTCGACCAAAGTTTTAGTTATTTATTTGCCGTCTACTGCTCACAACCTTGGTTTTTGTTCATGAAATGATGTCCAGTATAAATTCTATAGTTTGATCCAGTGTGCGACGCGACGCCACGCCACGCCCCGGTGCGGTGCTTCATCCACTCACATTCAGAAATTGATCACGCTTTTTGAGATAATTTTTATTTTCCCATCTTTTCACTTCTGGCAGATAATCATTCATATTTTATGAATATTCTCGAGGCCGCCGCGTGGAGAATAGACTCTGTGCGTAGTGCGTAGTAAAGATCAAAAAAGGCGAGAAAAAAGTGTATGCGTTGTACTATGGGTTATACGCGTCTAATGAGGGGATGAAAAAAGCTCTTTCCTCATCTTAATGTACCTGCTGATAATTTCTAGCAAGATTAAAATAGGCTGTACGCATATTTACTTTTACCATTCAGGGCCACATTTTTTAATCTTACTGAGAAAGATTATTAAAGTAGCTAATTCTTGTTTCAAAGAAGGGTTTAGTGAAGACGTCATCCGGTGAAAAACCGATCCGATGAATGATGAATGGGGCTCTTGCAAACTTTTGCTACAGGGGATTGAAGAGTTGATTCTTGCATAAAAACCTGTAAAAATGACGACGAGCGCACTGAAAAATCACGAAATTCACTCTCAGAATCAGGCATAATGGCGGTTCGACGCAGGTATCATGGGAGATTCCTATCTAAATTGAGACAAATCTCTGTGTCTCTGTAGAGAAAGTGACAAATTAGACAGGAATCTCCCATGATACCTGCTTTAAAGCGCCATTACGATCTTGCCGTTAGAGCGGTTTTGTGCGTTTATTACTGAATTTTAGACTTAAACGATGTGATTTTTGTGATTTTCGCTGGTTTTCACATCAGAATGGACTATTCATTTCCTTATAGCAAAAGCTTGCAAGAGCCCCGTTCCCATTACCTCCTGTGCGATGAATTCTGGAACGCTTAACTGTAAGCAAATTTCCGCGATCGAATATGATTAACAATACCAACCTAACCTATCACAGAACTTTCCCTCCAGTTAGAATTTTCAGTTTAACAAGTTGATTGCGGCGGGTCATCGATGACATCAATTCTATTTTGAATTCAAGTCCGAAGGTGCGAATTCAAAATCTCATTGATGCCATCGATGCCCCAAAAACACCTAAAAACACAATTGAGTTTCCTTGAATATGGCGTTATCCGTTGTTCTCGTGCTAGGTTGGCAACGGTTCTGTTAAAAAAAAGTGAATGTACTTATTCGATCGCGAAAATTTGCTTCATATGACCCATGTTTATTGATTAACATCTTAACTATCGACATTGTTCAACTAGCTATACTAATATAGAGTAGATTTGTGGGACATGATTCTGAGGCACTATGGTGGCAGTAATGATATGAAAATCTCCTTACGGCCATTTTTCACACAGGTTCTGTTTTTTGTCTCATGTTTTTTAACCTTTATTTAAAAAAAAAAAAAAAAAAAAAAAAAAAAAAAAAAAAAAAAAAAAAAATCATAGTTGTGACAGATTCATTTGAAATTGGTTTTAAACAAAAGTGCGAGTGTTTAAGAGTGGCTATCTGGATACAGAACTCGATATAACTGTTTCTTTTGGAAGGATTTGCATGGTAAAAAAATTGACACATGACAGACCCAAGCAACATTTTCTCACCTAGACAATTTTATTAGAATTCTATGTCCAGACAGCCACTTAAAAATTGTTGCCCTTTCCTTGAAAACCAATTTACACTGGGTTAATTACAGTTTTTGATTAATGGTTAACAAATATGATACAAACGAACCAGAATCAGATCGCCCATGCTGCCTCACTTTCAGTGGCGGCTCGAGCAATCTGGCAACCGTGCACTTTTGCCATTTAAACGTATGCAAAAAGATCGATACTAGGTGAGGCGCTGCGCCTCACCAAGTAATCGATTATTTTACACAGTTTTAAATGGAGGAAATCCATTGTTGCTACATTGCACGAGCCGCCGCTGCTCACCTTGCAATAGGACTTATAACATGTAGATATTAGCCTCTCTATTGCTATACCTCGGTGATTTTGTCAGTACTTTCCAGTAGCGCACCGAGAGTTTCTTCATCTCTCTCTTTTCTCCATTAAGAAACGTATGTTAGACAAGGATGGACAAGGGGATAAAACCCCCTCCTTCTGTCCTTTTCCTACTCATACATTCAAATGGGAAATGAGAGAGATGGGAGATATCCTGGTTGCGCCAGTGGTACTTTCACAATATCACCCCACGAGGTAAATACTGAACATACCGTCGTGTGATTGTGAAGGACAAAATGACTCTTTCTCTGAAGTGACAACCAAAACACTTTCCTAGCTAAAGGTGTGTAACAACTTAATACTATCCGAAAAGCCTGGTAGCAAATATTTCAATTGTGTTTCAGAATAGCTGTACCGCGCCTGGAGACTGAACTCTCGCATAAAATAACAGAATTAGATTTTGACAGGCCGTATCAAAATCTCTCCCGCGGGATATGAGCGAGGCTTGGTTGGATAAAGACACTACAACATTGACGTAAAGTCTCAGAGCGAGTCTTCGTTTTGAGAATTAGCGAAAGCCCTACCAAAGAATTAGTTCCAAGGGGATAGGTCGGCATTTTGGAGGGACTCTTTGAGCTACCTACTTTCGATCGATTAGAGTGTCTACCCTACACGGAAAAAAATAGATTTGTAAAATCAGTAAAATGAAGCAAATGCTAATTTTACCGGTAATACTTTGTAAAATTCACCACGCATGTAGCTAACTCTGCGTTTTGGATTGTAAATGTTACATAATTTGTTAATTTTACAATTTGGGTTGTAAATTTTACCGATTGGATTGTGCATCTTAAGGTCCAAAAAATTGTGACTTTAGGAATTTGTATTTATAGCTGCCACTCCATGACAACCATGTAAAAGGCGAAGGTCACAATGTTTTGGATTGTAAAATTTACAATTCAAATTAAAAAAAATTACATTTCAAATAGGACTCACCAGGGATATAGTAAAACTTAGGCAAAATTTACTATTCAAATCGTAAAATTAGCAGTGAGTTAAGTACGTTTTATCGTTTCACCGTACGTAACGAGCAAAATTAGCATTTGCTCCATTTTACTGATTTCACTAAACATAAACGCTATTTTAGTAATTTCATTTTTTCCGTTTATAGTAATTATATGGAGCATAAAAAAAAACAAATTATAACATTGCAAATCGAGAGCTTTCAATGGGTCCTAATTACGTTTATTTTATAAGTACTTAAAGAAAATTGAGGGGTCGCGGTTCTCGTCTCCATAACTACAAATTTAGGGTTTCAGGGAGACCTGAATAAAAAGTTTCAACCGTTAACATTGGGAAAGAAGATCCATTTGAAATTGATTTAAAATGCAGATGAAAGTGGTTTGAAGTGGCTATCTGGACTCAGAAACGGTTATTATTTATTTCGGAGGGATTTACGGAATCAAGAAACTGACACATAACAGATGCAAGCAAAATTGTTTTCTCATGAATCGTTGTATTAAAATTCTGTGTCCAGGTAGCCAAACAACTTCCCTTTCATTCAAAACCATTTTCGATTGATTTAAGCACAATTTTTGACTTAAAATAAGAGGCAAACAAAAGTTGTTTTAGGTTATATGGTCATCACCCCTCTAGATATAGTTATAGATAGTTGCGACCGTTTTTCTCCTCTCTTCCTCTTTACTGACAACACCCCCCCCCCCCCTAATTGGTTCAGTATACTGCATCACATTTTAGGGGAGCATCAATTTTCTCTGAGCTCATTATTGAATTCTCGTTCAACAATTGCTCGGACAAACCTCAGTGGAATACAAAATGCCAGATTTTCGTAACATCGTTGCCAAATTTTGTCGACTAGATCATTTTAGATTAGAAAATCCGATGAAAAATGAGTGACTTTTGACAACGTTTCTCCGAGCCACGACCAAGACCGGCGACCGCGACTAGAAACCCGTCGGAAAATAATTACCTATTGCATTCTAAAGTTCAGATTTGATAGAGCTACCCCCTCCCCCCCACTACTCTTTCCCTTTCCTCTCCACTCACCTCTCCTCCCTTAACCACTGCCTTGCCTCTCACCCCTCCCTTCTTCCCCTTACAACCCTGAAAATCTTGGCAAAGACACAATTAAAACAGCTGGGCACGTCTTGAACCTGAAACGCTGCTGCAATTCACAAACTTAGATTAATCCTGAGACCCCTCCCGAGCTTGAAATTTACCCCGGGTGAATATTCAAAGTTTTCACGCAGAAAGGTGAATCTTACGGCTATTTTCTCAACACTCAAAGCAGGTGTTTTCGCAAGGTAGCGCATCGTAAAATTATCATATGTGCTCAACTTAAACTTAAACTTCAACTCCGACTCAAAAAGAAAAGCTGATCAAAACTTACTTTTTTTTAATCGAATCTGCTCCTGCGATTGGGACAAAAGTCCATTTTTAAGAAAATCGTTTTTTTTTGCATTTTATGAATCCTTGATGTTAAACACATATTAGCTTTGGTGTCACAAAATGTTCGTATTCAACTCCGTCTTGCAGCAAATAAAGCATGCCAGGTGGTCTGTTGCAATGGTACACCCTGTATATAATGTCGAAAGTTGTGATGTGGGGCTGAGATGCTCATTTAAAATGCTGGAAACGTACATTGGAAAAGGCTCGGGTGAGCATGAGAAGAAATCGCGGTATCACAAAAAGAGGTACAGTCGCAGTAAGTCGACTCCTTAATTTTGGCTCACGGTAGGCCACCCGCAAAGCCTAAATACGCGGTGATAAGTATTGCAGGTTGCCTGCCTTATGGGGGCGTATCTCCAAATTTTAATACTTCGAAATCACTAAAAATAAACAACACGAAAATGGGGATTCGCTTTTTTCTGTGCATGGAGAAGGACTACGTAAATAAACAATCTGCTGCATTCTTGTTAAATCCGCAATACCTTTTCACTTGTTTTCTTGAATCGTGAGATTATACCCCTCTCTCTTTCTTTACTTTGCCGTTCCTTTCTTAGGAATCGCGATCGAAACAAACCGCCGTTTTTCGGTTATCAGGATTCCGCTTCGTAGCATTCTGATTCCGATTCCGGATCCAATGCAAGGATTCGTCGAGATAATCGTCCTTGCACCTTTCACACGTTTGTTAATACCGCACGATGGATGCACCTGAGGCAGATATAGGAATTCGCATGACTTTTTCTCTCTTTGCGCCCACATCTATAGTTCCTTGAAATTGAGGGATTTTGAACAGACTAAATCGGAATGAAGAATGGTGTTGTTGTATGTGAGTCACGTGGTTGTCGAGTCGCAGTTCAAAACTTAGAATATAGGCCTTAATAAGAGGCAAATTAATACATTGATTTTAAGACAAAATAGTACATTCCATGTGATTTTCACGTGATTTAACACAGGGATCTACCCTTTGGAACGCTGCGCTGTTGCAATTTGCAAGGGAGCCATTCCCGACTTTTGGGTGAACTGGATAAGAATGGAAAACAGTGATTGGTGGAAACAAGTCACGTGATTGCCAAATCCTATCAAAATACAGAATACGCGTGACCTTGTCCAGAAAAAGAGACCTTATCTTCCGGGGCGAATTTTTCAGGAGAACGATTTTTAGTGAAAAAGCTTGAAAAAAAAACCACGATATTTAGCTACTTCTCGGTGTCTAGAAAGAACAAGTTCCGAGGATTTTCGGCGTAAAGTGGCACTGTTGTGAGACCATGTTAGAATCATGGAAAAGGACCTTATCCTCCAAATGTCATTTTAATGCGGGAAGCTAAGGTATCTTTTCTCATTTTCCGTTTTGCCATACGTTTTCATGACGAAATTTTGGACGGGTTCTCAAAATGTTCGCCATGACCATGGGCGCACCCAGGATTTCTGTATGGGGGGGGAGGCCAAGTTGTCATTTCATATGAGGGGGGGGTCTGGGGATCCTCCCCCGGAAAATATTGAAAACTTATAGCTCTTCTTAGACGCAAAATTATGCTACTTTTATTCAGAAACTATATTGAATTAACTCCCGAGAAAAATGAGATTTTCCGAGACTACGCTGATATTACGGAAATATCTTCATCATGCTGATAGAAAGACGGAGTCTTCAGGATATCTAGATTTCAGAAGAAGATCGAGCGAAATTATCAATTAAGGACATTGCTGTCGGGAAAGATGTGTTCCTCCAAGGAAAAATATGTTTCATGACATTGATACTTTTTTTTGAACTCATTTCCTTTCCCATCTTTTCTTTTTCTCTCTTTCTCTTTTCCTCATTTTTTCCTTTCCTTTCCCCCTTTTTTTTCTTCCTAAGAAGAAATTTCTTCCTAAGGAAAGATGTGTTCCTCCAAGGAAAAATATGTTTCATGACATTGATACTTTTTTTTGAACTCATTTCCTTTCCCATCTTTTCTTTTTCTCTCTTTCTCTTTTCCTCATTTTTTCCTTTCCTTTCCCCCTTTTTTTTCTTCCTAAGAAGAAATTTCTTCCTAAGGAAAGATGTGTTCCTCCAAGGAAAAATATGTTTCATGACATTGATACTTTTTTTTGAACTCATTTCCTTTCCCATCTTTTCTTTTTCTCTCTTTCTCTTTTCCTCATTTTTTCCTTTCCTTTCCCCCTTTTTTTCTTCCGAGGGGAGGGGGGGGGGCTCCCCCCCCCCCCCCCCCCCCCCCGGGTGCGCCCATGCCCGGGACAACGCGTCTATGCCGTGGTACCAATAACTTAATTACGGGTTTTGGAAGATAAGGTTCCTTTTCCTGGACACAGTCATCATATCTGATTGATTATCAGATGTTCAAGACTACCCAATGACCAATTAGATATTTTTCTTATTTTGATTAGACTTGGCAACCACGCGACTCAGCTCTACCGATCACTGTTTTCCATTCTTATCCGGTCTATTCAAAAGTCGAGCACTTTCAAGATCGACCCTCACGAACACTTAACGATTTCGTAGAAGTACATCCTAGCATTTATGAACAGAATTCATGTTTTGAGTAGTCAAACGTACTTCGATCATCGCGAGGATTCTGGATGAAGATACATCCACAAGTACCTCTTCGAAATAGTTAAATGTCCATCTGTTTGCCGTTATAAAATAGCCATTACTCCGAGCAGAGTCCATAACAACTTTTATACGAAAACTTATGTACAGGGCAATTCAAAAGTCGTTTGAAACAAAAAACGGGCGTATTTTAGAGGTAAAAGTAAAACCATTGTTTCTTGAGACATGCGTCCAAGCGTAACTTTCTTCGAGCTAGAACCCCACAGTATGAAAAATGTCCCACAGTTTTATCGAAGCGTCTACAAATCGTGGTTACATCGTTGGCACACCCCTAATTGTTAACAAAGGATTCTTTGGAGGCTTTAAACAATGCGGAGGATCCTACAGATTCGACGGAAGAACTTTTCCAGTTACAAAGTCAAATATTAAATTTTCTCAACAGATCCGTATTTACACCATATATTTTTGCAAAAAAAAAAAAAAAAAAAAAAAAAAAAAAATACCAGAAGCGCAACAATTAGTGATCCGAGGTAAGGGATGATGTACTGTTACCAAAATTATAGTATTTGCACATTAGTTCTTAAAAATGTTTAGATAATTCTGGCGATGAGACTATATTCTGATAGTAGGACCAGCAGTTTCTGGTAATATTACCAGCCTCTCCGCGGTCCACATATCGTTGTGCTTCTGAAAAGATTATACTAGAATTTAGGAATTATTTTTTTCAATGAGTTTCGCCGAAATCCCTCTTCAAATTTGCCAGAGACGAAACATTCAAGGCCACCATAATGAATTTGCTTAATGAATTTTATCGTAATTTTTCTCCAATTTTACTAATTTCATCGAATGGAGCTGCCGCTCGGAGAAGGACCATTTTTGGACATATATGCTTGAAGAAAATGCATTTTTTATATCTGTAAAATGAAGCATGTAGAATTAAAGGTGGATATTAAATCCACCTCTTCCAACTTTTGGGGGAAAATTCGAAAAGCTGTGAGGTTTTTTTTTTTTTTTTTTAGCAAAGATGAAATTCATCGACCATAGCTGAAAAATAAAATGTTACCTACTGACGTGAGTAATTAAACTTACGAAATGTGAAATTTTTAAGAGCTTGAAAACAAACGAGGTATTTGCATTTTTTTACTTTGTTTTTTGTTTTTATCTTTTTATTTACGAGGGGCGTTCAACTTATAAGTTTCCCTACTTTTTATCTCTAGCCTTGTTAGTGCTAGAAAAATTTCATTTATACGGTTAAATCCGCCAAATCCTCAGCTTTTCCAACGGTATTTTTGTTTTTGAAATTTGAGCTATTTTTGTAGGAGAAAAAGCTATATTTCTACACCAGTGTCGAAAATATCCCCCGCCAACTTTTTCAGCAAAAAGTATTCGCCTGTTTTGAACAACAGCATTCGTCTGATTAGCGACGAAAATGAGCCGTTATCGCTCCATACCTGTTGCTGCGCTCAATTTTTGTCGTGAAATCTTATCTAAGATGATCATGAGATGCATTATAATCACATATTGTCGGCAAAAGTATCGCACGTAAAGTTCCAGTCAGATGACCACCTGAAGGATACCGTGATGAATTTTTTCAAGTCCTTAGACCGAGCGTTTTTCGCCCAAGGTATTGAAAAGCTGGTTCATCGCTGCGAAAAATGTATCAATCTGGAAGGAAATTATGTGGAAAAGTCGTAAAAATGGAATACTTCAAAAATAAAATGTATCTTTTATTTTAAAGTTTTGCGTTCTTCATTCCAAGTGTCAAAGTTAGTTTTTACTTCCCAACTCAGAAGTTGGCGGGGACTTTTTCGACACGGGTGTAGAAATATAACTTTTTCTCCTACAAAAATTGATTAAATTTCAAAAACAAAAATACCGTTGAAAAGCTGAAGATTTGGCGGATTTAACCGTATAAATGAAATTTTTCTAGCACCAACAGGGCCAGAGATAAAAAATAGGGAAACTTATAAGTTGAACGCCCCTCGTATAATATAACACATGGATTTAGCCATTCTTAATCCCAATGGCCTAGATTTGAGTTCCAACTTTGAAGAGAGTTTGGTTCATAAAATCTCTGAGAAAGAGCTCGAAAAATTTTCCCCGAACAAAGAACTTTGATGGGCCTTAAAAACGCTTGTTAATGACTCAATGATGCCAACAAAAATACAGGTATGCAAAGTAAGATGCCTTGACAGCACGTTTCGAGCAGAAGAAAAACAGTTGGTTCAGGACAAAGTTTCTGTATTCACGTTCATCTACTGATGCACACAATCACTAGAGAAACGAGTTTTTAGGTCACTTTTTTCCAAAAGTTTGAAGACTACCGATTACCTACTATAAGTAATCGCGTTAACGATTACACCCACACCCCTATTTGCCCAATTCTGCTTAGAATATGTGAATTTTGTCAATTTTGATCCGAACTGAAGATTCAACTATATGTATATTCAACCACTGGCTCAAATCGGTCACAGAAGCACTGAACTAATTTGATCCTACATGACTTAAATATGCGTAGCAAACTTTTTTCGCATGGATTTTGAATCACTCTGTGTTTATGAAGGTGAAATGTGATGAATGCGTCCACATCACATCGGTGCAGGTATTCTAGTACCTAGGTGATTGTTTCAGTGAATAGATGAATGATAAATGTAACAAACAGCATCAGCTGTGAGCGAAAATAGACTTGCAATACAGAAGAATGTATAAAATAAGAATGAATTCAAAATGCCCACTTCTCAAACTAATACCGTACCTAATTAGTCGGAAAAGCTTTTCTCTCATTTCCGTTTACTCTCGACTCATTTTAGTCTCGGCTATTTCACATCCTCTTAAACGACTGCGGGAAGAAAATATCAAATCCCTTGATTTATCGAATGGTTTAGAATATTTTTCTGCTCGACTTAACAATGTATTTTTTTTTTTTTTTGTAAGTTTATTTGTTTCCCTTGCCGTGTTGCAAACCACAAAGGAAGATTCTTCCGGAAGTTTGAACGAGCTAGTTCTGGATGCATGCCAAAGTTTGAGCTTTCGTCCTCCTCTTTGCGTGCTGCGCTGTCGAACGGGAGTAAGGAAATCTCTTTGGGTCGACGTTCGTGGAAAATTCTCCGAGAGATAAGAGGGATTTTGCCCTACCGCATTCTTAATAGTCAATAGAGAAGCAATTCGTACTATAAGATATCCCCTCGTTTGGTACTGTTTTTTTTTAAGAAAAGGAAAAGGAGATATTGGTTTCGAGCTCACGATAAAATTTATTTGACACTTGGCAGTAAGTTTTCTGTAGTAATTGAAATTCATTTTGAGAGCAAATTTATTCCCTGGTTCCATTATAGACACCCTCTAGGAGCCATTTGAATAAAATTAATATCAAATACCATCATATTTTGTGATTTTGATTTATATGGTTATGACTTTTGTACGCAACTTTGGGCAAATGGAGCTGTTGCAAACTTTTGCTACAGGCTTATTAATAGTTGATTAGGGGGTAATACCCAGTAAAAATAACGATTAGCGCACTAAAAATTCACGAAATCCACTCCTAAACTCACAAAATGCCTTTAAACGCGAGACCGTAATGGCGGCCGGGGCCGCGGTTTTCATCGGGGCTCCCTATCTTCAATCAGCGCCATCTACACGAGGTGTTCTCGCTACACCACACAAGAAGAAGAAGAAGAAGCATACAATTGCCATAAGAAAACCGTGGCCTCGGCTGCCATTACGGTCTCGCATTTAAAAGCATTTTGTGAGTTTAGGAGTGGATTTCGTGATTTTTTAGTGTGCTAATCGTTATTTTCACAGGGTATTATCCCATATTCAACTATTAATAAGCCTGTAGCAAAAGTTTGCAACAGCTCCATTGTCTTTTTCGATAACCTACCCAATCGATTGTTTGTCAAGAAAAAAAGCGAGGTGAACTTTAAGAGTGACCGTTTTATTATAACTAAAATTATATGATAAACAAAAATTTATTTTATCACAATTCGTTAATTTCACTAACCCTTTTGATCACTGTGTCTCTACTTATAATGTTGACAATTTTTAACATGGCGTCTTATAGCATTCAGCGGCAGTTCGCCGGGCGAGACAAGTGAGGTAGTGCCTCTCACATGTTTCAGAGGAAGGAGGGGAGAAACCGAGAACCATCTTTAAAATCAAGATAGGTGTAAGTACCAAATATGGCCCGGTGCCGGTATGAGGAAACGGAAAAAACAGAAAAAAATGACTATTTGAAATATATGCGTGATATTGAATTGAAGCTACTGCCTTTGTTCGGATTGACACGCAGAGGTAATCAGGATTCAGGAAACCTTCAAAAAAAGATTCGGGCGGTTCAAGTAAAAACCACCCTCTTACAATAATACCCAGGAAAATTTTAATCAATATCACATATCTTAAATTACAATTGTTTCGCAAACTTAACAAACATACAAACGATAAAAAATTGAAAATGTCTAAATTCTCACGTAGGTATAAAAACAAGGTTCTAGTGATTAGATTACCTATGTGCAGATCTTGGTCAACTACATATATTAAAATATAAACTTTGTACCATAACTCATGTTTTTCTTTTGAGTAAAGCCTCTTTCAATTGAAGAATCGCAGGACTACGCGTTAGTTTTCAGGCAATACTTTCAATGTATATGAACTTTTGTATGAATAAAATACAATGTGGCGATGCTGAAAAATTGTGGCAACTTTGCTAAAGGTATTCGAAATCACTGCTCACTAGGAGGACTTATTCAAAATAGTTTTAGCTGACTAATAGTTCTTTAGCTGACTAATAGTTCCTGATGTGTAAGAATTTCTTGATGATACGTACTAACTTACTTTAGGCAGATCAAACATATCATTCGGTAAATCGATTTTTTTTTGGCGTGGCTGGTCTTAACAAGATTACAAGAAAGCAAGACTTTATTGGAATTCCAAATGACATTGAAAATGACTTTGGAAAAGTAGCGCTCATCAAAGAAAATGATAGCACTCACAATCACTTGAAATTAAAATTGGCATTTTTCAGATTATTTCCGGCTCCACGAAAAATAACGTGTAGTAAAAATGGGTTATTTTTCTCGAAACGGGTACACAATTTTGGTGGCCAATTTTCTCTCAATCAATACCATTGTAACAGTTTTCATAATCGAATCGATGTATCACAAGTAGTAATTCAATTCAAAATTAATAATCTTATTGTTGAATGAATATGAAAGTAACCAAGTCTCTGGAGTTGCCACGCGTGTTGAATATTGTATTGCGACTCTTATATTATCTTTGGTTTCAATGCGGAATTTCTTCAAGGTGTTTATTTCTATGGGAAAATTCATCGTCAAATCTCTCGTACATTTCTGTAAAAATATTGATGAGATCATCAAAAGCGTCTATTGAAAGAAATTAATCTCGAAGGAGAAAACTTAATTTAAAGTTTGGAGTGGTTTGAGTGCAGTCCACCCTCTCTGGCATATACAAGATTACGGCGGGAAATGCCGTAATCGCATCCTAAACACACAACCGCCTTGGCGGATTCAATGGGGGCCCTTGAGCTCAAATTTACCTTACCTATAAGGGAGCTATTTCGGGATTTTGGTTTAAAAGTAGATTTTAGCCCCCCCCCCCCCCCCTTTGAACTTTAGCTAACCCCATTGAACGATTTCTAGATCCACCAATAACAACCGTCATCTTGCTCGTTGTTTTTGCCTCAGTGCCTTGTACAAGCAAAGACTCCGAATACTATTAGATGTGTCATCAAAATTCGTCAAATTGCAGAAATACGTCATCAGCCTATTTGAAGTTTGCCAGCTGCAGTTTTCAAAAACGCTGGATATGAGAGATTTTGGTGCATTTTTTCATTCAACAGAAGACCACTGGGAATGCTTCAGTGTAACGTAAATGGAACTATACTAAAATATGAGAGGTAGGAAAAGCTCCAGCGTGGCACCATTTTGTTGTTCAGCGCTTTAAGTTCTGAATTCGAAGATGTGAACAATGGACTGGTGCCACATAGGAGCTGACCCTATCTCTCATTTCTTATCTTGCTTCCATTTTCTGCAAGGACTTTACAAAGGCGTCACATCAGAAATAGACCTCCACTTGGCGCAATATTCTCGCACAAATGGTAGAGAGATCTCGCCAAAGAAGTTCACTCAACGGCCCCTTGAGCTCAGCTTGCTTCTCTGCCCATGGCCCTGAGTTGAATTTCAGACAACGATAGGTTTTTTGTCTCAAACATATAAACATGAGAAAATATGGTCGCAATTATACTAAAAAATGTAAAAATGAGATACATGACGGAAATCCCTAAGGAATTACAGATCCACAAATAAACGTAGTTAATTAACGAGAAGGTACCGGCGATGAAGCAGACGGACATCACCGATGCTTGGTACCGTATATTCACCGGGAAGAGCTCGCCGACGAGGAGATGAGGCATAGTCGCCATGGCAACGCCGTAAAATGAGATGAAAATGAGGATACCAACGTATGGGAGCCATTTAATGTTGGTTGTGTCCCAGTCCGTGTATTCATCGATGAAGTAATACAGTGATATAATGCCCGTCCCGACGGCATCACCGGCGTTTGAGATAATGCTCAACGGTTTCCTACCGAGTCTGTCAATGAGCGAGACCGAAACAATGTTGAATACTAGGTCGAGGAAGTTTACTGCTGCCATCGTCGGATTAGGCTGGAAGAAGCCGTCGTATTTTGGGAGAGTCGTCGAAGCATAGGCAATCATGGCCACCACTCCGCTGGTTGCTTGAAAAACGGATAGACCGATGACAATTATTGAAGCTTTGATGTTGCTCGGGGTTCCGAAAAGCTCGAGATAAGATGACGAAGACTTCATCTCAAGTTCCACAGAGTCTTTAAGCTCCGCCAAAGCAGCTTGTACCTGCAGAAAATTAGATACCTTGATGAAATTGTGTTGTTGGTAAAATTCAAGGAGGTTTAAAAAAATGAGTACAGGGATCATGGGAACATGATTAGTAGGCCCCGCAATTTTAAAAGTCATTGTGAAAAGAACTGCACGTAGTTTACCAGCATCAAGCGTCGACTTTAATCAAGGTGTTTCACGTGAACCTGCTCACTACGGTTTTCTCAAACAGACGACCATCATGATTACATTTTGAAAAATCAGTTTCTAGGTAATTTGGACCTAATATTCCATTTAACAACATAGACAAAGTCCCAACTTTGGTTTTGGGGAAATTTCAGGTGGGGAGAGACTCCCGTTTCTCAAAAACTACAAATGAACACCCAGATCTTGTAATACCTAATTTGGAAATATATGAAATTCTTAGAATTTTTGCGCAAACTAGAAATCGATTTATCTTTTCGTGTTCGTTATATTGAAGGTTAAAGTTTAGTTTTGAAACAATTTTCAAGGAACTTACCACGTAGAAAAAAAATTGTTAAACGATAATCAAACTGCGCGTACACAATTCTCTCCTAATTAATTGAGTACTTTCAAGAATTAATAAACATTTGGAATCAAGGAAACCGTAGATCGGATCTTATGCTCCTGAAATATTTTCAGTGGGAAAACTCCCTTTTCTCACAATTTTCAAATAGCAAACCCCTGTCTTCTCATACCGCATTCGAAAAAACCTAATAATTTGTTCATTTTGGAGCAATCTGATGGTCATTATCGATATTACCTCTTCGAGGTATTGAGAATCGAAGTTCGATGTGGACCAGTTCAAGATCTTGCAAATAATAAATCCTATCGAGCTATGTGTACATACCATTCGAAAGGGCGTCAAAAACCAAGCCTTTCCACGTAACTTAAAGTTAATACCTTTTTTGTGTGTTTAAGATATCGCTAGACAAAGATTAAGGTGCGGTTAAAAGAAGAACTTACCTCTCTGTCATCACCGGTGGATCTGCTATTCCAGTAATACCTGAAACTCTTTTCAGCGTCCTCTTCCTTATTGACCATGAAATGATAAGATGGTGATTCAGTGGCCGTGAATATGATGCTTATCAAGGCTACTGCGGACAAGGCGAGGGCGATCAAGTTCAACTGAAAGTAAGATACGAAAATCCCAACGCCCGTCGAGAAGACCTCACCGATTGCGATGGCCGTAATGAATAAACTGATAAGCGCTCCCCGGATCCGCTTATCGGCGATCTCAGCGATGTATATTGGCCCGATGATGATGAGTATTGACGATCCGAGTCCTGCCGATAAGTTGGCGATGATAAGACTCAGCGGTGACGAGGCCATCGTGATGAGACACCAGGCGACGATGAATATGACAGCGTTGGCAATAAGGTTCGTCTTCCGTCCGAACCTCTTGAGGATGAACCCGAGGATGATGGGCATGAGACACTGGCTCAGCATCGGGGCAGCGACGATGATGGCTGTTTGGTCGCGGGTGATGAAGAAACCGGCGGCACCGTCGGCTATCCGCTCGATCGCCAGCGACGGCCATGCAACGAGCATACCATAGACGAACGTTAGGATGCTCACTGAAAAAGAAATCAAGAAAAATATAATCGTCGATCGACAAGTAATCCCTCTTGAGGAGGATGAGACCAGAGAAAAATAGAAATCCAGCACTCCCTTGTTATGAAACAAAGGTTAGCAGAGATTTCGTCCAATGCAAAAATGTCGAATTTTTTTTTAGTCCAATTTTCTGTTTTGTCCAATGTAAGAATACGCCCAAAAATGATTTGTCCAAATTTAAAAATGTCCAGAATTTACTTTCGTCCAACAGCAAAATTGGCCAAAAACATTATGTCCAAAAATGAGAAGATGCGCGCTCTACGCATGTGGGCGACATGCTCTACGCATTCAAAGAGTTTGTTGTTTATTGTAAGAGTGATGGTGATAAAGATAAAGGCGGTGCCTTAGCGTTGCCTTACCACGCTGCGACAAAATACTTTCAGTGACGGTCATTATTTGATGCTAAATTCTTGAATTCTGAGAAAGAAAAATCACTTTTTATTTGACATACATAGAATTTTGTGAAAGGTTACTTTGGACGCTTGTAGTACCTACGTGGATGAGCAAAAGGAAACCGAAAAACGGATGAGTGGAATACAATATTCTGAGTTAAATAAAACAGAATTAACCGGAGAAAAAGGATGGAAATTTGACACTTTTTAATTAATTTTGACATTAGAGGGTTATTCAAACATTACGTTGCTGCATAGGGGAAAAATTAGGTTGTTTACATGGGAACTCATCTCGTGTAATTAATCTCCAATCAAAATAGATAGGTATCTTTATTTCTTCATTACTGAGCAGGTATGCTCTATCTTCAAACATAACATTCAATCTGACGATAGGATAGTTAAATGGTCTCTTTTGATAGAGAAATTGAGATTGTTCATTTCTTCCAATAAGTAATAGTATGTGTTCCGTTGATTTGTTGATTTCCACGAACGTTTCAAAATATTGGACGAAATTGAAAAATCGTCCATTCCTTATTCGATTCAAAATGGACTAAATAAAATGTGGGTAAGGTGTACGTTGGACAAATTAGAGCTTTGGGCGAAATACTAATGGACAATTTAAATTGGACTAATTTACGTTGGACGATCTCTTTTGGACAAAAATTGTATCGGACGAATTAAGATTGGACGGGATCTCTTGGAACCGAAACGGAGTCAAGTGAAATGTGTTCATTGGCTCATCAAAACAACAACCAAAAGTTGCCTACTCATGGGCGTAGCTAGAAAATTTTTCTAGGGAATGGGAAACCCTGGGAACCCTACTGCCGGGGAGGGGGGAGGTGCGCCCCCCTCCGCGGAAAATTTTGCCAATTTAGCCGCTCTAAGACGTAATTTCAGGCTGTCTCCACTTCGCTAATGATGAGAACATAAATACGAGCGTAAAGCACCATTTGATGTTCCTCCCCCCCCCCAAATTGAAACGATATAATAAGAAAAATCTAATCTTACAATTTTATTTTTTCCTAATCGTAAATTCAAATAATAATCTTATATAATAAAAGGCGACCGCTGAGAATCGTCGAAAATCGCGTTTTACTATGATCTCGAGAACTAAAGCACGCGGGACCTCGAAATTTCGCGAACGGGTCCTGCGCCACCAAACGGTGTGCACACAGTGCTTCTTTTCCCCATTTTTTTTTTCATCCCTTCCCGAGGGTGGATTTTATCGCGGTGTTTTACCCCATTTTTTGCCCTATGGTATCTGAGACCTCGAAATTTTGGCCCCCGGTGCTGCTCGGTCCTCAAAAGCGATTCAGCTCATCCGGATCGACCCAACCCTAAAAGCAACCCCTCACGGGGGATCTACCCTTCGAGATGGGTTGTTTTGGATCGAGGAAACGGGGGTCGAAGACGTTGCCCTGGCGATCGACACTTCGCAAGAGGGTAGCCCCGGGCTCCGCGCGTGGACTTTTTCACTCGAATTCGCGCGCCGCGAATATCATCCCCCGCTAAGGGTGGTTTTCTGAAAGGGGTGTTTTTACCGATTATTTCGGGCACCGGATCACTTTGAGCGCCGAAATTTTCCGTGAGGATCGTGCTCCGGGCGGGGGTGTCCGTGAGACTTCGCTCACCCCCCCGATTCACATTCTACCCCCTGTTGGGGTGGGTTTTCTTACTGGGCGGAATCTTATCTCGGATTCTACGGCTTCGCTGACGACTTAATACGACAACCGGAGTCACGATGATATGCTTTTCCGGTCCTCGAAAACGATCGCGCTCATCCGGACCGACCAGATCTCAAAAACAACCCCTCGCGGGCGATTTACCTTCCGGGATGGGTTGTTTTGGATCGCGGAACCGGTGGTCGGAGACGGTGTCCATGGTGATCGAGACTTCGCACGAGGGTGTAGCCTCGGACTCCGCGCGTGGAGGTTTCCACTCGAATTCGCATGGCTCGAATATCATCCCCCGCTAAGGGTGGTTTTTTGGAAGCATCGGTTTTACCGATTATTTCGGGCACGGGATCACTTGGGGTGGCGAAATTTTGATTGATGATCGTGCTCCGGTCGGGGGTGGTCGTGCGACTTCGCTCTTCGCCCCCGATTCTTTTTCTACCCCCTGTTAGGGTGGGTTTTCTCATCGGACGAATCTTATCTAGGAATCTACGACTTTGCTGACTATTAATAACGCACCCGGAGTCACTCTGATATGCACGAATCGATCTTTGCACATCCGAACCTGTCCCATCGTTAAAACTACCCCTCGCGGGGGGTTCATTCCCGAAATCAGGTCGGTGGGCTTCTCGAAAAAAATCGGCGACAGCCGCGTTGAGATTGAGTTCGTGCAGAACTCTTCAGTAGGCGTAGCAGAACGAATCCACGTGCAGCGCTTCAAATTTTGAACTACCCTTTATACTGGGGCTGTTCGATTCTCGCGGAGTGGCTTCGCAGCCTAGAAAGTGCGAAGGCCGAAAGTTCTGGTTTTTCGCGTGTTGTTTCTCCTAGACGATGCGGGTGGAGGTTTTTTTTTCAAGCGGTTTGAACATAGGCGGACCGTATCAGGGGCTAGGAGGGGCTGTAGTCCCCCCACTTTTTTTGGGTGGAGGGGCTAAAAATCGGGAAAAAGTCATCATTTGAGACTTGAAAAGCAAAAAAAAAAGAAAAAAAGGGGGTCATCACTTTTTAGCCCCCCTCCCCCCAATTTTAGGCGCACCGTAGGTACTACGTGCGCCTATTGAAATCGGTCTGCTACTCAATAGAGTATACTACGCCCCCTTGTGGTCAAATGGCAAAATGAGCTTTTTTGATGTCGTGATTTTTAGGTTGTTTCCTATTTTTTTTTAATGCCAATTTCATTTGAAAAGTTAATGTTTTCCCAATCACGACTGAATTTCGAGTGTGTTGGAAGTAATTAGATGTTCATTGATTCACGTTTTCTTAAAGTTATTCTACTTCAAAAATTTTTACTAACCTCACTTTCTGATTAGTGATGATTTCAAATTGTCCCGGTATTTATTCTAGGTTATCAAGTGAACCAATCATTTGCCGTTCTGAGTGATTGTTTTTTTTTTTTCATGTAAATGTAATTATTATAATTAATTATAGCGTTTGGTCAAACGCAAAACGGAGAGTCCAAGCAGCAAGACTTTCACTATCTCAATGCTCAGAATTCTTATTTATCTTTGGTTGAACTGATGACTGTTCAGTGTTCACTTTTAATATTTAAATATTTTTAACGCTAATGATCAGAATTAGAGACTGATTAGGTGTTTTGAGGTTGATCAGTCATGCCTAAAAGTTTCGCACTTAGACTTTTGAAGTAAATTGAGTTTGCGCCTCACAATTTGGTTAAAAGTAAGGTAGCGTCTTTTATGCTGAAATATGAGTCAGCGATCCATTTCTTTCTGAAAATTGTGTTAGCGAGTCAATTTCTTCTGATGGCGCAGAGATTTTCAAGGTATTTTGTTACGATAGTTGGCCTCTCACAACAAAGTCAATCATGATTTAGTCAAAGTAATGGTCTCTCATCATGTCTAATACCATCCATAAGAACATCCTTCCATCATATTTTCATATTTCTTAACCCTCTCTGACTTAGAGAGATTTAGGTAAAAAAATTCTGTGGCGTCTGTCCGTCAGTCCGGTTGTCCGTCACTCCGTACCTAGGCATAACTATTGAACCATTGATCCTTATGCATCCAGATTTTGCATAGTTGTTGCGTTTTAGATTCCTCAGAGGCACTTTTTTTGTTTTTTTGAAATTTTGACTTTTAGGGTAGTTATGGGGAAAAAATGATTCTCATTAAAATCAATGGTAAAATGGAAAAAAATGAATAAAAATGGAATAATTCAAGTTTGGCTCAATCAATTTTGATGAAAGTTAGCAAAAAAAAATCTACATTCAGCCTACTATAGAATAAACCACTTATAGTTCCTATATTCATTCCTCAAAACTGATTAAAAATCAAAATAAACGCGCTCGAGCCAAAAAATAGAATTATCGTGAGAAATCAATCTTAAAACTTGGAGTCAATCAATAATGGCTCCATGAATTTTGATAAAACTTTGTACACACTATCTTATAAATAAACTTAAACATTTTCCTCTCTGTGTCACCAAAAACAACCAATAAAACCATTTCAAGAGGTAATATAGGTGCGATTGAGCAAAAAATTTGGGAATATGAGCAAATAAAAATATAATCCTATTATTTGGGATGGTTCAGGTTTGGTTCAATCAATTTGGATGAAAGTTAGCAAAAAAAATCTACATTCAGCCTACTATAAAATAAACCACTCATAGTTACAATATTCAACCCTCAAAACCGTTTAAAAAATCAAAATAGGTGCGCTCGAGCCAAAAAATGGAATTATCGTGAGAAATTAAGTAATCTTAAAACTTGGAATCAATCAATAATGGCTGGATGAATTTTCATGAAACTTTTTACACACAATCTACTATCAAAGTACTAACATACTTTCCTCTCTTGATCACCATAAACAACCAATTAGACCTTTTCAAGAGGCAATATAGGTGCGATTGAGAAAAAAATATTGGTATATAAGCAAATAAAAACATAATCTTATTATTTCGGATAATTCCTGTTTGGTCCAATGAATTTTGACAAAATCTGGCAAATAAAATCTACAATTAGTTTACAAAAGAAAGTAGCCCTTACAGTTACAATATACAACCCTTAAGAGAGTTAAAAAAATCAAAATAGGTTGTTTGTCTAAAAAAAAAGAAAAAATGAAAGTGAGGAATTAATTTTAAACTTGGAGTTAATCATTAATGGGATGGATTTTGACAAAACTTTTCACAAACATAATGTGTTAAAAAAATACACTAAACACTGCACTGTGTGCACTAAAATATTTTTTCTGGTACAGTCCTCATAAAAACCTTAAGACCGTTTCGAGGGGCAATATAGGTACAATCGAGCAAAAATCTTTTGAAACTATAATTGTAAGCAATTATGAAGACAAACATAATGATTGGAATAAGTAATTCAAGTATGACTCAATTAAGATCGATGAAATTTGCATCAAAACGTTTGCAACCAGCCTAGGCAGAAATTTCTTTCCAATGTATTACTACAATATACAACCTTTAAGTCTAAAGCTGTTTAAAAGCAATATAGGTTTCATCACACCAAAAAATAGAATATTCAAGGAAAATTAATTTTATAAAGAAAAATCAATCAAAAATGGCTGAATGAATTTTGTTGAAATTTTGTTTGCACAATCTACGACTTACTTAAGTACATCTTTGGAGGGGGGTTAATCTATTAAACAAAAAAATTATTTTGAAGATCCACAGTTTGAAAGAAGAAACCAAACACAGTACTCAATGGAGGAAATGCAAGAATCAGTACATTTCGACCTGCTAGATATAAAAACTAAGGGAAAAAGAAACTCCCAAAAATAGAACAAAGAGCAAATATAATGAATGCAGCTCAAAGAATAAAAACTTATTGGAATCTGGAATTACTCTAGACCCTGTTATAAGCAACACCAGATTAAGGCTCTCAATTAGCCTTCAAATAACAAAATAGGCAACTACTCCTACAGCTTCTCTACAAAATTGCAAACTCTTCGGATTGAAGGCAGAGTTATGTCCGGAGGTGAAAATATTTGAAATTTGGGGGGGGGAGGGGGTCTCCCCCAGAATTCTTTAGGGGGTTAGGGGGTCTCCTCCAGAATTCTTTAGTGGTGGGGGAGGGGGGTCTGGGGGTCTTCCTCAGATAAAAATGGTGTGAGAAAGTGTTCGTAGGGTATTCCCTACAGTTTATTTTTTATCATTTCGAGATTTGATTGACGTATTTCGGCCATTGTGCACGGACCGAATGCCTGTCACCAGTCGTGGGACGTCATGGGGACATTTAGGAGAGATGTCTTTTGACTCACTGTAACTTCTTCATCTTTTCTTACGTTTTGCCATGGCGTTCTTTGTTTTACTTGGCATCACACTTCACGTTCAAATTTTTTACCGGGCAATCAAAGAACGGTGCCAGCTAATGGAATATGGCAACATTGTTTTTCTCTACTTTAACACATCATGAAAAATAATCGATTCTTGGCGAGGCCAGTCGCCTACCCAAAAGTCGATCATTTACATATAAAATCAATAGAGACAAAAACAGTGTTGCCAAATTGATAGAGCCGTCACTGTCAGTTAACCTGCAGACCAATTTTTGCATGGAAATAATGCCTCCAGTGGACTCCAAGATTACTTTCAAGAAACTGCGAGAAACATTTCCGGTCTCATGAGCATCTTGGAGCTGATCTAAGCTATTAAGAGCGTTGAGGTCTGACTGGCTGGACTAATAACCAATGACTCGGCATGGTCCGATTTCTTCTTACTACTGATCACTTTTTCATTTCCCTATTTTGCGGGACATACTATATTGTTGACTACCTTTTTACTAAAGGGGGTTCAAAATTGTTTTATGAGTATTTGATTGTTTATTACGTGCGTTTAGTGATGTGCAGTGGGAAATTCGAAGGAATTGTTCTATGATTGTCCGGAGTGGTCCTACCGCCCCCCCCCCCACTCGCCGCTTTCAGGTTCGAACTTGAACTTTTGCTGTACAATTTTTTTTTTGAGATGGTGGAAAATTCGGAGGGATTGTTCTAAGATTGTCCGTAGTGGTTCTACCCCCCCCCCCCCCCCACTCATCGCACACAGGTTCGTACCTAATCTTTTGCTGGACAGTTTTTTTTTGAGATGGTGGAATATTCGAAGGGTTTTGTCCTCAGATCGCACGTAGTGGTCCTAACCCCTACCCACTCGCCGCACCCTTGTTTGGACCCGGATTTTTGCTGGACAGATTATTTTTGAGATGATGGAAATGGAATTTGATTTATGAGGGACCAAATTTGCTCAAGGTGCGCCTTCTCTGACACTGTAGTGTCAGAACTATCTGCTTGTTTTTTTTTGGTCACGGTCCGCCTGTGGGTTTGAATAACATCCCCTCTTGAGGGGTAGTTTCATTTTTTAGGGGTTTTTGCCAACTTCTGGGACTTTAAGTTTCTCTAAGAGGTATATTCATGGATTCTTTTAAGAGTGCGCCGTGCGCAAAAATATTTCACTTACTAACGCAGGGAATATTCTGCGAGGGTAGGGATTCTTTTTTATTTATCCTTCGCAGATTGATGGACACTCTCCTTAGCTCGGGTTCTGATGTATAAGATAAATTGGAAATGCATGTTGCTTGGCAACGTCAATCATTACTCACATCTTAGCAATGATATTGTTACCAGTTCGAATGCCTTCCGATTACTTTATACATGTATCATGTATCATCAGCTGTTTTAGAGTTGCTCATAGGAATCAATGCAAAACATACAATTTTTAACCTTTCATTTCTTTTAAACGTGTAATTATGGCGCGTGGGAAGATCAATCAGTCGCCGCAGCGTCACTTGCATTCTGCCAATGCTGCACTTTGTCCCTTTTAAGCTTAGGTATATGTATATGTTCGTATCCAAGGAGCATAGGCGGAACTAGGAATTTTTTCTGGGGGGGGGGGGCTGAGTTCCAAGGGATCTTAGAGACACCTCAAGACCGCCCCCCCTCCAAGAGGGGTATACCATGACCCCCCCCCCCCCCCCCAACTTACTTAGGTGTATGATGTACTTACAGTTACAGTCGACGAATTAAATAATGTCAAATAACGTCCTGGATTTTGACTTTAGTAGGCCACATGCGATGCTTTTTACTGTGATAGGTATCGCAGGTAGTCTACTTAAACCAAAATATAAGGCGACATCTGACATTCTTTTGTCGACTGTAAGTACCTACATCATACACACCTAAGTTAAGATATTAAATAAATTGTACTCATATAGCTATTAGCTGGGGTGCGAAACAATTAGGCAATCAGAAAATTAAATGATAAACATCATATACTGTAATATATTTTGTTGTTGTTGTGGGTAAACGTTATTTTTGTTTCCAAAAGTTTCTGGGGGGGATGCTTGGCAGACCTCTGGGGGGGGCTTAGCCCCCTCCAGCCCCCCCCCCCCCCCCCCTATTTCCGCCTCTGCCGAGGAGTGCACTATAAACATCCAAAAATTCGACCCATGGGCGGAGCCAGCAATTTGGCAACTGTGGATGCTTCCCATTTGAATGTATGAGAATAAATCGATTGTTGAGGAGGACATGGCCCATTATCTAATCTATTGTTTCTCATACATTCAAATGGGTAGAATCCACAGCTGCCAAATTGCTGGCTTCGCCCATGATTCGACCTTCTACGCAAGTATAACGGTACGAAATAAAATGTTGCTAAAATGCACGCGACAAACTGCAATCAAAATTACATCAACGGAATGAAACATAAACTCGATGCTAACCTTCGGCCAAAAAAAAAAGCTAAACTACCTACAGCATTATTCGGCCAAATACGGAAACAAAAATGTCAATAAGTATTCCTGTGCAACTTTTAGAAATTACGGTTATCTTGGACTACGTACGATCATGAGTAAAATGTTAGTCCAACACAAAACGTTATATTACTCCTCACTTAAAACAATTTCCTTCTCCTCTACTAACGTAGAAGTAATAAAAGAAGTAAGTAAAATGTGTTGTGTACACAAAAATCAGTGACATAGCGTGCAATTTGGGAACGTTCTACTCTGTCCAATTAAACGATTGTAAAAGATCGAATGAGGAAGTGTTCACCGAACAACCAATAGACTGTTTTAGTAGAGTGATATACCGTATCGATTGCCGTCCGAGGGCCTCTGGCTCCAAACAGACTCTGATTCAATGCATTTTCCCCATAAGCGGATTTTTGAACGGAAATGTAGACTATTAAATCAAACAATTAATGCGACCTTTTTGCGATTATGAATTCTACGTCCTCGAAAATGCTTAATTTTGCCTGGTTCCACCCGTGAAACTGCCAAAATCAACAAGATATTACAGATTAAACGATGCGTTTGGAGGTTGAAATCACCCAAATGTTATTGTTGTTGTTGTGGAATTGGCGGGATTTCGGGCGATTCTAACCTACAAATGCAAAATATAATCTGTAATATCTTATTAATTTCGGCAGTTATAGTCAAGGAACCAGGCATAATTAAGCATTTTCAAGGACGTAAAATTAATAATCGCAAAAAGGTCGCATTAATTGTTTGATTTAATACCCTAAATTTCCGTTCAAAAGTTCGCTTATGGGGAAAATACATTGAACCAGAGTTTGTTTGGAACCAGAGGCCCTCGGACAGCAATCGATACGGTATATCGCTCTACTAAAACAGTCTACAGGGTGGCACAAATGTCCGTCCCCCCCTTTTATTTTTTGAACGGCTGCAGATGAAAAATTGAAACTTTGGGGTCTTCCATAGCTTTTGAGAGCTTTCGCGTGAGGGGGTCAACATTTCCAAAATCACTCCCCTTAGGGAGGAAAGGCCCCCAACTCAAAATTTTCAAATGGCTACCCCTGTCTTGCGATAGCTAATTCAAAAGAACATTAAATTCTAAGACTTTTGGCGCAAACCGGAGGTCAATATCGTTTTTCGTTTTCGATTTATTGAAGATCAAAGTTCGATTTGGACCCATTTTCAAAATATCATTACTCCTATGTAAAAAGTCGGAATTTAAAAAATCAGTAGTCTAAAATACTCTAAAAAGCAAGTACTTTCCTGAAAAAATACTGCTGTGGCATAAATGTATTCAAAACTTCATTTTACAGCCCCAAAAGTTTCTAACGTTTTTACGCTCCCAGGGGGACTGTCTCAAAAATTCCTAAAGACGGACCCTATCGAGTGATACGTCGATAAAACAGGCGTAAACAAATGAGAATTTTGGCGCAAACCAAAGGTCAATAGCATTTTTCGAATTCGAGATATCGATCTTTGAAAATCTACCTTTGACAATAAAAAAAGACAGTAAAAGGGGGAGAACGGACTTTTGCGCCACTCTGTGTACTCCGAACTTTTTCACAAATTTGAATAGAAGAGCTGCAACGTTGCTAAATTGGACGCTGCACCACTGACAGGATCAAAAAAAAAAAAAAAAAAAAAAAAAAAAAAAAAACCATTGAAAACACCACAAGAAAAAAGAAACAACAAAAAACGAGTAAAACAAAAAAAGAAACCACAGTACCCGTCGGTAGCCCGACGGGCAATATGCTAGTAATAATAATAACATCGTAGAACTCGAAATAAAGAGGGAAAAGAAAAGAATGACCTTCCTCTCGATGTACTCCGTTTAATCACCAAAAGTAAAAATATGTCATGCTTGTTAACAGTGTTTACTATTTCGTTTTGCTGTTTACAATATTTTTTTTTAAACATCCCCTGGCTTCATAGTAGCTACGACAGCTACGTCTATATGCACCTACTGTTGAGTGGTGATTATTTTTTCGAAGGGTCCCACCAAAATCAAAATGCTCTCCCCCATCAACCATAGACACGGGGCTGCGGTTAATTTTAGAGGTACAAAACGTTGAAATCGGAGAATTACTCCCCGAATAAAAGTGAATCCCAGTTTTCCTCTAATTCTCCGAATTATTTATAATAGCTGCATCTTTCTCAGAACCTACTTTTTCATAAAATTTTCAAGAAGCTTTTAACAAATCTCATTACTAATCCCAGACTGATCCTAGACTCAGTAGAAAAGAAAAAAGTTGAATGCATGATGCAATTTCTGGAAAAAGGGCCCACAACGCAATGAAAGTGCTATTTGAATAAGAGTCTTCATGAAATTTTCATGAAGAGGTGATTTCAAGGAAAAATGTGCGTTGCGAACAATTTCAAAACACCAACCGGAATCTTTCCCACTTTTACATTTTCCGCTCAGAGGCGCGCAACAGCAAACAAATTCAGTTTCCTGGACACTTCGAATTTTTCACAGTTTATAACGGGACAGTTCGCGCGTGATTTCATGATTTGAGGCGGATTTTGCGTGATTTGCGTATATAAAAACACCCGGTTTCCCGTTTTGGTTGCACTTTGAATTTGAAATCGAGAGAGTGCGATCTTTACTCCTACCTGGGTACCTGCGGATCCTAGCCGTATAGCGCGCACGTAAAGTTTTTACGCGATTTCGTGGAAACAAAATTCTGGTGTCTCTATTCATACATTTCTCCATGAACGTTATTCTCTTGCTATTCTTGCAGACAAATTGTAGTGTTTATGTTACTCGCGTAGTACAGTAATCACCAGCTTAATATCCAATCATCTGATGTAATTAAACGTGGTTTTAGTAATGACGTCATCCGGCGAAAAAGTTCGTTGGACGTTCCAAGGTATCTCGCTCACTCTCACGTACCCCCGTCCCCCGTGCACTGCTTTCTCCATCTAAATGCTAACTTCTAGTACAGAGACATTTTTTGTTAAATTTTTGGGCAGAAATCAATTTCCTGAGTCATTTCAATACAATTTTGATGAGAAAATGTTGTGAAACAAAGCCAGAGAAACGGGTTTCGACACTAGGAAGCGATGGATATGCACGAGAGTTTAGATACCAATATCAAAACATACACTTTCCATTTGATTTTTTTGAGATACGGGTACCCACCCCCTAAATAACCCCCAAGGAGAGGTTTTGGGAGGCTGAAAATATTTTTTCCGAATTCTTTGGGGTCGTTACACGCGTGTTTTACCGAATTTTCATATTTACCTTAGTTTGGCCACAATAAAAGCTGGCCAGGTGGTCTAAAACACCCTGTATAGTGAGTGACCCACCATCTATAGTCCCTCACCCTAGATAAAGCCGGAGGTCGACACCGTTTTTTTGTCAGTTTTCGTCATTTGTAGATCGACCTTTGACTTTCGATATCTCAAATGCGAAAAAAGACATCAACCTCCGGTTTGCGCCAAAATGCTCTGTTTATCGTGCCCTTTTAATCAATGCATCATTTGATAGGGGTCACCCCTCAGAATTTTTTAGACACCCCCCTCCCCCCGGGCTCGTATTGGAAAGAAAACAATAAAAACAAGCAGGGAAAATTCCAACACGCAGGTGATGGAAAAGCGTGCCACTAAAGTCTGAACAGCTTTAATGATTTTGCTAGCAATGATAATAATTAGACAGCATTCAACATGGAGCTGATCTCGAGAAAATTGAGTCCAAAGTTGAAGAGCTAGCATTTAAACAAAAAACTTGGAATTACTTACGTTTTGATTTCATTCAACTACCGTGTTGTGTTTTTGCATTTCAACACCGGAAAAGTGGAATTTACTATGTGGGAAAGGTTCTTAATTTTTAGCGTTTAAAGTGACTTGGTTCCTTTCTTCTTTTTTTTTTGGCATAATCACGAAAAACGAAACTCTAAGAGAAACCAAACGGCAGAGTTGGTTTACACTGTTGATTATTTTAAAATCCGTTAATCCGGACTTAAGTCCGTTCCCAATTCTATAAAAGGAACCAAGTCGGAGTTGGTTCCTTACGTGACTCGGATTAAGGTTTAACCTAATCAGCCAAAGGAACCAAGTTCTCATTTTATTTCATCATATGGACAATGACATCAATGAGGCTCACCAGCTCACTTTTACCTGGAATTTTGACGGGAAATAGTTGTTATTATAGAAGAAGCACTTGTTGCTTCGAGATTCAGTATTGCTAGCTCTATCAATAAATAACTCAATTTTATCAAAAATGTCACTCGGTTCTTTTGTGACAAGTGCTGTCCAATTGAGCTTGTTTGGTGAGAAATTATGAAAAAAATAAATTTAGATCAGATGTATCTATAAGGAGATGAGTCAAAGGCGTTGTTTTTTTGTGTTTGTTTTTTGTTTTTTGTTTTCAAAACTTTGGAGGGCTCTAGCTCAGAAGAGAAACATTTGCAGCACATACTCATGTAGGAAAATAAAGTCTTATATATATGTATGTTGACCCCAAAAATACACTCCATAAGTTTGGCACTCAAGTTTTGAAACACCCTGTTCTTGATATTTTGCTCCCCCCCCCGCCCCCTTCACAAAAGACAACATCTTGACCATGCACATTTTTAAAATCACAGTTTGACTGTAGAGATATTTTTCTCCCCCCCCCCCTCTAACGAAAAAGGGGAAAATGGGTCACCTATCTCTGATGTTCGTCGTGCGCGTGCACAGATTGTTCGGCTTTACGACTGCCATTTTGGCTTTCTTTATAACGCGTTTTTTGGGTTTATTAGTGGATTTTATGACTATTTGATGCCGCCAATGTAATTTTCAGACAATTTTACATCAGAATCAAAACTCTATAGCACTGTAGCAAAAGTTTGCAACAAACCCATTGAAAGCTGAAAAGAGAAAATTATTTGATAAGGCTCGATCTTTTTTACCCACATAAACTTTAGACAATAGATATTTCTAAATCCCTCCACCTTTTAAACGGCTTGTTCAGGGATCAAAAATGAGGTTGCGTTCTTTTGAAGTCAAAAAGTGTCATATTCGGAAAAGCCGTGATTCTAAATAATAAACAGTTTGTTTATCTTTTTTTCCGTTTTAGGTACTGTCAGCACTTATTGCGATTGTCACGATGCACTATGGGGCCGATGCCCGATTTAGGCGGTCAAAACCCCCAAGTAGACGCATATGCCTCTTTTGACCACGTATGGACCTCAGAATCAATCTTTATGGTCCTAGAAGACCTTCTGGTCCTTCTGTCCCTTTGGTGGCCCCCTTAAGCCCCTCCCCTCCCCCTCCTCCATAGAGTTGTACTTATCGCGCGTAAACCATTATCGTTGGTTGAAATCAGAGATTTCTTTCGAGGTGCTTTCGGTTACTTATTCATTGAGAGTCCATTCACGAAGAACTCTCTCGCTCCCCCTCCCCACCTCTCCCCGCTCCCATTGGCTAATACAGGGGGGCGAAGGGGCGACCCCCCCCAGTTCAACCAAAAAAATAAGGAAAAAAGGGGGAGGGAAGGTGAAAAAAGGGGAAAAGAAGGGGGAAAGGAGGAGAGTAAAACGGAAAAAGGGGTCACCGGGGAGTGAAAATCCCAATTTCACCCTCCCCCGTCTGTGAGGGCTGAATCCGCCAATGCCCGCTCCTCATCTCAGTCTTCCCCCCTTCCCTTTTTTATTTGTTCGCTCCATTATTTTTGTTTTGTTTTTCGTTGGGAGTGATTTCGATCTACTCATAGAACAAACCATCTATTGCTGCAAGAAAAACATGTTTTACAAGTGCGAAAATCCTCCGCCGCGGCTTGACAATGACCCGCACTGATCTGAGGCGTTTGGGAGATTTGTTATCAAAACAAACGCCGAACCTTTCATGTTGGGCGTGATTTTAAAAGGTAAGATTACCCTTTTGTATGGGGCATCCGATTCTTTTGTCCTTATTTTCTCACATGCATGAGGTGACGAAGATCCATCTTGTTTTCATCCCGACCAAACAATTTGAATGTACTATTTCGCTGTGTCCTGCGTCACCTCGGTCATACTCGCGACACTTTCTATGACGGGCGAAACATTAGGTGCTGATGAGTTTTAATAAGTGTTCAAATGGAAACTGACACAGCTCACAATTAAAAGCGTATTATTTAGACACAAACTTGCAAAAAAAAAAAAAAAAAAAAAAAAAAAAAAAAAAAAAAAAAAATTCACCAGATACATCATGTCTAATCTCAGAAATGCATCTCTCTTGAGCAACCAATGAAATGCTCGGTTCTATTGGATTAATTACAAGAATATCAAAATTAATCAATTAACTGATCTGTTTTCTAATTTATTTTAGGTTAGTGAAATCTGTATGACACTCCTAATTGCTGACAAGTTCGTTTTCGTAAGCATTCTTGTCTCCATTAATCAGGAGTAACAATTTTTTTTTGCCATTTTTGATGTATTTTTTCTTAAAAAAGGCCGAAAGAAACACCTTTCTGCTAACTTGCGCTAAAAAAGCTGGACATATTCTGAAACTACTTGAAATTTGGAATCAGAATCTGGCAACGGAATAGGCGTGACTCCGCGTGTACCGCTTTTTTGAGTCCACTGAAGTTTTGATGACTGATGAAATTCAATGAAAAAAAGACGGATCTTCGTCACCTCATGCATGTGAAAAAACAAGGACAAAAAAATCGGATACCCATATGAAAGTGTCGTCTTACCTTTTAAAATCACGTCCATCATGAAAGTTTGGCGTTTGTTTTGATAACAAATCTCCCAGACGCCTCAGATCAGTGCGGGTCATTGTCAAGCTGCGGCGGAGGATTTTCGCACTTGTTGACATCATATCTTGATAAAGTCGCCCCAGAGCCATTATCATGCTAGGGCGGTAAATTGTCATTGATTTGAGGTCCACACATGTTACTCTGAGCACCTTGATGTCAGAAATCGATTTATCTGAACCTAGGTTTTGGCCGCCTAAATCGGGCATCGGCCCCACAGTGCGATGTAGATACGTAATATCGTCGGCGGTTTTACCAAGAGGCGTAACTCAAAATTTCGCATTTTCCGTTTTTCATCGTTTTCTATGTATTTTTAGGTGCTCTATCGATCTAGCTAGGTTTCAAAGTCGAAATCTCAATACTTTTAAAGTTATTAAGGAAAAACAAAAAGACGTATGTCTGAAAAGCACAAAACTCGGTCTAACGAACGGACGTAAGTCTTAAAACGCGTGGATCATGGGAGTTACGCCTGTTCGTAAAACCTATGACTGAGCGTTGCTGCTCACTTACGCCTGCCATCAAGCATCTTTTAATGTTTAAGATAAAGTACCTTTGCATTTAACAGTGATACAAATCAACTCTGCCGTTTTGTGGACGTTTAATATGCATTTTTGGTCGTTACAAGTTTTTCCAATTCGCAAACCATTTCCGAGAAAATCGTCCCTAAAGTTGCAAAGGTCGGCCAATAATCGCCTTTTCTTTGATTTTGTCATTTCTTGGCCGACCTCTGCAACTTCAGAGACGATATCCTTGGTTGCGAAAAGGAAAAACTTGTGAGGACCAAAAATGCATATTTTTTTTACAAACTTTGGAATGATGCTAATCGTTTTTGGGTTTAATGAATCGGAAAGCATGTTTTTACATAATTTGACCTAAAAAAAGTGAGAAAAATCCAGAAGAACCCCCAAAAACCCCCCTCAAATTTTTGCATACTGCATTTTCACGGCCAAAATCGGAAAGAACGCCTAGAATTACATCAGATAAGCATTTACTTACGAGCATAAAGAAAAATTCACGAGGGAGTTATGACAATTTTTCAATTTGTTTTTCGGAAACTTTGCAACCCTGTAACTCGAAAATACTACAATTTTGGACCCATGTTTATAGGGGAAAAAAATCGTCTTCTTTTTACCTCTAAAACGCGCCCTGAAAATTACTGTATATAGTTTTGTTACATACTGTATAATTTTGTTTCTTGCACATCCGCTATCATCGTTTTTTAATGAAAGTCTGATAAGGTATACCTGGAGATACTTAGAAACTTTTTTCCCTGTATTTTTCAGGATACATAAAGCATCTTCTAAAATGCAAGGAAAAATGTTACTGAAGATAATTGCAAATATTGAGAAAAGTTATACGATTACACTGATCTATCAAATGCTGAGAAAGGCTTTAGTGAACTACCTTCAGTGAAAATAACATTAAACAAATATCGGAGTAAATCTGTTATGGTTTCGATCACTCGAGGAACTATTAATTTATTTCAAAGTAATGTAAAAGAGAAGACGCAACTGAGCATTAGGAGGATTAAATCGTCCTTACGAAGAGACGGTAACTCCTTCTTAAACAGCAAAACGGGGGGCGTATGTGACCAAAACATTAAACGGTGGTCTCACGAATGGACGTAAGTAACTTCCTATCAATAAAATGTCTCTGGTGCTCGTGAAAATGAGTGTTTCTGACTTTTGAAAAAAGATTCGGATTCTAAGAGTTTGGGGAACATTTCGATGCCAAAAAAATTTCCATAGCTCCAAAATTAATCGATCGGTAGCGAAATGAAAAAAGGGGATTTTTCAGAAATTTTGTTTTCGCTCTCCTGGAAAGTAGCGAAACTTGAGTTACGCCTCTTGGTAAACCCGCCGACGATATGCATAAATGGAACACTTGCGAATTCATGAAAAAATAATCCTTTAATATACAGAACTAACCATTTCTAGTGCCCTTTACACATCAAGCATTCTAGGGGTATAGATTAGTAGGTGTGGAGGTTTAAGACGTTTGTGGATTTTAATTCCGCAAATAAGTTATTAATAAGTTATTCCAAAGTTATTCCCAACTAAATAAGTTATTCCAAAGTCAATTCCATAGCCGCAGCGAGGAAGCTGTCCAGGGGTGGAAGACACGTGACGGCCCCTCTCACTTTTTAGAGCAATTAATGCGAATTTTACCCCTCTGGCTCCCTGTGTTCTGGATTTTAAACACCTATTTTTCAACAAAACGCCAAAAATGTCCTCAAAAATCCCTTGATTCCATCGACGCTCATTGAGGGGCTTTCAATTTGCCGATCCCCCAGAATTTCAAATGTTTCCGATGCAAAGACCTGTTTAGTGTGACGTCATGAAAAAAATTGGTTCCAAACAAAGGCTCCGTCTCACTCGCTCTCGTGGGTTTTCCCATACGAAACACGGTCCAAATTTTCAAATACAAGTGCTAGTAAACAACACGTTCTTTACACCAGTTGTGTTTATCACACCATTGGGTTCCACGTCCCTTAAAAAAATTTCCGATTGTTTCAGAAAAATTTCCGATTAGATATATATTCCCGCGCTTTATTTCCCATAGAAATAATCGAAACTCCATAGAGACAATCGAAATTCGTGTAGATTCAAGCGCGCTGATTATAGCAACGATAGGTCTTATGATTGAAATAAGGCGAAATACATCTATGGTTCTATTCTTACAGTTTTAACACCCACTTTTTTCTCAGTGATAAAATATGAGAACGCTACACAAACTTTCTGAAACATCGCGCATCAATGCACAATCACAGTTATATCGAAGAAAGTCCTATGTTTTGTCCTTGTCACACTCACAGTTTCTTAAGAGCACAAAATTCTAGGATATAGGCTCATCAGCACCATCACGGCATGTGTTGTACCTCGAACAATAGCTTCGATACGAAGAGAAGTTAGAATGATTGAGAGCTTCGATACGAAGAGAAGTTAGAATGATTGAGTGTCATGACGGTGATACTCCCATAAGAGACCGTGAGTAAGACAAGGACAAAACGTAGAACGTCTTTCGGTATAACTGTGATTGTAAATTAGCTTGTGATCTTTTAGGAATTATGTTACAGTGGGAAGATACTTTAAGGCAAGTGGAATCTAATGGTGCAATAAAATTTGAGAAAACTGTTGGTTAACTAGCATGAATTTGCGTTCGAAAATTTGGATCTGGTAAATCCTCGAGAGTGAGCGAGATAGAGCATTTGTTTGGAACCAATTCTGATCGTGACGTCATCACTAAACAGGTCTACTTAAAGATATGAATGAGCCTCTCTCTTTTCTATACCCCTCCCGCTCTTCATCAATACCTCGTCGCTTCTTTTCGATGTACCCTCGTCAAACAGATTTTGACACTTTTACGATGCGCGACCCGACCGCTTAATGCACCGTGAAGAAATCTTGAGACCGGTGGAGCCCAAAGGCGAGGGGCAAAGAGGGTTTCTGTGAAGGATGTTTCCACCCCCCCCCCCCCCCCCCTGCCTTGGAATTTCGACTCATAGGTTGGCACAAATGACTTAGGTTCTTGGACCTGCATGGAATTTTCGTTTGAAGGAATTCGACTTTGACGCTTAATAACTTATTGAAATTAACAGGAATACCAAAACTTTTACAATTTTAAGAAAATAGACGCCGAGACCTCCTGGATTGCAGCAATAAATTAACGATTAATGAAACCAGTTTTAAGAAAATACGTTTTTAATTTTTCAAACCTTCCCGCCAAAGGTTTTGCCATAAGCAAGGCATTGAACCTATATATTAGATATGAAAATGAAAACAAGAAGCGTACCGTATATATACGGCACGCTTAAAATTTGGAGGTGGGCCTAAAACCAAATTTTGACCTTTGTGTCATAGCCATATTTTTTTTTTTCTGAAAAGTACTTACTTTTTTGAGTACTTTGGACTAGGAGTTTTTTAAATTCCGACTTTTCAAGTATGAATAATGTTTTTATGAAAATGGAGGATTGACTTTTTGAAAATCGACTTCCGCCCTCGATATCTCGAAATCGAAAAACGATATTGACATTTGGTTACCGACAAAATGCTCGGCTTTGTATCCCCTTTTTGATGATGTATCACAAGATAGGGTTTGCTATTTGACAATTTTGAGTTGAAGGGCATAAAGAGGGGAAACAGGGGATGGGTCTAAAAGATCCGGCATTAAAAAAATTTCCTGTGACTTGGAGTTTATTTTTATTTTTTTTTTGATGACGCAAAAATTGGGTTTCTAAAGATATTTGTAGAGCTACTTGTGAAGCGAAAGTTTTTTGGGTCAACAGAAAAAAAATAACACATTTTTTTAGGAAGCCTCGGGTCTAAATGACCCATGTTTGGCAGACTAGGGTTAATGTCTAGAGGTTGCTTTAGAGGCGCAATTCAAAACATTTATTGAGCTGCAGAATCCCAAATTCAAAGCTCACCAGTTAATAAAGAATAACACTGCATAAAAAACTTGTCAAGTTTGATGTCATTGGGACCATGTCTTAACCCTTTAACTACCAGGGTCCGGTTACTAGAAGAACGGAAGAAATCAAAAATATAACTCGCTCAAATACATTAGGTAGTTGCATATTCGTACTCCGAGGTGTTTATTTTGCCTATCCCGGTAATTGAAAGGCGCTCGATAAAACATCATTCTGCAAGTGTCAACGATTTGGAGTAGATTTAACTGTCAATTAGAGATAAAGAGACGAAATCAAATAACTCGGTGGTGTATTGAAAGGGTTAAAGCATATTTTGAGTTATTCAAGATATGCTTTTGAGCTATGCTTGAAAAGTGATGATGGCTTGTTCTTTAAGACAGGGATCAGTAAAAGAATAACTCCAAACTTGTCAAGTATAAATATGCAGGAGAATTGGATGAAGTACAAAGTCCAATGATCGAAAACTGCGTGAATTTGCGAGAGGGTCGCGAAATAAATTTAAGTCATACAAAAATTTCTTGCCCAATCTTTTTCGCATAGAATGATTATATTTGCATGTTCATAATGTGACTGGGATTCATTCTCCGCTCATGAGCAAAAACATTACTGATTAAAGTTCTATTGTTGCAAAAAATGCGTGCTCCTTTATCTCAATGCTTCGTCAAAAAATGAATTAAAAGCATTCTCTTAAAATCAATAATTAAATTGTGTGTTTTTCTCAATATGCACCACACACGTAACCCTCTTTGAATTATCCGCTTTGTAAACTGTCTTAGTAATTTATATTTTTTATCAATGTGATAAATCAATGTAGTCGGATTTACCGTTACAACAAACTAGTTTTTACCGAGACTGCTGATAAAATTATATCTAACAATAAATACCTTCTCGAGTATTTTGGCTCACAAGACAATTACTGTCTCTATGCTTGTGTATATTGTCTTGGTTCTATTATATGCTTTCATTTTATTTTTAATTTTTAATTTTAATATTTTTAATTTTAATTTTTTATGGAACGGTACATCTATATCATGTCTATATGATATGGTAAAGCGGCTATATTTTAAAGTAATAAATGGAGGTTTTGCGTGACGTAAAGAAAGTACTTTAACTAAAGCGTCTCAAGAACAAAAGGAAATCTTCCATCTTTCAACTCGTCTAGAGGTAGTTTCAGAAGTGTAGGCGGACCTAAACCGATAATCTTTGGAATTTGTCGACATTATTTCTGATATTACTCGATGAAAATGAATAAAATTGAAATTTAGTGTTCACTTTTCAATGAGGAAAACTTTAAACACAAAAGAATAAAGTCAGGGGCAAATTCGGTATTGAATTGAAGGAATAAAAGTTGAAAATTCGCCAAAGATTATGGTTTTGGTCCGCCTACACTTCTGAAACGAGCTCTAGCGTTAGAGTGATTTTACAGTAATCATAATGTACACCGCGATGTTTTGATTGAGCATCCAGATTTGCGGTAAAATACTTATTAATCTGGCACTCAAACCCGAACGCATTATCAACGATATTCCACCGCAGTAAGAAACCACATAGGAATTTTAGCTCACAACTTCTGCGTATCTTTATAGTTGTAAAAGATTAAATGGAACTAACAGCCACTTCAAAAATATGTAGGTTCCTGGTACTTGCATCTCACAGTGCTGCCACCAACGCAAGAATGAGTGGAAAAGTACTTAACTAATGATACGATATTTTCTTTATGAACAGATGTTTCTAATTTATTTCAAATAGGAACTAAATTGAAGGAAACTCTAACCTATAGATTGTTGAGATAGTTTGCAACATATGCAGAGGCGGACTGGCCCCCAAATTCGGACCGGGAAACCAACTTTGGACCGGCCCATATGGGGGATGTGGGGGGACACCCCCCACCTAGGGGGGGTTTGGGGGGGGGTTGCCCCCCCCCCCCCCCGAGAAAATGTTGGTATTTTCACAATCAAAAACAACAATCTGAAGCATGTTTGGGTCACCAATTTCATTATTATGTGATCGCTGACTTTCTGCGTTTTTGCAGGGTATAGACTGCCATTTTATCTTAGTGACGATAGAAAACCTAACCTAACCTGGGGGGGGTTTGGGGGGGGGGTTGCCCCCCCCCCCCCCCCCCCCCCCCGAGAAAATTTTTGTATTTTCACAGTCAAAAACAACAATCTGAAGCATGTTTGGGTCATCAATTTCATTATTATATGATTGCTGACTCTCAGCGTTTTTGCAGGGTAGAGACTGCCATTTTATCTTAGTGACGATAGAAAACCTGACCTAGGGAGGGGTTTGGGGGGGTTTGCCCCCCGAGAAAATTTTGGTATTTTCACAGTCAAAAACAACAATCTGAAGCATGTTTGGGTCATCAATTTCATTATTATATGATCGCTGACTCTCTGCGTTTTTGCAGGGTAGAGACTGCCATTTTATCTTAAATATATTAATATAAAAAAAGTAAAAAAAAAAGAAAAGCCCTTTTCAGGGCTACCTAAACATTCTGAAATATTTCCTCTCTGCTTTCGTTCCAGCCCTAATGAAGGGAATGATCGGCCCGGCCTGGTCAGATCCACACAAACCAGCCCTAATGAAGCGAATGATCGGCCCGGCCCGGTCAGACCCACATAAAACGAATGAATATAGCCCGCCCCGGCCCGACCCGAATTTATCGAATGACAGGCCCGGCTCGGCCCGGCCCATCCAAAACGTATTGAGTAACCGGTCCGGCCCTGACGTATCGAATGATCGGCCCAGCCCGGCCCTGAAGTATCGAATGATCGGATCGGCCCTAAAAAATCGGATGAATGATCGGCCCGGTCCGGCCCAATTCGAATGATCGGCCCGGCCCGGCCCTATTCGAATGATCGGCCCGGCCCGGCCCTAAAAAATCGAATGACTGGCCCGCAGCCCAAATTTACCAAGTATAAATACATGCACGGCCTCACGATTATCTTTGTCTCCGGTGTTTTCCTTCTTTTTTCTTCCTCTCGCTCTTCTTTTTTCCTTTTTTCTTCCTTTTTTTCTTCCTTTCTTTCTTCCTTTTTTTCTCTCTTTTTTCTTAGTTTTTCCCCTCTCACGATCCAACCGGCCCTAAGTGGCCGCGGCCCACCGGGAAATTTCCCGGTGTCCCGGTGGGCCAGTCCGCCTCTGATTACATATGTCTTGTCCAAAACATTTTCAGGACTGAATTCGTCAAAATTTGAAGCCTGCAAATCTGACGTTGGAATTGGATGTTTCTGTGAATCGACTATTTAATGTTTTTGCGGGCACAATTTTACAGTTCAACTTTGTTTACGGTAGACTTAAAATGGGCGGGTAAGTTGAGACATCAGCAGTGGATTTAGACATTTGGGGGGGAGGGCTAAAACCTACAATTTCAACAAAAATCCCAAAATTTACAGAAAAATCCTTTCGTATAGATAGTATGAAATTTTGGCTCAAGGGGTGGGGGCTAGAGTCTCCTCAACCTCCCTGGATCCGCCACTGTAAATCATCTCATTTTTTATTTGTTTTTTAAAGTTATAAAATTATAATTTATTACTTTTAGGTATTGCTGTTTTCGACAGCATTAATTTTAAATGAAAGTAGATCGAATTATTTTTTTAAGTTCAAATTATAAAAGTAAGTAAAACAACAACAAAATTATTTAAGTTTTGGCAACATGCCTAATATTACTATGTGGGTCGATTGCACCGTTTTTGAGGCTAGTCAGCTTTTGAATAAAGCTTTGTAAATATATAAAAAAAAAATAATCAATTGATGCGGTTTCTGTACACAAAGAAAGACCGGTGAATTATTAGACATGCGATCCAAAAAAAACCACCAATCGAAGGCTAAAATAGGGCATTGTAAGGGTTTAAAATTTGGTGTTTTTATGAACGGATAAAGCACTTGATGTTGATGAGCTGAGATCAATGGTACCCTTAGATTTTTCCTATAAGTGTCCCGCTTTCGAACATGATATGATCGTGTAAGGTTGCAAAAACTGTGTGTTTTGACGTTACGACCACTTATATTTGGTCAAATCTGCATCCTTGGAACGATATGAAACCTAATTAGAAACTACAGGCATGCTTTTTTTTAGTTCACCGAGTATAATTTCATTTGCTTGGTAAAAACCACAAAAAATTCAGACCCTTGCAACGACCCCATAGACCTTTTGGGTTTTGAACAGCATTGTGCTAAAGCACATGGCACTTTCACGGGTTACAGTCCCCTTTTTTCACCAAAAAAGTGTAAGTACCTAATACACAATAACTAAACAGTGTGTAACTTCAAGATACCTCATGTAGAATTTCATTTTGCACTTTGACACCGAAGCACAGGGGAAAGAACGCACCATCTTCGCAAAATAAAACGCTAAAAAAATAAAAATAAAATGAAAAAATTACAAAATAAAAAACCAAAGACGAACAAAGCTATTGTCAAGGACGATGAATTGTGGGGAGGGGAAACACAATCTCATTGTAAAAACACATCACAGAAAACACAATTTTTTTTTTCGCGGCGTAAGCAATTACAAAGGTTGCGTACCTGAGCAACAAACCAACACTTGGCGAATGCATCCTTTGTTTTGGGTACCCCACGGCGCCAACAGCTTCATCTTACTCGAGACGTCAACTCTGAGTGTTGTAAAAAAAAGAGAATCGTCATGGGGGGAAAAATCTTGACCGGGAAAAATCGCCGCTCGTCGCTAGCGAAATTTGTTTCTTCCCCCTTTTTTTTTTTGTCTAATTTTACTCGCGTAACAAGGTTTGTAAAGATACGACGCGACGCGCGTTCGTGGGCCGAGAGCGAACAGAGTTAAATAGAAAACTTAAAAACAATGACCCTCATCAGACGGTAACCAAAGTCATTGTTCAATTTTTTTTCGATTGTTTATATTCACTCCTTCGTTTTCTTTTCCGCAGACGAGTCGCGTCGCTGTTTTAAAGAATAAAGTTGAACATCATGAAAGTTCTCATAAAGTAAGCTCGTAAAGATGTGTAACTTGTGCGGTAAAGCGCGCGATTTTTTCATGCTGCCTTTTGTCCCATTTAAACCCACGAAAAAGATCAAATACATGTTGCCTTTTGTGCGATTGAAACCCATGCAAAAGTTCAAATTAGTGTTATGTTTTGTCCCTTTGAAACCCACGAGAAAGATCAAATTCATGTTGCCTTTTGTCCCATTGAAACCCATGAAAAAGATCAAATTCGTGTTGCCTTTGGTCCCTTTGGAGCCCATATGAAAAAGTTCAAATTCATGTTACCTTTTGTTTCTTTGGAACCCGTGAAAAAGATCAAATTCTTGTTGCCTTTGGTCCCTTTGGAGCCCACATGAAAAAGTTCAAATTCATGTTACCTTTTGTTTCTTTGGAACCCGTGAAAAAGATCAAATTCATGTTGCCTTTGACAGAGATTCCAGCGAGCGGAGACCGCGGACCGTTCGGAATCTCTGTCAACAAAAGTACAGAGGCGGTGAGAATATGGTTACAACTGGTTGCCTGCGCGAACGAGTTGCGCAGTAGCAGGCCAATTTGATCTAACGTTTTCGATCAAAATTCGATCCGATTATTCCGATTACGATAACAATTACGATTCGATCCTCCGTGACACCCCCCCCCCCCCACCTTCGGTTTTAATGGAGCCTTTAACGATTTTCTCTCTATTTATGAATAATGCGTGTATACGTGTGTTCGCGTGTGTGTCCTGTCATTCTTGAATCCTTGAAAATAAACAAGAAAAGACCATCACTTTTACACCCCCCTCCACTTTTTTTTACACCCTGGCTACGCTTATGAAAACCAGGCAGCAAATGGACCGAATATTGTGTATGGATTTAAACGGAAAATGCACAATTTTGAGTTTACGACGATGCTTTAAAAAACACGCTATTCCGTCTTTCTAGTAGTATGTTGGTGAAAATAGTGCATGGTATAGAGCGGATTATTCAAAATGGAAGTAATTTCCCGAGTTAATGAGTGGACTTTGAAAGTTTGAAATGTGCGCATCGTTATTTTTGAGGAGTTTTGCCTTGGTATCAATTTGCAATATTAAATGCGGCAGCAAATGTACTCAACGGACCCGTAGTTCGATCTTTTATACACATGTAAATAAATGAAATGCAACGATGCCAAATTATTAACCAACTAATTATTTATTTTCCGACTTTGCTTGCCAGAATTTTTGCGAAAAGGAATCGATGAGCTTACCGACGTGAAGCTTGAAAAATTGATTGATGTACTGAATATGTACTATATAGCAATTAGATTTAAAATTGCTTATATCGTCAGTTATAAATGACAGTATTCCACTCTCCGCGTCTCCGAGGTCGCCAAGAATGTTAAAAACTATAAAAGCAAATTTTATTATGTAGGTAACTAGGGTAACATATCGCTGTGCTTCTGCTCTGCGCTATTATTATCGGAATTCAGGAATCATTTTTCAATGCATCTAAAATTTCAAAGACCGTGTATAGAGTGAGTAAATCCACTTGCTCGGGTCTGATATGTCGATACCGAGGCGACGGAAATTCTTCCACGTCACGACGGGTAAAAAAAAGAAAGCGTTTATCCGGAAGCCACGGTTTCAATAACTCGTACGATTGCACAGAAACCCGATGGAGAGGGCCCACAGTGGATGGTAACATGTAATTTCCTGGACATAATTTAACGGTTAAAAATCAGTACCAAGAACATTATAAGTAAATAGCAAAGATGACTTAAAAGTGTGTGAAACCATTCACGTTAGAGCTTGAAATGAGTCGAGTGAGATGTTTTCTTTAAGAAAAAACATCAACACCAAAATGTTTTTTTCGAAATAAAAACCACAACTTTTTATGTCCAACAGATCTATGTTTCGATATAATGTGCGGCGGTAGGAGGCAGAAAAAAGGTGGAAGTAAAAGCCAGCAAAGTTTTGGAAGCTGAGTAATGTCGGGTATATACGAATGCTGATATGATATGCGCCCGCGGTTTGTGAGAAGGTCAGGAGGGATCTGCAAAAGAGAGAGAGAGAGAGAGAGAGAGAGAGAGAGAGAGAGAGAGAGAGAGAGAGAGAGAGAGAGAGAGAGAGAGAGAGAGAGAGAGAGAGAGAGAGGAGAGCGAGAGAGAGAGAGAGAAGAGAGAAAAGAGAGAGAAGAGGAGAGAGAGAGAGAGGAGAGTGAAGGAGAAGACGGTTGGGTGAAAGAGAGGGAGAAAGGGTGAGAGGGAGAGATGGAGAGAGAGAGAGAGATGAGAAGAAGTTAAATGAATGGATGCAGGTGGATATGCAAGAGGGGCAACGAGAGAGGAGATATAGAAAAAGCAGAGAGTGAGAGAGAGAGAGAGAGAGAGAGAGAGAGAGAGAGAGAGAGAGAGAGAGAGAGAGAGAGAGAGAGAGAGAGAGAGAGAGAGAGAGAGAGAGAGTGAAGGAGAAGACGGTTGGGTGAAAGAGAGGGAGAAAGGGTGAGAGGGAGAGATGGAGAGAGAGAGAGAGATGAGAAGAAGTTAAATGAATGGATGCAGGTGGATATGCAAGAGGGGCAACGAGAGATGGAGATATAGGAAAAAGCAGAGAGTGAGAGAGAGAGAGAGAGAGGGAGAGAGAGAGAGAGAGAGAGAGAGAGAGAGAGAGAGAGAGAGAGAGAGAGAGAGAGAGAGAGAGAGAGAGAGAGAGAGAGAGAGAGAGAGAGAGAGAGAGAGAGAGAGAGAGAGAGGTGGGCTGAAAAGGAAGGGCTGGACGTGACACGAAAGCTCAATTTTGTTGAGTCAAATATTGAGTTGTGAAACTGCCTGGAATTCAAAAAATGTAAACGACACAGTCGCACGCACCCCATCCCTTTTTATATTAAAAAAATGAAAATGTATTCACTAATTAGAGACATTCGGACACTCGTGTTTTAATGAAGAAAACTTGTAAGTACATTATTTGCTCCACCCATTTCCTGCCGCATTGTTCTTCGCGCGCACGCACCGGTTTCTCAGAATTTGTTTAATCCCAAACTGAGGGTGCAATTTAGTAACTTTGATGGAAAACCTCATAGAGTTGGTCTATAGTTCCGGTATCTCGAAACTTTCCCACTTGAATTGAAGTTGTGCTTCTCATTTATCAATTACTGCAATTTGAAGCCACGTTTTCATCGTAGATTGTCAGCAAAGTTTGAGGCCGTGTGGCTGTGGATCTATTTAGTTTACCTATAACGCCCGATGTCCAGTTTTTCTTTGCTTTTATAAAAAACAAAAAACAAAAAACAAAAAACCAATATAAGAACATTTTGACAATTTTTAGAACAAGCATAACTAGATTTACATTATTTTGCAGCTCGCAACATACCTATTGTATGTAATAATGTGTGGCCCTGGACAATGGGTATGGATGTGAGTATAAAGTGGCCACAGATTAAGTGTGAAACCGCAGGGCGAAAAAATATTCATCAGCACTTAAAACTTAAACATTTTATGTTTTACTGTGAATTCATTTGACCACCTCCTGCTAACTGTCCTTGAAAATATACATTACATAGGTATAATGTATGTACATGCGTACAAAGAAAGATTATTGATCTATAATGTCAGTTCTCTTTTGTCACTCGAATTGCCTGGCAATTATTTAAAATTGCTCATGCTCAAAATTAATTATTGTCTTGAGCCTATACGCTACATCAATTAATACCCACGCAGAGTCGCACACCCCAGCTGGTAAAGCCTAGCTTTTACATCAAATAATGAAGACATTTGTCGAATCCTTTGTTTTTTTTTGTTTGTCGTTTTTTTTTTTTTTTTTAATGTGATGAAAATCTGCGCGACAATATATAGCCTCTGAAAAGTCGTTAGAACGGTAATTTTTTTGTCTTTCCCCGCTCTGAGCAGAGAAGCTGAGCTTGGTCACAGCGTGGCGGCCGCCGCCGGTAAAAGCATCTTCTTAAAAATGTCATTACATTAATGCTAAAATATTACACGCTTCTGTTTCCAGTCAAACTACAGAAGAGCGGGACTCAGAGTTGCCACGTCGTCGCCACCGATCGGTCGATCAGGAAGAAGAATCCAAATCTTATTAAGAATAGACGGTTTTAGAGCGAAATCAACGGTCAGCCAACAATCACAACAATGCACTCATCGGTCATAATCGGTTGTGACAAAACTCGCGTAGCGTTCCAAACTATCTCACTCACTCTCCTGTGACCCCCATGTATACCTATCTCTTTCTAGTTTCAAAATTCGTCTTTAGGGCCTTTTTACATTACATATTATCATCGAAATCACTTTAACCCCTTATGGACCAAGCCCGAGTATACTCGTTTTTCTCCTCTCGTCTATTTCACATTGATTCAGTCTTCATTTTGGATAAACACAAAATATGAAAGTACAGCAATAGATAAGGTCTCGTCGGGCGCCTTCAATTCGTCGTATAGGCAATTCCAACTCCATCAAGTACGAACAGTTAACTACCTTCCCCGTAGAAACGGAGGAGAGGTGTTCTCTTGAACTAACCTGGTCTTTAAAGGGTTAAAATACCTCGAGAAATTCATTCCTGCCAACAGAGTTCACAAAAGATGTCTTTATGTACGATTTTTCGATGAGAGTGAGAAAGCAGTACGTGGGGGATACGTGAGAGCGAGAGAGACAGTTTGTCTTTGTTTGGAACGCTCATTACCGGACGACGTTATCTGCACCAGAACCGTCTGTGTATGGCTTTAGTGATGATGCGACGTCATATCAGGTGAAAAATTTCAGAGAGCGTTCCAAACTATCACTCTCTCACACTTGACCCGTATGGTCTATAATGCTACCTGAATCTCACATCGCTAAAATCGTGCCATGGGCATTTTTCGGCAGAAGTGTATTTCTCGAGTTATTTCACTGCGATTTTGAGAGGAAAATGTCGTATGAAAATAAAAGGCCTCGATTACGAGATACTATAGCAAGAGATAGCTATACATAAGGATCATGCGAGAGCGAGAAAGACAGTTTGGAATGCAACGCGAGTTTTGTCTTTACACTGAGTTGACTAATCGTTTACTTCCGTAACGCCCCGCTGCGCCCGCCGGCCGCCTTGCAACCGCGTCTACAGTAATTACGACGTTAGATTCACCGCTTGAATGCTGAGGTGGATGTAAGACATTGACGCTATCTTTTTTTCAACGTAATAGTACGATTATTACCTTATTTTTTTCTATATTTATCGCACTTATGAAATCTTCCCATTCTTCTCATTAGGATCGAACAAGAAGAGTTGGGTGGAAAAGCGATGCAAGTAGAAGAAAAATTCCCTAATTTTCAAGTTGGGGCGGGTGGATCTCGAAAACCCCTTCAAAATTACAGAGCATTTTTAGAAAGACTCCAAGAATAGATTAAAAAAAGAAACAAGTTGGAACTTGCAACACTGGAACAGTGTTAGCAAAGAGAGCATGAGTGTCGGCCGTAAATCATTGTAAGTGTGGAGTTCCATATTGATAGTACAAAACTGCGACAAAGTCAATCGCAACGCTGCATTTGTGTTGGTATAACAGTGATCGCTGTAAAAATAACTTGATAGGTCAAAGTGGGAATGAAAATTTACTTATAGCGTGTTGAAACAGTTGTTCACGAGGCGAGGTGAATACTGTGGTTTTGAAAATCGATTTCGATAGTGATAGTTCTTTTAAAATCGGATGACGCAATACCAATCCTAGCAAGCCGCAAAGTCTAGTTTAGTTATTTGGGACTTTTTTAGATTTCTCTCGCCTGAACCAAAGTCATCAGGAAGGAAATTCTTAATACCAATCCTAGCAAGCCGGAAAGTCTAGTCTAGTTATTTGGGACTTCTATAGAATTTTCCTCGCTTGAACCAAAGTCATCACGATGGAAATTCTTCGTCTTTATGGTTTCAGCTCTTTTTGTCTCAAATTAAAAAATGAATGTTAATATTGATCAAATGTCATCCGACACTCATCAAGGCCCTTAAGGAACGTAATATGAACTTGAAAAAAGCTCATTCGATTTTTAAGGGAGCTTAAACGGTCCATGAGAGACGAAATTCGCGGATACAGAGTATCCACAGCTTGTTTCAATGTTCGATCTGACAAGACCGTGCGCCTTTGAAAAATCGATATCTCGATAGTGAATCGATGTATTGCAATTCGGTTTGCACCGGTCAAAAGCGCTTGCTTGTGACTGACAACCTCGAAAATTTCAGATCCATCCGAGTTTATTTAATGACCTTACAGGACCTCTCGCGGCCGCAGTTAGACATTTCTTGTCAGAGTTACGCTGAAACGGGGAGTAGTCCCCCCCCCCTAAGATGATATTTTTTGGCTCGAAACTGCATTTGGCCCTCTCGGGACATCATTGGGACCCGAAAAGAAGCGGAACCGATATAATACGGCACACGACTGGTTCGTGAGAGACGAAATTCGCCTTTTTCCAGCCTCCAGCGCCCCTCTAAGGTCGATCTGACAAGACCGCGCGCCTTTGAAAAATCGATATCTCGAGAACGAATCGATGGATTGCGCACTGCGGTTTGGATTGGGCGGTAGCTTCAGCTTTTAGAAATTCTTGAAAAAAATTCAGATCCATCCAAGTTTTTAAACGGATCTTATGGGACCTCCGCGGCCGCAGTTAGACATTGTACGTGAGACTTACGCTGGAGTTGGGGCCACGCCCCCCCCCCCGATATAGACTTTATCGGTCCGACATTTGTCAGGGCCCTTAATGAACTTCATGTGAACTCAAAAAACTCACATATGACTTCTCACGGCGCATGCTAGGTCCATGAGAGTCGAAATTCGCGGATTTTAGAGAATCTTAGATTTCTGACCCTATACCGCGCGCCTTTGAAAAATCGATATCTCGAGAGTAAATCGATGTATCGCAATCCGGTTTGAACCGATCAAAAGAGTAAGCTTACCGGTACTCGCCGTTAAAATTTTGGATCCATCTGATTTCATTTTGAGACCTTACTTGAGTTACATGGACCCCAGTTGGAATTACTTTTTTCGGAGTTACGCTGGCAAGGGGGTCGCTCCCTCTCTTGGAAAACTGTGAAGGGGGCCCTTTGCTGGGGCACACATTCTATTTTTCACCTTTTTTTTTTTTTTTTTTTTTTTTTTTTTTTTTTTTTTTTTTATTTATATTTGTGTCTAATCTAAGTTGGGGGAGGAGGAGGAGAGTACCTGCAAGTCAACCGGCAATTTACTTTTGATAGTGGCTGCGGGTCGAGGGTGCGGATTGCGGACTTTTAACTTGTTGTGGGGTTTACAGGGTGGCCGTGTCTAAACTTATGAGAAAAGAAGGCAACCACAGACCGGAAGAACGTTCAATTTCTGGTTCAGAGACCATGGACAAAGACATGGGCACCCGCAAAACAATTGCCCGGAGGGGCAACTTTTGAATGTCAATGGAAGGTCTAGGAGACACCACCTAGAGACGGGCAAGTCTAGAGAACCCCCCCCCCCCCCCCCCCCCCACTTCCGCCCAAAATAGAAAATAAATCAATTATCCTTCCAAATGGTAGAAATTGTAAGTGATTGTAGCATGTAGTTGTATCAAAAGTAATTCTATTTTTGACGTGTTTGATATTATGAATAAAGTGACAGCATCAGATGATAGAAATAGTAAAAAGCTAAGTACAACTATTCCTTCTTTATTTTCATTGTCCTGATGAATTCTAAGAGTTAACCTATTTAAATTAACAAAACCAAAACTATTGCCTATACATTCTCTAATCATGTAATTATCGACCAGAGGATTCTGAATTTTTAAGGAAGTTCGCAAAATTCTCGTTGCCAACGGTAGTTGCCAATGTAGACACGTTCATACTAGTAGATTTTAAAACTTCTTTCGGCGAGGGAGATGACGGGTGGGAAGGATGATGTCGTCTGAATCAGGAGGGGGTGGGGTAAAAATCAGGGGGAGATCTAGATCTGGGGGGGAGAGGAATCCTGAAACTGGGGGGCGAGCTGTATAGTGGCAAGGGGTGGTTGGGCACCACTGCTTAGGGGGGGGGGGCTACTTCCCGCCCTGCCCCCCCCTAAATTACGCCCATAATTAAAATTGTAAAGTAAACTAAGAATAAAGTTTGTTAACTCTTACTCCTTTCGTTATTATTTGATCTTCGAATGTTCCGATTCTTTTTTATTGTAAAGTTTTGATTTTTCTGAATTAGGGGGGGCGCCGCGCCGCCCCTCGGGAGCGCCCATTGACAGATAAGGGAGAAAGGTACGTGTGGGAAAGCGCACGGGAATCCGGCGTAGTGTGCCGCAAAAATTACTACCAATGGCGGATCCAGAAAATTCTTTTAGGGGGGGGGGGGGCTTCACGCCTATGAATTTTCAAATTTGCAGGGAGGAATTTATGGGATTTTTTCTGTTGAAAAAAGGCAAAGGCTACCGTGAGTTGGGGGGGGCGTGCCTTTCCCGAATCCGCCGCTGATTACCATGTAACACTGGGCCACGATGACCGATGTCGCATAAAACCAGGTAGAAGACCCGTGGCGGGCGTGGCATCCGTGATGGCTGTGAAATTGGGATGAAGTAGATGGACACACATCATTCATGCAATCTGCACAACGCGGCAAGCAACTGTTGTAGGCGTAGGTGCAGTAGTTCGTGGGGAGGGCAAAGGGGACGGGAGGTCGTCGCAAAACCATGGACGAAGATATAACTAAGGACTGCCGACTGTTGTTAGTCCTAGAGTTCCTATATTTAGAGAGTTAAGACAAGAGGGTAGTCAACTTCTGATTGGTCGATGAGTTTTAGGCTCTACGGATGCCGCCATTGGATGCGATTTTGCACTTTTGTTTACAATCGCAATTGTTTACCAACAGTATTTTACGGATAAAGAGTTAAATATCGACGAATCTGTTAATTTTAATCATGAAACGCCTCAAGAATGTCTAAAAATCCCAAAAGAACCTTTCAAAGCGTAAATGGATGTCGATGCACAAAAGCAGTAAAAGATTACATCATTAGAAACTCAGCGGCACTGTAATCTTTGCAGTGGACAAAAACACAACAACGGCCCTCAGAATGTAAACAAATGTGCAAAATCGCATCCAATGGCGGCGCCCATGGTTTCTCTTGTCTTAACTCTCTAAATATAGGAACTCTAGTTAGTCCTGTTTTGCTCTCGACCCCAGCGCTCCAAGCAGCGGTCAGCTGAACTACTCTTTCAAGTGAGCGATCCTGGCGATGTGTCCATGCTCACATGCTGTGCTACTGCTAAAACCGTTGTTGCAGTTGGTCTGTTATGGCATGGCTGTCAACTGTTGTCGGCGACCCAAGAGGATCAGATAACTCAGTATCTCAATGGAAGATCGAAAGCAAGGGAAATTCAGAATCAACTTTGGACAAGGTAACAGAAATCATCAGCAAATTAAAAGAGTCGCCTGATCTCTACTAATAAAACAAATGTCTATGTACTCTTTCTTGTTTGATTCCGTTTTGAGGTTAACTGTGATGTATAGTATTTCAGTCCTTGATTAATCATTTTCGACAATTCAGGAATCTTTCAAGAAATACTCCAGACGTTTGCTTTTTAGCGGATTTTGCTTCCTTTTAATTCGCTGATCATTTGTTCCCTTCGTTCAATCGTGATTCAAATTACCTACACGGTATACATTTGCGGGAAGGCATGGGAGAAAGGGAGCCGGAGCGGCCACCGCTGCAGCGGTTCGTTTTTAGTTGACCCTTACTGCTGCTTGGAGCGCTGCGGTCGCGCTCGAAAACCCGCTAACAGGTTTTAACAGGGGCGGAGATAGGAAGTCGGCAGTCCTTAGTATATCTTCGTCCATGGCTCGGAATGGTCTTAAAATTTTCCTTAGGATTTGATCTAGAACGCAACGTTCTTACATTTTCGAAAAGTTAACTCTAGCTCTCGCAATTAACGATTAAAGGCGGAAAAAGCATGGTTTCTGGACCGCGGAACAGTGGCGTTATCTAGCGGATGAGAATCTTACTACAGGTCGCTGAGGATTCACCTTAAAACGCAACGCCGATCGCGTTCCCCAAACGAACTCTTTTAGCGGACCGAAACATCAACAATAACAGGATTGGAAATTTGAAATCATCTAAATGCATTTTAAATAGCAGAATACACGAAACATGGACACAATCCTCTGATATAAAACCTCAATATCTCATACAGAAAATTTCGTTGAAGTCTGATCCAAATTAGTAACGTAATTACATTCCCAAAAATGCTTAACCTCAATCTTGGCCAAAAACTCCCGCCACAAAGAAAAAGCGACAAATTGGGAGGACACCGGATTGGCGGAATCACATGGGTCAATCGGTCCTCGAGGACCCGTTCTCGATACTGAAACCAAGCGATCCCCCGAGCGGACCCCCGAACCATGCCGTTCCTATAAGAAAAGCATTATTGACCTTGTAGAAACGATTTCAATAGAGCATGACACTCATGCTCTAAAAAAAGCGGATCCTTAGGGAGCATCAAATTTGGCAACAAAGCAACATCTAATTTTCCTTGTCACATTTTTCTTCGCCGCGCGTTGCGCGTTCGCTGGCAATTAGAATAAAAACAAAAACAAAGTTAGTGAGAAGAGAACAAAATAACTATACAAGTAATAAATGGGAAATGATATAACAGATTAGGCAATCAAATTACATTGAAGGTAGGAATGTTTAAATTACTGGGGGGTAAAATGTATTGTATTAACGTAATTACTCCTCGTTGGAGCGCTTTGACCTTTTTAAAAGGCACTAAACCGCAAACTACCTTTTGAAATATTTGTCCCAATCTGAAATGAAAGTTTTCAACTGGCAGGACTGACTGGGGCAAAAAGGTAAATTCGCCTGAAACTTTGACCCTTGATTTTAAGACATTCTTCAACTAAAAGAAAAAGCTCAGATTCGTTTTTATTCATTTTCATCATGCACTAATGAGACCTAATGTTAGAAAAATGCCGGAAATCACCAGTTAAGCTCCTTTTCCATTTTTGCAGGCTGATTCTGCTCGTGATGGCGTCACGCGTGACAGATTTGAAGTCATTTCCCTGGTAAAAAAAAACCTCAGGACCTCAGAGATGTCTGAGGGTAATTGGAACAAGAGGTCCTGAGGGCACCCACAGGATTTCTGAGGGCACCCTCAGGAATTTCTGTGGGCACCCACAGGAATTTTTGAGGGCACCCTCAGGAATTTCTGAGGGTGCCCTCAGGACCTCATGTTCCAATTACCCTCAGACTTCTGAGGTCCTGAGCTCCTGAGGAAAGGCCATCAAGTATTTCTGTGTAGCTAAAAAACTAAATTTAGGACAGCCTAGTCGAGGTTTCTGTCGAAATTCTTGTTCCTATCACGAAGGCTATGTGCTTTACACCTTTTGTCAAGCCGGAGAAGTTGGAGTCCGCACAGAGACTTTGCCCGTGGTGGGGTTCGGACCCACGACCTCCCGATTGATGGCCCAGCACTTTACCACTAGGCTACACTGCCCGCGATGATAGATGGGCGAGAATTTCTCAATATAATAATATTGCGGGTGCCCTCAGGGTTCTCTGAGGGTGCCCTCAGGATTTTCTGAGGCCGCCCTCAGGATTTTCTGAGGCCGCCCTCAGGATTTTCTGAGGCCGCCCTCAGGATTTTCTGAGGCCGCCCTCAGAAACTTTTGAGGGCATTCCTTCAAGATTTCTGAGGATGCCCTTGGAACCCTTATTTTCAAATTACGCTCAGACTTTTTTGAAGGCCTAGATATTTTTTTTGCAGCTAAGGTTTTTATAATGGGACTTAGAAAAATTTCGTTTGTTGTAGATAATTTAATTTGTTTTAACCTTCTAATGAGTAAGGGCCCTGACTTTAGTACATGAATTACTTGTTCAGTGCAATAACATTAACCTCAAAAATTATTTATTAGATTTTTAACAACTATAGGTTTTAATTGATTTAAAAAGAAAATAATAATAATAATAATATGTATAACTAATAATATGAGAATTTCTCGGTCAATGCATTGGTTTAATCAGGAATTTGTTTGGTCTTGGACTATTAACCGCTCTTTGTGCCAAAATGGATCCAGCCGATGAAAAAATTATATTTTGGTTTTTTTCTGACCTATAGGCCTTAAAGAAAGAACATGCTCAAGCAAAAACATTGAAAAAACCCATTTATATATATATATATATATATATATATATATATATATATATATATATATATATATATATATATATATATATATAATATATATATATATATATATATATATATATATATATATATATATATATATATATATATATATATATATATTTTTTTTTTTTATTAATTACTTAACCAGTGGTGGCTTTGTGCAATGTGTGGCAAAAATGTTTTACCTCCATTTGAATACATGGTAAACAATCGATTGTTTTTCATGGAATCATATGATATGGGATAAAAACAATGTTGCCGAAATGCACAAGTTACTATATTGAAAATAACCTCTAAAACATTTAAGATTCGAAAGTCTGAGTGCGAGTTTGTTGTCCTGTAAAAATGTTATTCCAGTCAGGGGCGCCATTTCAGATTTCCCCTGGGGGGGGGAGGCCCTCCAAAAATTTGGATGACCTTTTTTTTTTTTTTTTTTTGCCGTGCATTTTCAAAAAAAATCTTTGACTTGATTTTCCGGCCTCGTTGAAAATCCTTGGTGGGGAAGGGGGGGGGAAATTGCCCCCTGTCATCCCCCAAATGGCGCCACTGGTTCCGGTTGTCTTCAAAATAATTGAAGCTCACCCTCGAAGATTTCTGATCAGAATTTCTAAAGTTGTAAGGGCCCCTCAAAAGATTCAGGATGCTCTGTGAGCGCCCTCAAGCGTTCTGAGGTCGCCCTCAAGCGTTCTGAGGTCGCCCTCAAGCGCTCTGAGGTCGCCCTCAAGGCGCTCTGTGGTCGCCCACAAGCGCTCTGTGGTCGCCCTCAAGCGCTCTGTGGTCGCCCTCAAGGTGCTCTGTGGTGGCCCTCAAGTGCTCTGTGGGTGCCCTCAAAGATACTGTGGGCGCCCTCAAAGATTCTGTGGGCGCCCTCAAATATTATGTGGGCGCCCTCAAAGATTCTGTGGGCGCCCTCAAAGATTCTGTGGGTGCCCTCAGAAAACCTCAGAGGCCCTCAGAAATCCTGAGGGTGCCCTCAGGATTTTCTGAGGTTCTCTGAGGTTTTTTTTACCAGGGTTAACCGAGTAATGAACGGGTTAAGAGTCATTCTTTTCAAATTTACGGCTCTTTAACCTGTTGAATGACTTCAAATCCGTCACGTGACACCGTTTAAACCAATGGGATTGGTCGATTATTGCTATCTCGTCTCGTCTCGTCCAAACGAGCAGAATCAGCCTGCTGGAACGAGCTCTATCATTTAACGTCACTTCACATGGGCGCCCGCAGAAAAATTTCTAAGAGGGGGCAAAATTGTTGAACCTCAGTGGAAGGTCTAGGAGACCCCCCTCCGGGGGGGGGGGATGGAAAACTTTTTTTTTTTCGTCCAAATGGTGTACAATTATTAAGCCATGGTAGGTGTATTAAATAATAGTACTAATTTTGACGTGTTTGATATAATGGATAAAGGGACATCAGACGAATATGATAGCAAGGAAAATGTTTAATTCTACTATTATTCCTTGCAAAAAATTAGTGAAAATTACAAAAGAAACAAATAATGAAGTTTGTTAACTATTACTCCTTTGATTAAATTAACGTTGCATTTCCTTTTTTCCTTTCATTTTTTACCGTGAAATGTTGACTATTTGAATTCCAGGGGGGGGGGGGTGCCCCCTCTTGCCCACCGCTGCGGGCGCCCATGTCACTTCACTTGAAGAACCTAAAGCCTCTTTCTTTGATACAACGGTTCTAACATAACCTTACTTTTGATCAAATGTTCACCCGAAAATTATGCGCTGTGGCAAGCGCAAGCGCTAGTTGAGCTCCAGTCCAGAGTCTCGACACGTGAAGAAGAAGGCGAAGGAGGCGTCCACTCTGATTGGTTGGGTTCACTAAGGAGGCGTGTACGTCTCCTCGTAGGGGTGTTCCAACGGTTTACTTATGGAGAATAGCACAGAACGCCTCCTTGAACTCTGTGAAAGCCTAAAATCCAGCAGCCAATCAGAAAAATCCAGCAGCCAATCAGAAAAATCCAGCAGTCAATCAGAATCTATATACCCCATATGGCGAGACTCTTTCATATCCAGGGGCTCTAGTTGAGCTTAATGAGATTCTCGCCGAACTCTCGGAGATTTAAATCCGATAGATGGCGATACTTGTTGTCTTCCTCAGAAATCGCCGCTTTTTGGCGGTTTTAGGCTGTTTTCTCTGAAGCGACGAATATTACTTATACAACAATTGGAACGACAGCACATGCATAGTTGTTTGCTAAAATTTTTAAGCCCATTCCGGGTAAAAGTGCTTCAAAATTAAAGCCACCATTTTTCGAGGAAAAATTCATGCGATGCCAATTAGAATAGGTGTTGTGCATAATCTGTGTCTATGTTTACAAAGATTATATACGCAACATATAATGGCCAATAAAAAACTCTGGTCTACAATCTCTCCCTGACTATTTCGACTTCTTCGATTGATTCGAGGAGCGTGGTAACTTAATCCTTTTCAATATCACGCGCCTTAATAGGTTACAATAACAATACATTTTATTCATAAATGAATTATCCGTCCATCAGCGGGCTATCGAACCGATGTCGATAAAATTAAGTCATGATAAAATAAGCAATAAGTAGAGCCACAGAATAATAATACAATCAGAAGGGAAACTCCCATAAGAGCCAATGGAAACAAGATTTGGAATTTACTGGCACAAACTGGCAACTGTGCCTACTCACTTCTCAAGATGGCGGACATGCTTTTTCAGGCTATACAACCAATCACAACTCGGCCAGTTGCCGAAGATCTGCCGAAGATTGCCGAAGATGCTCACTTTCGAACATGGCGGCCCGAAGTAAAGAATGTTTCAAAATGAATTAGAGTTTCCGTTCTGATTAGAGTATTCTGTGGTAGAGCACTCCATATACACGCTGAAGTGACATCTCCTTTTAAAACGTTTCCGCACCTCTCAAGTTATGCAGTCCTTTCTCAACACAGCACCACTTGAGCAAGGCAAAGGTACCTATACTTTGTGGAGAATCTCTAAAGCCGTGTTCATGCTAATTAAATGCTTGAATTCCTTGTCTCGAGTTTGTTTTGAATATGTATGAGTAATTGAAATGATGAGAGCATCTTTTCGCTCGTCACGTGCAATCACATTATTTTTGATGTCATAAAGAGGTAACCCCCCTCCCCCTCCCCCCGGTCCTCCCTCTTCTGTGTTCCCTTTCTCTGTGCGCTTCCCGTAAGCTCGTCTCGGGAGTCGGGAGTCAAAAGAAATTTAAGTGTCGCGGACGCTACCGATCGGCTATTGTCAACTGACCTTAACATTGTGCGTTGACGAGTCTCGGAAAAAAAGATTATGGTAATGTGCATTGGCACGCCTATCAAAGTTGCCAAAATTATTCTTACCTAATCAGTAGCCTCTTGTTGAAGGGAGCATTAACCACTGCCGTCTGAGTTTCTTGGCTCCTGTAGGCTGCGGAAAGGGCGTATTTATAAAAAAAAATTAGGAGGGGCAAAATTTATGCTTGACAAATCATCAACCTTCGTTTTTTGAGTTATCCTTGGTCACATTTGGTTTTCTTTAAAAGTAAAGTTTTTTGTTTTTTGTTTATTTTTCTATCGTCCAGTGGGGGCGAATCTTTGGAATATCATTGAATAAGACTTGTCGACTGTCTAAAAAGAGGATTAAAATTGGTCCCTCTGAAGTGCATATCGAAGCAGCAGTAGCCCTCCATTTATCCAGTCTATACCAGCCATATCCACGGATTTCAAAAATCAGCCTTCAGACTCACTTATGAGAGACATTTTAAAAATATTTGCAAAATCCTGCCAGAGTCTCGCCAAAAATCTTTCCCGAATTTTTTTCTAAAATATTATTGGAAAGAGGTTGATCCAGCTCCCATAAGGAGTGGGCCCCTCGAGTTTTCAAACCAAACCTTTTTAGATCGGTAGAGCTACCTCTAGGGGTTCTGAAAAGGCCCAGTTTTTTAATTTTGACCCCATAGAGACGGGGGGGCGGGGGTCAAAGGTGAAACCTTTAAACCGTTATAACTCCCTCAAAAATTAAGGTATCAAAACGAACTTGACGCCAAAAGATAGAGCATACAAAGAGCATTCTAACCATATATAGGTTTTTAAAATTCCAACAATTTTAAGTCCCATTTTTGGCGATTTTTCGAATTTTCAAAATCAAAAATTTTGATTTTTCGATTTTTTAAGGGAGGCGGATCCTGGCTAGGAAAACAAAAAACTGTCAGGAAAGTAGCGAAAGTAATGACCTTTTTAACAGTGCAAACCGCAATGTGGGGAAATGTTTCGTTTCAGAGATATAAGGCCGCAAAGTTGACGCGTCGAGATTTCTAGCGCTTCTCGAGGCGCGCGCTATGCCTGCCGACGGAAATTCACGCACAGGGAAACTGCATGACTTAAATAAATGAGAGGGGAACATTGGAAGACGCTTCTTATCTCATACATTCATTAGATTTAGGGTTTATACTTCCATTTCATTAACCCCCCCCCCCCCCTTCCCCTCAAAAAAGAAATGAGCCGCGGGGCTAAAACTGACGACGGCGCAATCATACTAATAATCAGAAATTAACGAGATCCAAAACAAAAAACAAAAAAAAAGGAGACTCACCAATGTGGCAATGTATAAAAAAATAAAAAAATAAAAAAATAAATAAATAAATAGATAAATAGATAAATAAACATAGATGCAAGTTTACGTCTATCACATGCATCTTATCTTTTTCTGTATCAGAATTACGGACAGTCATCCGTAGATACCTGTAGAAGCGGCCTTATATCTCTGAAACGAAACATTTCCCCACATTGCGGTTTGCGCTGTTAAAAAGGTCATTACTTCCGCTACTTTCCTGACAGTTTTTTGTTTTCCTAGCCAGGATCCGCCTCCCTTAAAAAATCGAAAAATCAAAATTTTTGATTTTGAAAATTCGAAAAATCGCCAAAAATGGGACTTAAAATTGTTGGAATTTTAAAAACCTATATATGGTTAGAATGCTCTTTGTATGCTCTATCTTTTGGCGTCAAGTTCGTTTTGATACCTTAATTTTTGAGGGAGTTATAACGGTTTAAAGGTTTCACCTTTGACCCCCGCCCCCCCCGTCTCTATGGGGTCAAAATTAAAAAACTGGGCCTTTTCAGAACCCCCAGTGGTAGCTCTACCGATCTAAAAAGGTTTGGTTTGAAAACTCGAGGGGCCCACTCCTTATGGGAGCTGGATCAACCTCTTTGTGAATGCTCATGACAGTTATTTGCCGAAAAAATATTTTCAAAATAATGCCGAGAAATTTCAAAAACTTTTTTTTTCTTTTTAAAAAAAAAAAGATCTAATCAAAAACCATTTATGAAAATATTTTTGAATGTTTTCGAACTGTTTTTCGACTGGATAAAACTAAGAAAAGTGAATAAAATCGGACAATCTTGAGCATTTGATAACCAATTATACAGAAATTCCGTTTCTATTTTGATTAAACTTGGCAACTACGTGGCTCGTCTTCTCCAATTACGGCTCTCCATTTTAATTCAGTCTAGAAACGTCGGCTACACATTAAAAGAGCGCGAAAGAATACAAAATAAACGTAGAGCTTTGTCGTAAACGTTAAAAATTGAAAAATGTCTAAGTTTCATAATATGATATGCCCCTTCGTGCGAGATGAGACGATGAATTATTCTTGGAGAGTCTGTTTTTTTTCAACAAAAGTAAGAGGGACACTTTGAAAAATCAAAAGCAATATAATAGGGTTTCCATTTGGAGAAAAGTTTCTTCATATGTCAGCGCTGTAGCACATCCTGTCTCACATTATCTTCTTCTGCAATGTTTCCGCAACGTCATTTCATATTTTGAGACAGTGTCGCAGAGAGAATATGAAATTAATGCAATCCAAGCAATAACAATTCGGAAATAATACATAGAGACATTTAAAAAGGGACAAATTTATCAACTACTAATTTGTAAAATAAACAAAATACTTTTTGGGAAATGAAGCTGAAAAGAAAGAAGAATTAATTCTGCGCTTACGCTGATTCTAGCTTATCTAAACGACAACGGCACCTAAGTTTTTCATCGACAAGAAAGGGATTAATTTTTAATGATAAAAATCAATCCACAAAAGAAATTATTTTTGTCAACATAATTTATTAAAAATAAAAACATCGTAAAAAGTCTCTTAGATGCTAAGTAGTTAGTATTGTCTTATAGTCTTATTTTATTTTGTTCATTAGCATACACGGACTTTTGAGACCTATAGACATGTTACAGTTTTACACGATTTATTAGCAAAGTCTTCAACTATTTTTAATTTTGGAGCACTTGAGATTATAAAAAAATTAAATTGGATTCGAGGAGTCCAGTGAGTATAAGTAATTACAGGAAAATAAACATATTCGATTTGAATGATTTATTATCTAAATAGGTATGTGTACTAAATAGAATATATACAATATATTACAGTAAGTATAGATATTTGTTAGTTGCATATAGTATATCAAAAAAACGTTTAATGAGTATCATTTGCTTAAAATCTAAAGTACGATGATTAACAGTCGTTTGTATGTGTAGTAACAAAAAAACAACATTTCTAAATAGATTTTAGAAACAACAATGAAAAGAAAATGAGAGAGAGAGAGAGAGAAAAAAAAAATACACTCACATATTCTAACAGCAAAAACGTAATTGTGATCGATCGATAGTTTTAATAAGAGAGCCAATAAAATGCAAAATATTTATTTACATATTTATTTACATCGATTCAAAAAAGAATTGAAAATCGTAGACTTTGTTTCAGGGCTGTCGTTTTGCGTATACTCAATGCTGCTTTTCAATTCACCGATGATTCCACCGGTTGAGAAAAGATTACACAGTTCAGTTCAGTGCATGACTGTAATGCACGAAAATACTCTGATCTGCAATCTTTCCTTAATCGGTGGAGACTTCGTGGAATAATTAAAATATCCGCAAGTTTTTTAAAGTAATCGATGACTCTACCGGTTGAGAAAAGATTATAGATGCGAGTATATTTTAGTTCATTACAGTCATGCACTGAACTGAACTGTGTAATCTTTTCTCGACCGGTGGAATCATCGATGAATTTAAAAATAGCATTGATTCTACGCAAAACGGCAGCCCTGAAGAGAGCACACGCCTTCTTCATTCCTCCAAAAATATATATACTTTCTTTATTATTATTTTTTTCTCCCTTAAATAATGAGCGGAAACTAATTGCAGGTTCAAATTCATATCGCATTAATCATTCGAATTAGCAGAAAACTTCCATGCTTGCATTCGGCAAAACTCAGGTGCCTAGCATAATAGACATTTTTTTTAGACACTGAACTGAACTGTGTAATCTTTTCTCAACCGGTAGAATAATCGGTGAATAGAAAAATAGCATTGATTATACGCAAAACGGCAGCCCTGAAACAAAGTCTACGATTTTCAATTCTTTTTTGAATCGATGTAAATAAGTGAACACTGCAGCACATGTACATTGTACTGTTACATCACCCACAGACATCAATATTTAAGTTTTAGCATAGTTTTGCATGGATTTTTATTTTTGACCTCTATATCTAAGTATCTGTGATATCAGGTTAACAATGCACTCATAAATGCTCATTCATCCCTTTCACTTTTATACAGGGTGACTATGAAAAACCTATCCACTCAGAAGAAGGTCCTGTTTCCGCTCGAAACATTTAACGGGCATTGTACAATTTGAGAGACAATTTCTATTCAAACCTGCGATGACGGACGTTGACTCGAAATGAAAAATACATGCAAAGGTGGTATAAATAAAGAACTTAAATCTTGAGGCTTTTGTTGAAATTTAAGAGTAAATGAAAGATGCTTCTTCAATTTCTCGAGTATCAACCATCATCCTAATTTCTGATTGGGATTTTTGTTGTTGTTGTCACCCTGTATGTATGTATGTATGTATGTATGTATACAGCGTCGAAAGCAATTTTCTGATCCATTCCTCTAATTATTCTTTCACGGTCTTCCTGCCTCAAAACTGCTTATCCAGAGTATCCCTTATCGACGACCTGACGCTACGGTCGGCTCGGCAATTAACGTCCGTGGTTAACACTGGGAGATTCATTATTGATTCTGGATACCTGAAATTCGCAATTTTAACGACCAATTCTATAACCCTTTCGGTACCCCAGCCGTGTACGTATTCGTTTATTCCAATATATTTTACACAGTTTTATTTGTATATGTTAACAATGAAGGATCGTTGAATTGTGGACTGTTAGAAATTGAAATAGAACGAACCGTTACGCTCCTTCAATTCATGATGTAGGCAAAAACAGTACTGCAAAGTAGGAATATTTATCTACCCGCAGGAATTGAAAAGGCGCGCAGTGATTCGACTTGAGAAACTTGACCATGAAAAGGTTAATCCGTAGATAGCCTGCCCGAATTCCCCTCTTTCAATCACCCGCTTTGCACGCAAAAACTGCCTATTTACTCTCGACATTAGGGACCCTTTCTTTTTCTCCGACTTTTTCTTGGATTTCAGCCAAGCTCAGATTTTTCGTCTCAAACATATAAACGTAAGAGAAAACGGTGGCTATTATGCTACAGACTGTGAAAAACGAGTACATAACAAAAACTCCTAAATATTGACAGACCCACAGATATGAATAATTGATGATGAAAAATGTGAAAGCAATGAATAAACCTGATAGCATCGATGCATGATAACGAACATTCACCGGAAAGAGCTCACCAACTAGAAGATGAGGCATGGTCGCCATGGCAGAACCGTAAGCTGAAATGAATATTAGGATGCCTACGTACGGTATCCATTTGATATCGGTCGTGTCAAGACTAGTGCGCTCTTCAATGAAGAAGTACAAAGCCATGATGCCAGTTCCAAGGGCACCGCCGGCGTTTGATATGATAGTCAATGGTTTCCGGCCGATCTTGTCGACGAGAACTGTCGATACGATGTTGAAAAAGAGGTCGAGGAAATTAACTGCGGCCATCGTCGGGTTGGGCTGGAAAAATCCATCGTATTTTGGCAAAGTGGTCGAAGCATACACAAGCATGGCCACCACGCCGCTGGTAGCTTGGAAGATGGATAAACCAATGACAATGATCGAGGCTTTGAAATTGCCCGGGGTCCGGAACAGCTCCAGATAGGATGACGATGACTTCATCTCGAGTTCCACAGATTCTTTAAGCTCCGCTAATGCAGCTTGCACCTGTAACCACAGACCGCAATGAAAATTAATGTTTTTTCCAAACGCAGCCGGATCCTGCAATCTGGCAAATGTGTATTATTCCCATTTGAATTTATGAGAAACAATCGATTAGTAACAGGACCATGGCCCCCTCAAGAATCGATTGTTTCTCATATGTTCAAATGGGATGAATTCATGGTTGCCAAATGGGTCTGTTGACCCATTTGGCCCATGATGTTTTGTAATTTAAAAATAATTTCAAGATTCGTTAAGATTTCAATTTTTTAGCCTAGAGTTGCAAAAAACTCAAGTCTTATTATTGCTTATTGCTAAAGCATATCAATCAATTTATACACAATTTTGACAACCACTGGCTTATCGTCCGTTTTTTATTCACTGTTTTTAGATTTCAGGTTAAAAGCTGCATATTTTACCTACATTAATTCTTAAGGGAAATATACGACCTAAAGCCGTACTCTGGCATCATTGGTTTAGTGATGGGTAGAAAAAATTGTTTTTTTGTTGAAAGGGTAAGTCAAAAACAGGTCTTGTTCTGTCCAGCATTGCTCTGCTCGTAAGCTCAATCTAAAATATACGGCATTTAACCTGAAACCTGGCAACATTGCCGAGACGAGGCGCAGCCGTCATGACTGTCGGTTCCTCGCACTTTGGTCTGAGAACGAAAAAAATGGCAAACAATCGGTGAAAAAAAGTAATCAAAAATTATCAATTCCAACCTTTTCAAACTCAATTTCAAACTTACCAGTGACATTTCTTGGTTGGAAGTTTTCGTTTAAAGTGTTCTCTGTGATTAAAAATTTGTCTTGAAAATTTATAAGTGATGAATTGAAGAAGATCTTACTTTCTGGTTGTTGACCACTTTTTGATGATCTCAGACCAGTCCTGCATATGTGGATAAAGAAGTGGAGGCCGCAGTATGACCTCCACCTCAGCTCAGCATCAGATGACACAGAACTTGTTATTGCGAGACGAGGGATCTTTTGCAGTCAGCCTGGATCTTTTATCACATGTGATGCCAGAGCTGCCGATTTGCGTAGATTTAATTAATGGCATTTTGAAATTCACCGATGATTCCACCGGTTGAGAAAAGATTACATAGCTCCATTCAGTGTATGACTGGACTGTAATGCACAAAAATACTCCATGATCTATAATCTTTTCTCAATCTATGGAAATGCTGCTAATTAAATAAAATATTCGCAAGTTTTCAAAGTTATCGACCGTATACCGGTTGAGAAAAGATGAAAGACGCTAGTATTTCTGTGCATTATAATCATACACTGAACTAAACTCTGTAATCTCTTTTCTCAACCGGTGGAATCTTCGGTGAATTTCAAAATGCCATTAAATCTACGAAAATCGGCAGCTCTTGGTGATGCTGAGCGTGATAATGGAGCGTGGCTGTGCAGAGTTTATCAGTGCTGTCGTTCCATCGTTGACTCAATCGATATGAAAGCAAAGATTACTCATAGTTATCGTAGTTTCGAGGGGCTAAAAATCAGGGCTACCGTTTTGCGGATTTTTAATGACGTTTTACAATCCATCAGTAGTTTCACCGGTTAAAGGAAAGATTACTTTGAGTATTTTTAAAAGCCATTGTTATGCTTCTTATTTGAGATCTTTGCTTCAACTGGTGAATCACCGATGGATTGTAGAATGCCACTGAAGATGCGGCAGCCCCGGTAACAAAAGCTGATAGAAATACAACCATCGGTGATCTTTGCTTCAACCGAGGTTGAATCATTGATGGATTGTGGAAAGTCAGTAAAGATCCGCAAAGCGGTTGCCCTGGAGTTATTATAGGTATAATCCGTGACCCTCGTGCGCAATGCTTGCCAACTGCTTCCACACACCCAATACCAAGAAACAGCTTTCTTTATAAGTAGATTTACATGCAGGGTGTTTATAAAAAATAGGAGCCAGAGGACAAATATTTCAGCAACTGCTTATTCGAATTTTGAAAAACACTCAAAATCAGACAAGTGTTTGCTTTTTTGGAGGAGGACATCTTTTTTAGGGGAATTTTATATTCTATAAAAAAATGGGGGGGGGAGAGGGGAGTCTTCATTAGAAACGTGTACTATCGACGAATTAAAGATTGTCGCGAAATTACCACTCATTTTCAGTTATGGGTGTGAGTGTGGGACCGATCTGCTAAAGCTTTCCCGCCCTGCCCGCACCGGCCTCTCGCATGCAAGGTGTGAAGAGTATGAAGAGTAGCCGAACCGGAACCTTGAAGGGAAAGCTTAGCTCGTGGAAATATCGCGACAATCTTTAATTCGTCGATAGTACATACTTAAGGGGGAAACAGTGAAACACCCCCGCGCTCCGTTCTCGCTTCAACTGGGGGACGAAAACCCCGTAAAATATGCCCCACTCCAGGGCTGCCGTTTTGCGTAGAATCAATGCTATTTTTTAATTCACCGATGATTCCACCGGTTGAGAAAAGATTACACAGTTCAGTTCAGTGCATGACTATGATAAACTGAAATACTCGCATCTGTAATATTTTCTCAACCGGTGGAGTCGTCGATGACTTTAAAAAACTTGCGGATATTTTAATTAATCAACGAAGTTTCCACCGATTAAGGAAAGATTACAGATCAGAGTATTTTCGTGCATTACGGTCATACACTGAACTGAACTGTGTAATCTTTTCTCAACCGGTGGAATCATCGGTGACTAGAAAAATAGCATTAATTCTACGCAAAACGGCAGCCCTGCCCCACTCATAAAAAGGAGCACTGTCTGAGAGTTTTTCGAAATTAGAATCATTTGCCGAAATATTCGTCCAAGCTTTTTTTTTTACACACCCTGTATACTCTTTCCATCCTAGCCTTGCATCCAGCGGACGCAGTATAATCACAAAATGCCTTCTCAGAATTCATCTCTATTAACAAAATAAATTGTCTTTGGTGCTTAGTTATAATAGCTCAAATTATTTACGAAACTTCAGATACAAATACCTCAAATGTCTGTATCAGAAATCCGACCCCACTCGAACACTAACGATAGATCCAAATTAGTTCCAACAGTCTCTCGGTCATCAACTCCGAACAATGTTAATTTAATCTATTGTTTTCCATCTTCTCTGAGTTACATTTTTAACACGCTAATCATCAAAACTTCAGTTTGAACAGTCTGCCTTTTATATCCCATGATACAACAAGTACGATTCTACTTTGAACCGGTATACTATCAGGAGAGGCTGATGAAGATTGAGCTTACATTAAAAGTCGTTGATGATGGAAATTTTAGTTGTTGTTCAACATAAAGTGACTACTTTTCCATTGATTGTGAAAAAAACCTCACACATTTTTGAATTTTAAATATCCATAATTCAAATTCAAAATCCGCTTGGATGCGTGTTTATAGATAGAGCTGCCATTTCGCGTATACTTCATAACATTTTACAATTCAACGATGACTCCACCGATTGACCAAAAAAAAATAAACACCTTAGTTCATTGTAAGAATGTAATGCAACAAATCTCGCTGATAAGTAATCTTTTTTCAACCGGTGGAATTTCCGTCATTGACTTTAAAAAATGTGCAGATATAGTAACATTTTAACGGTGATTCCGTTGATTGAGAAAATATTAAAGATGCGACTTATTTTCTTACGTTACAGTCATACACTGCACAAAAAATAACATTACCTAAAGCACAACGATATGTCAACCCATAGGAAAGGTCTATTGTTGTTACCAGAATGGGTCTGGTGCGCAAACTTTTGCAGCAGCGCTATAGAGTGTTTAATCTCATGTAAAATCGCCTGAAAAGTCCATGGGTCCATGGGGTTGGGTTTTCTTTTTCTAGCCTTGATAGTTTCTGGGTAAAATATAGGTAAACTTACTTTAAAATCCACCCTCGTAGAAGACTCCAAAATCAGCGATGCAGACGGCGAAGTCTGAACAGTCTTTTTTCTCCGTGTAGACTCTCCTTGGTTGACTTATCACTATTTCTGGTAAAACTATTATACTTTAGGATTTTTTTTTTCAGTGTCAGCTGTGTCAAGTGATGGTGTATAGGTCAGTTGCATTGTCAACAAAATCGACTTTTGAAGCTTGATTCTTATAGATTATGCCGAGAAAATAACAATGAATTTTGTTCCATCGAAATCCGTTCAGAAATAAGCGAGATATATCCATTTGAAAATGACGACATTATTGCATCATTTCGTCGTCAATTTTGGACCGTCTTGCATATTTGCACTACAGCTACGCAGACCTGTGCACTGCTGCCAACCATTTTGCTCACGAAAGCTCGCCGCCGTATTTCATTTCATTGTTTATGTTCGTAGTTGTTGCTGTGTCCGTGGCTATAGTGTTATCAGAGTGTGTTTTATTATTGTTTATCATTTATTCACGGTAAATTGACGGATTTTAAAGTTAAATAGTTTGAAATTCCTTTAACAATCGTCGTTTTTTTAAATGACTCATCACTGCATCACTGCGCGCTTGGTGGAAAGATACACGGGTGGCGGACATTGGCGGAAAACGACGAAATGACGCAATAATGTCGTCCTTTTCAAATGGATATATCTCGCTTATTTCTGAACGGATTTCGATGGAACAAAACTCATTGTTATTTTCTCGGCAGAATCTATAAGAATCAAGCGTCAAAAGTCGACTTTGTTGACAGTGCAACTGACCTATATCATGGGAAAATTGAAAAACGCCGTTAAGTAAACACTAAATGATGGCAGCTCTGATTTATTGAATATATATTCTAAACCTACCTCTTTCTTATCCTCCTCTTCGGTCGTCTTCTTATAGTTCCAGTAGTACCGGAAACTCTTTTGAGCTTTCGCCTCGTCATTGATCATCAAATGATAAGCCGGAGACTCGGTGGCCAGGATAGTTATTAAGAAAAACGCAGCAACCGACAGCACAAGAGCGATCAAATTCAGCTGAAAATAGGGGATGAAGATTCCGACGCCTGTCGAAAAAACTTCACCGATAGCCATCGCCGTAATATACATGCTGATTAGGGCGCCTCGGATCCGCTTATCAGCGATCTCACCGATGTATATAGGACCGATAATGATAAGTATGGCCGAGCCGAATCCGGAGACCACATTCGCCAACACAAGATACCACGGTGATCGGGCGAAAGTGATGAGACCCCAAACGACACAGAAGATGAAGGCGTTCAAGCAAAGATTCGTTTTCCGGCCGAACTTTTTGGAGAGAGGTCCAAGGAAAATTGGTACTAGGCAAATGGTGAGTGAAGAGGCTGATACCACCATTGAGAGTTGTTCGCGGGTCATTTTGAATCCGGCGTCTCCGTTGGCTATTCGCTCGATTGCTAGCGACGGCCATACTATCTGCATGCCAACAACGAACGTCAAGAGACTCACTGCAAGAAAGAAAATACAATTTCTTTTACAATATACTGATCTAGTATTCTTACGTTCTGGAGATAAATGTATATCAATAATATTGCTGAATTCTAGGAATATAATTTTTCTGAAGGATTCCAAAAGGTGCTTGCGAATAGAAGGGATCTTGCAAACATGTGCTTTAAGAGGTTGAATAGTTATATCTTGAGTAAAATCCAGCGAAAATTACAATGAGCACATTCAAAAACGAAGAAATACTCTCTCAGGCTCACAAAATTACTTTCAAGTTGAAGGCGCAATGGCGGAGCTAGACAGCACGGAGATACCATGGGATATTCCTATCTAATTTTAGACTTTCCGCCTCTATGTTTGTTTCTATAGAGAGAGTAACAAATGAGACAGGAATCCCCCATAACACTTGCGTTTATATGTATGCATGTATATTATGAGATTCTAATGAAATTTGTCTCCCTCTTTCTCTTTATTGATACACCGCATAGAAAAGTCTTGAATTAGATGTAAGAATCTCCCGTGGTACGTGCGCACAGCTTCGCCCACGATGCCTTTAATTTTAAAGCCATTTTGTGAGTTTATGATTGAATTTCGTCCTTTTTTAGTTCACACTTCTTCACTTTCGTTAGTTTTGTATGCATGAATTATAACTATTAGAACGCACAAGGCAAAATGGAGCAGGAGCCCCATTACTGATAGTGAAACAGTATTTTTTTGAGCAAACGATTTTTTTTCTGCAGATCATTCTGAGAAGGGTTTCTCGTGCGGACCAAAAAACGTCCAAATTACGATTATTGGTGCGCTTCAAGAACGGAAATAAATAATCTCGCGAATAATGTATTTGATCAAATTAAAATTGGCCCTATGTTACACATAGAGACGATTTCTAACAACGTTGATAATATACGCGGCATTTACGATGTTTTGCTCGTCGGTGTTGAGGTTGTCGGGAATATGCACGTCGGTGTTAATTATCCGGTATTTTTGAATCGAGGCTATGAATGTTGGGGGTTATGAATGATTTTTTAGATTTCGGCGTTATATGTACCCTCCTTTCTAACAGCATAAAATGAAGATTACTTTGTAATAGAGGTGACTCCGTCATAAGACTCCTGCGTATAAACTCCTCTCGGTGACCTTGCTTAAATGGGGCCGTTACACTTTTTTCCCACGAGGAATTTAATAGACGATTCTGGTATAAATTCCTCCAATAATAACGATGATGGCACTAAAAACTTTCGAAACCCACTCATTAAACTCAATGTACGCTTTTATTTTCTCGAGCGTAATGGTGGCGTAGGACAGTAATAATGGGAGATTCCCATCTGATAATAATGTAACTGCATCAAGAAGAAACCAATAAGAGACGTTTTCCTTTGACACCGGTGTCATCAGGTATCACGGTACCATCAATCAAATGGATCATAACTCTGGTGTCTAATTATTCTGTAAATCTTCTTTGTTAGTATAGAGAGAATGACGAAATGAAGATAGGAATCTCCCATTATTACTGCCCTATACGCTACTATTACGCTGGCGTAAATACTGACGCATTCATTGAGTTTAGGAGTGGATTTTAGCAGTGCTGCCGTCGTTATTTTTGGAGGATTTTACTGCAGCATCGACTAATAAAATGCTCACGTAGCAAAAGTATACAAATGCAACAGCCCCATTATCTGGCCCACGAAGATTCAAAATGAGCCGTTAGACTGTGAGAGCAAGTAGAAAGTAGATTCTTGGAAATAATTTTTTCTATTTTTTCAAAAGCTACGCTAATTTACTGCTCTTTGATATAGTTCACAGGTTAATAGCATACCCAAAACTGGACTAGAATAATATGGGACAATGAAGTATCAATATCAGTCGATGAGACAGAATATTGACTTTTCAGCTTTTTTTGCACAGTACGTACCTACCATAACCCCGACTTCCTTGTAGTGAACTCAAAATTAGTTAAGAATGTTAAGAGTTTTTTACTTATGGGTTGAGTACCGTTTATTTCTGATAAAAATGCTTTAACTACCAAATTTTTAAATCCTTTTTTTGACCTAAAAATTGGAGCACATACCAGTCGAGGTGTTGGATGGGTTTGGGGCAGGGCATCGGACCGCGGCAAGAATCGGTTCGGGTTCGGTTCGCGGTTCACACTTCACGAAAAAAAAGGTTCGCGGTTCGGTTCGGGTTCACGCGACTTTCCGGACCGCTCCGAACCGGTTCAGACATTTGTGAACCGGTTCGGAGCGGTTCGGTTCGGAGTAAATTTGGTCGAGGTCGAACATTTGAGGCGGCAGTTGAGAGGGTCAAACAACTTAAACGTACCTACTTAGTTTCATTGATTTCATACTTCAACAAGCCCTATTTGCTGCTGGGGCAAAGTTTCGCAACAGACACATAGCTCAGAAGGTAGAAACAGAAAAAAAAAAAAAAAAACTGTGGACTAATAGAAGACAACATGGGATAGAATGTATTGGTTTAGACCCTTATAACTTCAAACGAATCAGTAGACCAATAAACGTTCAGTTGCTTCAAACTAGTTTAGATGTGTGACTCAGTTTAATCTTTCTATGCGAAAAGGGTTCGATACGAAAACTGCGATTTTGAGATCCATTGAATACTCACAGAGTAAATGCTCAAACTTTTCGCTCTTTCCCCTTTTCAGGTTTTTTTTTCAAGACCTCTTTACGAAGCCGTTGAACCGGTTCGAACCGGGTTCAGCCATTCGGTTCGGTTCAGGTTCGGGTTCTCCGCCTCAGTGGAAAAAAGGTTCGCGGTTCGGTTCGCGGTTCGGAAATTTGGCGGTTCGGAGCGGTTCGCGGTTCACGGTTCGGTTCGGTCCTATGCCCTGGTTTGGGGGAATATTTTCTCGTGAAGGGGGATCTAGAAGCCCTTCCCGGAGGAATATTGAATTTTTAAGGCTCTTTTAGAAGCTAGATTAAATTATTTCAGCCTCTAGATTCAACCAAAGAGGTTGATCCAGCTCCCATAAAGAATGAGCTATCGTCAAAAAAATTTCACAATTTCAGGATCGACAGAGCTCGTCGAGACGCGTTTAAAATGTCCAGTTTTTTCATTTTGGTCAACTGGGAAGGGGGGAACTAGGCCTCAAAGTTAAATTTTCAAAGTACCGTAACTTTCGCCAAAATTATTATTTTGAGTAGTACTTTACGCCAAAAGATTTCCCTTTGCAAGAGCTTCTGATTTGTGTGTTTGAAAGTCCAATTGAAAAATGTTAAACCAATTTTTTTTTAAATTTTTGTCAAGTTTTGGAACAAAAAAAAAAAATATGGTTTTTTGAGTCTAAAACCTATGCGCAACGCACGGAGGAGAATACAAAACTATGGATATAAAAGTCAAAGTTAGGTTTTATCGAATGGTTTCAACCGCAATCCGGGGAAATGATTTGTTCAAAAGTTATAAACGCTTAAAGTTGCGCACCTCCGAAATTACGATGCGGTTAGTGCATATTTATTTTCAATGGCTAGCGTCACCATCGCACCGAGAGATACGTGCCATTGAACCGAATTATTAAGCCGAATTAAGCCGTGCCCGCACCGTAATTTCGGAGGTGCGCAACTTTAAGCGCTTATAACTTTTGAACAAATCATTTCGCCGGACCGCGGTTTAAACCATTCGATAGAACCCAACTTTGACTTTTTTATCTATAGTTTTTAATTTTCCTCCTTACGTTGCGTGTATTTTTTAGACTCAAAAAACCAATTTTTTTTGTTCCAAAACTTGAAAAAACTTGAAAAAAAAATTGGTTTATCATTTTTTTAATTGGACTTTCATACACACCAGTGGCGCACCGAGAAATTCGTTTTGGGGGGGGGGGGGTTTCGGTACGACTCAAACTCCGGGGGGTCTGGGGGGTATGGAATACCCCTCAGTACAAGCGGGGGGTCCGGGGGCCCTCCCCCGGAAATTTTTTTCAATTTTTCTGACCTTCAGATTGAATTTTACGGTACTTTCATTACAGGAAAATTGAAATGTACAAACATATTTTCGATTCTGCCACCACGAAATCGTTGCTCTAGACTCATGGTAATTGAAGGGAGAAGAGTCGAAAGGAATGTGGATGAAGGAGCCAGGGAATATTCACCGAAGGGTTCACCGAGAGGGGGGGGGGGTTCCGGGGGCCCTCCCCCGGAATTTTTTTTCAATTTTTCTGACCTTCAGATTGAATTTTACGGTACTTTCATTACAGGAAAATTGAAATGTACAAATATATTTTCGATTCTGCCACCACGAAATCGTTGCTCTAGACTCATGGTAATTGGAGGGAGAAGAGTCGAAAGGAATGTGGATGAAGGAGCCAAGGAATATTCACCGAAGGGTTCACCGAGGGTTTAGATTTTATCCCCCCCCCGCCATAGTGAATAACTCTTAAGCAAATGCGGATAATATGGAATTTATTCACCGTGAACCCCCTTCCCTAGCTGATCACGATTTTTTTTCTTTCTATTTCTTCTATTTGTGAAGGAACCACATCCTCTCTCTCTCTCTCTCTCTCTCTCTCTCTATCTCTTTCTCTATCTTTCTCTCTCTCTTTCTCTCTCTCTCTCTCCCTCTCTCTCTCCCTCCTTTTTTTTTTTTTTTTTTTTTTTTTTTTTTTTTTTTTTTTTAAGGCTTGGGGGGGGGGGGGGGTTTAACCCTAACCCCCCCTTCGGTGCGCCAGTGATACACACCAATGAAAAGCTCTTAAAAAGAAATCTTTTGACGAAAATTACAATAAGTCAAGATAATAATTTGGGCGAAAGTTATGGGGCTTTGAAAATTTAACTTTGAGGCCCCTCTCTCCCGCCTCTTCCCAGTTGACTAAAATTAAAAAAAACAACAAAAACTGGACATTTTTAAACGCGTCTCGACGAGCTATATCCATCCTGAAATTATGAAATTTTTTGACGATAGCCCATTCCTTTTGGGAGCTGGATCACAACCTCTTTGTTATTGGAGGATGGGTTTGGTTATGGTAAAATTTGAAAAAAAAAAAATCCAACATCCTCAATTCTTCATAATTTTGTATTTTTGTATTTTTATTTTGTTTACAGAGAAGGCCTACCTTTTTTTGTAGAAAAAAGAACAAACCTCCTCAAAAATATGTCACATTCCTCAAAATTTCCTTTTAAAATTGCTTAAGTAACTTAAGGAAGAATAAAAAAAAACATAGAAAAAAAAATACAAGAAAAAACAGACAAAATAATTTGATATTGCTGACAAAACCTTTGGTAGAAAAATGACCCATGAAAAGACTTTAGTTGCGTCAACCAAATCTTTGGTTTGCACCCTGAAAAATATTTTTAGTTATGCACACAGAACCTTCTGGCTTCCGGCCAGCTCTTCTAAAGTATTTTTCTGGGTCATTTTTCTACCAAAGGTTTTGTCTGCTCTATCAAACCATTATTTCTGTTGTTTCTAATAGTACAGTGACACCAATAAATTAAGAATGAACCCGAATCTCGATCACATTTTCATAGGCTCTCTGCAAAATATTCGGTACTTATAGAAGATGGTTACTTTACCTCATCACAAATGTTGAAACACACATTGGCACGGAACAAAAAGGAAAACAAATAATAACAAAAGAAATGAGAACGATTGTTTAGTAAACGGAAAACCTAAAACAGGAGACAGGAATAGGGACTTTTTCTCAACTTGGGTAAAATATGAAGTTTTGACACCATTTAATTATAGAAATAGCCACTTGGCCACAAACGCAATTTAAAGCCAATAAATTTAAAAGTTGAGAAAACTGTGGAAGTTACGAGATTTCATTTAAAACTGTGAAAACTAGACTCCTTTTTATGAGCCACCACGTCACAAAATTGAACGAAAAACACAATCAGTAATAAAAAAAATGGAAACGCGCGGTAGAAGAAAAAAGCACGTGCAAACATCACGAATACACGATTTATTCCCCCCACCCCACCTCCACATACACACACAAACACAACACTAGCGTAGGTAATTACGGCGTACCTGAGCAACAAACCAACACTTGGCGAATGCATCCTTTGTTTCGGAGTATCCACGACGGCATTAACGACTCCATCTTTCACAAATAGTTATTCGAGATTTCAGTTCGTAGTAGTATCACACGGAATTCTCACGAGCAAATGAGGATTCTTATCCTTCAACGGCGAAGCTTTAAATGAGTTTCTATTGCTACTACGTGTTTTGACGGCCTGCAGCGACTAAAATTAACAAAATAAACATGACCTAATCAAGTGTTTTCATTTCAATTTCCACGATTCTCTTCGAGTGTTTCCAGTACTCGAACTTTTTAAGAAATGTTCAGCCCATTTCCCTATATTTTTTAAGATGTTGAAGTAATTGTATTTCCTCTGAAACTGCCCCCTCCCTCAGTTGGGTGTAAAATTTGAGTTCACTGATTATTGATTCAATATATCAATGATGTCATCGATGTGTGCTGCGTTACCTGGAAAGTGCGTGTATCTAAATCTCTCGTCAGCTTTGAAGAGGTGAAAGTAAGTAGATAACCTGAACGTGATTAGATATGACGGATTCATTAGTTAATGCGAAACAATAAAATCGATAATCACTCGAAACAGGAGGGAGTTTCCGCAATGAGTGAATTGGTCTATTTTTGTGGTCTTCTCTTACAATCGCAGTCACGCACCACTCAACATTTCAGAGCTTTCTTTAATATTCGATCTGTAGTAATTGCCTCTCAAAGTTTATCAATTTTTTCGATGTATTTTTCGTTAAGTCTCTGTTGTGTTTGTTTATAATTCACTGCACGTCTGCGCATGGAGTCAACATACAGACGTACTTAAAACTATTGCGATTCCCTCATCCGTAGTTTATTTCGGCGAAAAGCTATTCAATTATTATGAAATGATAGCGGGTATTACCACAGAATTATTTATATAAATTTTAATTATCACACGTAACCTAAGTGGTGCGGTGTTTCGATCTTAATATTTTAAAAAAAAAAAAAAAAAAAAAAAAAAAAAAAAAAAAAAAAAAAAAACCTGATTTTTAAGTTAAAAATTCTCACTTATCAAATTAAGCTCTTTCTTTTTCAGTCGAAAAAAGTAAATTTTTTGTAAAGATTACAGCGCGGTTGGGAAATAAAAAATAGTTCCATTTAAATGTCAGGGGCGGTTTTTTCAAGTTGGCAACAATAAAGTCTCTCCTTTTAAAACCTTGTAAAATAATAGATTTAGTGAGGCACTATCTCATCTAGAATCTATCTTTTTGCATAGTTTAAAATGGAAAAACGGCATGGTAGCCAATTGTAAGAGCCGATACCCTTTTCAATTTCTCATTATAGTGAATCTTCATCGTTTAGCGCTCTTGTGGCAGACATCGGCACTATTCGCTGAAGATTCATTTAAGGTGAATCTATGCCGAGTTGTAGTAAGAATCCGCGATTAGAGATAGCGCCACCGGTGGCTTTCCAGAAACCGCCTTAAAATGTCTTTTTTACGAAAACTACGGCAAATATCGAAAAAAGGGCGACGATAACGTCTAGCAAATTTTTTTGCGTGATTTTTGAGACCAAAATTTTGGGAAATCGGTTCAGTTGGGAAGCCAAAACTACTAAAACGGATTTCTCCCCTTGTTAGGCATTGAGAACCGCCGCCATTGTTGTCAGCTCTGTGTTTACGTTTTAGCACCGAGCGCTGTTTCGGCTGTTTCTGCTGTTCGCTCGATTTGTTTACTTTTCTCTCTCTTGTCGTTGCTTCGTGATTTCCACTTTCTCACGCATTTGAACTGTAAATTTTTTTATTATTATTATTGTTGTAAATAATGGTGATCGTGCTCGTGCTTGTCTCGCCGCTGGATAATTACTACAAACTGTTTGAGCTCATCTTCTCCGAATTTCTTCAGTAAAATCCGTGCTTTCAGATTTCTCCATCTTGTTATACTGATATTGAGATTGAGATGCTCAGATGCCCTGATTACTCTGATATGACAACTGAACCGACTTTTTAGGATAGCCAGAAACCATTACCATGCCTCGACATTTCTCGGAAACCCTCAAACCAGCCAGACGTTAAACCTCGATGTAAGTACTTTTCCTCCAGCTCTCATCGTTTTTTCCTACTCTTCAGATTTTTGACGCCAGTGCCATGGTTCTGAGTTGTTCTGAGGTCCTATCTGTGTGGGGAAATTTGATGGTTAGATGATAGGTAGATGTACGGGGGTGTGAAAAGAGATATGCTCACGGAAGGAGAGTGATTGTGAAGGATCGTATTGTAATCCTTTCGTGTGAATGAATAGAGTGTGTGTTTTTTTTTTGGGAGATGCTGTTATGATAAGTTCCGTACCGACGGAAACCCCTCCATCTCTGGGGAAAATTTTTTCGGCGATGCCGGAATGATCTTGCAATCATCGCAGAGATTGAAGGGTTTGTTTCGGAATGACACCACATATTCTTGATCATCAACTCGTCGATTAAGATACTACCATTCGTTATCACCCTCCTGGTATAAACGTCAGAAAATCATCTCAGATGTGGATGGTCTTACACGTTCCGATTTGTTAGTGCTTTGTCAATGTCCATTAGAGCTCCGTTCTTTCTCAACTAAAGTGTTTTGACGCTTGTGCCACGGGTCTTAGATCCTTGTGGCGCGGAGACTTTGTTGGTTAGATGATGATAAGACCTATATGTCCCCTAAAAAATTATCCCCCCTGAAGCACAGGTTTACTTGTTGGAAAATGATTTCTCGGATGTCGATCGGTCTGATACATCCTGTGCTAGTCACAGTTCTTTACCTGCAAATCAAACCAAAACTTTTCGGAGACTTGATGTGAAAAGCCGCAGCTCTAAAATTCATTCGTATTTAGTTCAATGGAGCGCTATGAGAGATAATGGGGAAAATTTTAAAGATTTGCGGATGAGCTCTGCATGCACTAGGACTCTAGCAGGCCTTAAAACTATCGACCAATTGTAATGTAAGGTGAAAACGCCCTCTGCTCAGTCAAAGCTGACCAATTACATTGTTTGAACGGAACATTTCATTTTTTTTTCTAGCAATGATTGAACAGTTGTTCTTGTTTCTGATTGCGAGTGAACTGTGGAAAATTTTTAGTTTTCTTACGGAGGCTTTTCCGTCAAATAAATTTATTCGTAGGATTTGAAGTATCGGGTCCGGACAGATAGCATTGCCGGCTCCCGAACTGCATCAGTGAGTGGTTGATTAGCAACGAGTCAAAACTCTGGACTAACCAACTGCTCATCGATGCAGTTCGGAAGCAGGCATTGCTACTTGTCAGAATCTGATAACTCGAAATAGTCCTGCTCTAGTAAAGCAAATGTGTGATTTAAGAGCTTAAATTAAGCCCATTAAATATTCAGATTTTAGTTTAGTAGATTTTTGAAAGCTAATGGAAAAGGCTAACCTTTCTTACATCAAGGGACAACTGCCACTTATAGTCTTGATGTCTTTCTTGGGCGAAAATGTTTTTTTTTTTTTCCACCGCTGACTGAAACAAGTAATAATATGAATGAGAAATGTTTTTTATCAGCGTACTTAGAGAGCACCAAGTGTCTTGCAATATTTGAATAATACCTGAAGTCAGAGAGCACCAAGTGTCTTGCAGTATTTGAATAATACCTGAGGTCCATGCATAATTATGTACAGAACGAAGGAATTTTTTTGATACTAAGTACTGGATTGCTGTTCACAGCAATCTTTAAAAGATCCGCTGCCTGTTATTTTTGCAAAGGAATGCTGCCTGTCAATGTAGCAGAAGAATATGCAGTGCCCTTACACGTGTAATGAAAAGAAGAAGAAGTAATTGCTGTCTATACTTTATATCGACCTGAAAGTATCGATCCTGGGTACTCCATACTAGGCAGTATCGGTACCAGTCGGTCTCTAATCAGTTGTTGCTGCACGTCAGTTGGCAATAGTGATGCTTCCTCGTATCTACATAAATTTTAATTTTTACCTAAATAATGCATCTATGTACCGCACCCACCTTATTCAATATTCGTGCTCTAAATTTTTTTGTAAATTTTACTTTGCAGTCGCCTGGTATCAATACCTAAGTAGCGATGCCGGTATGATACTGTTATTGGGACCAGTATCGATACCAAGGCCTTGTTTCCGACAACCCTACGCCTGGCCCTTAGTTCTTTCTGGTTTGAATTATTAGTATTCTGTATGTAGCTGATTACATGTCTCAGTGCAGCTGCCGCCATGTCTAGCTGCTAGAGACCCAGGTAAACCATGCAAGATTAAGTTTTTCTCTCAGGTTTGTGCTAGTCAGATGCAATAAAATTTTGTGAAGACTTTTTCCAAATGATTGAGTTCAATCCGATGTTTGTACCTGCTCGTCTACATCTGGTATTTTTGTTGGGAACAGGGAGCTGAAGTTTTGAAATGTTCCTCTCATGTGTTCCAACATCTATTCTGCCACTCATTTTTATTTTTCTTCTGTTTAATGATGAATCCAAAGAATGACCGCTCCTGATAAATGAGCAGTGGAACTAAAAATCCCTACCTAATTGGTTCAAAAAATAGGTACCGCAGTGAGAATGTCAAGTGGTACATGCAAGGAGCAAGAAACTGTCACCATTGATGACCTGAAAGCATCATTTAAGGGGGAGGGGGTGTCTCAAAGTCCTCAGCCTTAGCAGAAACAGAACAAACATCAGGCAACAAATCGTTGAAACGCAAGAGTGAAAACAGCGAACATTGATGGATTCAATTGAAGTTTTCGCTTGGTATACACTAGATTTTCCGTGGAAAAAAAAAAGAATAACCGAGACTCTGTAGTTTTTCTGTCTTGTCTTGCAAGATAGACTGTGTTATTTGCGGTTTAAAAAATGGTGAAAGTTGTAAAGAACGGTATAGTTACTCTACGAATCACAGCAACGAGAGAAAGAAAACATTGAACGTTGATAGTTTTAGTTGAAGCCTTTGCATGATATATCTGAGGATACTAGATTTTTCTCCATAAGAAAAAAGCAGAGACTCTTCAGAGACTTTCTTCATCTTTCAAGATACACAGCGATTATTTGCGATGCGAATTCGAACGAACGACATAGTTGCTTGGCTCTCTTGGATTTCTGCGATTCGTTAGCTGATGTTTGTTCTGTCTCAGCCAAGACTGATGACTTTGAGACCCAGCGCCCCCTCTTTATGATGCTTTTAGGTCGTCAATTATGAAATTTCCTTGCTCTCTGCATGTCCCTCTCATCATTCTTAATAATATGTTTGTCGGTCCGCCAACTTTATTTTTGGAGGTTTTCAGGCGCTAGATTGCTAAAATTTCACACTGTACACTGATACAAAGGACAGCTCCCGTCGCATTTTTGACGACACACAACTGTGTAATAAATATGCCCTGTGCAATCTCAGATAGAGGGATCTGAAATCAACGGTCCCTATTTTCTTGAGCCAATTAGAGAGGGATTTTCAGTTCCACTGCTAATCGGACAAGAACGGTCACCCTTTTGTGTTCCTCTGAAAAAAAGGGGAAAAAAGAAAAAGTAGGATAAAAACTGTTGTAGAAGACCAGGAGATAAAAAATTAGGAATTTTGGCTCATTTTTAGCATCCAAAAGTACCAGATATTGAGGCGCAGTGGAGAACCAATATTTTTTGTAGGCATCAGATTGACCTCAACCAATTAGACTTTTTTTTTCACAAATTTCATTGCAACTGACTAACACACACCTGAGAGAAAAACTTGTGGCCGTACGCGTTACTTTCTCTTGCATGATTACCTGGGCCTCTAGTAGTTAGACAAAGTTGCACTTGATCTGAAACAGGAATGCATATGCCTACGAACTGCCAGTAATTTAAACCGGAAAGATCCACGGGCCAGGGAAAGTGCGTCCTTACAAGCATACGATTGTCCAGACTGGGCCTTAGTGTCAATACTGGTACTGATACCAGTATCGATACTGGTACGATACCTAGGTGACCGCGACATCAAATTTTTAAAAAAATTTAGCCCACTAACATGAAAAAGGGTGATTTAAACAGGAATAATGGATGAATTTTTTGAGGAAAACTTAGAGTTTAGGTATATGAAAAGGTATCATAATAATCACGCTGACACGAGATGGTATTGGCCCCCAAATTTAGTACCGAGTACTGAGTATCCAGTATCGATACTTTAGAGTCGGACAACCCTATATCAGCATAGACAGTCATATAAAGGCACTGCATATTCATCTACTGCAAAGCTAAACCTTTGCGCAAATGACAGGCGGTGGATCTGTACAGCGGCCCAGTAGTATCGAAAGTATACCACTGCTCTGTACATAATTATGCATGAATTTCAGATATTATTCACTTGGTGCAGTGGCGTAGCTGCAATTTGGCAACATTTTAGCTATCCAATTAAACCCATGTAAAAGGTTGAATTCAAAGGTGTTCTCCGAACACCCAATACTTCGATATTTTTCAATTTAAATGGAGAATGCAACGTTTCCAAATTGCACGCTACGCCACTGACTTGGTGCTCTCTAAGTAAACTGACGAAAATCTTTCTCATTCATATTATAACTTGTTTCAGTCAGAGGTGAAAAAAAAACAAACATTTGCGCTCATGTAAGACATCAAGACTATAAATGGCAGTCGTCATTTTGTGCAAGATAAGATCACCTCATCCACCAGCTTTCCAACGACCTCTACACTAAAATCTGTATACTTACTGCGCTTGATGTACACTCCCAACTACAATTTTTGCTTTACTGCTACAAATTTTTATTTATTAAAAAAAAAGCCCCGATAAGAAAACTGAAAGTTACCACTGTTCACTTGAAATTATGAAGCAAGGACGACTATTCAATAAATGCTGGAAAAAAAAAATGAAATAATACGTTAAAACAGTATATCGGCCAACTTTAATGGGCGAAGGTTGTTTTCACCTTCCAATACATGGAATTTTCCAACGTTATTTTTCATAGCACTTGATACTTGATAGAACTGAAAACAAATGAATTAGAAAGCTGCGGCTTTTCACATCTGGCAAGTCTTCTTTCAATTCGAAGGAATGGAAAAAATTCCCCCAAAAATTATCAATTGTGCTCTGGCCTCCGCCTCCATGTCTAATCGACATTGACCGAGCTCTAACTGGTACAGAACATGTGAGAACGATCAACATTAGAGATAACTTTTTGGCCCTTACACCTGTGCTTTATCAGGTGAAATTTTTTCAGCGGATCTGCGCATCGATTCGGCATCTAACCAACAAAGTCTCTTCGCATAGAGAGGACCTAAGACCCATGACACTTGCATCAAAAAACTACAGCTTAGAAACAGCAAGCTCTAACCCAAATTGACAGGGCACTGACACGCACAGTACTTGTGAGTCCAATCCAAGTCTGTGAGATGATTTTTCAGCGCTTTCACCTCTTCTTTCGGAGGCATATCTTGGTGGGCCTCCTAAAGAAGAGGTGTAAGCGTCTCCAAGTCTCCGCACCGCAAGGATTTAAAACCCGTGGCACAAGCGTCAAAACACTTTAGTTGAGAAAGAACGGAGCTCTAATGGACATTGACAAAGCACTAACAAATCGGAACGTGTAAGACCATCCACATCTGAGATGATTTTCTGACGTTTATACCAGGAGGGTGATAACGAATGGTAGTATCTTAATCGACGAGTTGATGATCAAGAATATGTGGTGTCATTCCGAAACAAACCCTTCAATCTCTGCGATGATTGCAAGATCATTCCGGCATCGCCGAAAAATTTCCGCAGAGATGGAGGGGTTTCCGTCGGTACGGAACTTATCATAACAGCATCTCCCAAAAAAAAACACACTCTATTCATTCACACGAAAGGATTACAATACGATCCTTCACAATCACTCTCCTTCCGTGAGCATATCTCTTTTTACACCCCGTACATCTACCTATCATCTAACCATCAAATTTCCCCACACAGATAGGACCTCAGAACAACTCAGAACCATGGCACTGGCGTCAAAAATCTGAAGAGTAGGAACAAACGATGAGAGCTGGAGGAAAAGTACTTACATCGAGGTTTAACGTCTGGCTGGTTTGAGGGTTTCCGAGAAATGTCGAGGCATGGTAATGGTTTCTGGCTATCCTAAGAAGTCGGTTCAGTTGTCATATCAGAGTAATCAGGGCATCTGAGCATCCAATCTCAATATCAGTATAACAAGATGGAGAAATCTGAAAGCACGGATTTTACTGAAGAAATTCGGAGAAGATGAGCTCAAACAGTTTGTAGTAATTATCCAGCGGCGAGACAAGCACGAGCACGATCACCATTATTTACAACAATAATAATAATAAAATAATTTACAGTTCAAATGCGTGAGAAAGGGAAATCACGAAGCAACGACAAAGAGAGAAAAGTAAACAAATCGAGCGAACAGCAGAAACAGCCGAAACAGCGCTCGGTGCTAAAACGTAAACACAGAGCTGACAACAATGGCGGCGGTTCTCAATGCCTAACAAGGGGGGAAATCCGTTTTAGTAGTTTTGGCTTCCCCAAATGAACCGATTTCCAATATTTTGGTCTCAAAAAATCACGCAAAAAATTAGCTAGACGTTATCGTCGCCCTTTTTTCGATATTTGCCGTAGTTTTCGTAAAATAGACATTTTAAGGCGGTTTTTGGGAAAGCCACCGGTGGCGCTATCTCTAATCGCGGATTCTTACTACAACTCGGCATAGATTCACCTTAAGGTGATTCGTGGCGAAACTTTTCCAGATTTTTATCCGATGGGTAGCGCCAATACTAGTCGCTGTTCGGAGTATCGCGTTCTCGGTATTTTTAAAATGACACCGAAGAAAAAAAGCAAAATCTATAAGAACGTCAGAACTTGCGATTTTTTTAATAGATTTAAGAGCCCATTACGAGCAAAATTGGTGAATAATTAAAGCCGTAAATTACGAAATCATTGCTCCACAAGCTTTTTGTAGTATAACTGAGAATGAGTTCGAGTGATTTTCGTCTATCCACCTCACTCGCATTCATTGAAGCTTATAGGCGTTTTCGTATTTCGGCTTTAATTTGGAGTGTTTCAGCACAAAACTTTCGGGGTATCTTCCTGAAGTATGCTCACAGGTGCTGAAGTTCCTCAAATGTGTACTTTTTTTAGCGTAAAATCAGCAGTAGCCAAAAACTGTTGACTTTTTTTTAGCAGCGTGACGTGGTGATGTCCACTTTGAAAAAAAAAATGGTAACTTTAACTCTTTTATATTTAAAAGTATGGACACCACTTAAAAATTGTTGTTTGACTGTTGAAATTAGTTAAATCAATGCGGAACGGGCTTAATTTTATAATTTAAACAGTCGAACCAATAGTTTTTTGGTGATGTCCATTCTTTTCACTAAAAAAAAAGTTCATTTTTTTTCAGTGCACGGTAATATTTTAAAATGCACTCCTATCGGAGAAAACTTTGAAAATGTCATGCCCCCCCCCCCCCCCCCAAAACCCCCATCGACTGAAAGAACAAGTGAAATCAATTATAAAGATCGATTTGTTGAAGCATTTTCTCAAGAGTGTTTTCCTCGATGATTTATCTTTGCACATTGCCAGAAGGCGCTTGCGTGTTACAATAAATCAAGGCCAAGCCACCAAGCGCCTCCTGCCCTCCTCCCATATTGCTTTGTTCAATCAAATAATCACTCTTCCGTCTCCGTGACTGCCTCTAACTCTAACGTCATTGTTTTGTTTCATCGTTTTCCTTATCGGTTAGGATGCAGTTTAATTCTATTGTTGGAAAACTATTATCAGTTGATGGTGAGCCTAGGAGGGGAGGAGTATACCTTCCAAAATGTGAATATTCTGAATTTTTTTTGACATCAGTGTGGCTCATTGCTTCGATACATCGTTTTAATCTAAAAAAACAATATTTATTATTTAGACTGTTTTAGGAAATCGATAAATATCGTATCGATTGGCGTCCGGAGGCTACGAACAACTGGTTTTAATTAAAGAGCCGGTTCGATTTAATTTTTTTTTCATGGTACTCATGAGTGAACGTGAAATTCCCGGGATTTTAACTATTGATCTAATGTGCCGTTTAGGCGATAGTGGATTCTACACATTTTGGTAAAATAAATGCACTATCGCAAAGAGTTCACATTACTGAATTTGATTTTTAGCAAGTGAATCCTCCTTCAAAATTTAAATAGAAATATCCATTTCTGTGTTTAAGAATAGTCATTGTCAAACACTTGTACTAGGGGGACAAAGATACCTAGCCAGGGTATGCAATAAGCAATACACAGCATCCCATTCAACGCGTGTATTAGGTGTGTTTCGTGTTGCATATTCTGGCCAGTTATCTTTGTCCCGCTAGGCGCTAGTACATTACAGACCTTCATTTCAAACCTAGCTCAAATGGATTTTGGGTCATTTTTTAATTTGCGTTTAAAAATAAAGTAAAGGGACATTCTAGTGGCATAAAGTAAAGTCATGAGGCTTGAATTGGTTTTTAAAATATTTATTTACAATTTAAAAAAATTTAAAAAAAAATAGAATTTTTCATAATAGTAATACACTTTTGAATATCTAAATGAATATTAATATAAAAAAAATATCATAGGCCCTGAACAGCGTTACATTAAAATTTGAAATACGTTTTATTAATATAATGGGTTTTTAATACGTACAATTTATGTTTCACGGTTTTTTATCATTCAAATTTACATACATGTAATGAAACATCTTTTGACAAACTACAAACAGTATTTTATTACAAAAAAGAACACTATAAATTTCGTTATTTACATATGTACACATAATTTTTGATAGAGGCATTTCATTTTAACCCCCCCCCCCCCCCCCCCCCCCCCCCCCCACTAAAGTTTTTAAAAAAATGACTTGGAATTGGAAAAAAAAAATAAGAGAATTCGGACTCGGTGCAATGACCGTATTTGTAAACCAGTGCATAAGCCTTTAGAAAATATGCAACAATGTAATGAGTCTATTGCAAAATTTTGCTACAGCTTCATGGAGGGTCAACTCTTACATAAAATCACATAAATATCGCATTAACTAAATGCAAGTCAGAGAGTCTCAAAATTCACACATGAACCTGCAAATTGCATTTTAAGATAAGTCAAATGTAGACCTAAATGACGGGAGTCCCATCTAATTGCAGCTTCCTGATAAATGCATAGGAATTTGTGATTATAGATGGGACTACCGTATTGGGCGACCCTCTCATTTGTGACCGTCATCTTAGAATTTTGTTTTGAAGATAATTTATTAAGTTTTCAGGAGTCAATTTTGAAAACTTTTGAATGCTCTCAAAGGAGAACACAGAATACACACCAGAATAGACACTCTCTTTAGCAAAAGTTTGCATGCACTGACCCATTAAATTAGTTAATGAAAGCTACCGTGTTTTGTTCGCTAGCCAACCCATAAAGACTAAAGCAAGGAGTTTTCATCACTGATCACCTACATGATGAGATAATCGATGACCTAGAGTGCTAAGTAATCCTTTTTTGTAATGATCATGAATACACACGTGAGCAAAAATGAAGTTGCCATTAGATAGTGCTTCCCTATTTTGCCTCGCTTATATGACACCAAATTCGGAACTTTGCTGGAACGTATTCATTGAGTTTTGAAAAAAAAAGTTGAGTAAGCAAAAATTTTCAATGGACCCATTGAATCGGTAAATATAAGTACCGTGTTTTGCTTGCTTACCAACTCATTGACACTATATAGCAAGAAGCTTTGGTCTCATACATGATAAGATTAACGATGACGTAGTGCTATATGTAATCCTTTTTTGTAACAGCTTATGAATTGATATCTATGAGCTAAAAATTTCATAGGAAAACGTAAACATTAATAAGCACTCAGTATATATTGACAGATGCTCTGCTCGTGTCGCGTGGGCCGTCATCGAGTGCTGCTCTCATATAAAAATATCAAATCGTGGTGTACTTCGCATTGTTTGTCCGTGTTAATAATTTGTTTTCTATTTTAAACATTTGTGCTTAGTGTTCAAACTGAGACAAATTAACGTTTCAGGGAAGTAAAATCTTACTTTTAGCAACATTTTATACTCTTTTAAAACTGAAAAGTTGGCACCAAACCCGAATTTTATATGTTAATTGAATTTTTAGTCACGAAAGACAATTTTACAAGTTTTAGGTGCAGCATAGGCGGATATAGAAATCTGGCAACTGCGAATTCTTCCCATTTGAGTGTATGGTTAACAATCGATTCTTGAAGGGGCTATAGCCGTGTGACCAATCGGTTATTTTTCATGCAATCAAATGGGGGAGAAAACACTGTTCTCAGAGTGCAGTCGCATTTGATTGATATGAGCGAGCTATACATCATTACATAATCGTAGCTATCATTTACGATCAATTTTTCAGAATGAAGAGAATCGCTACATTTGAGAGTTAGATTTGGAGCTTATTTAAATTATTATAACTATCCATTCCTTTATTGATTTCAGATCAGACGACCTTCATGGATCTCCAAGAAAAACCATCAGACCATAAAGTTCCTCCAAAAATGTTTAAGTTCTCTAAGGAGTCCCTGAAAGGCCTGGGTTAAAGATACACATGTAAAGTCGTAATAATTGGGTGAGTAAATAAATAAAAAAATAAGGGAAAAAAATAAAACAAATGGGTTTATAAATAAATTATGAGAAAACAATATAATAATAAGCATGCTCGGATTTAGGCGCAACGGCAAATTTTTAGGGGCGGCAAGTTTTTAGGAACGGCACATTTTTGGATGCGAAGGGAAAAGGGAAAAAGCAGGAAAAGACGAAGGAAAACAAGCAGATAGTTCTGACACTACAGTGTCAGAGAAGGCGCACCTTGAGCAAATTTGGTCCCTCATAAATCAAATTCCATTTCCATCATCTCAAAAATAATCTGTCCAGCAAAAATCCGGGTCCAAACAAGGGTGCGGCGAGTGGGTAGGGGTTAGGACCACTACGTGCGATCTGAGGACAAAACCCTTCGAATATTCCACCATCTCAAAAAAAAAACTGTCCAGCAAAAGATTAGGTACGAACCTGTGTGCGATGAGTGGGGGGGGGGTGTAGAACCACTACGGACAATCTTAGAACAATCCCTCCGAATTTTCCACCATCTCAAAAAAAAAATTGTACAGCAAAAGTTCAAGTTCGAACCTGAAAGAGGCGAGTGGGGGGGGCGGTAGGACCACTCCGGACAATCATAGAACAATGCCTTCGAATTTCCCACTGCACATCACTAACAATTTTAAACCCCCCTTTAGTAAAAAGGTAGTCAACAATATAGTATGTCCCGCAAAATAGGGAAATGAAAAAGTGATCAGTAGTAAGAAGAAATCGGACCATGCCGAGTCATTGGTTATTAGTCCAGCCAGTCAGACCTCAACGCTCTTAACAGCTTAGATCAGCTCCAAGATGCTCATGAGACCGGAAATGTTTCTCGCAGTTTCTTGAAAGTAATCTTGGAGTCGACTGAAGGCATTATTTCCATGCAAAAATTGGTCTGCAGGTTAACTGGCAGTGACGGCTCTATCAATTTGGCAACACCGTTTTTGTCTCTATTGATTTTATATGTAAAATGATCGATTTTTGGGTAGGCGACTGGCCTCGCCAAGAATCGATTATTTTTCATGATGTGTTAAAGTAGAGAAAAACAATGTTGCCATAATCCATTAGCTGGCACCGTTCTTTGATTGCCCGGTAAAAAATTTGAACGTGAAGTGTGATGCCAAGTAAAACAAAGAACGCCATGGCAAAACGTAAGAAAAGATGAAGAAGTTACAGTGAGTCAAAAGACATCTCTCCTAAGTGTCCCCACGACTGGTGACAGGCATTCGATCCGCGCACAATGGCCGAAATACGTCAATCAAATCTCGAAATGATAAAAAATAAACTGTAGGGAATACCCTACAAACACTTTCTCACACCATTTTTATCTGAGGAAGACCCCCAGAGCCCCCCCCCCCACCACTAAAGAATTCTGGAGGAGACCCCCTAACCCCCTAAAGAATTCTGGGGGAGACACCAACCCCCCCCCCCAAATTTCAAATATTTTCACCTCCGGACATAACTCTGCCTTCAATCCGAAGAGTTTGCAATTTTGTAGAGAAGCTGTAGGAGTAGTTGCCTATTTTGTTATTTGAAGGCTAATTGAGAGCCTTAATCTGATGTTGCTTATAACAGGGTCTAGAGTAATTCCAGATTCCAATAAGTTTTTATTCTTTGAGCTGCATTCATTATATTTGCTCTTTGTTCTATTTTTGGGAGTTTCTTTTTCCCTTAGTTTTTATACCTAGCAGATCGAAATGTACTGATTCTTGCATTTCCTCCATTGAGTACTATGTTTGGTTTCTTCTTTCAAACTGTGGATCTTCAAAATAATTTTTTTGTTTAATAGATTAACCCCCCTCCAAAGATGTACTTAAGTAAGTCGTAGATTGCGCAAACAAAATTTCAACAAAATTCATTCAGCCATTTTTGATTGACTTTTCTTTAAAAAATTTAAATTTTTCCTTGAATATTCTATTTTTGGTGTGATGAAACCTATATGCTTTTAAACAGCTTTAGACTTAAAGGTTGTATATTGTAGTAATACATTGGAAAGAAATTTCTGCCTAGGCTGGTTGCAAACGTTTTGATGCAATTTTCATCGAACTTAATTGAGTCATACTTGAATTACTTATTCCAACCATTATGTTTGTCTTCATATTTGCTTACAATTATAGTTTCAAAAGATTTTTGCTCGATTGTACCTATATTGCCCCTCGAAGCGGTCTTAAGGTTTTTATGAGGACTGTACCAGAAAAATATTTTAGTGCACACAGTGCAGTGTTTAGTGTATTTTTTTAACACATTATGTTTGTGAAAAGTTTTGTCAAAATCCATCCCATTAATGATTAACTCAAAGTTTAAAATTAATTCCTCACTTTCATTTTTTCTTTTTTTTTGGACAAACACCCTATTTTGATTTTTTTAACTCTCTTAAGGGTTGTATATTCTAACTGTAAGGGCTACTTTCTTTTGTAAACTAATTGTAGATTTTATTTGCCAGATTTTGTCAAAATTCATTGGACCAAACAGGAATTATCCGAAATATTAAGATTATGTTTTTATTTGCTTATATACCCATATTTTTTTCTCAATCGCACCTATATTGCCTCTTGAAAAGGTCTAATCGGTTGTTTATGGTGATCAAGAGAGGGAAGTATGTTAGTACTTTGATAGTAGATTGTGTGTAAAAAATTTCATGAAAATTCATCCAGCCATTATTGATTGATTCCAAGTTTTAAGATTACTTAATTTCTCACGATAATTCCATTTTTTGGATCGAGCGCACCTATTTTGATTTTTTAAACGGTTTTGAGGGTTGAATATTGTAACTATGAGTGGTTATTTTATAGTAGGCTGAATGTAGATTTTTTTTGCTAACTTTCATCCAAATTGATTGAACCAAACCTGAACCATCCCAAATAATAGGATTATATTTTTATTTGCTCATATTCCCAAATTTTTTGCTCAATCGCACCTATATTACCTCTTGAAATGGTTTTATTGGTTGTTTTTTGGGGACACAGAGAGGAAAGTATGTTAGTACCTTGATAGTAGATTGTGTGTAAAAAGTTTCATGAAAATTCATCCAGCCATTATTGATTGATTCCAAGTTTTAAGATTACTTAATTTCTCACGATAATTCCATTTTTTGGATCGAGCGCACCTATTTTGATTTTTTAAACGGTTTTGAGGGTTGAATATTGTAACTATGAGTGGTTTATTTTATAGTAGGCTGAATGTAGATTTTTTTTGCTAACTTTCATCCAAATTGATTGAACCAAACCTGAACCATCCCAAATAATAGGATTATATTTTTATTTGCTCATATTCCCAAATTTTTTTCTCAATCGCACCTATATTACCTCTTGAAATGGTTTTATTGGTTGTTTTTGGTGACACAGAGAGGAAAGTATGTTAGTACCTTGATAGTAGATTGTGTGTAAAAAGTTTCATGAAAATTCATCCAGCCATTATTGATTGATTCCAAGTTTTAAGATTACTTAATTTCTCACGATAATTCCATATTTTTTGGCTCGAGCGCACCTATTTTGATTTTTTAAACGGTTTTGAGGGTTGAATATTGTAACTATGAGTGGTTTATTTTTTAGTAGGCTGAATGTAGATTTTTTTTGCTAACTTTTATCCAAATTGATTGAACCAAACCTGAACCATCCCAAATAATAGGATTATATTTTTTTTTGCTCATATTCCCAAATTTTTTGCTCAATCGCACCTATATTACCTCTTGCAATGGTTTTATTGGTTGTTTTGGTGACACAGAGAGGAAAATATTTAAGTTTATTGATAAGATAGTGTGTACAAAGTTTTATCAAAATTCATGGAGCCATTATTGATTGACTCCAAGTTTTAAGATTGATTTCTCACGATAATTCTATTTTTTGGCTCGAGCGCGTTTATTTTGATTTTTAATCAGTTTTGAGGAATGAATATAGGAACTCTAAGTGGTTTATTCTATAGTAGGCTGAAAATAGATTTTTTTGCTAACTTTCATCAAAATTGATTGAACCAAACTTGAATTATTCCATTTTTATTCATTTTTATCCATTTTACCATTGATTTTAATGAAAATCATTTTTTCCCCATAACTACCCTAAAAGTCAAAATTTCAAAAAACAAAAAAAGTGCCTCTGGGGAATCTAAAACGCAACAACTGTGCAAAATCTGGATGCATAAGGATCAATGGTTCAATTGTTATGCCTAGGTACGGAGTGACGGACAACCGGACTGACGGACAGACGCCACAGAATTTTTTTACCTAAATCTCTCTAAGTCAGAGAGGGTTAAGAAATATGAAAATATGATGGAAGGATGTTCTTATGGATGGTATTAGACATGATGAGAGGCCATTACTTTGACTAAATCATGATTGACTTTGTTGTGAGAGGCCAACTATCGTAACAAAATACCTTGAAAATCTCTGCGCCATCAGAAGAAATTGACTCGCTAACAAAATTTTCAGAAAGAAATGGATCGCTGACTCATATTTCAGCATAAAAGACGCTAACTTACTTTTAACCAAATTGTGAGGCGCAAACTCAATTTACTACAAAAGTCTAAGTGAGAAACTTTTAGGTATGACTGATCAACCTCAAAACACCTAATCAGTCTCTAATTCTGATCATTAGCGTTAAAAATATTTAAATATTTAAAGTGAACACTGAACAGTCATCAGTTCAACCAAAGATAAATAAGAATTCTGAGCATTGAGATAGTGAAAGTCTTGCTGCTTGGACTCTCCGTTTTGCGTTTGACCAAACGCTATAATTAATTATAATAATTACATTTACATGAAAAAAAAAAAAAACAATCACTCAGAACGGCAAATGATTGGTTCACTTGATAACCTAGAATAAATACCGGGACAATTTGAAATCATCACTAATCAGAAAGTGAGGTTAGTAAAAATTTTTGAAGTAGAATAACTTTAAGAAAACGTGAATCAATGAACATCTAATTACTTCCAACACACTCGAAATTCAGTCGTGATTGGGAAAACATTAACTTTTCAAATGAAATTGGCATTAAAAAAAAACAGGAAACAACCTAAAAATCACGACATCAAAAAAGCTCATTTTGCCATTTGACCACAAGGGGGCGTAGTATACTCTATTGAGTAGCAGACCGATTTCAAGTAGTACCTACGGTGCGCCTAAAAAGGGAAGAATAGAGAGGATTTGAGAAGTGGCAAATAAAAATAAAGACGCGAGGTTTGCGGCAGCCAACGCAACGTGCGACAGCGTGAAACGGCGACTTTAAGACGCTTGTGGATTGGAAGAAGGCTCGACGAAAAATCTAACTCATCATCAGTGCTCGGTTTTCAGGGGATGGAAGAATCAAAATTTGAATTTTTACTTTCTTTTAGTGTTCAAACCGTTAGGCGTTAATCACACGGAACAAAAAATTACTAATTAAATTATGCATGTTTACTAACTCGTAAAATCTACTCGGCTTTTGCAAAATCTAATAAATATTCTGCTTTCCTGTACGTGTGAGTGAACGTAGTAGTGCCATAGAATAAAGATTACTTCGTAATAGAAGCGTCACTTCCATAAGGCTCTGTATAAACTCCTTTCGTTGACCTTGAAATAAGCCAGCCACCGCGCGAGTCAAAATAAGCCAGCCACCGCGCGATTCGAAATAAGCCAGCCACTTGCAATTCAAAATAAGCCAGCCAACCTAGAGTCCCTGTGCATGAATATTCAATGAACTATATATTTAATATATTATATTTAGTATATTTAGTATTTAATATCCCCTATATATTCAATATACAGGGACTTTAAGCCAGCCACGGTGCGATTCAAAATAAGCCAGCCACCGCGCAATTTAAAATAAGCCAGCCACCCTAGAGTCCTTGTATAAATGTGTACGAGTACATAATATATTATATTTAATAATTTATTTAATTTTAAATATCCCCTGCATATTTATTAATACACAGGGACTCTAAGCCAGCCGACGACCGATCTAAAATAAGCCAGCCACCGCACGATTTCAAATAAGCCAGCCACCGCGAAATTTAAAATAAACCAATCGCAGCGCTGATGGGTGGTGGATGATGTTGCTATTGAATTAAAAGGTTACAGAATTTGAAACATCCTTCCAAACATAATAATCTTTTCGAGTTCGTTCAAGGTCAACGAGTTCTGATAGAAGATTCGGCGACAGTGTCGCTTCTATTACATCTTTATTCTATGGTAGTGCTTATCTATCCCACCTTTTTGCATTGCCATCGCTATCTTCAATATCATGGTCTCTCATACCTTTCCTTCCACCACTCCTTGAATATTGAAGCCTCTCTTTTCTTTCTCTGTGTGAGTAAATGAGCATATTTTAATTTTTAAGCTGATTTAATTAGCATGCACGTGCAGCATGCCTAAGAATGTTTCCTTTCGACTCTAGAGCTTGCTGAAATTCCGACTTAATTTTCGCTATGGCATAAAATAAGGTTATTACGTTATAGCTCATTAATCACATTCCATTACTTTCACATTTTCCTTAAGGCGGAGAGAAATATGGCCAGGAAAATGTGTATCGTTCTTTGTTGAAAATATCGACTGCACGTAAATATACGTCAAAATAGTCTCTTAGGGGGTCAAATTTAAAAAAACAAATCGGGGGTGGACCCCGGAACCCCCCCTGTAGCTGGGGGGGGGCGCCTAGAGTCCAGACCCCCCACTTATGCAAACGGCCAGTAAGGGAGCGGCAATTTCTCCGGTTGCCCAGAGGCGGCAAAAGATTAAACCCGGGCCTAAATTAATAAGTGTATAATAAATAAAGACAAAAATAAAGGAAGGGGGAAGCCATTTTCCAAGATCTGGAAAGATTTACTTTGATCGTAGAGTTCACAGTTAATTCGGTCATCCTCTTCGTCTCATTAACTAATTAAACGCGTCCATGAGCGGATACAGGAAGTTTTCTTTCTCTCTCTCTGGCCGTTTGAACGCGTGTGTTAGATAAGGATAACAGAGGGGACCATCACGTGACTTTAGCCGCTGTCTCCTTCTTTTTCTAACGCTTGCATTTAAATGGGAGGAGAGAGAGACAGACAAATTCATGAATCCGTCCATGCTCCCGAGCTGCGTGCCAGCGCGCGTGACTCCTCTTTTTATTTTTATTCCAAACCAAGCAAAACATGAAAACTTTTCACCTCAGCGAGGAATACAATTAATTATTTTGGCGCCTGATTAATATGCAACAATTATGACTCTTAAATGGGTCCCATTGTGGTGGGAATGATTATTACAAAACGCATTAACAAAAGAGGGGGGAAATATTAAATTCATCTGACAAAACGTAATTATTTCAGAGTATAAGGCTATTAAAAGGGGGAAAACTTATAATCGAAGTAACATTCATTGTTATCTTATTCCGAAGGGAATTCCAAACAAATTCTGATGATATTTTTGGAGGCTTAAAAATACACAAAAAGAGTCAGAACCGAGGGTTCCAGTGACATCGTACTGCTTCAGAGCACCCTCTGTAATTACTCAAACCAGTACAATTTCTTGTTTTTCAACAGAGCGCGGGTTCAGAAAGTCCAAGAGGGAAGCATGTAACAAGATTAATCATCTTAATCCTTATTTTTCAGAACGCCTCTCTTATGGAACATCCTCACGGGGTGGATGGGGTTAGATCGATCCTCAAAAGTTAATTCAAATACGAGCGGTGGGAAAGCGTGCAATCTGGCAACGTAAGCATTTTGTCCAATTGAACCCATGCAAAAAGTCGAATCTGAGAAAATCGCCGATTCCTCAATAGTTCGATATTTGAAATGGGAATGGGTTTAAATGGACCAAATGCAACGCTGTCAGATTGCACGATTTGCCACTGAATACAAGCACAAGCCAACTTTGTCCCTACAGTGTACGCTCATTGAATGATCAACAAGATTCATGAGTATAGAAAGTGGAAGTTTCTCTAAATCGGCAGTGATCTCGGATTACCGTCACGTCATACTGGTACCTACGTAATTTTGCAGTGCGGTTTGTAACCGTACCAATTTGATGGAGATCACCTGTTAATTATTTGTTTTCGTCCGTTGTCCATTTGACGTCAGATCGCACGACTACCGTTTTGCGCATCTCAAGTAAAATGCTTTTAATTCACCGATGACACCACCAGCCGACAAAAAGATCACACAATCCAGTTCAACAATGTGACTTTAACCCACGAAATTGATCGATGATTTTTTTTGAACAGGCTCAATAAAGTGTTTGTTACTTGACGGAGGGCGTTGGCAAACACGGTAGCCTATATAGAAGACTTAAATTCGCTCTAGGCACTTAAAAATCACCAAGTTGCCGATGTGAGTAAATACCAGAGCGTCCTTTTTTTTCGCACTTTGTGTGACTTGAAAACGTGAATCCTGATGCCAGGTTTATACAATTTTGTTGAAAAATTACGCAAATGGATGTTCATATCAATCAATTTTTACCACTTACTGTGAAAATAAGTTTAAAATACATAAAAGCCCATTGGATATACCGACAAAACGTCGAATAACATTCACCAGAGTAAGAACGAAAACCATATTATTGACAAAAGAAACTTGGATTTATCGCACTATCCAAGATCAATAGTTATGAGTGTACAAAATCTACAAATTATTTCAAGCCAGTCGGTTGAAATAGATTTTGATAAAAATAACCTCTATTTATTTTAATAATTAATCCTAATCACCGATCTACTTTTGTAACAGCAAAATAAAACTCTTCACAAAACAATAATAAATCAATATGTTGCGGATAAAAAAAACAAACGAACAAGAAACGAATTATAGCTCTCAACAATGCAGTAGTCCTACATTTTACCCACAAAATCGATAAAAAACAATAAATCGAAAGGAGAGAAAATTCATTTGAACATTGAAAGTAACTTTTTCTAAAATATGTGCGTTAAGCTTCCATTACGTCTACCTCTAATAATGGTCCGTCTTATTTCAATGGAACAATGGCGGGGAGAAGAATCAGGTGAGTCGGGGGCATAGGCGGATACAGCAATCTGGCAACTGCGCATTATTCCCATTTAAATGGATGATAAACAATCGATTCTTGAAGGGGCCATGGCCCCGTGACTAATCGATTAATTGCCATGCAATCAAATGGGATGGATACACTGTTGCCAGATTGCTGGATCCGCCTATGGTCGGGGGGCAAGAATGTCAGAAATTTTCTGGGGGTATAGACTACCCACACTACTTATCTCAATGAATCTGAACCACGCGGCCTGCCTACCTACTTATGCGCACTTATCAGGTGTGTAAATGTTCAAATCGGAGTAAAAGTGACACAAATTGAGGCTGACATCACACTATCAGTTTGAGAGAGAATGAATGAAAACTAAGAAGCTTTGTGGAGTAACACTTGTCTGTCATATCCCGACGCACACTGGGCCAAAAAAGAGATTTTTCCGGAGATGGAAAGTATTTTTTTTTTTTTTTTTGCGGTTTTGCCTCAGAACTTTTTCAGCGTTGATATAAATTATTGCAAAAATCATTGAATCTGATTCGTTGTAATCAGTAAGATTAATAATTAATGAAACTCGTTTTTTAGTTACCTATATATTGTCATTTACTGTTTGTAATTTTGATCTTTGTTTATGAAGTGATATCCAAAACCTTCCATTCCTAAACATTTCAATTGACTGTGCGGCGCTCATATACTTCGATGTTCTTTTGACCTCTCTGGAGAGAGTAGGTCAGTAGGGGGAGGGCTCAATGTTTGACAAAACAAAAACCAAGCCAGTGCGAGTGCCTCTGTAGTCTGTATATTTAAAAATGTACTGTGGTAATGTGAACAATTTCGATTAAATCGATGTGGTCCGAACAAAACATTGAAATAAAAAATGAAGGCTTATTTTGAATGTTGAATGACATAAATGTCCGCCCCCAAATAAGCAAAAAACTTGGAATTTTCCAATGATTCGACATTTTTTTGTCTGATTTGAGATGATTTCGATTTTTTTTTTTTTTTTTTTTTTTTTTTTATTTTGTACCGCAAAGTTTAATGAAGTTAGTTTAATCGAGGAGTTTCTGTAGTAGTTTCTAAAGAATCTGTTTAGTATATTTCATGCGAGTTAAAAATTCGGATTCGTCAAAATTGATCATGTGGTTTTTTGTGTGTTTTTAATAATTTCCCTTCAGTAATTCTAGCATTTTTTTAACAGCTTGGAAATTTTTTTTAAAAAAAAAAAAAAAAAAAAAAAAATCCTTGCAAACTAAAGTCTAAAAACTTTGAATGACCGCTTGGCGACCCGACTCATATCCAAAGACGTCGATTCAAATGAAACTTTTTTTCTTCTTAATTTTTCTCTACAAAATTGTAGACATCATTATGTCACGAGAGTTTATGAGCAACTCTAGAAATTAGACTACCAAGGCTGGAAACCAAATTTCTTTTAAAAAACGGAAAATGACACAATTCTATAATTACATTTTATTCTCGAGATTTCAACTTTGAAACTGGAAACGACAACGCAAGGCTCACAAACAGAAATTTTATTTTTCTTCAGAGAACGTGCAGTGGTTTAAAAATACGAGAGCAGGGACCAATAAATGCTCGGTACAGATGGTCCTGCCCCCAGATGATTGGTGAGCACCTGAGGCCATTTAAAACCTCACGTAAACACTCACCGCATACATCATCGTCTTTCGGAGACCGTTTGTACCGAACATTTATTGGTCCCATAGCTTAAAAGTAGCTATGAAACAGTTATCCGTGGTAAGAATTAAGTTTATTCGATCTATGATGGCAGGTTTAATTTTGATAAAATAACGACATTAGTATATAGATGTTGTTTCTTCTCACTTGAATAACGAAGAAAGTAGACCTCGGATCCATCAATGGAGGTGTCAACAACTTTTGATTTTGAATAGATAATTAAATGCCATTAAAAATATAATACAGCGTACGTGACACAATAATACATTCACACCTGTCTTTCGTCCAAAACCGTCAAAAGAAAACTAATAATCCACACAATGCATGGATGTAAGAATGAAAAAACAAAACTCCAATTTTAAAGAATTTTTAAAAAAATATTTTCAAGAGAATAGCAGTTTGTTTTTCTGCTAAGGGAGAAATAAAACGTAAGAAAGTTACGAAACGGAGTAATAATTGACATGCTAACTCTTCGTAAAATCAGCAAACGATATGCTTTTGTTGAACAATGTTTGCAACTACGTAAATACCAATATATTTACCGACTGATTGATTAATTCTTACCAGAGATAAGTTTTCAGAAAACAGTTTTATCTCATTAAAGTCTTACGAAATAGTAATACTTGTTCAGTTAGCAGAGTTGAGCAAATAGTAATAGTTTGCTTGTTTTTTTATTATACTTTTCAAAAGAAATCAAGATGGATTGTAGCGGTAATCAGGCATACCGATTGGAATGATACCAACGTGTCAAGATGAAACAAATTGTTGTTTATCAAATAATAACCTTAATAAAGAGTCTCAAGTCCAAAAAAAAAAAAAAAAAAAAAAAAAATAACCTTGAATTCATTGGAATCGACACTCCTGATTACTTCTAAAATCTATCTCGATTACTTACTTTTGAGAAGTAATTGATTATGTAATCAAAAATGACGATTTGTCCAACTCTGTCAATTAGATAATATATTAACTGTCCATAGTCTGCGTGGTCTGAGATGTAATCGCATGTTTCTGGGACCTTATTGGACGGAGGTATTTTACGCAGCTATAGAGAGTAGAAAAGTATAGTTGAAAACGAAACGGAAAGAAGAAGGCTATCGAAGGCTATAGGGAAAGAAGCGAAAGAGTCAAAGAGACGTGCATGGCACTCTCTTGTTTAGCCTATGCTAGACTTGAGTGACCTGCGTTGTTGTATAGTGGTTGGTTTGGTTCGTCATCTCATTCTGATGATTAGGCTGCGGAATTGGGAGCCACTTGGGACGAAATAACTTATTGAAGTTGCTCCGAAACTGTCTCGACATGGCACAATACAATATGAAATTAATGGCCGAATTAATTAAAGCCAAAATATCCATAACTTCTCCCAGCTGATTATAACAATCTTCGAAGAAGCGAGGTCCTAGTACCATAGAGAGAAGTCCCAGAATCCCTTGCGGAAATTCCGTAAGTAGAAACAATAAGAGCACAGCCAGCAACATCCTTGTTGTCCTGTCCGTTTGTTTCTCTTTTTCGACTAGTTTACTGTTTTTACTATTCTTCTTGTTTGTCGCTTGACTTGAGCTAAGTTTTTCCCGCCTCTTTTTCGTATCGATCAAGGCGCAGATTAACCGCAAACTTAGTATTGTCAGTGCTATACAAGGTATGATCTTAATGACAATACTATATATCCAGAAATTTAAGTCACTCAAAAATTATTGTTCGCTTTACCCAGCTCGCTTAAATTGACCGTGTAAATAGTTACATTTTCCACCGTGTACTGCGAGGTAGCGCTATTGTTCTTTAATGAATTTATTAGTTTACTATTGTTAATATTGATGCTAACGCTCACGCTGTTGCTGTTGTCCGTGAAGAGGATCTCGTCACGTGACTCTAGATTGAACGCTAAATATAGTGGAATGCACAGTATTGGACAAATAACATAACCTAGCAGAATGAGCGATGTCGTTGTTTTCATGTTACACCATTGTCGGTTTCGCTGAGGATAACCGACCGCGATGTACCGCCAAATGGCTAGTAACAAAGTTAGCCAGATGGACACAGTGTGACAAACTTGAGCGAAATTTGAATGAAATAATACAAAAAGGGACCAATAGTAATTGAACTGTTCCCTTCGACTCGATTTCCGAATATACATGTGCCAAGAGAAAGGGATGTACTCGATCATGACTAAAAGGTCGGCAATGGCAAGTCCTGTGAGGATTGAGTTTGTTGGTGATCGCATATCCGGTCGGGTGAGGACAATAATGTTGAGCAAATTGGCGATAGAGCCAAAGATGCAGACGACCAGGCTAATGTAGCCGTGGTAAGAGCGATATGAGTTCTGGAACCGGTGGAGACCGTCCCCGCAGTAGAATTCTTTGTCGTACGTTGCATTGGCTATCGTTGTTATATTTTGCGCAATCATTCCGAAAACGAGAAATTTGCACTCTTTTCTATTCTCTCTTCTTGAATTTTATTTTATCTCAATCCATCGCCTTGTTTGATTTTATGATTTCCAGTTTGGAGAAATCTTTCATCACACGGTCATGACCAAAATCATTTTCTTCTTTCTTTTTCTTCTTCTTTTTCTAAGTCTTTTTAAATTCTTGAAAATTTACAAACATTGGAAGAAAAAAAGAAAAACATTTACCCGTACATTATTAAAAGTGTCTTAACCCTTTTCACTAGCTTATCGTGAATTCAGTCACAAACATATCGCCTGATGATTAAACATTTTTAAACGTTTTTGATTTCACTATACTCTTTCAAAAGATCATAGTTTGGCTTGCGATGGAAGTGAATCCATGATCAAACATCATGATTTTAAATAAGACAATTTTTACATTTTACAAAACTAAATGTAACTGTTTCATCTATTACTTTTTCTAGAGGCATCGAAAATTTAATTGCTCGGACATATTAAAACAGTTTATGTTTTTGAAACAAACTTAGAGGAATCAAAAACCAAGAAATTTGAAAAACATTTTTTGGGCCAGGTTTTAGGATTTAGCAGTCATATAACAAGAATTGGTTTTTGGAAAAAAAGCAAGGAAATAATTGAAAAAAGTTGTAGTCTCCGAATAATTTTGCGGGGCCAGTTTTCGCTTTATCCCTCTATTTATCTTTCGCACGCTCTTTAGCAATCTAATAAATTGATTTCGTATCAATTAAAAGAGAAGGACTATATACATGATTATATTAACCATGTGATATTGATTCAATTATTCAATTGGAAAAGAGTATAGTATTTTATTTTCTCTGCAGGATCTGATAGAGCAAAGATGAGTTTCATGAATTTTTGAAAATCTTTTTGACAAATCTTCCGTTTGAAATCCACCTCAGAAGATTCTGAAACAAACAAAATAGACCACTTCAGTTATTAGAAGGTAATAAATCAATAAAAAATTAACAAATGCCAGAAGCAGTGTCCATTTTTCTAAACAGTTCAAAACCGGTTATTTTAGATCAATCGCAATCACCGCGAACTCATCGCCCGAATAGAATAGGTAGTTAAAGCATCCTACTCTCGAGTGTATGTTTTTGCATAAGTAAAAAATTGAAGGCGTTTTCACGGCCAATTTTGTTCAGATTATACACAAACGCGCTAGCAAAATGCGAAGCGGGACGAATTCCATTTTCGTTTGAAGAAGGTAACGCCGAATGTTGAAGATGTAGAATTCAAAAATTAACCCTCCCCCCTCTTAAGATCCGCATAACGGCATAGCCGTGCATTTTTCCTTCTCTTTATTTCCTTCAATCTTTTGAAATCGAATAATTTCTGATCGATCGTCAACGATATTAATCGATCTCTTTTGTCGTTGATCTTCGTTGATTCTTCAGTTTGTAGGAATGGAATGACTTCATAAAATACCTTTCCGGATGATCTTTTTACTAACAGTTTAGGTGACCAGTTACGACCGAAATAAATTTCGATCTTGAATAAGTACACTCCATAGCTAATTCTTGACAACTTTTGCAAGAAATGGAAACACCCTCGCAACACCATGAATACCAACATCAGCAGCGTTCATTTTAAGCGGATAAATACCGAACGCCTCCTTGCCAAAAGCAGCTTTGAATAAGAACGCGTCAGTTGACCGATTTTCCTTCTTAAGACCTCAATCTGTCCACAGGGCCAGACTCTTTTAAATTCAGGGACTTCAGGCTGACCCTTGTCAACCTCCCACTGAAAATTCAAATTTACTTTTGATCAACCTACGCGTCGCCAACAAGTGGGAGTATAAAGTAAACCCATCATTACCTCCTATCTTCAGTTATGCAATGAAATGTAAAATTAGTTAGCACAACGGGGCATAACCCGAAGAAAATAAAGAAAGAGAGAGAGAGAGAGAGAGAGAGAGAGAGAGAGAGAGAGAGAGAGAGAGAGAGAGAGAGGTGGGGGAGAGCGTGAGAGAGTGGGCCAGGAGGGTTGATCTTCCGATTACAAATTGAGGAAGGAGACTTACAAGTATCTGAAGATGGAATTCTTCTCGGGGGGGGGGGGCAAAAGGGGATGTTGGTGTAATATTCAACAAGTAAGGAAACTACTAATCTACCCCCATTAAAACGTTGTAAATTATGCGCAGAGCAATTAAAGACGTCGAGTAGCGCGGATCGCCGTGTATAATTCATCGAATTTCCTTTTTTTCCCTCGCCTTTCTCTCCATTCAACTTGACATCAATAGGGCGATGAATGTTTTATTAGAACTATCATGAACGGCGCGGCGAAGTTACCGGGCGGGCAGACCCTCCAGTTGAAAAAAAAGCAAAAGGTATTTCAAACCTGGATGGGCATCAGGTGTTTTCCTATAGCCCGTGCAAATTTTTACATTCCTTTCTTCGTACACCTTCTTTCCTTATTGTTCATTCATAGTGGATTTTTCCTTATTGTTCAATAGTCATTCATACTGGATAGAGGAAAGGTGCAAAAGTTTATTAATGATACGCTTGACTGCAATGACTCTGCTGTCAATTATGATTCATTACGCTTCAATGGGAAAGAAACCATACTTTGAGCTACAGTCGGACTTTTTTTAATGATCGGAATTTTCCAATCTGGACGATCATCGATTTCTGTTTGAGTTTTCTGCGGAGAAAGAGTCAAAGCAGTGTTTGCTGCCTAAAATTCGTATTTCTTTTATCATGACTCCCCAAAGATATCATACCATACAGATCGATATGCAAATGTTTCAAAGTAATAGGCTTCGATTTCTGGGATGGATGAAACCTGATCGCTTCGTGGCACATGGATGTATATACTTGGAAAGTTGGAATGACGAAGATATACCAGGGTATGCAATATGCAACGCATTGTATTCCACCCAACACGTGTGTTAATAATTACGAGTAGGTGCGTTGCGTATTGCATATCCTAACCTATCTTTGTCCTCGCTGGTATGTGAACACATATAGATATCCGTAGCCGAACATTTTCATGAAGCTAACTGGTGGTATTCTCCCGTTCTTGCAGGCGCAATATGTACCCCCAACCGATGTGGACCCGCTTTCCCCGCCTAAGTATGACACACATTTTGAATATCTGTATAGATTGATATCTTTATGGATGCCTACCCTCGTAAAAGTGTTCCATGAATTTCCATGACCAAAATTCCGTGGGTATTATTTCCGTGGGCGATTATTATTTTTCCATAATATTTCATGGATTTCCGTGGGCCATTCATGGAATTCCATAAGATTTTCCATGTCATTTCGTGGAAAAATGATAATATTGCCTACGGAATTTTGGTCACGGAAATTCATGGAACACTTTAACCAGGGTGTTTTCTCAAGATGTCCACAATAGCTTTTATATATTCCGACAGTATATTTCGAAAAGATCAACGATCGCAGAATCCGAGAATGTATCCCGGAGATACGATTCATGCCCATTTACATTGTTTAAAATTGGGATTATGCACTGTTACGTCACAAAAAACCGATTTTTTGAAATTTTACTCGACCATATCTCCAAAACCGGGATTCATAGGAAAAAACTAAAGACGCTCTCTTTTGTTCTCAGCTGACGAAGAACTTTTATTTTCATTATGAAAAACACCAAATGTTAGACCCTGGCAATGTCTCCCATTAATTATGTCAGATCAAAGCCCATGAACTTTCCTCTTTCCAGAGACTTAGACTGGAACGATTTTGTCTTGCATTTCTGTCACGTCAATTTTCAGTCTGTTATAAGTACCTTTAGTTCACAGGTAACAAGACTTAACATCCACAAATAATGGAAACAGCACGCAAACAAGCGGTTTGCTCCCACGGTTGCGAGATCTGGATGCTAAATTACCAGAATTTGTGTTGTTTTACATGGTACATGGTTAGATTTTTTTATTCTTCTTTTTTCATTATAAAATCTGGCAACCTTGTTTGTTCAACAACGGGGGGAATCGGTTGTAAGCTGATCACAATACAGGAAAATCCCCTGTGAATACAGGTCTTTCCATTTCCAGCAAGCCATTTCCGCCTCGCGACAGGGAAATTCGACACTTTTGTCAAAGTTGTCAAGGAACGTTCTCATTGGATCACTCGTGATCCGCCGCGCCGGCTAACAATGAGAGTGATGCTGTAACAATAGACGGTTCTTGTAATGACGTCAAAGATTAGTCTCCAACCAATCAGGAACTGATCTGAAGCATAGAGTTCCCGTGTATCACGAGAGTTGAGACAAGGAAGGTGAGTGGTATGCGAGCCATCGATGCCATTGGAGGCGTACTTGCACAACACACGTCTCACATAAGACTCGTATTCTCGTAATTTGATCATTTACAGGATGCCGGGTTGCATACGCGGGGAAAAAAGTTATTTATGAGCGGTGGAAGCTCCAGCAATTAGGCAACAATGTTTCTCTTCCATTTGAATCTATACTCTAAAATTGTATTGATGGTGCAGCGCTCTGCTTCACTATCAAATCGATTTTTTTACATAGAATCAAATGGAGGAAAAACATTGTTGCGAAATTGCACAAGTCGCCACTGTATTTGAAGATACCACAATCACACTGAACTATTAAGAGAATAATAAGTGGATAAATGTTATGTTATAAGTTGTTGATAATGTCATTTGTAAAGATATTTCTTGTTTTTTGTTCCAGAATTCTAGATAAGGATGCAATGATTACTTTTCCTTATTTCTTAGAATTAATTCTGGTTGCACCAATTATAAATTTGTCTCCCTGTAACATCACGGATGGCTGGTCTTCTAACCGTTTATCACGTAGCACGGGAAGAATCAGTGGCGTCGCGTGCAATCTATCAACGCTCCACTTTGTCCATTTAAACGCATGAAAAAGGTCGAACTATTGGAGATGCACAGAGGCACTTCCTCGAATCGATTTTTTTCATGAGTTAAAATGAACGAAATTCAGCGTTGCTAGATTCCAGCGGCGGCGCGGCGTCATAGCCACTGACGAGAATAGATCGTGCCGGTTTCAGGTCTAAATATCTATTCCAAAAAATATCCCGACAAAATGTCTACTTTTGAGGTCTACGGACAAGTTCGTCTGAGCTATTTATGTTTAAACATAAGACTGCACAAGCTTTGTAACGTCTGATAGCATTTATATGAACTTGCATACCACCTTACGGGAATTTTGGTGTAGCTAAAGAGAACAAAAGATCCGCGCATTGATGCAAAATTTGCGAACCCTCGCTTCTAAAAGCTTCTTTCAATCAACCGTTTAGTTTATAATGTGGAAGTTGCAGAACTTATTCTGCTACTAAGCACGTGGGATTCTAATTCAAAGTTACAATTCATTTAACCAATTAGATTTTAACATAGTGACCATGCGACACGGCAGTGGCGTCGAGTGCCATCTGGCAACAATGCAACTGCTACATTTAAACTCATTAAATATATCGAATTTTCCTTGTGCAATGTGCACCCCCTGAATTCGATCTTTTACATGAGTTTAAATGGATAGAATACATCGTTGCCAAGTTGCACGCGACGGCACTGCGACACGGTGGTGTACGAATTCTGCCTATTTGCCCATGCTCAAATGCTCTCGTCAATACTGTGAATATGTAGTTTAGGAGTGGATTTCGTGAGGTTTTAGGGCTGCCATCGTCACATTTGTTGGTTTTTACAACTACGAATCGACCCTTAAATCGCTCACAGCAGAAGTGTGCAACACCTCCATTGGCCCTAGGAAATCTCGTGGATCACTGTGCTGTGAGATGAATTGACATTGTACTTGTAAACATCCGTGCCGAATGTTGATTTTGACTTGTGAGCTTCCGTTTTTGCTGTCGGAATTGCACCTCGTCCGAAATACAAGCAACTCAGAAAGCGCACGGATAGTGGACCCAAACCTAGGGCGGCAAACAATTCACAATTGTCCAACCAATCACAACCAAGATCTATTGCAGACCTGACAATCACGGAGGAAAAGGAACAATGAACAGGTCCGAAGTGCGGGAGAGGGAGGTTTTTGATAAGTGAAACATTCAGGCTAGTGTTTGGCTTTGGGTCTGCAGTCTGCACCGTTTGCAGTTCCCGCAGCCCTCCGGTAATGAAAGGAAAAGCGATATGACTGCCAAAATGGGTCAAAAACCACCAGGCGTTGCCATGTTTCATCGACAATTGCTTCGACACTTTGACAGTTTAGCCTTATATCGCATGAATTATATTTTGTAAATTGTGCTATGGTAAATTGATAACATTGTATCAAGATATAGAGCATATTTTTCCGAATGATCTGGGATATCATGATAACTCAAGGCACCCATTTTCGTTGTTCACTATACCCCAATCCTACGTTTTTCGGGGCTCATCTGAGTGATGACTGGTGCGATTCGTCAGAAACGCTGCACCCCATGGGGTTTTTTGGCACCCTATACATTTATACATGAAATAGAGTTCGGATGAACTTAGTGCTTGGTGGTCTCTAACAACTCTATTGGGTTAAGAATGCACGCCGGATCATACGCAAATAAACTCTTGCCATACTCAACATTTTGAAACTTCTGACGTCGAATGTCCGTTAATTTGTGAATATTTGAAAATTATGTATATTACTCACTGATTACCAAATTACCACTTGAGAGCTTACTTTGAGGATCCTATTTGATCTTTTGAAGAGGCCTACAAGAGAGATAGAACGAGCCAAAGGGTATTTCCAGCTTAGAGCAATGTTCGTGAGTCAATTCCTCGAATTGAGTACTTTGTGTCCCTACAGTGGAATGTATGTAGACTTCTAGACTGTAGAATATAGTTGCTAGGTGTCGACTCTGCTCATAAGTCTTCACAGCCCGGCTCACCGAATTGGGAACTATACTACCTGCGTCATGTTTGCAATCAACGCGTGCTTTGTGGTGAAAAGTTGCAGCTAAAGTCAAAACGAACATCCCCTGAGCTTTGTCCTTCCTTCATCCGCTCGGCTATATTCTGCAGTGTTGATGGGATTTCGTGGAAAAGTATTATTTCAGTGAAGTTTGCTTCATGTCAAATGCTTGAGTCAAACGATGTCTGTACTCAAAAGTACACGTCTGGGTCTCATGAAAGCCCATAAAAAGGGTGTGGTCTCGCAACCTAATACCGGTACATGCCTATGTACAATCTCACGCCAGTGTATAATAAAGAGGGGAAAATACGAGTAATTATTGCTAGCATTTCTATTTTGCCATTGCAAGACGAACTTTTATAAGGGTAATTCGTGGGTAGCGGGGCTTTTCGCTGACGCCAAAAAGTGTGATAGAATTATTACATTATAAAAACGTCTGAATCTACCAAATGAATGAATATTCCTGTTAAAAATGTTTCTTTCAGCAAGTTTTACGAGAACAGACAGTAAATTTATGAATCTGTTGATCTGAGATCAAAGGAAAGGCAGCACGCAAGAAAACAACCGTTGTCAAAAAAGTAAGTGTAAGAAGTTTTCCTAACCTTAGTCTTCGCCTCAATAACTGCACAGATCTGATGTAAGTTTTATCTTTATTTATAATTAAATGTTTTATGCTGAGTTAACTCTTTCTCCGACAATTTATTAGAAGGAGAAAACCCGACGTGATTCTTTGAAATCAGTTTCTCCGATAAAGTTTTTGCAGTGATCGTTTGATCTCCAAAACTTAACCTATAAATTATTTTTTCAGAGCTTTTGCAGTGATCGTTTGATCTCCAAAGCTCAACTTCGAAAAGATCATTTGATCTCTAAAAAATCCATGGTTTTATGCTGCTTTAACCCTTTCTCTGACTATTTATTAGAAAGAGAAAACAGAATCGTTGAAATTATATTTAGGGCTTTTTTAGAGTCATAACAAGCGAATTGACCTGGTAGAATACCTAATCATGCCACCATGGCTTTAACATTTAACTCTTTATTGAATTAGCGGTTTGCTTTTTATGAACTTCCTAAAAAAAACACTTTCAGTATTCATTTGTTTGGTAGCTTTAAACGTTTTATTGACCCGATTTCTACTAAAAATATGGGCGACAGCGAAAAACGTAACCGTGGAATTAATTACCCAAATGGTAATTGCAAGCAGGCTATTTCAAGAATATGTTTTCATAAATGAGTCAACGACAGTAAAATTTGTCTATAGTAACAGATGAAGTAGTAATTTTTGTTGCAGGGAACCATAAAAACGTGGTTGAAATGTTCCAAAATCTACTTCAAAGAATAACTTTAAAAAAGTTTTTTTTTTTTTTTTTTTTTTTTTTTTTTTTTTTTTTTTTAAAATGACCCAGCAAAAAGCAGAGCTAACCAAAGGTTTTGTACGCCTAACTAGAGAGATTTTGTTGGGTGTACCAAAAAATTTGTTGGCTTAACGAATATCTTTTTCTGGGCCCCTTTTCACCAAAGGTTTTGTCAGCGCTACCAAAGTTTTTTTTTTTCTAGTTTTTCTCTACACAGCTCATGATGATCATCGTCGGATTGCGGAACTTCCTAATGCTTCCATCGTTTTTCTACCTGCACCCTTTTTGAAAGATAAAGTATTTGCTTCATTTCCTCAATGTTTTTACTAACAAGGGGAGGCTCAGAAGTCTCCGCCTCCGATTTTGAAAACAAGTGCACGAAAATGTAGCTAAAGTAAAACTATTAGACCCGTGTTTCTCACTTTTTGCCAATGGGCCTTTCTAAAGCGTCAGGAATTTTTTGAAAGTTGCCGAAATTCACGTAAAAAACCCGAGCGGAGAGCGTTTCGAATATTTACGTGAATTTCGGCAACTTTCAAAAAATTCCTGACGCTTTAGGAACGCCCATTGGCAAAAAGTGAGAAACACGGGTCTAATAGTTTTACTTTAGCTACATTTTCGTGCAATCGTTTCCAAAAACGGAGGCGGCGACTTCTGAGCCTCCCCTTGTAAGCGTAAGTCAATTTATTATTTCAAAATCTCCTTGCACTATTTCATTCTAAAAAGAAAAAGCTTAAATGCGAGAATGTTCCCAATTTTTTTCTCCTCATTTGGGGAAAACTGTGATTTTAGATTTTGAAACGTGGGATTGAGTTGTGCTTCCGTGTAAAAACACTATGATGATTTGTTTGCAGTAAAAATTGGCAACATATACCCTTTATAAATCATCTGGCTCACTCTCACTCTGAATTTTGTTCGAATGTCCACGATACCTTTCAACCGTTTACACAAAATGCAACCGCATGTACTTGTATTTACTGATGGAAGAGGGACAAATATATTGCGATAAATGGTATGAATTACATAGCGCGCAACGTACAGACCTACCATTTAACACCTACATTTATCGGATGCATTATGAGTATGAATGTCGCTTCCCAGCATCTCTATCGCGGTTCGTCGTTTGTTAAACTTTTGGTACCTAGCTTTCTTTATAAATACAACTATAATAATTCACAAGTTCAATAAACTACTTGATTTTGAAATGTTGTTTTTTTCTAAGAATAAACTAAGAAATGCAATTTTTATGAACCATTTGGAAGACGAATGAAGCTAAACTATTGGTAAAATTTCTAAAAAAAAAAAAAAAAAAAATGCCGAAAATATTTATCAGTGTCCGCACTGAAAAAAAAGGAACGAGTAATCTTAACTATTTGCAAATAGTAAGATGAAATTAGTTGTTTTAAAGCAACAGCGGGTTACTTTAGCCAATCTCAAATAGTTAGTTCTACTCTAGTAAGAAAAGTTAAACCAACCAACCGTCCGCTTAGTCAGTTTTACTATTTATAATGTTGTTCCAAAAAAAAAAAATTGTTGATTTAAGTAATCGGAAATAGTTAAAGTTACTATTTCACAAAAAGCGCCGTAAATATCAAATTATACCTCTTGCATGACACCAAGTACTATTTGAAATGTTTAGATCCAACATTTCCTTTTGTTAACCTAAACAAATGCAATGTCTTGAATCAACTAATATTGAGTTAAAGTTACTATTTCACATAAAGCGCCTTAAATTGCCGAGTTATGCATTTTGCATGACACCACGTACTATTTGAAATGTTTAGATCCAACATTTTCTTTTGTTTACCCAAACAAATGTAATGTCTTAAATCTACTAATTTTGAGTCAAAGTTACTATTTCACATAAAGCGCCGGAAATGTCAAATTATGCAATTTGCATGACACCAAGTACTAATTGAAATGTTTAGATCCAACATTTCCTTTTGTTAACCTAAACAAATGCAATGTCTTAAATCTACTAATATTGAGTCAAAGTTACTATTTCACATGAAGCGCCCGTATATGTCAAATTATGCAATTTGCATGACACCATGTACTATTTGAAATGTTTAGATCCAACATTTCCTTTTGTTAACGTAAACAAATGTAATGTCTTGAATCTACTAATTTTTAGGAAAATTTACTGTTTCACATATAAAGCTCCGTAAATTGCTGAATTATGCATTTTGCATGGCACTTTATATTAGATACCTACACTGTTAGGAATGTTTATTGTTTGTACATTTGATAAATGGTACATTTCAGTTCTATGTCTCACCAAAGCAAACTCGGCGTGCGTTGAATCTGACATCATATTGGGCATGCAAAGTTTGTATCACGGTTTTGTTACTCGTTAGGTTTTTATACCTCACATCC